>JAPYXD010000718.1:0-1200000 GCA_030998225.1 Diplolepis rosae
CTTATTTACTCTAGAATTACGCGATGCAATAAAATACTGCTGCCTTTATACACGTTTCTTTCTTCATCTTCGATACAAATTATCATGTTCGTTATGGAAAAGCTCCCTTTAGTCAATTTTCGGTAGTTGTGATCACGCTGCAGAACTTCATTATTCTGACTTGTATTTTCATTGAAATGTGACTGAGTGATTACAATCAACTTCAGCAGTTGTTCACTTGTAGAGATAATTTGATGTTTCCGACAATGAATGGTTTGTTTTTGTCACGCGTTGGTGACTCTGATACAGCTGCGTATAATCAATTTTCGGTTTGCTTCTTTTTTACTCTAAAAGTACGTGAATGCAATAAAATACTGCTGCCTTTATGTACATGTCTGTTTTTATCTTAAAGATGAATTATCGCGTTCGTAATGGAAAAGATCGCTTTCCTTAATTTTCGGTAGTTGTGATCACGCTGCAGAACTTCAGTATTCTGACTTGTATTTTCATTGAAATGTGACTGAGTGATTACAATCAACTTCAGCAGTTATTTATTTGTGGAGATAATTTGATGTTTCCGACAATGAATGGTTTGCTTTTGTCACGCTTAGGTGACTGTGATACAGCTGCGTATACTCAATTTTCAGTTTGCTTCTTTTTACTCTTGAAGTACTTGAATGCAATAAAATACTGCCGCCTTTATACAGTTTGTTTTTTCATCTTCAAGATGAATTTTCGACTTCCTTATGGAAAACCTCGGTTTACTTAATTTTCGGTAGTTGTGATCACGCTGCAGTACTTCAGTATTCTGACTTGTATTTTCATTGAATGTGACTCAGTAATTACAATCAACTTCAGCAGTTATTTATAACTAGAGGTAATTTGATGTTACCGACAATGAATGGTTTGCTGTTGTCACGCTTTGGTGACTGTGATACAGCTGCGTATACTCATTATTCAGTTTGCATCTTTTTTACTCTAGAAGTACGTGAATGCAATAAAATACTGCTGCCTTTATACAGTTTGTTTTTTCATCTTCAAGATGAATTTTCGACTTCCTTATGGAAAACCTCGGTTTACTTAATTTTCGGTAGTTGTGATCACGCTGCAGTACTTCAGTATTCTGACTTGTATTTTCATTGAAATGTGACTGAGTGATTACAATCAACTTCAGCAGTTATTTATAACTAGAGGTAATTTGATGTTACCGACAATGAATGGTTTGCTTTTGTCACGCTTTGGTGACTGTGATACAGCTGCGTATACTCAGTTTTCAGTTTGCTTCTTTTTACTCTAGAAGTACGTGAATGCAATAAAATACTGCTGCCTTTATATACGTTTCTTTCTTTATCTTCGAGATAAATTATCATGTTCGTTATGGAAAAACTCCCTTTAGTCAATTTTCGGTAGTTGTGATCACGCAGCAGAAATTCAGTATTCTGACTAGTATTTTCAGTGAATGTGACTCTGTAATTACAATCAGAAACAGCAGTTATTTATAACTAGAGGTAATTTGATGTTTCCGACAATGAATGGTTTGCTTTTGTCACGTTTTGGTGAATGTGATACAGCTGGGTATACTCAGTTTTCAGTTTTCTACATTTTACTCTAGAATTACGCGAATGCAATAAAATACTGCTGCCTTTATACACGTTTCTTTCTTCTTCTTCGATATAAATTATCATGTTCGTTATGGAAAAGCTCCCTTTAGTCAATTTTCGGTAGTTGTGATCACGCTGCAGAAATTCAGCATTCTAACTAGTATTTTCATTGAAATCCGACTCAGTAATTACAATCAACAAGAGCAGTTATTTATTTGTAGATATAATTAGATGTTTCTTACAATTGATGGTTTGCTTTTGTCACGCTTTGGTGACTGTGATACAGCTGCGTAAACTCAGTTTTCAGTTTGCTACATTTTTACTCTAGAATTAAGTGAATGCAATCAAATACTGCTGCCTTTATATACGTTTGTATATTCATCTACAAGATGAATTTTCGTCTTCGTTATGGAAAAGCTCGCTTTACTTAATTTTCGGTAGTTGTGATCACGCTGCAGAACTTCAGTATTCTGACTTGTATTTTCATTGAAATGTGACTGAGTGATTACAATCAACTTCAGCAGTTATTCATTTGTAGAGATAATTTGATGTTTCCGACAATGAATGGTTTGCTTTTGTCACACTTTGGTGACTGTGATACAGCTTCGTATACTCAGTTTTAAGTTTGCTTCTTTTTACTCTAGAAGTACGTGAATGCAATAAAATACTGCTGCCTTTATATACGTTTGTTTTTTCATCTTCAAGATGAATTTTCGTCTTCGTTATGGAAAAGCTCGCTTTACTTAATTTTCGGTAGTTGTGATCACGCTGCAGAACTTCAGTATTCTGACTTGTATTTTCATTGAAATGTGACTGAGTGATTACAATCAACTTCAGCAGTTGTTCACTTGTAGAGATAATTTGATTTTTCCGACAATGAATGGTTTGCTTTTGTCACACTTTGGTGACTGTGATACATCTGCGTGTACTCAGTTTTCAGTTTGCATATTTTTCACTCTAGAAGTACGTGAATGCAATCAAATACTGCTGCCTTTATATACGTTTGTTTTTTCATCTTCAAGATGAATTTTCGTCTTCGTTATGGAAAAGCTCGCTTTACTTAATTTTCAGTAGTTGTTATCGCGCTGCAGAACTTCAGTATTCTGACTTGTATTTTTATTGAAATGTGACTGAGTGATTACAATCAACTTCAGCAGTTATTCATTTGTAGAGATAATTTGATGTTTCCGACAATGAATGGTTTGCTTTTGTCACACTTTGGTGACTGTGATACAGCTTCGTATACTCAGTTTTAAGTTTGCTTCTTTTTACTCTAGAAGTACTTGAATGCAATAAAATACTGCTGCCTTTATACAGTTTGTTTTTTCATCTTCAAGATGAATTTTCGTCTTCCTTATGAAAACCTCGGTTTACTTAATTTTCGGTAGTTGTGATCACGCTGCAGAACTTCAGTATTCTGACTTGTATTTTCATTGAAATGTGACTGAGTGATTACAATCAACTTCAGCAGTTGTTCACTTGTAGAGATAATTTGATTTTTCCGACAATGAATGGTTTGCTTTTGTCACACTTTGGTGACTGTGATACAGCTTCGTATACTCAGTTTTAAGTTTGCTTCTTTTCACTCTAGAAGTACGTGAATGCAATAAAATACTGCTGCCTTTATATACGTTTCTTTCTTTATCTTCGAGATAAATTATCATGTTCGTTATGGAAAAGCTCCCTTTAGTCACTATTCGGTAGTTGTGATCACGCTGCAGAAATTCAGTATTCTGACTAGTATTTTCATTGAATGTGACTCAGTAATTACATTCAACAACAGCAGTTATTTATAACGAGACGTAATTTGATGTTTCCGACAATGAATGGTTTGCTTTTTGTCACACTTTAGAGTGAATGTGATCTAAATCTGCGTGTACTCAGTTTTCAGTTTGCTTCTTTATTACTCTAGAAGTAACGTGAATGCAATAAAATACTGCTGCCTTTATGTTGCTGTCTTTTTTTATCTTAAAGATGAATTATCGCGTTCGTTATGGAAAAGCTCGCTTTACTTAATTTTCTACGGTAGTTGTGATCATGCGCTGCAGAACTTCAGTATTCTGACTTGTATTTTTATTGAAATGTGACTGAGTGATTACAATCCAACTTCAGCAGTTATTCATTTGTAAGGATGTTAGTTTGATGTTTCCGACAATGAATGGTTTGCTTTGGTCACGCTTTGGTGACTCTGATACAGCTGCGTATACTCAGTTTTCAGTTTGCTTCTTTTTTACTCTAGAAGTACGTGTATGCAATAAAATACTGCTGCCTTTATGTACATGTCTTTTTTTATCTTAAAGATGAATTATCGCGTTCGTAATGGATAAGCTCGCTTTCCTTAATTTTCGGTAAGATTGTGATCACTTTTCTGCAGAAATCTCAGTATTCTGACTTGTATTTTCATTGAAATGTGACTGAGTGATTACAGTCAACTTCAGCAGTTATTTATTTGCAGAGATAATTTGATGTTTCCGACAATGAATGGTTTGCTTTTGTCACACTTTGGTGACTGTGATACATCTGCGTGTACTCAGTTTTCAGTTTGCATCTTTTTTACTCTAGAAGTACGTGAATGCAATAAAATACTGCTGCCTTTATATAGTTTGTTTTTTCATCTTCAAGATGAATCTTCGTCTTCGTTATGGAAAAGCTCGCTTTACTTAATTTTCGGTAGTTGTGATCACGCTGCAGAACTTCAGTATTCTGACTTGTTTTTTCATTGAAATGTGACTGAGTGATTACAATCAACTTCAGCAGTTACTTATTTGCAGAGATAATTTGATGTTTCCGACAATGAATGGTTTGCTTTTCTCTCACTTTGGTAACTGTGATAAATCTGCGTATACTGTGTTTTCAGTTTGCATCTTTTTTACCGCTGAAGTACGTGAATTCAGTCAAATACTGCTGACTTTATGTACATGTCTTTTTTTATCATAAAGATGAATTATCGCGATCGTAATTTTATTGGGCGTTGCCAAGCGTTTGTAAAAAGTTTACTCTTTTTGCAGTATTAAAACTTTTCAATTTTCCATGCAAAGATACCGGAATGTTCCCTCGGTTTTCTATAAAAAAAACGTCTTTACAAAGCTACTGAAGTGGTTGCGCCTTTCGGATTATATGTTTTTTAATGTCGGACATCAGGATGTGTAAAGTAAATCTATGGGCTGAAAGAACAAAGGGCTACTTTTAAAAATGCCCTTTTTATATTTTGGACTCTTTAGAACTTCTGAAGATCACACTCATGATGTTGTTGGATGCATTTCTTCAAATTCATTCATCTCAAGATATCTAATTGCGAGTAACGGCAGGTTTCTAATTATGAATGTCAGAAATTAGTTGATTCCGCTTACGGTAAATTTCTCTAACCCAGTTTTACTAATTGAACTGTGAATGAGTACAGATCAATATTTTTTTTGCACGACCCAATAGTAACAAATACGTCACAAATTTCGTCCCGATAATGATATCTACTTACATATAGAAATAAAAATGAAATTTATTCTGACACGCTGGAACATTTACGAAGATTCAGTTGACATATTTCCCACTATTCGGAAATGTGATAACTTATTGTATAAGAAAATGTGACTATTTTCGAACAATCATACTATTGTTTTCTAGATTATCCTCTCGGAACTTCCCCTCGATTCTCTATAAAGAAACACTTCTGTACCAAAACACTCAACTGGTTAAGACTTTGCGATTATCAGTATTTTGATGCAGAACCACGGGCCACTTTTAAAATGCTCTTTTGATATTTCGGAAGTTAAAGAACGTCTGTAAATCACACTCATGTTGGTGTTGAATAAATCTTTTAAAATTCATTTCTCCAAAGAAGTCTATTCTTATGTTACGACAGGTTTGTAGTGACATGAATAAGTATTTAGTAAAATCCGCAAACTAGAAATTGCTCTGACCATGATTTATCAATTAAATTATGCATAAATAACAATTAATATTTTTTCATGATCTAATAGTAGCCAATACATCGAAAATTCCACCCTGACAATGATATTCACGTACGTATATAAAATTAAATATTATATATTCTCTCACTTTGAAGCATTCACTAGGATTAATTCAATATATTTCAGACGATTTTAGAATGTTTCCCCTCATTAATGAAATATTATAACTACTTGGGACTGTTTGCTTTTTTCGCTGCAAAATGTTCATTGAAAGATCAGTGATTTGCAATATTTTCCTCTTTCGTGTCAATATTAATGATCTCGGAACTTCACTTCGATTTTCTGAAGAGAAACACTTGTTTCCCAAGCCATTCAACTCGTTGAGCCGTTGTGATTATCAGAATTTTGCTTCATACAATAATATAATAATACGAAGATGTGCGAAGTTAATGCAAATGCAAGTAAAACCCCGTGTTACGCGCAAGCATTCTTTCGATTTGCGGCTTGTGCATAGAAGATTAAGTCAGAATTATCGTTGTTAACGATAACTATTCAGTAAAATGCATATTATTATGACCCAATGCATGATTGAATAAATAGAGCACGACCCTATATTAAGCAATGCATATAAAATTATGTCCATTCATATAATAGTACTTCAGGTCTACCTACAGACATAAACAGTTTTAAATCTGTTGTTATATTTATTTCTTAACTTGACATGGTTACAGTAAATTTATTTGTGTTTATTAGATAACATTTATTTTTTATTTGCCTGATATCTTCTTTTTTGCCGTGACCAAACATAATGTTATATGTTTTACGTCCCTTTATTAATATTTAAACGTGTATTATTTATTGAAAATCGGGAGTTATCCGAGTTGATGTGTGGAAAATATTACGTTAAGCCATATCAAATTTTTCCTAATGAGCCTAGGATATTGCAGCCAATCGTTTGCAGTGCATTTTTTTAAAGTTTTCCAAAAATATTAAATCATAACTTTATGTGACCCATTTATGCCATTTACACATATATTTGTTTTGGATATCCAGCTTTTATCCAAATGTAAAACAAATTTTAAGGGAAGTCTTATTATGTTGTACTCGCTTTCTTGATATTAATGTTATATTTCTTAACTGGCCTCGTTTGTTCTTTACATTTCTTCAAGTTTCGGAAAATGTGTGTTTATATCGACCTGATAAAGCATATACTCTTGCAGATTTACTCTTTGTATATGTTACATTATTAGTACTGCAAAATCTTCTACATCATTTATATGATCGCAGACTAGGAGTTTCGCATTTTTCGTTTGTATCCACTCAACGAGGCTTAACTGCATCTTAATATATCAATGATTGAAAATATTTTTTTGTCAGAATGCAGTAAAATTTCCTATCTATAGAAGTGACTTTTTTGACACCCGGTATAAAAAAATGTAATTTTTTGTATACATAATCAAAGTAATGTTTTTCTAACGTAGAATTTAATTCTGATCGCGTATATCATAAATAAGTCCAATTTATAAATGTTTATAACTATTTTTTCGCTTCTTTACTGCGCAAAGCGTTTTATTGGGTCCGACCCGATAAAGCATCATACACATATAGAATTATCGGGTCGGACCCGATAAGTCCTAAATGTCCCGGTAAGACAACGTACATATAATTTTTGGTCCTGATAAGTATGCTTGTACATATATATATATATTGATTATTATTTTGAAGAGATAATTTTAAACTAAAATTATATCGAATATTTTTTCTTTTCTTTAAAGATACTAATTCACAATTATCACCCTAACATAAATTAATATATTGTTCGATTTTCACTTTAATGAAAAATATACTTTATTTTATTATATATATTTTTTTTCATTTAAAATAATTTTATAACTAAAGAGATTGGCATTTTGACAATAAGAGTAAATCGACTTACATTAGGATGTTCTGGACGATGACTGTCTTGCATACACTTTCACTCTTCACTTGATTATATTGCCTATGATTTTCAAAACCACATTCACTTTTTTTTTTTCACTCGCAAGTCAGTCTCTTCTATTTAACACTCCTTTTTCCATCTGCGAAGTTGAAGAAATCAGCAGTCAAATATCGTCCAGTAGTCGTAGTCCTGTAGTCCTTGAATATTCCAGAGAAACTAGAAAAATCCTCTTCAGCTTTCCCTCGTTTGGTCTTACAACAGCGGGTATCAACCCTCTTTCAATTCCAGGGCGGCAGGACCCGTGTTGCTTCACAGCACTGGCTTTTTACCGCTTCGATCTCCAGGAAACCCGCAAAAACCTGTGAGATAGCTGCGACCTTCCTTGATAACTCCTGCAGATCCAGTTCAAATTGTCCTCCTGGCCTCATTCTCCTTTCCACCCCCTTTCACTCAGCTACTCAATCCACCAAGATACTTGGGTTAGTACTTAGAGAAAAAGGCCTCCTCGTTCAATAATAATGAAAGTCCAAATCCTCTGCTGCTTAACTCTGCTTCCAATGGTCCTCGTCCTTGAATCCTGATCCTTGTGGCTTGTCAAAAGAAAACAAAAATATATTTTTTCTTGATAATCCTTTTAAACTTTGAATGCACTCGCGGCAAGTTTTGTGGTATCCCCCTTCTGACACCAAAATTTTCTGTAACGCGCCGTCACTTTTAGCGGGAACTTTTGAATTTCAATAATAATAATTTCTAATCGTGAAGACTGGGTGTGAGCTCACCACATCAAAGAGTGGAAACTCACCTTGTCGGAGTGAAATTAATTCGTTGACATAAGTTTTATTTATTTAAAAAGAAAATGAAATCCAAGGTATATTAAATTAATTACACTTAATTAATTTATTGTACACAACAGCTCAAACTACTATATTTATTTAATTCAAATATATTATAAACATTAATAACTTTATATTCTTATTAAGATTACAAAGATGATAAGTAACAAAAAAACTCTAAGTCCTTTTCTTTACTTATAGTTTAAAACGATCAAGTGGTCCAGATCAATCTGAATCTCTCGCGATGAAGTCTCCTAGGCTTCACCGTCACATGTGTAATTGCGCACCCTTTCTGCGTCCTCCCACTAATTAGGTCAAGTGCGAACAGCCAATCAAACTTATTTTTTATCCCTACTTATTAGCATAATTCCTAGATTACTTTCCCTACTACTAGATTCCTAGAGCGCACGTGTTTTTCTACATCAAAGTATGCCGCATGAGCTTCATATCACGTTTCACGCATTTCGAATTCGCTAGAAATCTAACTCGTTAAAATTGATAAGTTGCACAGGAAAATATCCTGTCAAATATAAAACTTGATATGTTTAATTTATTGAACGTTAGTCGCGACAACCAGTCGCCTGGTTCATTCTTAAATAAACAATTATATGAAACCTTAGGACCTTAGATTAAGTTGGATTTCTTCGATGCAAATAATAATTTTTAAGAAGTCTTTGAAGAAAGCCTACTACTAACAAAAATAATTACTTCTTAGAAAACTCATAATAATTAAATGAAAGGCTAATCACACTCTTCCCAATCAGCATAATAACTCTCATCCAATGTACATAATTATAAACAAGAATGTTATTCATGTCGAGTCACTCTTAAGTCTAGCCAATCTCTTAAAACAAATTTCTTTACTTTATTATTAAAATAAAATAAAACAATATTATTTTATTTTAATTTACTTAACCTTTTGATTCTAAGCATAATTTGAAAATTCCCTCCAGTTTAAAAGCGCGCTCTGGTGACGAAATCAGCAATCGTCACATGCTGGATTGCAGGCTGGCGTGGACCGGTATGGGTGACAGGATGGGACATTACACTTTCGTCCTTAGATACGCGGTTCACCGCTGATATCCTGTGGGATCGGGAAGAAGAGGTATTTCTTTTTAAAATAAAATTAAGGCTATAGAGTGTAAAAATATTCAATTAATATTTTTTGTACAAAAAACCAAGAGTACGAATTCTAATCATAAAATCGTTACGCCTGCATTTATTTACAGGCAAAAAGTTTTAAAAGTCTCAATAAATTGATATATATTACCACTCTGCAGCTACACTTTTATTATTGTATTTAATTACTGTTCTATTTATTATAATATTGAAGAAAAACAAGAAAAGATTCGGGTAAGACTTTTCCCTCAGAACAACATTTTAAGTTTTAAATAAACACTAATGCATATAAATGTTTTAAAAAAAAAGTATCATGTGTAAAAACAAAAAATTTAAGATGAAACACGTATATAACTTTAGATCCGCTGTCCATGAGACCTTAAAAAGTTTTGAAAATGATTGCTTCCAACTTACAAATGCAATGTAAACGATGGCAGCCTTCTGCAAGATTTAAACAAAGTCTCTACTCTACTACAGAAGAGGTGAAGCAAGTATGTTTTGAATACAATGGCTACCGAGATCTGCAAGCTACTAGTAATGTAAAAATTTTGGCATTTAACGGTCAGTGGTAATTATTTTTTTAATGAAGTATATAAAAATTATTGACATATTGAAACGAAAATTATTTTATTACTTATTTTCGTTTTATACATATACTCAGTACATCTCACTCTAAGTATACTATTTACAAATATAAATAGAAGCACCGAGCAACTATGTTTACGATTGTTCGAATGCATGAATCGTAGTTGATCCCTTGAAACCAATCGCTGAACAACATGAAAAAGAATTCTAGGTAGTGTATTTTAATTTTGTTTTGATTGAAAGAACATTACTTCTACAAGTATGTTAAGCAATAGCATTTTACTGTTGTTATTTATTCTCATTTGAATAAAATTATAATTATGAAAGAATAGAGTGTTACCAGGCCAGATGATGACCTCCTTCCCCCAGGTTTAGTTACCCATATATGTAGAGGTTGATGACCTCCCCCTCCTAGGTTTAGCTGTCTATATATGTAGAGGTTCAGGCAGGCCTCGTCAGTTCTTCTCTAACATCTCTCACGAATAAAACCTACAAAGTGACATCAGTTTGATGTCACTACCTTTAAAAATTAGAAAGTTTAGTTTTCACTATAACATTTTGGCGATCCTGCCACGATCCGCTTAAGTTCTCGGTTTTTAATTTCTACGAAAATCCACATAGAACGCGGACCTGTGCGAGACTTGGAATCCACGGACCCAAGAAGCTAAAGAAACTTTACGAAGTTTTAAAAATAAGAAGAACTCCGGACTTCACTACGGTAAGCCCGAAAACAGGAATAAGTAGCTGATAATAAAAATTAGTTGGTGAATTTAGTAGCCACTATACCACGTAAATTATCAGTGAAAGATTCCATTAAAATTGAACGAGGCCCGCAATCAGGCGGAAGACGCATCTGCGTAAGTAAGCAGCCAACGCCCAGCCAGGCAACCGGTTCTCAACAGTAAGCTGACTCATCTCTTCGACACGTCAAGGAAGGCAGGCGGTCTACGGATCCCACATCAGGCCACGAGTAGCACAGTAAGCATTACTTCTAGAAAGTGAAAGTATTGTAAACATTTCTCAATCGATCTTGGGCCTTAGAGTATAAATCTCTTTACGTACGTTGCACGGCGACTGTACTACGGTACAGGTGAGGTAAAGTTGAGGCAAGATCGGGTTGGCTATACTCTGTGTGTTCACAAGCACTGGCCACCCTTAACAAATTAAGTATCACTACCTCAAAATCAGTAGCAGTTTGTAGCAACTTATACTGCATTTTGTTGTATTAAAAAATAAACATTTAAAATTTTATCGCGACAATCTACACCCGAGTCACAAACAATAGATAAGTAAGTACACTGGCGTTTGATAAACACCGAGATAGCACGCTCTATCAAACTGACTCATCCTACGATACGGACTCATCCTCTCTAAATTTCCCAATCACAACCACTCTCATGTCTCGAGCAGAATCTCCCGTCAGGGCCCAGTCCCCCTCTTACAACACTGACGAATTACTAGTAAGGGTTCTCAGCCAAATGGAAACTCTGACTATCTCATTCAACGCCCTGAAAAAAGAAAACGAAAATAGGATAGATGAAATTTCAAGATAATCAAAGAAATTAGGAGGAGCAGGGACAGTAGAAACAGATAGTGAATCCCAGCAACGATCAGAAGCGACAGACGATCATTCTTCGGTCGAAGAAAAAACATTCCAAAGAAAAGAAACATTTAGACCAAGACAGGAAAATATTTACGGTCAATCACAATTTTTCCCAGCAACTGTCCCAACAGCACCACACGAGGAACGGAAAATGGGAGCCAAGTTAGCAATTGAAACAATAAAGCCAATTAACGGTCAGGACGACATGGGAGTAGAAGATTTTATAAAAACGGTAAAGAGAGCTAGAATAAGATGCATTAGCCATCGAAACTGAAACATGGTTAAAAGACAGCCAGCCTGTCAGACAAATTATCAAACCACCAGTAAAAATATGGGCCAAATCACCCGGACCACCTCGACTCAGTGCAAATACTACACCTAGAGCACAGAATAGTACCATACCACTGAGTGACATATTTAAAATGAATTGCTTCAAGTGCGGCAAAATAGGTCATATATCTTCACAGTGCCAAGTGAATCAGGGTTTTCTCCTAGGCCATGTTTTCAAGCGACCACCTCCGGTAAGAGCAATCCAAGAGGAAGAAACAGAAGCGGAAAACATGACAGAGGACGAAATAACGGAGCAACTGATCTTCGAGGAATCAGCCGAATTTCTTCCATATGCGGAAGATTACGAACAATCAATGCCAGAAGAAAAACTGGAAGATACAGATTATTAGTAGACTCAGGAGCTGCTATAAACATAATCAAAGAAAAAATATTGGATGATAAAGACGAAAGGAAATCTACCCACAAAACATTCCTAATGGGTAACGATGGCCATATCTCTAAACATTCTACAAAATTAAACTTTTTTGGACAAGAACAATATTTTTGAAAAATATCCAAGATACGCGATCACGAACAGTCACCTCGTGCTAAATAAGGTAAAGCTACCTTTGTACCTAAGCAATGATTTCATACCAGGAAAATCCGAAAAGATATGTACCATTTCTACTGACGCAGAAGATCAAGATATTATCATTATAGATGATAAGGAAATCCCCGACGGACTCTACACTATACGAAACGGACAAATAAAAATCCCATTGAAAAATAATGAGGATTACCCTAAAGAAGTAAATCTCCAGATTAGCTACGAACCTATATTAAAAATAATCACAAATGAAAGTAATGGACCTCAAATGACCTTTAGACTAAATGAGTTATTGAAAGCTTCAAGATTAGATCATTTGGAAAAAGATTAGAGAGAATTCATTAAAAAAGTAATAGCCAGATACTCGGAAGTTTTCACATTGGAATCAGACCCACTTCCATGTACTAACCTTACTGAACATCAAATAATACTTAAAAATGGAAAAATAATTAATCTAAGATCCCACAAATTACCCGAAAAATACAGACAGTTTGCCCTAGAAGAAACAGAAAGGTTATTAAAAAAGGGAATTATAAGAGAAAGTCAATCACCATACAACTCACCTTTATGGATAGTTCCGAAAAAAGGAAATAAATTAAGAATGGTAATTGACTACAGAAAGATTAACGAAGACACGGATCAAGATGCTTACCCATTACCAATGATCGACGATATATTAGACCACTTAGGAAAAGCTAAGTTCTTTTCTGCCTTTGACCTCTCAGCTGGATTCCACCAAATCCCGATGAAGGAAGAAGACAAAAAGTACACTGCGTTTTCTACAACCCAAGGACATTTCGAATACAATCGCATGCCTTTCGGTTTAAAGAACGCACCAGCCACTTTCCAAAGAATGATGGATAATGCATTCAGAGGATTAATCGGAACGAAATGCTTTGCGTACATAGATGACATTGTGATATTCGGAAGCTCAATTCAGGAACATAATGAGAACTTAGTAGCAGTCATGGAAAGAATCTACCAGTTAGGACTAAGATTAGAACCGAAAAAATGTGAATACCTTAAACCAGAACTAGAATACCTTCGACACATAATAACCAAAGAAGGAGTCAAACCCAACCCTGAAAAAATGAACTGCATAAAAGAATTCAGACCATTGAAAACTGTAAAAGATGTGCAATCATTTTTAGGACTTGCAGGTTACTATAGGAAATTCATCAAGAATTTCTCTACTATAGCGAGACCCTTAACAATGCTAACTCAGAAAGAGACAATATTCGATTGGACCCCAGACTGCGAAAAAGCATTTTATGATTTGAAGAACGCATTGGTAATCGCACCAGTTTTAAAATTCCCTGATTTTTCCAAACAATTTATACTGACTACGGACGCATCCAACTGTGGATTAGGAGCAGTATTGAGCCAAGACGGGCACCCTTGTCTTTTTATATCAAGAACATTGAACAAAGCCGAAGAAAAATACACCACCTCTGAAAAAGAACTTTTAGCAATTGTATGGGCTATGAAACGCCTCAGACAATATCTTCTCGGAAAGAAATTCAAAATTCAAACAGACCACCGTGCTTTAGTTTGGCTACACAATGTGAAAGACCCTAGCTCAAGACTTTTACGATGGAGACTTCGTATGGAAGAATACGAATACGAAATAGAATATGTAAAAGGAAAAGAAAATAAAGTAGCGGATTGTCTATCCAGACTTTTTCCCATCACTAAGGACACATTACAAGAAGCAATGGAAAAAACCGGAATTAGTACTGAAGAAGAAGAACCAAGCTTGGGAGACCAGTCACCGGAAATAGAAACATTCGACACGCCGCGAATAACAAAAGACGAAATTTTAAAAGAAAAAATCAAATTAACCGCGAGGCGAATGAGAGAACCATCAGAAAATGAAACCACAGAAACGGAAGAAGAAATCACGGAAACACCAGGAGACAATACTAATTTATATACGGATTTTATAAATTGGAAACTACAACCACTCAAAGGCAAAATTAAAACAAAGCCTAACGCTATCGGCAAACTTTGGAAAGAAGTAACTAAGGATGAAATGCCTATGTACAACGAAGAAGATTGGCTGTATAAATTAAGTTGGTTTATCAAAGAATTCGTTAACAGAAAACTCTCAATTGTTAGATTATCCTTTGGAGATCCTCTATTTACATTTCTGGAGCGAGAAGTAATTCAAGAAATAATGGAATTCCTATCAAACTATTATCCAGATAAGAATTTCCACATTTGTTTCTCTACAACCCGAGAATTAACTAAGGAAGAACGAAAACAAATTATTAAAGAAGCTCATAGGGATCACACTGGAGAACAAAATACTATCGAAAAAGCCAAGAGAATATGAATTTGGACCAACATGGACCAAGACATTAAGGACTATGTCAAAAAATGCCCTATATGCCAACTACAAAAGACCACGCGAATTAAGAATCAATCAAAAAGTATAATACCCGACATACCACTAAATCCAAATGATAAAATAGCACTGGATATTTTGGGACCATTACCCACTACACATAGAGGTAACAAATACATACTTAGTATTCAGGATAGATTGACCAGATACACCACTTTAATACCGTTAGAAAGTGAAACCTCAACAGCAATAGTAGAAGCTCTGATAGAACAATATATTTACATTTATGGATCCCCTAAAACTATTCTCACTGATCAAGGGTCTAACTTTCTATCTGAGTTAATGGACCAATTTGAGAAAGCTTTGAAAATCAAACATATTAAAACTACAGCATTCCATCCACAATCCAACGGAAACATTGAAAGAATGCACTCAACCCTGAATAATCTGATCAAAACTAGCATGGCAGAAAATCAGAATAACTGGGACGAAAATCTAAAATATGTAACATTCGCAATAAATTCAACAGTAAATCAAACCACGGGATTCACACCCTTTGAACTCACGTTTGGAAGATTACCAAATATACCATCTCAAATTGAAAACTCACCCAATTTAACCCATCAAGATCTGATTAGAAAATGGAGGCAAAAACACGAGGAAAACATCAGAAAAGCTAAAGAAAGAATCCAAGTGGAATTAGAAAAAACTAAGAAAAGATTGGATGAAGGAATAACAAGAACGCATCCTTTATACAAGCCAGGGAACCTAGATAAAATCTTAAATAACACCAAACAAAACAAATTAGAACAATCCTGGAAAGGTCCTTACGAAGTTATGGATTACCTAGATAATAATAATCTACGCATTAGGAATAAAGATAAAATACTGAGAGTACACATAGATCAGTGTATGCCTTATTTTTCAAATGAGGACCCTAGTACTTCTAATAGCGGCAATAGCCAACTGTAAAGCCAACTACACCTTACAACCGTCAAAATTCCCATTATAGAACAGGAAGAGGGTACCATCAAACATATTATACCTATCCCTTATCCTATCCAAAACCTATATTTTGCAGTAATTCCCGACCATGACTATTTAATAAAATTTAGAGACTCATATGTAATTACTGACAAGGAAACAATAAATAAATGTACAATGATAAGCAAATATAAAATTTGCGAAAGAAACCAACCAAACCTTAGGTTGACTGACAGTGAAACATGCGAAGCTACGATATTCAAGCGATACTCAGAGAACAAATGTAAAACTTCACCTTTTGCTTTACACAAAGAAACCGTCATACCCGTACTAAATGGATACATAATAGTACTAATGAACGAGGTAGATTTAGATATTAGCTGCGAAACAGGAACAGAACACCTAAAGATTAAACAACCCTCACTACTGATGGGCTCAAATTGTAAAATCTATAATAGAATGGACGCACTGTACCTTAGCAAAAATCTAAAGGGACAATTTTACAACGAATTCAATGTGACCTACAACATTAGTTACTCTAACGACGATCTAAAAACCTTAGAAAGTAAATTAATACGTCTCCCTAAAATTATAGATAACAATGAATTACGACAAGCCAAATTAAGCCTAGACGATGCAGAAAATATGTTAAAATCAATAGCCACTAACAGAAGACTAAGAACATGGAGAGAAACAACTATAGATTGGTTAAGCTATTTAGGTTACGCAGCGCTAGGATTAGGATCAGCCTATGTTCTGTACAGATTAGGAATACTCGAATTCATACAAAAGTGTATGCCCAAAAAACTCTGTATATTCTGTGTAAAAACAAAGTTAACAACGCCGACGAACGTTGTCACGTACAATTCTAGCTTGCAACCCATGGTAACCACCGAAATACCAAAAGTAAGGAGGGTAAGAATTTAGTAAATTGAGAGACTAATTCATGTCTAAAACAGACGGGTAAAATCTAGAAATTAAAGGGTTAATTTATGTCTAAAAAGGGGGGTGTTACCAGGCCAGATGATGACCTCCTTCCCCCAGGTTTAGTTACCCATATATGTAGAGGTTGATGACCTCCCCCTCCTAGGTTTAGCTGTCTATATATGTAGAGGTTCAGGCAAGCCTCGTCAGTTCTTCTCTAACATCTCTCACGAATAAAACCTACAAAGTGACATCAGTTTGATGTCACTACCTTTAAAAATTAGAAAGTTTAGTTTTCACTATAACAAGAGAAATGAATGAAATATTTTTTTATAATTATCATTTTCAATTTTTATATGTATTTTTAGGTTTCTAATGTAAAAGAACTTCAAAAGTGGTACTAAAAATTAACTAGAAATATTCAAAAATATGTAATAAAATATGACAAAATTGTTTGATTTCAGAATTATTGAAGAGGTTATTTAGACAAGATGTATTAATCGCAAGGTTACTTGAAAAAAAATTTATTTACGATAATAATTTTGGGATCATGCGATTGCACTCCAGTCTCCTGTTGAAAGTTGCTACTCACTTTCCAGGTGATAATCTAAAAAATAATTACAGTGAGGAATACGAGCTTCGGTTTTTCATTTAAAAATTGTTTTTTAGCATCTCGTATGACAAGCGTGAGACTTAGCACTTGATCTCTGACTCACAGGACTTCCTGGAATTCTGGAGTTTGAGCAGTCTTAAGTGTTGGCATATTTCCCTGAGTGTTGAAAGTATTCCAGAATAATGACCGGGAGCTAAGAGCAATTGTAATATACAATGTGAGTTGCATAGAAATATTGGTAAAATATGATATAATGCAGAGTTAAACAAATAAAGTAACAAAAAGTCTCTCCGTGCATTTATCTTCCTTTAATAAGAATGTACAATCTGTAATTATTATTTTCAGCAGTCTTGAAATATTAGTATCTAATCTAACAATATATAATGTTATTTTCTCATTTGATAATTAAAATATGCTATGGAATATGGGGCGTAAATTTTCTGTAACTTCAACAACTTTTTAAATTTTTATTCTAATAATCTCGATATTTTTTCCACATTACTCCATACAAATTTTAAATATTGCAAGCATGACAACAAATCTTTTTCAAATAATTAAAATTTGTCTAGAGAATTATCGAAAAAATGGCGGAATTAATAGAATAAAAATATAATATATTTGAATGACTGAAAGTATCATTGATACACAACTATACTTAAGTTTTGTGATTTGAAGAGTCTATTTTATGGGCGGAAAAGATAATAAGCATGTTTTAAAGACCAAGACAATGTATTTATGTACTTAATGTTGTTGGAAACTTCACATGAAAGGTTAAATGAACAAAAAGTCATTAATATTTTTTTTGTTTGATTATAAAGGTTCTGTTTTAATGTAAACGATCTACAAAATATATGTGATCTAGTAAAAACGAAGAAAAATTTATTAAACACTGGAGCAATTCGATAATTACTATTTTTCCATTGAAGTATTTAGCAAAATAGCAACTTTGACAAGTGTTTAAGTATAAAGTGTCCATTTTTTAAATTGTTCTGTTTATATTTCCTCATCAAGAAGTGACAAAGTGCAAAATATGTGAGAACCAGATAGTTACACAGAAAGCTATTGTCTGTACATTTGGTGCGAGGTTCTTTTGCAAAAAAAATTTTTACATAACTTATAATACATTAATATTAACATTAGCATTGATATTAAATTAATACGATCGATTTACTATATAGCATCTTATTCAGTGCCGGATTTACCTATGACGCCGTCCTAAATTATACCCAAGGCAAAGGCCGCCTTTTGTAAATACTAAAGTTAAAGAAAGAATTCCTCGACCGCAGTGTCACCACCAAAGTTTTGCCGACAAACATCAAATACGTCATTCATTTTATTTAAAATTTCATTAGTTAAGTTTACACAATTTTCCATTTCCAGTTGCTACCCTCACTAAGCGGCACTTCCCAAGTGGCTTTATTACAGCAAATTGTGGACTTGAACAATTTTCTTTTTCTTGCAGGGATTCAACGCTAACTAATTTAGTGGTCGAATTTCCAAGTGTATTGTGCAGTGCTTACATCTTGAGATGTCGATGCTAAACTTGATAGATGCAGTTTGACAGCATTAACAGCCGGTGGAGAAGAGACACTTGAAGAAGTTTCAAAATAAGGCGACACGTCCAATTCCGTGCGAACAGGTTTCCTTTGATCGAGACGTGGATTCTAGAGTTGATAAATTCAGTTTGGCAGTCTTAACAGCCGGTAGAGAAGAGATACTTGAAGAAGATTCAAAATAAGGTGACACGTCCAATTCCGTACGAACAGGTTTCTTCGCATTTCTACTATTCTTTTTGCAATCTTCGATACGGTGCACTTTGGAGCAAGTTTTGCATTGTACGTAATGATGAGAGTATATGAGATGCGTTTGTAAGTCTCTCATATTTCTCAAGAAAATATTGCAAATGTAGCAATGGTCTTGTTTCTTTTCCTTTCCACACAAATCCGTGGTATCCTTTCGATCTAAAACATGAGAATCCAAATATTTGATTAAAATTATATTAATACACACACAAATTTGATGACTACTTTATAACAGTAAAACCTCGTTTATCGGGACACTCATTTATCGGAATCTTGCGAACTCATTTATCGTGACATTTTGTTTTGCCTCCAACCATCACTCCTTGTACATAGTCACATGAAGTGGGGTAACAACAAGAGTCATGGCAACCCACCATGAGCCTGTAGGTGGTAGTGGGTAACCCCTCCAAATCCCGATAAATGAGGTGTTTACATTTCAAGGGCGTCCCGATAAATGAGGTTTTACTGTACTATATCTATGTACATAAATTTGATTAATATTGTATTAAAATTTAATAAGTTTCTTAAATTACAATTATCTTTATATAAAATTATATAGGATTATGTAGAACATCATTACAATTATTATAAAGGGGTTTCCAATTAGAAGTTTTATTTTGATTTATAAGAAAAACGCGTGTTTTTTGTGAAATATCATTTGATTCTTATTTCATTCAATAGCGGAAGGTTTGCCATTGATAATAAACAACAATATAATTCATATGGCCTCCACGGCTACGTTTGCAGGACCATGCTTTTTCGATGAAATTTTCCATTACATTTTCGCACATTTGGGGCTCTATTTCGTCAATAACGGCACCAATCTCCTCGTTGAGTTTTTTAATTGACTGAGGAGCATCAGCATATATCTTATCTTTCACGTAAACCAAATAAAAAAGTCTAGAGGTGTTGAATCGCATGATTTTGGCGGCCAATTGTAATCGTCGTTTCGAGAAATCACTCGACCTGGAAACTTTTTACGCAAGAGACCAATGGTTTCGCCACTTATGTGGCACGTAGCGCCGGCTTGTTAGAAATAAACATCGCCCACATCCATATCTCCAAATTCTGGCCATAAAAATAAAAGACACGACATTGAATCGTTCCACTTTTATTAATGGCATAGTTTTTAATTGTCATCTATCAAAAAATGACACCTCTAATTATGAGAGCTGCTAAAATGGCGGGCTATTCAAAATGAAACCTCTAATTGGAAAACCCTTTATGTATACAATTATTAATATTTTATTAAAATGTAATAAGTTTTTGTAAATTATAATTATTTCAGGGAAAGAAAAAGGAGATAACTTCCCCCCTGTTGTACAAAAAATGTGAATAATTTATTATATACACATTTCAACTTACTCGATTCTTGCTTCGAATTACAGCAGCACTGTGGCGATATACCAGTGAAATACCGAAGACATGTACTGCACAGAAAAGATTTATGATATGCATCCAAATGATTTTTCAAATGATAAATTCTTTCAAACGGCCTAATGCACATCGGACATTTCATTTTGATGTCTTCACAGTTTATCATTCCAAGACAGGAAGATTTTTCTCTTGAATTTTGGCAGCAATCTTCTGCAGAAAAGAGAAAATTATAAGTAAAATTTTAAACATTTACAGATAAATATTTTATAAGATATTTAAAGAATTTGAAAATCTTTCTCTGGAAAAAGACGCTTTCGTAGGCAGTGACAAAAATTTGAAACTCACCTAATTAACTTAAAATCAATTTTATAAGATCATTATTAGTATTAAATTTTTTTTTTTGTAATGGAAAAGGAAAATTATTGGTATACCTTGTCTATCAGCCATGCGTGTAAGGCCTGCTGAAACAACTACAGCATCGAAACTCTGTGATGACAGACCGTCTTCCTTATTATCAGCGGATGAAGTAGAGCAGTTGCATTTTTCGCAATCCACTTCGTTTTCATATAAAAATGAACAGTTACTGCACAGAAAGTAATTATGATCCTCCATTTTGTGGATGTCCAAAAGGACCGAAGATTCCATAAATAGCGGACACTTGGGGCAGTACCACTTTTCGCATTGTACAATGGGGTTTCTGGTTATGCCTTCGGCAGGACATTCGTGCTCATGACCATCGACAATATTTAAGCACTGTTCGCAAAGAATCACCTGGTGGACTCTTAGCAAATGAAGAGCAAGATTGTGAGTGCGGACATATTTCTTGTTACAAAATGTGCATTCCAATTCAGAACTCTGATCAGATATAACATATCTGTCAGCGTTTGATAGTCGAAGAAATACTTCTACCCGCTCTTCTTCGGGGACTTCCGTTGGATGTGAAAGTTTACTCTCTATAAAAAATAAAAATGATAATGGTCATAAATTTGCTCTCAGACAGAAAAAGTTAGCGTTGTACTCGTATATGCTTAATGTGAATACCTTCTTCCGCCATTTGCGCCCACAATTTGTGCGTATCTTCCGTCGCACATCTCAATGTTATTATGAATTCCTTTAAACGAATCATCTTGGAATTTTCGCTGTTCTCTTCAGACAGCTGTTCTTCTAGAACGGTCAATCCCCAGATCACTCTACGTTGGAATTCAAAATCTTCAGCTGATTTGTATCTGAGTGCTTTTCCGTTCGTTTCTGCTGCAACGAAGTCTAAGTGTTGGTCCCTCAGGAATTTTGGCACAGTATCTAAATTGTAAAACGGAAGATGACATAATACTACAAAAAAATAACCTGAAATTGTCAATAAAAATTGACAATGTATTGCATCGAAAATGATAAACTTTTTACGACTGAAATGCAAAATAAAGGCTCAAAGTCACCTTTTTCAGTACACATTTGCTACATACACGTACCTAAAAACGATAACAGAGATGGACGAGTACCCGCGTACTCGTGAAACGTTCGGTTTCTTCTTTCCAATGGGTTGTTTGTTCGATGATTAGTTTTATAAACAGAGATCCTTACAGGTGAGACGATCTTCTACCAGAACTTTCTGAAGTAATCGATAAACGGCTGGAAGAGTGTTTGAATGGTGATTTCCATTTCATTAACAAGAATTGTTTCCTGACAATTATGTACACTACGTGTCAAAGCTTCGAAAGCCGGTTCTATGTACTTCGCTTCCAGAAGAGGAAGATTCTTCACATCTTGAACGTACTGTATGCCCAGCTCAGTTTTTTTTTAACTCTGGTTCAATGCCAAGCGTCTTTAACTTTTTCGTGATATTCTATAAGCACAATATGAAGTACAATATTCAGTTCAAATATACAGAATAAATGTTTTCCTTTTAAGATTGAAAAATCATAAATAAAGAGTTATCTGATTAAAGAAATTAATTGCTTCATGTAATTCAAAAGGAAATAAAAAAGTAACTTATAAAAGAAAACTTACATATACGAAATGAAACCAACAGCCCTGGATGTTCATGGACAAGATGCGTATGCTGTTCATCGCACCCAATTCAAAATCTGTTATTATGATTTCTGGGTTGAAATCTGGAGCAACGTCTTCTTTAATTAGCTTGAAGAGAGCATCGTAAGCAACTTCAGTTTCTCTGCTCATGAGAGCGCCAGCTACTGGAAATACCTACAGAATTGCAATATAAATAAACATTTATTGTCTAATGAAGCGAATGACTATCATTAAAGCAAATTTCATAAAGTTTTATTAATATTTCACCTTGCCGAATTTTTCTGCCATTAGCCATGACAACTGGTAGGCCCCCAGCAAACAAGAAACTGACTGGTAGGATGAATAAAAAAACCCATACTTCGTTTCCTTTATTTTATCGATAAATTGTGGACATGCGAAGACAGTAGACGCATATCCGTCTGCATCAACAACAGACCAAACTTTTATTTGGTAGGTTTTCTGGATTACAGTTCCATCTTCATTCCCTTTTTCAAATACTTCATAGCGAAATCGTTCGACCCAAATTTTAAAATTGAGGCATTCTCCTAGATCGGCCAAGTGTGTTACCAAGCATGGAGAATGTGTGCGACTCCACCTGTTGAAGAGGCCCTTCATCCTTTCAAAAACAGATTCCAATGCAGCCAAGGGGAATCTATAAAAATGTATTTCCTCAGTCGTAAATAACACCTTCAAAAAGGTATTACTTATTTTTACTTGAAAAAAAAGAGAAGAAAGCACTACAAAATAGAGCAGTTGAAATTAAAAGGCTTAAACTTTAATGACATTAATTGAAAATCGTGTATGAGATATTGTAAATGGATAGGTCAAAAATGGAAATATTGTTAAAAAAACTGTACAATTTAAAATTTAAAATGATCACTAAAATACATAAAATGAAAGTAGAATAATTAAAAATTAGAGAACTTTAATTTTGAAACTTTTTAAGTCAAGAAAGTTTCAAATGGAGCGATTTAAAAATGAAATAGTTATAAATTAAAAGTTTAAAAATTATTTAATTTTAATTTAAAACTGTTGAAAGCAGTACATCTGAAAATTGAAAGTTCCTGCAAATGACCCATTGTGAAATTATGACACTAAACATTGAATAACTTCATTATGGAAGTTTTCCAAATGAAAAAATTTCAATTCATGAACGGTTCGCATTGACTTATGTACTCATACTCAAATTAACAATCAATTTTGAAGGAGTCTAATTTTGAATTGTATTTACATTTAAAAATGTCACTGTTTCTTTTTGAAATAGTTGAATTTTGATTACTTGAAAATGAAAATTTTGCAAATGAAAAGTCTTTCCGAAATTTAAAATTTTGAAGAAATTGAAACATTTATGATTTAAATTATATATTATAGAAGATTTACAATTACAATTTCACATTGTGCCACTGTCAGTACTTAAAATATTTAAAACTGAACAATTTTGAATTCAAATCGTTTACGAGATATTTTCTATTGATCAAAGTATAAAATATAATTTTTCCATTTTTATAATATAAGAGAGGTACTTTCACAACCAAAATGAAGAATGTCGCTATACCCATTTTTGCAGAAAATCTTTAAATTTGCTTTCGCAAAATTTGTAGTAATATCCAGTTCCTTACTTGCTTCGACTTTTGTAACGACAAAAGTTTTGTCATCAAAGAGCATAGCCTTTGCTTTGCAATTATACTTGCCCCGACGAAGCGCACAGACAAGATACCTGCAATAGAAAGAAATGATTTTAATGTACTTGAAGTTTATATATTTTTCAATTAATAATTTTAAAATAATTCTGTCTCTTAATTCAGCATTGATAAATGTAAAAATTTCGGGAATTTCAAGAATTGTATAATCATTAATGAAACATTTATTTATAAACAACTTCGCACTAATGAACATGAAAATAAAGCCCGGTGTATCTATGCAAATCTGATTTATTTTGTGGTATATTAAGAAAATGAAAATTTTGAAAAAAAACTCAAAATTATAATGCTTATTTCAAAATGTAAGATAAGAGGTAAAAATAAGATACTTGAAGCATAGCATTTCCAAATTATATTCTGAAATATTCTATACTTCAGGTATTAATTACAAAAAGGAGTTACAGATTTTTTTTCAGTCATAAAACAAAAATATGTAGAAAAAAATTTATATTTTTGCCTCCTACAGTCCATTTCCGTATTTCTGCATCAGAAGAGAATGAAGATTTTGCGACAAAACTGAAAACTATTATACTTTTGTTTTGGCATAGTAAGAGATTCATTTCGCACAATTAATATATTCGTAATATAATAATATAGACTAACCAACATCCCTGCCGCCTTTTCTTGCAAAATCTGTAAAAGTGCTTGTGATATCGCTTTTCATCTTTGTAAAGACAATCTTCCCCTTTGTAAATGTTGAAAGGTTTTACTCTTTGCTGAAGGCATTTTACTGGTCCACGTTTGAATTTGCACCTGCTTTCCACATTGTTTTTCTGTAAGTATAATTTGCTCATGGTGAAAGACTTACATTACTTGACTTTTGATTAGAGAAAATGATTTCAAATATAACATGACACTCTTCGTATAAAAATCTCTACTAACAGATTGACAGACAATTCGTCATGTTAAAACAAAAGACTAACTATCATGATGAGGTATGAGAGAATTAGTTTTTCTTTTCTTTCAGCCACAACGAAGTAAAATTAAAGAGAATACGTTTGGTAATTTGTAAAATATGAATAAAATGAGCAATTTCTAGTGAGAGCGATGTCGCAAACTCCACAATATCACATCGAATTCTCCAAAAAATATTCAAATTTATAAAATAAATTGAGCAGTAAAATATAATACGTAGAGTTTTGTAACATTACATTCAAAATATTCATAAAATCATCAAATGTAACATTACAAAGAAAATACTTGCAGATAGCGATGTCCTGAAGAACAGTCATAAAATGCTTGTGACCGTTGTTACGCTCTGTATCTGCTTCGCACGTCTGCAAAGGAAGTTAGCAATTAGAAAATACATATTTTTCTTTGAAAAAATGTATCAGAACAGCCGCGAATTCGACGAAGAATAAGTATTTTATTTTAAAACGAAATTACAGAATATTTACGCCCCATATTCCATAGTATATTCTAATTATCGAATGACAAAATAACATTATATATTGTTAGATTAGATACTAATATTTCGAGACTGCTGAAACTAATAATTACAGATTGTACATTCTTATTAAAGGAAGATAAATGCACGGAGAGACTTTTTGTTACTTTATTTGTTTAACTCTGCATTATATCATATTTTACCAATATTTCTATGCAACTCACATTGTATATTACAATTACTCTTAGCTCCCGGTCATTATTCTGGAATACTTTCAACACTCAGGGAAATATGCCAACACTTAAGACTGCTCAAACTCCAGAATTCCAGGAAGTCCTGTGAGTCAGAGATCAAGTGCTAAGTCTCACGCTTGTCATACGAGATGCTAAAAACAATTTTGAAATGAAAAACCGAAGCTCGTATTCCTCACTGTAATTATTTTTTAGATTATCACCTGGAAAGTGAGTAGCAACTTTCAACAGGAGACTGGAGTGCAATCGCATGATCCCAAAATTATTATCGCAAATAAAATTTTTTTCAAGTAACCTTGCGATTAATACATGTTGTCTAAATAACCTCTTCAATAATTCTGTAATCAAACAATTTTGTCATATTTTATTACATATTTTTGAATATTTTTAGTTTTTACACATGATACATTTTTTTTTAAAACATTTATATGCATTAGTGTTTATTTAAAACTTAAAATATTGTTCTGAGGGAAAAGTCTTACCCGAATCTTTTCTTGTTTTTCTTCAATATTATAATAAATAGAACAGTAATTAAATACAATAATAAAAGTGTAGCTGCAGAGTGGTAATATATATCAATTTATTGAGACTTTTAAAACTTTTTGCCTGTAAATAAATGCAGGCGTAACGATTTTCTGATTAGAATTCGTACTCTTGGTTTTTTGTACAAAAAATATTAATTGATTATTTTTACACTCTATAGCCTTAATTTTATTTTAAAAAGAAATACCTCTTCTTCCGGATCCTACAGGACATCAGCGGTGAACCGCGTATCTAAGGACGAAAGTGTAATGTCCCATCCTGTCACCCATACCGGTCCACGCCAGCCTGCCATCCAGCATTTCCCTTAAGCGCTCTCTACCGCCCATTTTGGATATATACTCGCAATTGTTGCCAACACATTCCTTTCATAATCTTCGTCTAACACTGTTTTTCAAATATAGTGACTTCTGGTGATTTTATGGGCAATTGAAACTTTGGGCAACTAGAACTATGGAACAATCTATACCTACCCCTTTTATTACGTCCTTCGAATTTTCAAGTAGATATATTAGAAACAAAAAAAGTTATCTTACATGGTTCGATTAACCTACGAATTTGGTCACATGACCCGGTTGATCCATGGCCTTAAGCCGAATAATAGTATAATTATTGCCGGAGATAAGTGTAACGATACCCCACAAATTAACCGTTCATTTGAAGATACAGTAGGGGATATAACACTAAGAGAAAAATCAATATTTGAAAGTGTTGCAGCAAACTCTACCTTGTGCGATAGAACCTTGTGCCCGCAAGAAAACTCTAGTGATACATCAAACGATAAAATTTTTGCCCCATCTCAACAAAGATACGTATTAGTAGATCCATTTGGTAAAATTATTAAGAAGCAAACTCACAGGAGAAGCAAGAAGATGCATAATCGGAAATTATTACGATAATATAGAAGACTTTATTTCAAAATTAAAAACAATTTTTACCCCTTCAAAAACTGTATACCAACTACAGGGTGATTTAGGTAGAATATATATGTGGGAAAATGAAAGTGTTTTATCCTACGCATCACGCATACAGGAAATTGCAGCAGAAATCTTCGAATGCCATATACAAAATAATAATGGTAAAGAAGCCGCTGAATTTAGAGGAAATCTGGAAAGACATGTGATTGATTGTTTTCTTCGAGGTTTAAAACCGGAATTAGAAATACGAATAGGAAGAGCTGATAAATTTGACGAAATAGTAGAAAGGGCGATACGAGAAGAAAGAAATTTAACAGCCAGAAATGAACTGAGAAGAGGAAATAAACAACACTCACTATTCCAAGAACCTGAAAAAACACCATATAGTAATCGAGAATTTGCAAAAACTAATAAAATTAACTTAGAACAAGAAGAACCAATAAAATGTCAAATTTGTCAAAAACAGGTCATACAGCAGCAGCCTGTTTTCGAATTCTTCAACAATTACCGAATGCAAATCTGCAAGAAAATCAGTTTAGAAACAACTGGACCAGACCAAATGATAAATACGAGAGGAATAGTCAAGGTCAGGGAACTCAAGGGAGATCTTCACAAAGATACCAGATGCAAGGTCTAAATCAACAAGGAAGTAGGAATGATTATAGAAACGTAAATAGTTTCCCAACCCACCCTAATTTTCCCCAAGGAAATAGACTCAACCGGAATTCAAACTTTAATCGGAATCATCAAAACATGTATCGTAATCCTAATCAAAATAATCAAAATGGAAACTTTAATCCAAATTCGAATTTTAACAGAAATTTCAATCCAAATTCAAATTTCAATCAAGGTCAAAATTTCAACCAAAACAGGAATTTCAATCAAAATCCTTATTTCAACCAAAGACCAAATTATAATATGAATTACAATCAAAATAGAAATTAATTGTGCAGAAATACAACTCGAAATTAATAATGAAATTTATCCTTTTGAAATAGAAGAAACAATATTGATACCAGCAAGAACAATTTCAGATTTTTATGTAAGAATTAAAAATAGTAAACAAAAACAAGGATTTATTCCAAGGTTACATTTATGCAACAGAGTTTATTTAGGAAATGCAATTGTTTCTAATAACAATAATAAAGCGTATATAAAAATATTTAACACAAATACACAACCGCAAAAGTTAACCATACCAACTGTCGAATTGATCGATTTTGAAGAAATATCAATACACGAAGAAAATCAAACTGACACAAAAACAAATTTAGAAGACACCAGAGAATTCAATTTTTCACACGTTTTCAACGATTTCATTAGTCAAATTCCAAAGGCACAAGATTGTTATCAATCCTTTAACATTACAAATAAAAATCGAGAAAATTATATCAAAGAATTATTAAGATTGTATCATTTAAATAAAGAAGAAAAACAGCATGTTGAAAATTTGATAAAAAAATATGCAGATCGATTCCACATACCAGGAGAACCTTTAGGAGCAACAACTGTTTTACAACATAACATCCCAACAGATGATCAACTTATATTTTCAAAACAATATAGATTCCCTCCAATACTTAAAGAAGAGATTTCACGCTAAGTAAATGAATTGATTGATAATAAAATTATCAAACCCTCACAATCACCATATAATACACCTGTTTGGATAGTACCAAAAAAATTAGATTCTCATGGAAATAAAAAATGGCGAATGGTACTCGATTTTCGCAAACTTAACGAAAAAGCAATTGGAGATTCATATCCTTTACCAAATATAATATATATATATATATATTATATATATAATATATATATAATATATATATATAATATATAATATAAAACAGCTTTTTCAACTCCTTACGGCCATTATGAATTTGACCGTATGCCATTTGGTTTAAAAAATGCACCAGCTACCTTTCAGCGACTAATGGATCTAGTTTTAACAGGACTTCAAGGAACTGACTTATAGATGATATTGTTTTATACGCAAATTCTTTGGAAGAACACGAAGAAAAATTCAACAAATTAATGGAAAGATTAAGTGCAGCAAATCTAAAATTACAGCCAGATAAATGTGAATTTTTACGCCCAGAAGTTGCTTATTTAGGACATATAATAGATAAGGAAGGAGTTAGACCAGACCCTAAAAAACTGGAAGCTGTAAAACATTTTCCAATACCCAAAAACCCTAAAAATATAAAACAATTTTTAGGACTTGCCGGTTACTACAGAAGATTTATAGAAGGATTTTCGAAAATTGCAACACCATTAAATCAACTTTCAAAAAAGGATATAAAATTTATCTGGACGAATAAACAACAAGAAGCATTTGACACCTTGAAGGAAAAAATGTGTGAAGAACCACTTCTGCAAAGACCAGATTTTTCCAAACCTTTTATTTTGACGACAGATGCATCAGGATATGCAATAGGTGGAATTCTGTCCCAAGGAAAAATTGTAAAAGATAAACCTATAGCATATGCTTCGCGATCTTTAAATGACAATGAGAAAAAATACGATACATACGAAAAAGAAGCCCTAGCTATTGTCTATTGTGTAACTTATTTCCGCCCCTATCGTTATGGACGAAAATTCACCTTAGTTACTGACCATAAAACATTAGTATGGTTTCAAAATTCAAAAAACCCCTGTTCAAGAGTGACAAGATGGAAATTGAAACTAGCAGAATACGACTTTGACGTCACATATAAAGCAGGCAAAACAAATGTCAATGCTGATGCTTTATCAAGGAATCCTATTGATATTGGAAATATTAATGATAATGATAATAACGAGGAAGTAAATACCTCCCAAGTAAAATTAAACAAAGAAGATAACATATTAACTGAATCAAAAACTGATGATGATGAAGAAGAAGCACGTCATATGAATCTTTATTGTAATGAAGAATTGAATCAAAAAGAAATTGACAATATTAAATTTGTAAATGATTCCGAAGACTTTAAAACATATGAGAAAAAACCTCAATCAAGGAAAATTGACGAGAAAAATCCAAGGGAAACTGAACAAACAATGAGCGGGAAAAATTTAATTAAAAATAAGGATAATCAAGAAAATTATTATAAATTTAAATATAAGATTAATGATAATGAAAATATTGATATTGGTAATTTTAGAAGAAACAAACAAATACCGACAAAGGATTTAACAAATCCAAAAACAATAAAGGAAATAATTTTAACAATAAAACAAGAGGACCCTACGCTTTTTACAAATTATCAAGGAGCCTACAACAATCAAATCAAAAATTCCTAGCTTATATTCTCACATTGTCTAACTAAGTAATACCTTATTCAGCTAAATGAATTTTTTTTGTGTTTTTTCTCATTTCGAAATAAAAACATATTATACCAACTAATGTTACTTCTATCATCTTTATGCTAACCATGTACTAATGTAATGCATTTTTTCTTTCAGAAAACACCTAAGAGAAGCAGAATGAAAAGAAAAATACTCAATGTAATTACATTCTTTTTTAATCTTATCAACAGTAGATGCAGAAAGATATTTGAACACAATATTTGAAAACTCGCCAAGAATTCAATTTGAACCCATAAGAGACCTTAAATTCACAGAAACTAAATATCACCTATTATGTTTTATTAAAATAGAAGATACTATACTTATATACACCTCCATTTCACAAATATATAAAACAGCTGTTCTAAATTGTAAAAATAAAAATATTTACTTCTGTTTAGAAATTACGAACAATGATAATTTTGAAAATCAAAGTCACAATCATCAAACTTATTCAAGAAATCAAATTTTACCTACAGCATACAATTAATATTTTCTCACAATCAACACCAAAATTAATCGAATATTATTATTAATTAAACCCATTCGAAATACTATAACCATTTCATCTATCACTATCCCTTAAAAGAAGTCCATTATAATTTAACCTTACTCATTTGTTACTTTTTAATAATCTCAGTCACTGATGTCCACTTTTCTTTATTCCATACTTTATTTTAATATCAATCTCAAGATTATTAAGCTAATTCGATGCAAAATTTCAGTCAAAATTTCAATATATTGCAAAAAGAATAGTTCAAAGATAGTTTTAGAAATCACGAATAAACTAGAATCAATTAACAAACTAAGCATAATTGGAATCGTTTGTTTCTCTTTTGTTCAAGAAATGATTCCAACGGCAAAAGTACCAGATACTAACAACGCCAAACACGTCGATGGAGTATTACCACAACACTTTCCTACAACTTACTACAAGCTACTTAGATATACTTGCTATTCATTCAATGAAAGTGTGAACATTATAAAACCTTTTAATATCTGAGTACAAATTTTAAGTGAGGTAGAGAGAGAGTGAGCGAGAGAGAGTAGATTATAAGAAATAAATTCCTTCTGGGGTGAGAATTGAACCACTTACTTGTTGATGAATCTAATCTGGAACCACTGATATTCCAAATTCTCACTGATAATCTAGATGTGCACTGATTTCATTAGTAGTACACTCTGGTACGTTAACAAACTTGGGGTGTCTTAGATATCTTGTAATAATGTCTTAGGTGAACAATTGAACTGAGGACGGACACTGACTGACGAATGCTGGTTAACGAGCGAAGGTTTGAAGAAAGCTAAGTGCTATTTTCGAATAAGCAACTAGTTTTATAGACCCTTATCTGGATCAAAATCCCCTCTATTAGTCGATATTATGAGTCATGAAGAACCCGTTGACTCATTTTCTAAGAATTATTTTGTTAACGCTGGCCTATTGTTTGACGCGTGGCTTACCTCGTTCCTTCCTGTGGTAAGATTTTCCATATAAGGAAAAAGATCTATAGCAGCACTCCTCTTCTTTGGTTTCCCCGTCTTTCCTTCTTTCCGTAGCAGCAGACCCCCCGGTTAGTCTTTTACCTGTGCCTACAGGTCTTGGAGGTTTGTTGACATAAATACATTTAGACAGAGTTTCCCTTCCAAAAATAATCAATACCTTTACTGTGTTCATTCATGGTTTCTCACTCCTCTTTATCCCTTTTACAACTTGTTTACGTTTACACATCTAGTGCTTCCGCATATTATACAATTATAGATTCATTCATTGACGTAAAAAAGTATTATCATTATTAACGTAGTAGAGATGGTCACAGGACGTGACACCTCCCCCCTTAGTTTGTACATGGGGATGAAATGACCATGTACAAACTTTCGAAGATATTAAATTTAAAAAGCTGTAACTTCTTTTCGTAACTTACATTGGTATCTTCATGGTTGATAATTGCGTTTTCGTAAATACATCAGCTTACACAACAAAAATGTTTCCGTACATTCGGTCCTAATAATAGTTTGTAGATATGTTGTTACCGGTATTATAATTTTAACATTAAAGTGAATGGCCTTTCCAGTATGGTATAGTTGTTTTATTTAGAAAGAACGTCAACGTTTCGACCGATTTTTCGGTCCTTATCAAGACTATAAAAAGGAAATACAAAATGAATATATATAAAATAATTTTGAAGAATTATAGATATAGTAAAAAGATAATATTTATACAATAAAAAAAGTTTTGTTTTTTAATATACAATATAAAATTAAGAGAAGATAAAAGAGAGAAAGAATAATAATAATAATAATAAACATACCGTGGATGACATATTTGGTATTTTACTTCCATTCATCAAATTGTTTGATACTTGGTTAAATTTTCAGTGTTTTTTATATAAAATTAAATTTCAAAAAATCCATGTTAAAAACATAAAATTATATTGTAAAAGGTTAAAATGATCATCACAGCATATCAGTTGCTATGAGAGTTCGTTAAATTTAAAAAAATTTTATTGGGATAACTGGTGTCAACCTTTTTAGGTTATATTGATAGATAATGACACCTATAAAATAAATATACATGAGATGGATTTTAAAGTAAATTATGTAAAGAAATTTTTTGAAATATTAGTTACTTAAAAATAGTTTCCTTCATTTTTCGGTTATTGTTACATTTTTTTAACTATTTTACTACACAAAATTTTGGAAGTAAATGTCTCCACAATTGTTCATTTGGCTATCGTAGCGTTGTTGATGTTATGGTGCGTTCTCAACAAAATTAATATGTAATATATCGGCTATTGGTAAAATTCAATGGTAATTTTTGAAATTTATGAAAATATAAAATTAAAAAGATTAGAAAAGATAAGAGAAAGTAGAAAAATCATTTTATGGATTTTATTTTATTATTATAAATGGCACTTAGATTTTCAATATCTGTTTTATAATTAATAGAAAAATTTTCTTTTTGAATATAAATCATTTCTAAAATTAATCGTTTTTTAAAAATATTTTCTGTATCTAAAATTTTAGTATTTTTGAAATCAAAGGAATGTTTGTAAGAAGTAGCATGTTCTGCAAGTGCAGTTTTATTATCTTTATTTTTAACAGATCTAGCATGCTCAAGTAATCTATTGTGTAAGAATCTGCAAGTTTGTCCAATATATTTTTTGTTACATTGAATACAGTTAATTTCATAAATGACATTATATTTAAATTTTTTTTGGGTTCTATCTTTAATTGTTGGAAATACACATTTCGATAATATTTTACAATTTTGTTTAGAATCATCATACTGTACTTATAACAATGAACTTTATAAAAAAAATTTTGGTTTACCAATGGGATCGCCTCTATCAGCCACTGCTGCAAACGTTGTCATGGAAGAGTTAGAGAGGAAAATTTTATAAAAATTACCTTATGACATTATATTTTATTACAAATATGTAGATGACACTTCAATTTGTCTACCAGAAAACAAAGTAGAAGATATTTTATGCAGATTTAATTCCATAGATAAAAAATTAGAATTCACTTTAGAAAAATCTATAAATAATAGTATCAATTTCTTGGATATAAATATCCAAGTTATTGATAATAAAATTAAAACTAATTGGTACAAAAAACCAATTTGGTCGGGTCGATATATCAATTTTTTCTCTAACCACTGTTTAACATATAAAATTGGCGTTATCTACTCACTTACTGATAGAGCAATACTCTTATCAGATAAAGATTTTCATATAAATAATTTAGATTGTGTGCGATCTACATTACTAAAAAATGGCTATCCACTAGATCTTTTAAATGAAAAAATTTTCGAACGTTATAAAAAATTAATAACAATTCAACATAAAACTAGTCAAGTATGTGAAATTTATAATATAGATCACAGGGAAAGTAGAAAAGTCATAACTTTTCCATATATTCAAAATTTTCAAGAACAGCTATGTAGAATTTTAAAAAAAACTAAACTTCAAATTGTCTTTACAATAGAAAACTCTTTACAAAAAAAACTATTTCCAACAATTAAAGATAGAACCCAAAAAAAATTTAAATATAATGTCATTTATGAAATTAACTGTATTCAATGTAACAAAAAATATATTGGACAAACTTGCAGATTCTTACACAATAGATTACTTGAGCATGCTAGATCTGTTAAAAATAAAGATAATAAAACTGCACTTGCAGAACATGCTACTTCTTACAAACATTCCTTTGATTTCAAAAATACTAAAATTTTAGATACAGAAAATATTTTTAAAAAACGATTAATTTTAGAAATGATTTATATTCAAAAAGAAAATTTTTCTATTAATTATAAAACAGATATTGAAAATCTAAGTGCCATTTATAATAATAAAATAAAATCCATAAAATGATTTTTCTACTTTCTCTTATCTTTTCTAATCTTTTTAATTTTATATTTTCATAAATTTCAAAAATTACCATTGAATTTTACCAATAGCCGATATATTACATATTAATTTTGTTGAGAACGCACCATAACATCAACAACGCTACGATAGCCAAATGAACAATTGTGGAGACATTTACTTCCAAAATTTTGTGTAGTAAAATAGTTAAAAAAATGTAACAATAACCGAAAAATGAAGGAAACTATTTTTAAGTAACTAATATTTCAAAAAATTTCTTTACATAATTTACTTTAAAATCCATCTCATGTATATTTATTTTATAGGTGTCATTATCTATCAATATAACCTAAAAAGGTTGACACCAGTTATCCCAATAAAATTTTTTTAAATTTAACGAACTCTCATAGCAACTGATATGCTGTGATGATCATTTTAACCTTTTACAATATAATTTTATGTTTTTAACATGGATTTTTTGAAATTTAATTTTATATAAAAAACACTGAAAATTTAACCAAATATCAAACAATTTGATGAATGGAAGTAAAATACCAAATATGTCATCCACGGTATGTTTATTATTATTATTATTATTATTCTTTCTCTCTTTTATCTTCTCTTAATTTTATATTGTATATTAAAAAACAAAACTTTTTTTATTGTATAAATATTATCTTTTTACTATATCTATAATTCTTCAAAATTATTTTATATATATTCATTTTGTATTTCCTTTTTATAGTCTTGATAAGGACCGAAAAATCGGTCGAAACGTTGACGTTCTTTCTAAATAAAACAACTATACCATACTGGAAAGGCCATTCACTTTAATGTTAAAAGGTCCTAATAATATTCGAAATTATTAAATTATTATTATTTTTTTTTTTTAAACGCACAACTAATTAAGTTTATATTAGAAATCTGTTACACACACACACGCATATATATATATATATAATTTTTCTCATGTTTTTTGTATTTTGCTTTTATCAATTGTTTCGTTTAATCGTATTCGTGATAGTTACGGAACGTGACAGTACGTTCAGTTAAAATAAATAATTTCTTTTACATAAATGTTTGGCATCATTGTTACAATTGTGAATCTTTTTAAACTTGCAACATATTTTGTAGAATTAAATGTTTATTGGATTCCTCCTAGGAAATAACAAATATTCATCCCACTGTAACGGAAACATATATCCTCCCCCACTCTACAGTCGGTTCGGGAAGGGGCCTTGGCCACCGCATCTCTTGTGAAAGGGAGTCAGTCCTTTTAGTACCTTTGACCACGTTAGGTCTATTATATAATAAAGAAGTCCTGAAGTATATTTCAGGCATAATATACAAATATTAGGAATTGTTATATATTCCCTCTACCCTGTTACAAAATTGGCGATCCTGCCAGGATAGGAGTAAACGATCTTGACTCTACGGAGTGATTTATTGATCAAACTACCCTATCTTTGGATAAAAACTTGGACAACGGAAATCACTACGGTGGTTAATCAAGGACTCCGGACTATTACTACGGTATAGCCCGTAAACGGAATAATTGGGTGCGTTATTATAACGGTAAAAACCTAGAGCTTGTCAAACAGGACAGTAAGATTCAGAAAAAGACGTGCCCAGCAGCAGTCAGCAGCAGAACAACAATTCTCCAAGCAGCAGTAAGCAGCGGAACAACCTTTCAAGCAGCATTAAGCAGCAGAAATTTCCAAGTAAGCAGTGAATTTAGAAAATAAGATAGACAATTTGTGCAGTTACTCAAATGGAGTAACTTTAGGCGTTGGTATACTTCGCGTGCTCGCAAGCTCTGCCACCGATAATAAAAGTCAACGAAGTACTCTGAATTAACCTTGAGGCATTGTTGTAGCACGATCCCGCAAGTAAAGAGTTTAAAAATAAAAAATTAGATCAAAATTAAACATTGTTACGCGTTCGCGACACACACACCCGACACTCGCAGTTAAGATCAAACCTGGGGTTCTACGCTTATAGGGAAAATTTAAGTACACAATACCACACACAAACAGACAGTTCTACGGATTCTGACAGCTCGTCTACTACCATGCCGCTCGAGATCCCTGTAGAAGAGTCATCAAAAATGAATCAGGATACTTTGTCCCTTATCCTGAGTAAGTTACAGCTAAATTGAGGATAAGCAAAGCAGGATTGAAACCGGTATGTCAACTCTAAATGCAGAAAATCTGAAGCAAGCGGACGAAATTAGAAATCTCGCTCAGATCAACAATGCATTATTCACGGAGGATGAGTCCAATGAACTCTTGCATCATCAGGAGTCGTCAGACGAGGAAACTACACCGCCACTGCAGCCCAAAACCATTCTAACAGCGGGTGGTCTGGCTAGACCAAGAGGGAACGGTATGCAACCACTGAATTCCTTCGACTCGACAACGCCCAGCGCATCCGGCGCACACGCAAGTCCATCTCTAACACCTGCACATGCCTTTCCGAGAAATACTCTACAAGCGGTGTCTCCGACGGAAAACGAACCGCTTTCCCACGCTACAGAACTTATACGCACTGTAGAGGTTCTCAACGGCCAAGATGACGTTGGGGTACATGACTTCATCAATACCGTGAAGCGTGCTAAGATCCGATGCTCTCAACCTGGTTTACTATTAGACTATATCTTAACAGAAAAGATAGTTGGAAATGCCAAAAGAGCAATCCGACACTGTCCTATTAGTACTTACGATGACCTCTATAACGCGTTAGAGACGAATTTAGGCACTACAACGACGCTGGAAACGTGTCGAAGCAAACTTGAGTCAATCCGGAAAAATCAAGACTCAGTTCAATTCTACAATCAAAAATTTAGGAGCGCGTATAATGAATTGATTTATACAATTCAATCAGAATATTCATCTGGAATAGAGAGGAAATTAGCTCTTCAGATGGAGGAAAAATCGGCTACAAAAAGGTACGTAATGAATTTTCGAGATGAGATAAGTCATCAAGTGCGACCCTTAAAACCTAGAACACTGAACCAAGCTCTACAGGAGGCACTGGAAGCAGAGGTATGGTGTGAGGAACGTCTACGTGTGAAAGTCTCTACGAACCACCGGCCATCACCAAGTAGTCTAAGACCGTCCACGGGCAACAGACCTGCGCTGTGACCCGAATTCCACAGTCACAAATGCGAAATCAACCCTATGATTCTGCGAACCACGGGCTACCTTTACAACTGAGGACGCAAATGACTTACAACTTCTGCAAGAAAATGGGTCATTTGGAAAAACAATGCTATCTAAAATCGAAACAACAGGGTTTTCGAAACGTTACAGTCCAGAAAAGACCACCGGAGGTCAGAAACATGCAGGAGTTGGAGGTCATACAGGGCCCACTAGAATCCTACGAATTAACACCGGAAGAGCAGGAGGAAATAGACTACTACGAGGAGTCTGCAGAGTTTCAGCAATCAGCGGACGATTGCGCTCCATACACGGAAAACACTCTGATGGACGTACCTACAGACTTTTAATAGACTCAGGAGCTGCTATTAATCTCATAAAAAGCTCTGAAGTACCCACGGAAAGAAAACGATTTCAGTTGAAAAAGCGTTTTGCTATGGGGAGAGATATTAACTACTCTTATCGCGCAGTAAAAATACCATATCTAGGAAAATTGCATTTATTTCACATTATAGACAACGATTTCCCCTTACCCGAGGAAGGTATCATCGGAATGCCATTCCTGAATGCATTCGATAGATATACTATAAGTAAAGACTTTCTTTACATTGATAATAAAAAATTGCCTCTTTATGAAGACGGAACATTTGTCTCGGGAAACACAACACAGGTAACTACGATACAAGTAGCGGACAAGGATCAATATATATATATAGAAAACCACGAATCAATCCCTGATGGGATGTACGGAATAAAAAACAGAGAGGTGGTGGTACCTTTATGCAATTATGGGAAAAACCCATTAAAGATACCACAACATTTAGATTATGAAGAAATAGAGGAAATGAAAGAGATAAGTAGAATCAATTTCAACACCTCAGGAGGAGATCAGGCAAAGAGGATTCAGGATTTATTAAAGAAAACCAGACTGGACCGTATAGAGGAAAGCGAACGTTCCAATCTGTGAGACATAATAGCAGGATACAACGACATTTATAACCTTGAAGGAGATTCGTTCCCAGGTACTGACCTGGTAGAACATGAAATAACATTAAAGACAGGCAAAATAGTGAACATAAAATCTTACCGACCCCCCGAATGTCATAAAGAGGAAATAAAAAAACAAATGAATGACTTGAAAGAAAATGGTATAATAGGGACTCCATTTCACCATTTAATTCACCTATTTGGGTCGTTCCAAAAAAGGAAGATACGTCTGGAAAGAAGAAATGGCGCATAGTAATCGACTTCAGAAAGATAAACGAAGACACAGAACAATACGCCTACCCTTTGCCTGTTATCGACGAGATTTTGGATCAATTAGGGAAAGCAAAATTCTTTTCTGCTTTTGACCTGAGTTCAGGATTTCACCACATTCCGTTAAGCGAAGAATCAAAAAAATATACTGCGTTCTCAACACCAGAGGGACATTTTGAATTTAACCGAATGCCCTTCGGGCTTAAAAACGCCCCTGCAACCTTTCAGAGAATGATGGACAATGCTTTGAGAGGATTGATAGGGAAACAATGTTTCGTTTACCTGGATGACATTGTGGTATTTGGCTCCACCTTACAAGAACACAACAAGAACATGATTGATATTTTTGACAGATTACAGAAAACGGGACTGAAACTCCAACCAGACAAGTGTGAGTATTTGCGATCGGAACTTGAATATCTGGGACATTTAATAACCAAGGATGGCGTGAAACCCAACCCTGCAAAGATACAGGCAGTGAGAGCTTTCAAAACACCGCAGAACGTCACTCAAATCCAAAGCTTCCTAGGACTCGCAGGATACTATAGGAAGTTTATGAAAAATTTTGCTCACCTCGGTAAACCACTTACAAACTTAACACAAAAGGAAACCCCTTTTAATTGGACGATGGATTGTCAAAAGTCTTTTGATAAAATAAAGGAATTACTATGTACAGCACCAGTATTGAGATTCCCAGATTACAAGAAAAAGTTTACGTTGACAACGGACGCATCCAACGTTGGATTAGGAGCAGTTTTATCACAAAATGGACACCCCTGTAGTTATATATCCAGGAAACTAAATAAAGCTCAAATCAATTATAAAACAACGGAGAAGGAGCTGTTAGCAATAGTTTGGGCATGCAAAAGACGGTAGGTATACATTGTACCATAGTTTTAGTTGCCCAAAGTTTCAATTGCCCATAAAATCACCAGAAGTCACTATATTTGAAAAGCAGTGTTTGACGAAGATTATGAAAGGAATGCGTTGGCAAAAATTGCAAGTACATGTCAAATATAGGCGGTAAAGAGCGCTTCAGGTAAATGTACAGGAATCCTGCATCTTGCAATCCTCGCAGTTTTTGCCAACACATTCCTTTCATAATCTTCGTCTAACACTGCTTTTCAAATATAGTGACCTCTGGTGATTTTATGGGCAATTCAAACTTTGGGCAACTAAAACTATGGTTTTACACCTACCGCAAAAGACTGAGACAATACCTTCTGGGCAGAACGTTCACCATTCAAACTGACCACCAAGCATTGATATTGTTACATAAAATGAAAGATCCCTCTTCACGACTGTTACGATGGAGGCTTCACCTAGAACAGTAGCAATACGTTGTGGAACACGTGAAGGGAAAGGAAAACAAAGCTGCAGATTGTTTGTCCAGATTATTTCCAGTAATAGATAAGGAAAATAGTATAAGAGAAACGTCCGAATCTCCGGAAGGAAATACAGGAAATAGCAAAACCTCCAGCGAGGAGTCTGAAGAAGAATCATCAATCAGCTCACAACAACCTGCAAGCTTGCAACTTCCAGGCATAACCGATGCGTCTAGCAGCTGTATAGAACGGCGCATGGATGCAGACCAGCTCATCTCAGATGAGGAAGGACTAAATGACGAAAGAGAAAACTTGATTAGGGAATATAAAAAATGGATTACCAACAGAATGCCTAGTAGAGTAAGTAATAAACCTAATGCAGGAAGAAAACTTTGGCGCACGATATCAAAAGAATGGAAAGGCAGCCAGGAAACATCTCGATATACATTACCTCCATTTAATGAGACTCAGCGGTTAGCAATATTAGACAGAATAAACCAAGGGGCCATGACCGCCAAACTAACCATTACACATTACCACTTCGTTGACCCAACGATTACGCCTTTCGAAAAGCTGAAAATACAAGACTACCTTAACTTCCTGAGCAATAAAAACAAAGAACAACAGTTTCACACGTGCTAGACCCACGTACAGAGCTCAATCGACAGGAAAAGGAAGAAATCATAAGGGAATCACATGGGTCTATTACGGCACAACATTTTGGGGAAAACAAAACTATTGAACGAGCAAGAACACTAGGAGAATGGAAAACTAAGGAGCAAGAAATCATCCACTACATCAAACGATGTCCGGTTTGCCAATTACAAAAGACAGTTAGAATTAAAAGACAATGTGAAGCAATCATTCCAGATACGCCGGTCAACCCTAACGACAAAATAGCAAAGGACATTTTCGAACCCTTGCCCGTGACACTTTCAGGAAACGAATATATCCTCAGCATTCAAGATATGCTCACAAAGTACTTAACTCTGATACCTCTGAAAAACATAGCATCCGAAAACATTATAGAAGGCTTATTTGACTATTACATATACCTATTCGGAGCACCCAGGAATATCCTAACGGATCAGGGACAAAACTTTGTATCTGATCTGATACAGAACTTTGAAAACATATTTAGGATTAAGCACATAAAGACAACAGCGTATCACCCACAGAGCAATGGAGCACTTGAAAGAGCCCATTCAACAATTAAGAATTTATTAAAAACCAGTATCGAGGATCATAGCACCGAATGGGATCAATATTTGAAAATAATTTGTATGGCATACAACACTATGACACGCTCTTATTATTTTCTAAGTTGGCAAGGTGTGTTGGAGAGTGGGAAAGATAGAAAGAGACAGAGGGAGAACAACGAGAGGTATGCCTCGCCTTGTTCTCAACGGAAAAGCGACGAGAAGATACTTCGCCTCGCTTCCGTTAGTGTAGAGAGAGACAGGGTGAACAGCGAGAAGAATGCTACGCCCCGTTCAGAGAGAGAGAGAGAGAGAGGGAGAACAACGAGAGGTATGCCTCGCCTTGTTTCCGACGAAAGCGACGAGAAGTTACTTCGCCCCGCTTCCGTTAGTGAGAAAGAGTGAGTGAATGGCGAGAAGCATGCTTCGCCTCATTCACGTGAAAAGAGAGAGAGGGGGAACAACGAGAGGTATGCCTCGCCTTGTTCCCGACGAAAGCGACGAGAAGTTACTTCGCCCCGCTTCCGTTAGTGAGAAAGAAAGAGTGAATGACGAGAAGTATGCTTCGCCTCATTTACGTGAAAAGAGAGAAAGGGTGAACGGCGAGAAGAATGCTTCGCCCCGTTCAGAGAAGGAAAGAGGGAGAACAACGAGAGGAATGCCTCGCCTTGTTCTCAACGGAAAGCGACGAGAAGATGCTTCGCCTCGCATCCGTTAGTGTGGAGAGAAAGAAAATAATGACCAGGAAAGTAAGTGTTAGGCACTTTATTGGCGTTTGGTCTTGATCTAGCTCGTGGTGAGTGGAGCGTTAGATCTGATTTCCCAAGCGAAGGGACCCCTTTTTATATCCAAAGGGCTCGAAGGGAAAGTGCGTGGGGGTAGGTGCAAGCGTGGGGCTGTTCGAGATGCGTGGGCATGATGCACTTGGTGGCGTCACCACGCGCCAATCGAGACGCTCCGGCGCTTTGCGCATCCCCTCCGCGCCGCGTGCATCGTCCTTTCCGATAGACTGGGTCCGCTGAGCCAATCCTCGGTAAGCAACGCGCTTTTCTTTCCCTTGAGTCGTTCGATACGTATCCAATGGGCCCGTTCGGGAAAATGCTACATTTACAAACAATTCTTAAACTAACTTAATTAACCTTATTAATATGCCTTTATACTTTAGAAAATACTGGAATTGATGTTAAAAATTAATGAATATTTGTACAAACTAAATTAATTCTTAAAACTAATTTTCTAAGGTCCCACCTATGGCGTGGACGGAAAAGTGTGAAAATCTAAATAATTTCTAAATATTGATAATTTAAGAGTCTAACTTATGCCTAAAAATTGGAAAAGATCTGGGGAGTTTCAATCTATTTAAAAAGTTGATTAATTTTTAACTTGTTCTTGTGAATTTATATATTGAAATTCTGGTAACGGTTAGGCGCATGCTTAGTAACTGAATGGAAAAACTTAATCTTCTACTAATGAAATTACTTCCCAGTTCTTTTCCCTTGAGATGAGCAAGTCAAAGGTCAGTTAATAAATAACTAAAAAGACTATTATACGCTAGTGCGCGTATCAACTTACCTTCAATGCTAAGCACCACACCAAAGGTCAAATATGAGGAATTACTTAACCTTTGGAAACGAAGGCACGAACACTACTTACAGAAGGCAAAAGAGAAAATAGAGATACAGAAAATTAAATACAAAAAGCTCAAAGATTCAAAAATTTCCATACCATAAGGTGTCTACGAACCGGGGGATTTAGTCAAGTTCATCAATAACCACCCAGAGAATAAACTGTCTCCCTCATGGAAAGGGCCGGCAGTTATCGTGGAACACCAAGAAAATAATAATTATACAATACTATTTAACAACAAAAGAATTCGCATTCATGCAAATCAGCTTATGCCTTACTATAAATAATGTTCCAGATGACGACACTAATTTTATTATGGCTACTGAAGATAATATCGGCGGAGATCATCACAACAGACCTGATCGGGGTAACTATTTACTCAGAAGAATTGGGGCAGGCTCAACTCTACCATGACACCTGGAACATCATCCTTGGGATAGGGACCAACGACATTGACGATAGGCTTGGGTCATTGCAAAGCGCTTTTGCCGCCGCTTCATATCAGTGTGATGACTGTCTGGAACGATTTGAGTTGAATCTAATCCAATCGAGGATTCAAAGGCTAGACAAAGAGGCCTTTTGAACCAACTTTTGGGTAAAAAACGAAATAAAAGAGGATTTTTCAACTTCATAGGAGATGTCTCGAAAACACTTTTTGATACTCTAAGTGAAAATGATATGAATTACATTAATAAAGAGCTTGATAAACTATTCAAAGATAATACCATTCTATCAACTGGAATTTCTAACCAGACCAAGGTAATAAAATTACTATTAAATTCTGCTTCTACTGATCTCAACACGCTTGAACTACACAGTAAGGAAAACGTTAACCGTCTTAATCAACTGACTAACGGAACCAACAAAAATACACAAAATTTAGCCATTGCCAACCAAATAACGGTTTGCATGTTGATAGTCGATGAATTGAGTGAAGACATCAACCTCCATATAAATGCAATAAATGACGGGAAAAATGGAATAGTTCATCCCCAACTTCTAACACCAGACATCCTTATACTTGAGATGAAAGAATTTGAAGAAAAGCTGAACGTCAAATATACCATTCCTTTGAAAGAATCTAACTTCCAGCATATCATCGACATCTCAATAGTGAACGTAGCCATCGCAAAGAATCGATTTGTGTACTCTATTCACATTCCTATCCCGGAAACCGAGACCTATGAAATCAAGCACTTAATACATATCCCCAAACAAATCAGTTCGGTTTTCCTTGCCATAATCCCAGACTACGAATATTTGTTCACGGGACAGGGACACACAACATACGTACCTACCGACAAAACGGCTCTAGACACATATAATACTTATGGAAAAACAAGAATGTGTAAACGAATCCAACCTACGTATCTGATGTCAGAAACCCATAGCTGCGAGAATAGTATATTAAGAACACATGTAAAAACAATTGGGGAGGAGTGCAAATACTCCGCATTTAAAATTGTAAACATCGCTTTTCGTTGTGTGAATCAGGTCAGCAAAAAATTATAATTCAAGTTCCAACGAAGATCACTAGCAACGACAAATGTATTTTGAATGGATTGAATATAGTATTAAAATTAAGCACTACAGAATCTTTAGTGGGAGAAATAAAATATAAGAAAAACTTGTCCCTACCGTATACTGATAAGCAATTAGATATCTTAATTTTTGCGGGTTACAAATATGGTATCGTCAAACTACTTCGTAAATGTGTCCCTCGGAAAATTTGTATATTTTGCGTAAAAACAACAGTAACCGCAGCTCCAACTGTGCATTATACTCCTGCGCCTACAGCACCTACGGAAATAAGTAATATGGATTGTACTATTAAGTCTGCGAATGTTAAAATAAGACCCAACAAAAGGGTTTAGAGACTAAACCCACTATAAAGGGGGGATTGTAACGGAAACATATATCCTCCCCCACTCTATAGTCGGTTCGGGAAGGGGCCTTGGCCACCGCATCTCTTGTGAAAGGGAGTCAGTCCTTTTAGTACCTTTGACCACGTTAGGTCTATTATATAATAAATAAGTCCTGCAGTATATTTCAGGCACAATATACAAATATTAGGAATTTTTATATATTTCCTCTACCCCGTTACACCACCATGGTATACATTTTTTTTCTATTCAACTGTTTGTCATAGTTAATATAAACATACATATACATACTTTCAAATGTGGAATATATTTCATAGGGTTGAAGATTTATCAGTCTCTTCAAGGAAATATTCGTTTTGATTCATAATATCAAATATATCATGTTAAACTTAATTCATTTATAATTACTTCTTTATTTTTCACTTAGGTTTTTTAAATCAAACAGATTTTACAAAAATTTAAACAGCAAAAGTCTTGAATGTATTACATAAAATATAAAAAATCTACACAGGATTTGGATTTTACGAAAATTTCTTAGGTACAATAATAATTTGGAATTCACATTTGTATAATTTATATTTTGAAAATATACAACACAGAAAATAAAAGAATTTTCTTTCAAATGTTTTTACACAAGATTCTGTTCTATATTAATGAAATTTTTGAACATATATTTTAAAATTTAGTTTCATTAAACTTCATACGTATCGTTATAATAAGAATGTATACTAAATATTAATTAAAAATTATATTATATATTTAACAATAATCATAATTATAATAATTAAAAAATATATTTTATGAATAATTTATAAAAGGAGTTGATTTATTTTTACTTGAGTGAGGCTCAAAAGCTCTAGTCACGACACTTACTCTCACAAGCTCTGAATAACTCTTGGAGTCACCATATCGATACCCACGTTCGTATCGTTCGTATCGTATCGTATCCCAGAAAATTTGAAATATTCACTTTTTTTGAAAAATGTATTAATAATAATGTTTTACAGCTTATATTAAAATCTTAGGAGTCAAATTGTTTATTCAATATTTTTAAATAAATATTCTAATATGTCGTATCCCATATCCATAGGTTAAGTCAGCGCCAGCGATATGACACGCAATTTTTATTTGTGATTAGTCTTAAGTTTATTTTAAGAAATTATTTAATAAAATGAGTAAGAAGGTAATTACAAATAATAATTTTTACAATTATAATTAAATCTAAAGCATCCGCTGAAACCTCTGTTTGTAGATCGATTAAAAATAATTAAAAGTAAATGGCAACAATTACAGGCATTAAAAAAAGTGTTGCTGAGAGATACACACTGCTTCTATGATAATATAAAATATATCGATGATACTGACTCTGCTTCTGACCAATCTCCATCAATAAAAAATTTGGAAGCCGAGAGTAAAAATGTAGTTAAGGTAACTGAAAAGACTATGAGTAAGAAACGAAAAGCTAATCAAGTTAATCTTGAAGTTGAAAGCAAAGTACTGCGTACTAATAATAGATTCAAAAAACCTGAAGATAATGATATTAATTATAAAAAAATTGTGATAATACCAGACGAAAGAGGACAAGAAATCTTCAACAATCTCAGCAAGAAAATGTACCTGAAGTAAAAAAAAAAATTAAGAGTACTTAAAACGAAAAAAAATATGTTTTAAGCAGTATTAAAGATAGTAAAAATAAAATGTATTAATAATGTTATATTATAGTAATTATGAATTAAGCAATACAAAATAAGAGAGAAAAATGTTATGTATGGGATGAAACAATATTTAATTATAAAACGATTGAATCAATTTTCTTTCTAAAATACATTTTAATTTTTTCTTCTTGCGTAACCTCAAATCCTAATGACAATATGTCGTATCCCACATAGACAGTAAGATCAATATATGGTAACCCACATAAATATCATAAAATTTATTTAAATAATTTTTTTTGCTTTAATTATTATTATTTATGCATTTTTATGAACGTAGAAAACAAAAATTTGTTTACATTTTTTTCTTTGTGCTAGCAAGACGTTTTTATCGTTTCCTGAAAAATTTTCCAAATGTGGGATACGACATATTAGAACGTGGGTATCGATATAAGAAAGTTCCAAGTTTTATGTCTAAGGATTGTAAGCGAGCGTGTGCGTGATTCGACGAAAGAGTATCGTCCCATATATAAGTTTAGTTATTAGGTTTATATTTGCGAAGTTGTATATTTAAGTGTATTTGTGATAGAAAATATGATTGGCTGCGACTGAATGGTGTGAATGTAATTGTATGATGTTTATATATGTATGTATCGGATGACTAATGGCAGGTTCGAGGTAATAATTTTTGTGTCCAAACGGGCGGAAAAAGGTCACATTGCATGCTTGTGCGTAGAGCGGCATGCAGTCAATTGTGCCTCGGCGTCAAAATCGAGCGAAATGTTTATACCGCCCGCTTCAACGGGCAAAATGTTCATACTGCACGAAACTTGACTGCTCGCGGCTAACTACGCACTCGCACGCAACGCGACTTTTTCCACCAATTTGGACACAAAACGTCGTGTGTACCTCGAGCGACATGGTAGCGATGTGACTCGTGCGAATACCGCCCTCGCTACGCTCGGGCGGGTATACTTCGCACTCGTCACAATCGCCACCATGCCGCCCTTGGTACACAATCTACTATTTTGTTATTTAAGAGAACCATGACAACGTTTTACTTAACTCCTTACATTTCATAAAGTTTATATTACTTTCAATTCAATAAATATTTCTTAAATTTCAAAACACGTTTATTCATATCAATAACATCTTTTTGGCACAAATCTCTAACTTACTATAGGCAATATTATCGTTCTTTGTATCCATTATTACTCAATACACTTTACTACTTGACCATTTTAAACAGTAAATCACATCTTCGGAGCAAATAATTATTTAATCACACCAAAAATTATCTCCTCATTTCAAAGAAATATCCCTCTCAATTCGCAATACGCTCATTACAAACAAGGAATCATATATTGGAATGGAAAACAAATTTACTTGAACCAATGCAAATTTTTTTGAATTAATCCCTTGTTTCTTTGAACATGCATCACATCATTTTACATCGAAGAATTTACTTCTCTTATCAAATAATTGCTATACAATATTAATAACATGTTTATTCAATCTAATGAATATTTAATAGTACTAGAAAAACATTTTTTTGCTTTAATTATTCATTTTTTAAAGATAATAAAAATATTTCTTTGATCTAAAAAAATATTTATTTGTCACCATCCAGCTCAACCATTTATTTTTATTTATTTATTGATCAAAGAATATTTCTTTGATTCAAATATTCTTTTTTCTCAGTCTACCATATGAGCACTTCTACATACCATGCCGAAGTTTAGGATCCATTGAGCCCGTTTTAAACTTCAAAGCCCTTAAGACACTTTCTTGGAAGACACTTGTCTGATTTTGTTTTTGCAGGCAAAATTAAGATTTTATGCATCTTTTGGAAGACGCCCTCCACAGTGGTAAAACGTAATTAAAAGTGTCCAAAAAAATTTTCTTCTACGCCTTAAAATATTGTTAACAATGTATGAAAAAAATTGTAATTATTAATAAAATAGTTTGTTTTTAATATGTAAATATTGTCTTTTTTCAATTTATAAAGTAAATTTAAAGTATCCTTAACTTTGATATAGCTTTAATCGTAAGAAACTGAAATTAGGTTATGTCCGAATTTACAATAGCTAACACGACTAAAGTTGTTAAATTCTCGAGAATTTAAATTCGGAGAATATTCTCGATCGAGAGAATTTATCGAGAATTTAGGAAGAAATATATTTTCAGATATTTCTTCCTTGGATGCAATAAATTTTTTATATTTATAATATGTTTTTATCACACATGCACAAAAAGTTCTTCTTTTAGTACTAAAAATCATGCTAAAAGTGATATTTTCAGCAAGGTATGAAGAAAAAAGTACTGCGCACACGTAAATCAACTACACTTTCCTATTGACACACTAGTATCAAAATTTACTACTTTGCCACAGATAACAAAAATTCAAAGTCCAATATGCTTATTTTTATTGATACATAATACTTTTTTTTACAATAGATATTTGCCAAATGTCAAAATTTCTAGTATAGATTCATCGATATTTAAAATGAAATATTTTGAATATGAAAACCTTTTTAAATATTTTATAATTGCATGAAAGCTATAAAATTTTTCTTATAGAAAACGTACTGAATGAGGATATATCTATTTTTTTCAATCACATAAGTTTAATTTAATAATTATGTATTGCGTTTTCATAAATACTGTTATGTACTAACGTTATTAATATCTTCAGGTACAGAATTTGTATCATACAAAAACTTATCTCATTTTAGTGCTGAGCAAGTACATATCAGTCTTAAATATTTGAATAAAATCCTTAGAACACATAAGAATACTAATATTGCTGTGGTAGTAATATTTTCGTACTTCATAATCTTTTCAAGGTCTGCTTGGCTATCAACTATTCAACATAGAACGAAGAATAAATATTATATATCGTGAAATAAAAATGAAAATGAACTTAACGAAATATAACACGTAACCATTAAAATTATGTACAATCATCAGTCAAAAAGCTCTACTGCTTCAATTGTAGAATTTTTTTTGTAACTGTCCTCGTCGGAATCTGACCAGTCTTCTAAATCTCCACTTTCGGACTCAGTGCAGTTATTTTCTTCACCTTTATCTATCCCCGATGAACACGCGAAGTCTATTCTCATCTGCTTCTTTCTGGTACTAGAATTCAACAATTTCAGATTATGTGATACATATGCTAATTTCCTAGCTTTAGTTGTTGTTAATCGATTTCTTTTTATTGAATGTATGTTTCCATATGCGCTAAAACTGCGTTCTGTTGCAGCAGTTAATGCAGGCATGCTTAATATATCGGCTGCGATGGAACTTAATTCTGTACCGCAGAACATTCCAACCCACCACGTTATAGGGTCAGAAGATTTAGCTGCACTTTTGACAAAGCTTTTGCTGTATAAACCTCTGCTACTCCTATATTCAGCAAAGTCCTTTTGAATTTCGGAAATCAGAATTTCCTCATTTCCGTAAACGTGTTCAATTCTATTAAAAATGAACTGATGTCCTTTAAGTTGTTCATCACGACTTAAATTTTCTCCATTAAGCTTCGGGTCCAATAAATTTGCTGCAAAATGTATAGAGTGCAAGACAAATTTACGCCGACTAGTTATAAACTTAATAATTTGTTCATCTTCTTCAAATGCCAATGGGGATTCAACAAGATGATTTTGGCAAGTCTGCATAATGTCAGAAAAAGCTTTTGTTACCAAGTTGAGATGACATCCATTCCCTTCAAGGATCGTGATCCACTTTAGTATGGGAGTAAATAATTCGTACAAAAATTGAAGCCCAGTCCAGAATTTGTGGTCTAAAATAGTTTGCCGAGCGTTCGTGGACAAATAAGGTTGAATACTTTCTGCAATCGCTAATCTTTCTAAAACACTTTTGTTCCTGATGACACTTTCAAAACAAAGTATGGCTGATCCCCACCTAATCTTACCTGGTAGTTTCAATGATATTCTTTTTTGTTCAGCCTGTATTTCTTCATACTCTGACAATATTTCCTTGTCAACTTTTTCCGTTTCTTTCTGACGCTGTGCTTTTTCTTTTAAATACTTTTTTCCTGGATTTCATCTTTCTTTTTTTTCTGTTCTTCATTTTGTATTAATTCTTGAATTTTGTTAAAAGCTTCTCTTACACTATGTGATGAATTCACACTTTTTACAACCTCTTTTGCTTGAGAAAATAAGTCTTTCAAAGTTTTTAAACTTAGCATATCACCAATCAGCAGGTTCAATCCATGAGCCGAACAACCGTAAACTGATATATGTTTATATTTTTCATTAACTATCTTCCTTGCCTTGATTATAGCGGCAGCATTATCTGTTACATATTACAGATTAGCTACATATTCTCCGGTATGGTTATTAGCTTTGGTATCATAAGATTTATAAAAATATGGTTGTGGTGTCGTGATGATGAAGTTGATGATCGCTTGATTCCTAAAAACATACAGTAAAACCTATCGTAGCCGACACATATGGGAGACAAGTTCGGCTCAGTGGGCTCAGATCTGATACCGACGCAGTCACAACTACAGAAGCAGCTCCTGTCAGTGAGATCGGAGTAGGGAAAGGCGGTGGCGCGCGCTGCCTCTCTTTCTTCTTCGTCGCTCTTGCACGTGAGAACGGCTCGTCCCACTTCTCCTTTTCCTCCTCGCTTCCTCCTTGCAATGCTATTTTTAGATTTCACGCTTTCGGTATTTCGGATATCGAGTCGAAATTGAGAATTGTATTTCTCTGGACTCCGCGCAAAAAAGGCGCGAAGCAGACGACAATTTCGAACTTTCAGTAAAATTTGATGCCAATAAATGTTCAATATTTAAATCAATATATATTTTTCTATTTAAATTTCCATACTTCTAATCAATTTAGTACATTTAAAACATTTTCAGTAAGAAAGATATATTCTATTAAGAAAAGATTAACATAAAATTCAAGTTTAAAATTTACATTCTCAGTTTTATGTTAGAAATATTTTTATTTTACATTTTTTTAGCCTAAGCATAGACTTTTCATTCAAAAAATGAAATGCTCTACAGAAAGGAAAAATTTTGTAATAGAAGTGGATAAATTAAAAAACTAAAATATATGTTCATTGCTATCTTCATATGAACATGTAAATATTTACCGATATCAAATTTTACATGGAAATTTTTATTCGAAGTGTTGAAATCTTGTTACAATTTGACAAGATCATATGGACGAGTTCAATCTTTTAAATGAAATATTTTATAATTTTTAATTTGTCTGCTCATCTGAAATCCTGTCAAGATTTGAACAGTAAACAAAAAAATTTCCAATGGAATTCAATGTCATTAAATGCTTAAAGTTGTAAATGAAGATTTTCATTACAAAAGTTTGAAGCTTTGTAATTATCATTGTAAATGACTACTTGATTTTAAATGTAATTCAGCTCTGTAGAACATTTTTATATTTGGAATTCAAAATCTGTGCTTAGGCCACAAAAAAAGGAAGATAAAAATTCTTTCACCATAAAACTAAAAATGTAGATTTAAAACATATTATGTCATATATTTATCTCTTCTTAATGGAAAATACTTAAAAAATAATTCTCTGTTTCAATATTTTTTAAATGTAAGAATATTTAAGAAATTCATAAGTATTTAACCTTGTTATAAAAATTTCCAAATAACGCTTTTATTGACAAAGTTACAAATTTTTCAATAAATGAATTATCGTATTGTAAGTTTAAATATGAGACGACTTTAAATTTCACAATAACATTATTTTTCAATTACTTAAACCTTTCTTCAATTTTGCGAATTCTTCTCGAGGTTTATTTCAGGTGAGTGACTATTTCTTTTTTTAATGAAAAACATTTGTAATTCTAAATATTCAATTTTTGAAATAGAAATATTAACTAAAAGATTTTCAAGTTCTGGGAATCAACTGCTTTAATAATACAATTTTTCTTCTCTGTAAAGCATCTCAATTTTCAAATTAAAAGTCTCCACAAAGGTTTAAAAAACTTAAGGTGATAATACTTTTATTTAAAAATTTTAAATACAGATTTCAAAATCAAAACTTATTTGCCTAAATTAAACGTCTTAAAGATCTTGTAGAAATAAAGTGAGATTTGAATACTTCAAAAATAAATTTTCAGTAATATGTTGAACTTAATAAATGTTCAAAGCTTAAATCAGGATATCAGTTGACAAATGTTTACTTGTGTAAAATTGACGTTAAAAATTTTTTAATTGATGTTTTCACTTAAACCGTCAAACATTCATTAATTTAAAATTTTATCTTACAGCGTTCCAATCTTTCCACAATTTTACAAAATCTTATAAATCTTTATTTTATAGGCAAATGTTTTTTAAAATATTCGAAAAATAAGTGCAATTATTTAAATTAAATATTTCGTAAAATTTTAAATATTGCTGATTTTACAAAATTGTTGAGAGATTTGAACACTGATTAAAGAATATTGCAATGCAATTATAAGTCAATAAATGCTTAAAGATTTGTCTCAAGTTTCTCAGGTCCAAAATAAAATATTTTGCACTAGATTTGAATTTAAATTTTAACTTGATTTTATGTGGCCTAAGCACAGATTTTTATATCAAAAAATTAAATGCTGTACAAAATTGAATAAGTATTTTCTGAATCAAGTGGTTGATTTATAAATCTTAAAAATGTTGTAATTATAATATCTTCATATAAAACTTTAAGCATTTATTCACCTTAAATTTCATTGAAAAATTCCATATATAGTGCTCAAACCTTCCTAAAAATTCGCAAGTATAGGAAATTTAAAAATTACGAAGTATTTCATTTAAAAAATCACTATCGCTTTCTTGATATTTGGAAAAAAATTTGCCTGAAAATTATCCATAAGATTTTCTTAATTTCTTCAAAAATAAATTTTCAGTAATATGTTGAACTTAATAAATGTTCAAAGCTTAAATCAGGATATCAGTTGACAAATGTTTACTTGTGTAAATTGACTCTTCCAATTTGAAAATTACGTGAAAAAATATTTTATTTAAAAAATAAGGCACATTAAAGTATGGTTTAAACTCCACATTCATAAATTCATGATAAAAACAGGACAAAATTTATTAATCTTACAAAATCTTATAAATCTTTATTTCATAGGCAAGTGTTTTTTAAAATATTAGAAAAATAAGTGCAATTATTTAAATTAAATATTTCGTAAAATTTTACACTTCGCTGCTTTTACAAAATTATTGAGAGATTTGAACACTGATCAAAGAATCTTGCAACGAAATTTTAAGTCAATAAATGCTTAAAGTTTAATGTCATTTTTCTTAGGTGTAAAATGAAAATATTTTTAAGATATTTGAATTTACATTTAAACCTAATTTTATGCGGCCTAAGCACAGATTTTTATTTCAAAAAAGTAAATGCTGTACAAAATTGAAGTATTTTCTGAATACAGTGATTCATTCATAATACTCAAAAATGTTGTAATTAATATCTAAATAAAAAACTTTAAGCATTAATTGACCTTAAAATTCATTGAAAAATTCTTCATTCAGTGTTCAAATCTTCCTTCAATTTAACAAGAATAGAAATATTGAAAATGACAAAGTATTCCATTTAAAAAATCACTTTCGTTTTCTAGATATTTGGAAAAACATTTGCCTGAAAATCATCCATAACAAAAAATTTTGTGTAAAATTTGAAATCAATAAATATTCATATATTCATATGAAGATATCAATGAACACATTTTGTAGCTTCTTAATTTACGTAAATTTTCCACGGAATAGTTAATTTAGTCGTGCGCAATGTTTACTCTTGTATTTTATTAGTATTGAGTGTAATAATTTTCATAGCCATTTTTGTTTATTTTGCTTCAAATATTTTATTTTTCAGTTAACAATTTTTTGTTTGTGTGCCTTTTTGCTTAAAGTTAAATTCGATTGCTTCAAAACTTTTCAAATGATTGCAATTTTAGAATTTTCTATATTACATCATTAATTTATTTGTGAAATTCGTGGTTTTAAATTTAAGATATATGTAGTTAGAATAATCATCAATTAAAAAATTTTTAACGTCAATTTTACACAAGTAAACATTTGTCAACTGATATCCTGATTTAAGCTTTGAACATTTATTAAGTTCAACATATTACTGAAAATTTATTTTTGAAGTATTCAAATCTCACTTTATTTCTACAAGATCTTTAAGACGTTTAATTTAGGCAAATAAGTTTTGATTTTGAAATCTGTATTTAAAATTTTTAAATAAAAGTATTATCACCTTAAGTTTTTTAAACCTTTGTGGAGACTTTTAATTTGAAAATTGAGATGCTTTACAGAGAAGAAAAATTGTATTATTAAAGCAGTTGATTCCCAGAACTTGAAAATCTTTTAGTTAATATTTCTATTTCAAAAATTGAATATTTAGAATTACAAATGTTTTTCATTAAAAAAAGAAATAGTCACTCACCTGAAATAAACCTCGAGAAGAATTCGCAAAATTGAAGAAAGGTTTAAGTAATTGAAAAATAATGTTATTGTGAAATTTAAAGTCGTCTCATATTTAAAATTACAATACGATAATTCATTTATTGAAAAATTTGTAACTTTGTCAATAAAAGCGTTATTTGGAAATTTTTATAACAAGGTTAAATACTTATGAATTTCTTAAATATTCTTACATTTAAAAAATATTGAAACAGAGAATTATTTTTTAAGTATTTTCCGTTAAGAAGAGATAAATATATGACATAATATGTTTTAAATCTACATTTTTAGTTTTATGGTGAAAGAATTTTTATCTTCCTTTTTTTGTGGCCTAAGCACAGATTTTGAATTCCAAATATAAAAATGTTCTACAGAGCTGAATTACATTTAAAATCAAGTAGTCATTTACAATGATAATTACAAAGCTTCAAACTTTTGTAATGAAAATCTTCATTTACAACTTTAAGCATTTAATGACATTGAATTCCATTGGAAATTTTTTTGTTTACTGTTCAAATCTTGACAGGATTTCAGATGAGCAGACAAATTAAAAATTATAAAATATTTCATTTAAAAGATTGAACTCGTCCATATGATCTTGTCAAATTGTAACAAGATTTCAACACTTCGAACAAAAATTTCCATGTAAAATTTGATATCGGTAAATATTTACATGTTCATATGAAGATAGCAATGAACATATATTTTAGTTTTTTAATTTATCCACTTCTATTACAAAATTTTTCCTTTCTGTAGAGCATTTCATTTTTTGAATGAAAAGTCTATGCTTAGGCTAAAAAAATGTAAAATAAAAATATTTCTAACATAAAACTGAGAATGTAAATTTTAAACTTGAATTTTATGTTAATCTTTTCTTAATAGAATATATCTTTCTTACTGAAAATGTTTTAAATGTACTAAATTGATTAGAAGTATGGAAATTTAAATAGAAAAATATATATTGATTTAAATATTGAACATTTATTGGCATCAAATTTTACTGAAAGTTCGAAATTGTCGTCTGCTTCGCGCCTTTTTTGCGCGGAGTCCAGAGAAATACAATTCTCAATTTCGACTCGATATCCGAAATACCGAAAGCGTGAAATCTAAAAATAGCATTGCAAGGAGGAAGCGAGGAGGAAAAGGAGAAGTGGGACGAGCCGTTCTCACGTGCAAGAGCGACGAAGAAGAAAGAGAGGCAGCGCGCGCCACCGCCTTTCCCTACTCCGATTTCACTGACAGGAGCTGCTTCTGTAGTTGTGACTGCGTCGGTATCAGATCTGAGCACACTGGTTCGGCTACGATGGGTACCAATGACATGCGATAATTGCTAGGGACTTATTACTAGCTTGGTTCAGTGCTGTGGCAACAGGTGCCCCTGTGTTTAGTAACACACGTATCGGCTTGTACATATTTTTTGTGATTACTTTTGTGCAAAAAGGTGAGTAAAAGTTAGTTTGAAAAATAATCAGTTATTTTTGTTGATAATTTAAAAATTTCATGGATAAATTCAGTCGATAAAAAACTATAAGGAATACTTAGTGCTTTTAGTGGAAAATGTATAGATGACAGTTGAGGTTATGTTGCACGACTGTACATACATATTTAGGATCTTAATAAGTTGAAATATAATTGGTTATAATAATTCTCCAATTTTTCGAAGTTAAATTGTAATTAAAATTTATAATTCAAATATAATCATTAATTAAATTAATATTTCATTTTAAATATTCATTGAAAAAAAAATTACTAAGATTTTTTACAAAAATATGAGGACCCTTCAAAGACGGTGTTTAAGACGGCCCTGACCATGCACATTTCTCGACCAATAATGTGAAGCGTCAGAGTGGGATGTTCGTTAGGAGAGTGTCGGCTACGATAGGTTTTACTGTAAATAATTTATACCTAGTTTCATGTTATTTACGTTAAAAATTAAATGCGTGTGGTTATTTGCTATTATTTCATTGTGACGTTATGCGTACGAAAATACTGAAGAGATTTACCTTCTATTAGACCAAACATGACATTGAAGTCCTACAGCTTTTGCATCAGCAATTCTTGTCTCAACTGCATCTTGAATTTTCGAATATTCTTTATTCAATAAAGAATTCTCTATTTGATAACGTGACGGATGTTTCCAAACAGTACGTATTTCTTGGAAAAATTCATGCCAATATTGATTTTCGAACATAGAAAGCGGAGCTCCACTTGCATAGATTGCTCTTCCAAATTTTTCGTCAATAGTATTCTAAGCAAATTAAAATGATTTATTACATAGAAACATTAATTTTATTGTATTAACAATGTAAACTATTAGATATATATAAGATAGCTTGGATCATTATAAGTCTTTAACTAAATTTATAATATATAAGAAACATCCCTAGCGAACTGCCTGAACGCTAGCTTTACGCTGTAGTGCAAAGCTAGAGTAAAGCTATCGTAAAGCTAGCGTAAAGTAGCATTATAACTTATGAATGAGGTAAAATAAATAATTAACATGTTTTTATCCTTATTCTACGTTAAAAATAACGTTAACTGGTAATTGAAATATACAATAATTTTATTTATTAACGCTAAAAATTAAAAAATCATAATATTTGTCATTAAAGGTAGTGCATTGGTTCATCACTTTCCATGTCTTCACAGTCAGGATTGACTGTTTGTTAGAGTGAGATGAAAGTATAGTTGTGTCTCACTCCAACCAATGGTCAACTTTAACGGTGGTAACGTTCCACAAAGGTGAACCACTGCACTGCCTTTAATGACAGGTATTATGTTTTTTTAATTTTTGGCGTTAATAAATAAAATTATTGTATATTTCAATTACCAGTTAACGTTATTTTTAACGTAGAATAAGGATAAAAACATGTTAATTATTCATTTTACCTCATTCATAAGTTATAATGCTACTTTACGCTAGCTTTACGATAGCTTTACTCTAGCTTTGCGCTACAGCGTACGGCTAGCGTTCAGGCAGTTCGCTAGGGATACGATAATAAATGCTATTATACTTGTTTTTCTGTTGTCGTTGAATCGAGATAACCTTTCATGGATAAAACTTTAGCCTTATCACGCTCCTTAGCTGACATTTCCATACAATCTGCATGAATCAAGATTATGTTTAAGAGTCATATAATTGATATTGACAATGAATGAATCAAAATATTACCTGGTCGATCAACAAACTGACTTTCATCCGTTTTGTTAAGCATTTCAATTTGCTCTATCTCATTCACATTAACTTTATTTCTTATTAACCGTTTCGTACTTTCTGGACAATCAAGACACTTATTTAAAGGATGCTTTTATTTCCTGGTAGCATTTTTATTTGTATAGATTAATCTGCAAAACTTGCAAGAATATGAAATTATAATTCCCTTGTTGTTACGCTTTTTGTAAAATAGTTCCAAATGATACTACTATCTTTAATGTTTAATCAAATTAGTAGTTTAAGTACACTCAATACATAAAAAGATTAAACTTAATCCTAATTATGCAGGTACATAGGTTCTCGAGCATAAATGGAGAACGCCGAGGAATATAAGAAATTGGGAGTTAATTCTCGAAAATTCTCGAGAACAAATTTGGCAGAGATCATTCCCGGGAATATTCTCGCTCTCGAGAACGTTCTCCAGAGAATATTCTCGACTAACAACTCTAAACACGACTAACTCTGAAGCGTGACTTCTAACAATTCACTCTCACTCTATTTCACACGTGCGCACATAGACACATACTTACAAATGAATGTTCCCAGGCTTCGTATAGGAATCATAGACTGAATCCTTTATTTATGTCTCTCACCACTGAAATGGATTTTTTTGGGAACCCTTAAGTGCATCGATTCCAAATTTCATATACCCTAGCCTTAAATTTAGGATTTAACATAAATATTAAGAAATGTTCAAACTCACTTCTGGCGTATTTCAATAATTTCTTGTAGGTTTTCCACTTAAAACTAACCCCGGTCAATTAAATTGATTGAAATATGAATAACAAAACTGTCCTCACTAACACGACTCTAATTCAGACATCAGCTTAGCTTAAAATCTATTTACAAAATGAAAGTTTATTACTGACAGTAAGTCCTTAAGTCTTATATTACAATTTATGATTTCGATACTTAAAATATACGATTTCTCAGATATAACATTTCAGTCCAGAATATTAAGTTGAAACATAAATTCTAAATGGTAAGTATTTCGAAAAGCTAAAAGTCATTTATTTTATATGATTTATTCATTTTAGGTTAAATGCGAGAGAGAATTTTATGATTATTATTCAGGGATATTTTCAGATCAGTTTCATGTTAAGAAATCTATAAAGTTTATGAATTTATATTATATATATAATTTCAGTGTGAGTTTTGACAATTTGCAAAAATTTTATTTTGAATAACTGCGCGAAATTATGAATGCGAATTCTTGACATCTAGCGGACAATGAGCGAGATATTAGTCGCTCGTTACAGGAGTCGAGGAAAATACAATTTCTGATTTCAACTCGACAATCGACAGCGTGAAATTGAAGCTAGTTATTAGGGACACGCTGACATGACGCGCTTGATTGTGTGTGCACCAACATTGTTGTAGAACTTGTAGCAGCCACTGATCTCTATAATTCACTGGATGCACAATCAATGCAAAGTCGTGTGCTTTATTGAAGCCTGAGCCGCCATCTTTACTTACGTTGATTACAAAGAATGTTGCGGTAAATTCAAATATAATAAAAAGGGAAAAGTGTAAATAATAATGAAACAATATGAAATCCATGCTTTTTTACCGGTATTAGTATCGATAGTATCCATAATTAAACTAATGAAATGAAATTCATTAAATAATACTAAAATATAACTCGGTAATATTTATTATTATGGTATATAATGTAGTATATATTTAAATGGGCATAGGTATTTAATTCTTAACTATAATTAATAATAAATTTATTATAAAGTTATGAAATATAGATAACTGAATTCAAAAAGTAACAGTACCTTGGAGGAGTGTAAAAATTATCTCACGTTCTGAACGTGAACTATTAATAATAGTCACATATAATAACTATTTTTAGTATAAGTTAATTCGCGTTTCATAATTCAACCCTTATGTACCAGTTTATTAACGGTTTTGAAAACTGGAAAAAAGCTCCATCCCCTTCTGTTTAAAAAAATGTTGAATTACTCCATCTTGTTGGCGTATTTCATTATACGTTTAAATTGCTCAGGAGTAATAATTTGCTCCAACTGAAAGAAGTAATAGAAATAATTTTGAATAGATACAAAAATTATAAACTATTGTATTTTGGTCGTTTATGAACATTTTAATTTATTAGAAAATAATAAAATTGGAAAAGAAACAAACACTGAAATATGATTAATACTAATTTTTGTTTCCTGGGTGGATGCAGATATTACGTGAAAATTAAGTATTTACATGCTGTGACTAGTATGTTACTAAATAATAGACTCTAATTCTATAAAGACCGAAGTAATAATATAGAAGATTATCACTAAATAGTACAAAACATCAGGTACAAAAGTACTTCACAAGCAGCAAATCACTTAATTAAAAATCACCAGAATAAACAATTCTTAAAAGAAAAAAATCAATAATAATTACAATAATAAACAAAATAATAAATAAATAATACAAAAATAATAAATAAAATCATTGTTTTCTTTTAAGAATTGTTTATTTATTATATCATCATAAGAATGGTGATACAAATTATTTTTTCACAACTTGAATATCGCATTATATGTTTTTTGGGTCGTTGATCACGAATCTGCTATCAAATTTATCAAATTAATTTGTTTAAACAATTTTTATAAATAAATTTGCTCAAGTATTGAAACATTTTTCAAGTTGCATATGTTTTTCATAGTTTTCGAGGTCATTGATTACAAATCGGGAACCATTTTGCCATTTATAATTTGTTTACACAATTTTTATAAATTAATTTTCTCAATTATTGAAAAATTTTGCAAGTTGCGTGTGTTTTCCATAGTTTTCAAGGTCACTGATTAACGCGACGCGCCAGCTGCTTTATCCGCGCGCTCGACCCCTTGCGGCAAATCTCATTTTTTACCACTTTTCGATATCATCTAAAGTACTGGAGGTTTATACATTATACTTTAGGGTTTAAAGTAACCGAAACTGCAAAAAAAAATTTCGATTTTTTGAGAAAAGATTACTATAGTACCCCCTTAAATCAGCAAACATTTCATTTGCATACATCTATTGAAATTGCCATATGTATAAGGTGTTTTTTACTTCAAAAAATTGTATTAAAAATATTTTACTCTATAAAAGTTTGAAAAGTAATGTTTTGTGGAATTAGCATCATACCAAAAAAATTCAAGGTGTAAATTCATATGCGAATTCAGATATAATTTATGTACTTTCTTCGTAGTTTATCTTCGAAAATTAGATCTTAGGTAAAAAAAGATAATTTTGCTTTCAAAAATAGAAAAATTATTATTGAAGAGATTATTTCAAAGAAAAGAGATTAATTTTCAGGAAAAATATTTGAAGCATAAGAAAAAATACATTCAACAAATTTGATTTTTACCACGACTCTTATTATAAAATATTCTCTACATAATTTAAAAAAAGATGCTGCAATCGATATTTTGTTTCGAATCTTTAAGCATTTATTGACTTTAAATTTCATTAAAAAATTATTTTTCAAGTATTTAAATCATCTTAAAATTTCACAAAATCTTTTAGATACTTATTTCAGATCAATATTTTTTCAAAGTATATAGAAAATAAGTGTAATTTTCTTAATGATTTATTCCGTAATTTTGAATTTGGCGTCTATTTCGCGCCTCCTTTGCATAAAGTCGAGAAAAATACAATTTTCTGAATTTAAGGGTGCAGTCTCATGTCAGTGTGTTTATGCGGTGTAAAGCAGAAAATAATGAGGGAGAAAGAGATACACAGATACACCATTCTCTTTCTGTCTCATGATTTTCTGCTTTACGCTGCGTAAAAACGCCGTCATGGGACTGCACCCTAAAGGCGTATTTATACCTTTGGTTGGTTGGTCGATGACCGAACAACATATCGTTTTACTCATTCACACCTATTTTTCCGGAGTCGGGAAAACTTTCAGAAAAAGTTTGTAGTGGCGGGAAATTTAAAATGTTAAATATATATTCAAAAGTGCAAAGTAAATATTTAATAATATCTATAGTTATATAAGGTACGTTATTGCTATTAAAAGTAAATTGTTTAATGCATTTGCATTGTAAAGGTAAAAATATGATATATAGAAAGTTTTAAAGACTGCACAGCAGATGCAACACTGGCACCTTTTTGAAAGTTGGGTTATGTTATGTTGACTGAAAATTTTGATCATCGGGCATATCGTTCAGTGGGAATTTGGAGAGCATTTTAGGTAAGTAATCGTGACATTTATTAATAAAATCATCATAATAATAATTTATTATAACAATATTAGCACAGTTTGAATATCCATTATTTGGTGATTGATATAGTATAAAAGATAATAGAGCATGATGCATAACCTATATGTCGAATTGACTATATTTATGATATATAAAATTTAAGTAACATAAATAGTTAACACATTAATCAATAGTTGATAAATTTACTGTTGAAATATAACAAGTTTTTTATTTTCAGCTTCGAAATGGATTACGAGTACTCTGGGGTGAGTTTCTTCACTTTACTTGTAACTAGGAAAGGACCGTCGGATTTAATGCCTGATAAAAGTGTATTAAAATGGGAACGAAAGATAATAGTTTATTATTAAATTTTAAAGTTTACCTGGCGAAAGGTCAGAATTAAATTGCTCTATCACCAGGTTCTGACGAAATTAAATGAACTACATTTTTAAGTTTCTTAGGTTCTCCTCTTATGATCTAAAATGTCAAAAGTTATAATTTTTAGTCAATTTATCTAGAAATTACAGTAATTTTTTATACTATATACAAAAGTTAAAAGCCTTGGAATTTATAATGTTCTATCTTAAATAATTTATAAACTCGTGAATTGAAAGCTTCCATAATAAATACTTTTTTTGTGGATATAGAATAAATAAAAAAACTCGAATGTAATTTTTACGCTATTTGTATATTATCCAATTGTAGATATTTTTTTCTATACGTTATAGGTTTTAGAATATTTATATTGCGAGATTTGCGCAGAGAAAATAGATGACGTAGGTTCTGCTTACAACCACAAGTGCTTTGAATGCATTGATGATCCGGAGAATCTTGTAGTAGTTGGTAATATAATTACTATTAAAGATTTCACATCCAGAGAGGAGATCAACTTTTTAGATGAAGATCTTTCAGTGGAATATTTAGATGAGTACGAAGAGGTTAGTGCATTTGTGAATTTATAAAAGTCACCGATACGATTGTATTCCATTGAAAAATTCCTTGAAGAAAACCTCGAGTAAATAAATGAATTATTCACAAGTAAATACACGCAGAAATATACGAAGAATTTATTCCAAAATTCACTCCAGGATTTACACGAATAAACCCACGTGTATTTACTCGAGGTTTTCCTGAAGGATTTTTGAAAGAAATTAAAAATTCATTTATTATGAATTAATTTATATATTATAATTCATTATTATTCATAATCGGAACATTTTCAGTTTTTTTTGTGCTCTTGTTATTCACATTATTACGAGGTAAGTGGACGACCAGCGATTTGTGAGCCAATTCGCTGACCGTTCATTGGACCGGTTCCGCTAGGGATGTTACTTCCCTAGTGAATTATTGCTTTTATTTCCATTAATATTTTGAAAATTTTTTTTATTTGTATTGCAGGTTGCGACAAACGCGTCTCCACATATTTCGAAAAGTCCGTTGACAAAAAATGTAAGTGAAATACCGCCAAAGGTTATATCGGCGATCACTTCATCGCGAAATAAGAACGCAAATTCTGTCCCGCGTGAAAAGAAGCAGGATGACAAAACCAAAAATGCAATAGATTTTTGCCGTAAGCAAAGCACTAAGAAAAATGATACTACTTCTTTATATTTCAATGAAGCACGGACTTCCTTGAATGTATCAGAAATTTATGACATAGACATAGAACTTAACGAAGATGGCATTGCATATGCCAGTGAGAACAATTTGATTAAACTGACAGAGTTAGTTAGAGAAAATCCATGCTTATGGAATCATACCTTGCCTGTCGAGCAACGAAACCAATATGCTGTAAGCACGGCATGGCTGAAGGTTGCTGGTAAATTCCCTGGTATATATTGAAATTAAACATGAAACAGAAAGTTTAATATTTTTACAGTCATCTGAAATTGTACAATAAAAATTTTAAGAATTTTATCTCACTATGTTAAATTTACAGTTATTATATTTTCAATTTATAATTTAACGTATAGATTTAATGAAATGGTCATATCTCCTTCTGATTTCTGTGCATTTTTCCAAACAAATAATTAAAACCTTTACACTCATTCAGCATGTTACGGTGTCCAGTCTCATAAAGTACTTTTATACATATGAAAAATGTTAGGTTTTTACCCCAAGAATATGTCAACAACCCACTCTCTCTGTATTTTTTAGATTTTAATAAAAATCACTGATGAGGGCTCTAATATGAGCCGAAACGTCTGATTAATATTAACTTCATCATTTAAGGACCCTAAAGCCTATAATTTCCAAGAATATATCAATATTTTCTAGAACTTTGGACAATTTCTCAAACAATATTGACAATTTCTTTAACAAAAGTATTGAAAGTTATTAAAAGTAACAATAAAACTTATAACAAAAAATGCATTTCTTTTTGACAATTTGAAAAGTTTTACAAAATTTATAAACTTAAACGCATACACACACACACACACACACACATATTTATATTCCTAACAACTGAACGAGTTTTTGAGACCATACCTTCTTCTTAACATTTGTTTCATTTAATTTCTTATAGACGGTTTCTATAATATAATCTTTTTGAACGGAATACTTAAATCAATTAAAATTATTATTTTTAAATCATTAAGCATAATTTGTTAAAAGTCTGCTTCTGTACGACTAGATTGCAATTCTCTGTGTTTTCTGGCAATGTAGTTAGTAATATATCCTTGCATTTCTATTCTACCTACAGCATCAGGAAAGCGTTCGATTTCTCTGTACCTAACCACAATCCCCATTGCTGCCAATGGTTCAGCTGAGGTACAGATTGTTTCGACATTTTGTTTGTTATGTTTTGAAGTAGTACTTTTTCCAACGGGTCAAGCGGTTTACTCTTTTTGGCTGTAATAATGATTAATATCAACGACAGAAATGGTTTTATTGTGTGTATGAAAAGTACAACAGTTTTTTAGCTCAAAGCATTTCAGATGACTGTAAAAATATTAAACTTTCTGTTTCATGTCAAAGTGAAAGATGTGGTAATATGATACAAGTTTATGGAACTTCAATTACGAATGAAAATAAACTTTTAAAGTGAGGCAATGTGGTTTTAAAAGTGAACAGTAAATTAACATACTTGGCACTGGCGATTCGTGTAAGGTACTCTTCTCACAGCCTAAATCATACAGCTCAGATTCTCCTTCATTTTCAATGTTGGTATTCCTAATTTCTGCAGAGGATTTAACCGGTTTGGGTGGCGGGACATTGGAAATTGTGCTACAATTAAAAAACGTTATTACTTTTTGCATTTCAAAAATTATATTATGATGCATGAAAGTAAAATAGGTTGACGTCAAAGAATCAAGATTTTATACTTGCATTTCTGGTCTTAATATGTCCTTCAGAAATGTTAGATATGGTGCAAACATCCACCGTTTTCTTCTCTTACTCGCAGATCCACTGGGTTGTACTACGTTTCGTCGAATTAAGGCACTTTTGAGACTTTGAAACTGTTTTCTGGCTACTGGAGGAGTCCATCCTACAAATTTAATAAATAATTCCTATGAAATTGTACTAACAAACTGCAAAAAACTTTACTCAAAGCAAATTGAAAACGTTTATATTTATAAATTATTAATTCAGGTTTAATTTCAATATATACCAGGGAATTTACCAGCAACCTTCAGCCATGCCGTGCTTACAGCATATTGGTTTCGTTGCTCGACAGGCAAGGTATGATTCCATAAGCATGGATTTTCTCTAACTAACTCTGTCAGTTTAATCAAATTGTTCTCACTGGCATATGCAATGCCATCTTCGTTAAGTTCTATGTCTATGTCATAAATTTCTGATACATTCAAGGAAGTCCGTGCTTCATTGAAATATAAAGAAGTAGTATCATTTTTCTTAGTGCTTTGCTTACGGCAAAAATCTATTGCATTTTTGGTTTTGTCATCCTGCTTCTTTTCACGCGGGACAGAATTTGCGTTCTTATTTCGCGATGAAGTGATCGCCGATATAACCTTTGGCGGTATTTCACTTACATTTTTTGTCAACGGACTTTTCGAAATATGTGGAGACGCGTTTGTCGCAACCTGCAATACAAATAAAAAAAATTTTCAAAATATTAATGGAAATAAAAGCAATAATTCACTAGGGAAGTAACATCCCTAGCGGAACCGGTCCAATGAACGGTCAGCGAATTGGCTCACAAATCGCTGGTCGTCCACTTACCTCGTAATAATGTGAATAACAAGAGCACAAAAAAAACTGAAAATGTTCCGATTATGAATAATAATGAATTATAATATATAAATTAATTCATAATAAATGAATTTTTAATTTCTTTCAAAAATCCTTCAGGAAAACCTCGAGTAAATACACGTGGGTTTATTCGTGTAAATCCTGGAGTGAATTTTGGAATAAATTCTTCGTATATTTCTGCGTGTATTTACTTGTGAATAATTCATTTATTTACTCGGAGGTTTTCTTCAAGGAATTTTTCAATGGAATACAATCGTATCGGTGACTTTTATAAATTCACAAATGCACTAACCTCTTCGTACTCATCTAAATATTCCACTGAAAGATCTTCATCTAAAAAGTTGATCTCCTCTCTGGATGTGAAATCTTTAATAGTAATTATATTACCAACTACTACAAGATTCTCCGGATCATCAATGCATTCAAAGCACTTGTGGTTGTAAGCAGAACCTACGTCATCTATTTTCTCTGCGCAAATCTCGCAATATAAATATTCTAAAACCTATAACGTATAGAAAAAAATATCTACAATTGGATAATATACAAATAGCGTAAAAATTACATTCGAGTTTTTTTATTTATTCTATATCCACAAAAAAAAGTATTTATTATGGAAGCTTTCAATTCACGAGTTTATAAATTATTTAAGATAGAACATTATAAATTCCAAGGCTTTTAACTTTTGTATATAGTATAAAAAATTACTGTAATTTCTAGATAAATTGACTAAAAATTATAACTTTTGACATTTTAGATCATAAGAGGAGAACCTAAGAAACTTAAAAATGTAGTTCATTTAATTTCGTCAGAACCTGGTGATAGAGCAATTTAATTCTGACCTTTCGCCAGGTAAACTTTAAAATTTAATAATAAACTATTATCTTTCGTTCCCATTTTAATACACTTTTATCAGGCATTAAATCCGACGGTCCTTTCCTAGTTACAAGTAAAGTGAAGAAACTCACCCCAGAGTACTCGTAATTCATTTCGAAGCTGAAAATAAAAAACTTGTTATATTTCAACAGTAAATTTATCAACTATTGATTAATGTGTTAACTATTTATGTTACTTAAATTTTATATATCATAAATATAGTCAATTCGACATATAGGTTATGCATCATGCTCTATTATCTTTTATACTATATCAATCACCAAATAATGGATATTCAAACTGTGCTAATATTGTTATAATAAATTATTATTATGATGATTTTATTAATAAATGTCACGATTACTTACCTAAAATGCTCTCCAAATTCCCACTGAACGATATGCCCGATGATCAAAATTTTCAGTCAACATAACATAACCCAACTTTCAAAAAGGTGCCAGTGTTGCATCTGCTGTGCAGTCTTTAAAACTTTCTATATATCATATTTTTACCTTTACAATGCAAATGCATTAAACAATTTACTTTTAATAGCAATAACGTACCTTATATAACTATAGATATTATTAAATATTTACTTTGCACTTTTGAATATATATTTAACATTTTAAATTTCCCGCCACTACAAACTTTTTCTGAAAGTTTTCCCGACTCCGGAAAAATAGGTGTGAATGAGTAAAACGATATGTTGTTCGGTCATCGACCAACCAACCAAAGGTATAAATACGCCTTTACAATAAACAGTAGCTCTGTTCTAGCAGAGGTTCTACCCTTCAAGTAGTAGCATGGATCTTTCATTTTAGTTCCCAAGAGTAATTTTCTACAGGGTGCGCTGCGGAAAATCACTCGAAATTAAATACATTACTTTAGCAATCTCCCAACTCATCTCTGGCAGTGCAGTGGTTCATAAATAGACCTTTTCATCTTGAATATTTTTTGGTGCGCATGCGTCTCGAGTAATTCAATTTCCGGTAAAGATTAGGTCATTTCAGTGCAAAGTACATTACAAATTGGCAATAATATTATTTAAAAAATAATTTGATAAAGTTTAAGTAGAAAAGTGAGTGAAAAAAAAAATTTATTTACAAACTTGATATCTTAACTTCAAATTGTGTGAAAATATAATTTAAGGTTGCCATATTCTCGAACCAAAATCGAAGTCTCGTCATCAACTTCTTTATGTTCTTGTCATTTTATCTTATTTCTTACATTCGTAAAAATATCTGTATTAAATTAAAAATATATCAACTTCTTTCTCTTTAAACGATTAATTTGCACAATAAGACGAAACCACCAGGCAGTAATACGAAATAATACGTACAAATATTATTTGCTTGGAAATAATTCTTTTTTTATTTGAACATTTATCTTCGAGAAAAGGCAGCGTTACATATATATAGAGAGTATATTTCTTCAGAAAATTTTATAACAAATACTTTTTCTTTATTATAACTCCCCTATTGAAAAAACCTATGTAGGATACCACATAGGATCTCATATAGGATCTAACATAGGATCCTACGTAAGATCCTACATAGGATCCTGTGTGAGATCTTATATAAGATCCTATGTATTTTAAAGTAATAATTTTCAACTTTACATTCTAATTCAAAATTTTCTGAATAATCTGATCTATCAGGATGCTAGCAGCAGAATTTTATTAATGAGTTACTAAATACATTTTAACGATATTTTTTATTATAAAAAGAAAATAATATAGATCAGATTATTTAGAAAATTTTTAATTAGAATGTAAAGTTGAAAATTATTACTTTAAAATACATAGGATCTTATATAGGATCTTATGTAAGATCTTATGTGAGTTCTTATGTGGTATCCTACATAGGATTTTTCAATAGGGTCATTAAATATAAATTTCCACATCACCTAACGCCTTTTAATTAACAATTAAATACTTCACCATTTTCATAAAAAAAGTAGATATTAGTTCAAATATACTACTTTTTATCATTAAAACTACAAGTGCCAATCTGATTTTCAAACTTTTTATAATATTGCATTGTTTTTCATAGAATATTTACATGAGAAAGCATACATCACACATCAATGCATCATGAAAGCATAACCTCTCACCTTGCAATTAAATCGTGTTTTCTTCCTGTAGTCGGTTGTTTTCAACAACTCAGCCACCTTCGCAGTTGTTCACTGCTGTTGCTTTCCACTTTTCTATGTGGCAATATTGCATCCGGTACATCTTTCTCCTTTAAATTTATTTGTTCACTGCTGTTGCTTTCCACTTTTCTATGTGGCAATATTGCATCCGGTACATCTTTCTCCTTTAAATTTATTTTTGAATAAGGTACACTTGCAGCACACATGTCGATATCCAAAATATGACCTAATTTATGAATTTCGCGGGAAGTGCTATGGGAGCCGCGTTTGCGCACATCAACTTCCTATTCAAGATGAAAAGGTCTATTGCCAAGTCTTCATCGTCAGGATTGACTATTTGTTAAAGTGAGGCAAAAGCAGTTGCGTCTCACTCCAATAATGGTCAGCACATTCGCTGATCGTTCACTGGGCTGTGTCCGCCAGGGTTAACTACCATTTCCCAAATTTTGAAAAGAAAATTTTATGTACTTTACCAGAGATGAATTGGGAGATTGCTCAAGTAATGTATTTAATTTCGAGTGATTTTTCGCAGCGCGCCCTGTAGAACTTTGTTTTTGTGAACTAATATGAAAGGTCCACGCTACTACTTGAAAGGTAAAACAGAGCTACTGTTTTTCGCGTTTGCAGCGCCCCTAATAACCGAGAGCTGTTTCGAACAAAATAGAAGGTCCGTGCTGCCAAAGATATTATAAACCTAGATGCGGCGAGTGGCCTCGGAGTGGGGGAACGATATATATAGAACATCACTCTTTCTTGGGTATCGAGGTGCTGCCCTCTTCACAACTTTCAGCCGTTTCCATGGCGACGCGAGTTTCTCGCAATGTCTTCTGAATTCGAAAACACGGAGATGCTCGAAAATCTTTGGGAGACTTCGGCTCTCACCTTATTTCGTCTATATATAGCATATACGAAATAAAGTAAAAGCAAGCGTTCCCTAACCAAAGATATTATAAACCTAGATGCGGCCAATTATAGTTCGGTCGACTTAAATGTAGACGTCGCTTTCGGCGTGTTTTTACCGGTCCCCTCTTGCCACTCACCGCACAGTAGGTTCCAGTCAAATTAGTTCCTCGAAAGCATTATAGAGGCGCCAAATGTATCTCCCTCCAATTATTATAATAATTAATTATTATAATTAAAAATTTAAATTTAAATTATATATATTGAAGAAAATTAAAAATTGGTAAACAAAGCAAGGAAAAGCGACGTGTAAAGTGTTTCAATGTTACTTTATGTGTATTTTATTTTGCTTTATAGTATCATTGTGATATTGAAATAGGTTACAGTGAACATGCATTGCTAAATTAACTTTCTGTCAGTGAAAGATAAGGACATGAATGAAAAACCAATATTAAATTATTATAATTTGAACATGTATGCAATAAAAAGAGAATTAGTTTCTTATTTTTAAAAAGTTTAATTTTTTATTTTCGTATTTTTAATTCTTTTTTTTACATTCTCATCATGGATGAGAAGGTATTGGTTTTATGTGAAAAATGACTTTCGAAATTTTCATCAAATCTTTACGTGTTGAGACCCCCTGAGACAGAAAAAAGGGTTTTTACGAAAGTGTCTGTCTGTCTGTCTGTAGGTCGTGTGCGGTATAACTCTCGATAGAATCATCAGATTGAATTGAGCTTTGGTACACTTTATCGGAGCCGAAAAAGTTAGAAAACTTCGTTAACCAGCCACATCTAATCAAAATTGAGGGATTGAGCACTACTTTTGTGTTTTTGAAAATAACTTTTTGAAAAAATCAAAAATTTCAATACTGGTTTTTGATAGTGCTAATAAATCTCTACAAATTATCCTGATAACATTTTTTGATTAAATCAAAATTAGAAATGTTACAGCATATTCAAATTTAAAAAAAATCAATATCAAAATTCCATTTGCCAGTTAAATTATACGAGATACGAAAAAACGTTATGATACAATATTATTTACTACATAAAGACCTTCAAATTTAAATTGTAACATTTTTCCATAAGATGCATATTTTTCTTTTTAATTTAAAAAAAAACTATTGAAAATCCAAAATTCAATTTTTTAACAATAATATGTGAAATATGAAAAAAACGTAAGAATACAAAATTGTTCGTTTCAAAAAGATCTACAAATTTTGTCTCATACAGTTTCTAATAAAACATATATTTTTCGTTTCAATTCCAAAAAATACGATTAAAATTCGAATATTCCATTTTTTAGACAAAATATGTGAGATACAAAAAAAAACGTTTAGATGGAAAATTGTTTGCCTGAATGAAGTCTACAAATTCTCATCAAGACATTTCGGGACAGGATGTATATTTTATGTTTTAATTTTTAATATTAAAAAAATTCGATTTTTTTCACCAAAATATGTGAGATACGAAATAAGCGTTGTTCTGAAAAATCGTTTCCTTAAATAAAGTCTACGATTGATTTTTCTTTTTGAGAGATTTGGAAGAAAATAAATTATTTTAATCATGTAATTTATTAAAAAGTTACCGAAATGTATACAGAAAATCGAGCGCGAAGCGCGAGCGTCATGATGAGAATGTGTTCCTTAAGGCTGATAGAGCCTTAAGTAACTTGAATTTCCTCTTTCACTTAAATTCAAAAAGAAATTGAGTGACTTTGAGAAAATGTGTAATTCAAATCATCTGTAATATTAATATAATAACAGAATAATAATAACAGAAAAATAATTTTATTAATAAATTTTATTTTTGCCCCAACTTTTTTTCTTATCGCTTCTTACCAAATTTTAGAAAATTATGCGATTCTAATAAATCATGAATCATTTTTTCAGAGAAAAGATTTCCCAGAACTTCATCGTTTCTGATTTTTAAAAATAAATTCTTTAATGTCTGAAACCAATAAAAAAACATTTTCCAAAACGAAATTTTTATAAACAAATTGCTGAATTTGATAATAATTTATTCATTTTCGAAAATTGGAAATGGTTAAGTTGTGGGAAATCTTTTCTCTGAGAAAATGATTCATGATTTATTAGAATCGCATAATTTTTTAAAATTTGGTAAGAAGCGATAAGAAAAAAAGTTGGGGCAAAAATAAAATTTATTAATAAAATTATTTTTCTGTATTTCAAATTTTTTTCATGGAAATTAATCTTTTCTCTTCCAAAATAGCCCTTCAATAATAATATTGTTATTCTTGAAAGCAAAATTATCTATTTTTGCCTGAGGTTTACTTTTCGTGGATAAAAACTACCTTAATGAAACAAAATTTATGTACCTGAAGTTCTGAACGTTCAGATGAACGAAATGCAAAAAAAATTTTTTTTTGTTTTTTTCCATTTTGGTGATGCAGTTTGACTCATACTAATTCTGGACGATTAGTGGTTTGTTTGCAGGTAGGGTGGTTTTTAAGGGTGCGTCCGGTTTTTATTACCCCACTCAGATTACTTGATATAAAAAAAGAGAATTTTATGGTAAATGAAATTTACAAAAATTGAGTAACAACCATGTCATTCTGGACGATTAGTGGTTTGTTTGCAGGTAGGGTGGTTTTTAAGGGTGCGTCCGGTTTTTATTACCCCACTCAGATTACTTGGTATAAAAAAAGAGAATTTTATGGTAAATAAAATTTACAAAAATTGAGTAACAACCATGTCATTCTGGACGATTAGTGGTTTGTTTGCAGGTAGGGTGGTTTTTAAGGGTGCGTCCGGTTTTTATTACCCCACTCAGATTACTTGGTATAAAAAAAGAGAATTTTATGGTAAATAAAATTTACAAAAATTGAGTAACAACCATGTCATTCTGGACGATTAGTGGTTTGTTTGCAGGTAGGGTGGTTTTTAAGGGTGCGTCCGGTTTTTATTACCCCACTCAGATTACTTGATATAAAAAAAGAGAATTTTATGGTAAATAAAATTTACAAAAATTGAGTAACAACCATGTCATTCTGGACGATTAGTGGTTTGTTTGCAGGTAGGGTGGTTTTTAAGGGTGCGTCCGGTTTTTATTACCCCACTCAGATTACTTGGTATAAAAAAAGAGAATTTTATGGTAAATCAAATTTACAAAAATTGAGTAACATCCATGTCATTCTGGTATATTGTGTTGCTCATGAAACTGTTATTATAAAGGGGGTTGTTTTATCCCCCAATCAAAATTTTTTGTTACTTTTTTGTGCATAGGCTTTACTTATTTGCATGTATGAGTCAAACTGCATCACCAAAATGGAAAAAAACAAGAAAAAATTTTTTTTGCATTTCGTTCATCTGAACGTTCAGAACTTCAGGTACATACAAAATTTGTTTGATTCAAACAAAATATCTTTGGACCAAATAAATATTTGTTCGAATCAAATAAATTTCTGCCTTCAATCAAACAATTTATATCTTTGACCATATATAATTGGATTAATTTCTTTGTTTTGAAGAAAAATTAATTTGATTCAAACAAGTATTTATTTCGTTTAAAGACATTTTGTTTGAATTAAACAAATTTTATTGCATTTAAACAAATCATTTCTTTAAATCAAAGAAAGTCTTTCAAGCAAATAATTTTCATTGATTCAATCAAATCTTTTTTCTGAGTGCACTTATTTTAATTTAGATAGTGAAATAAAGCGTATACTTACCGGAGGTGATCCTGATTTATATAAGAATTCCCAGTAAAATTGTGAGAAAAGGAAATTCTAACAATATCCTCAAAAGAGGGCACAAAAAGTAATTGTTTCATTTGAAATATTTCATCAAATGCAATTTATTTATTTATACATCTTATTATAAATGTTTATAAACCAATTCATTTGAGATTTTTTGAAAAACATTGATGTATTTTTTTTCAGAAAAGTGTGGGATTACACTTTTTACATTCTCATCATGGATGAGAAGGTATTGGTTTTATGTGAAATACAATGATATATGTATATTTTATTTCTTAATTTTTAATATTAAAAAAATTCGATTTTTTTCACCAAAATATGTGATGCGAAATAAGCGTTGTTCTGCAAAATCATTTCCTTAAATAAAGTCTACGATTGTTTTTCCTTTATAAAAGATTTGGAAGAAAATAAATTTATCAATAATCATGTAATTTATTAAAAAGTTACAAAAATGCATACAGAAAATCGAGCGCGAAGCGCGAGTGTCATGATGAGAATGTATTCCTTAAGGCCGATAGAGCCTTAAGTAAATTGAATTTCCTGTTTCACTTAATCTGAAAAAGAAACTTAGTGAATTTGAGAAAATGACTAATTTACATCATCTTTAATATCATTAGGTTGGTTTGAGCTTCAGTATTAAATTATATGAAATAAACTTAAACGTATGCGAAGAGCACAAGACCGAGCGCGAGGTCCAGAAAGAACGGAGCGCGAAGCGCGCAACGAGAATGTGCCCGCGAAGCGGGCAGATTTTTTAATAAGAAAATACAAGAACTAGCCATAAATTACAATGAGATTTTAAAAAATTCTGACTAGTGTGAGTCAAACAAATATTTCAGAAATTACAAATTATTGAGCTTCGGACAACTTTCTTCTTTAAATTTTCAAAAAAATTTTCTGTAAACATTGAGCTTAAAAAAGGAGAAGACTTCAACATTTGAACTGGTAAGATATTGATTTAAGGGTATGTGATACTTTATCTTGAAAGCAATTTAGTTTACACAGTTGTTTTTCCACAATTTTGAATTTTTCAAAAAAATAATAGTGCCGAGACGTAAAGAAAATTAACACTGACGTCTGTGTACTATTATTTTTTTGAAAAATTAAAAATTGTGGAAGAACAACTGTGTTAACTAAATTGCTCTTATGGCAAAGAATCACATGCTCTTAAGTCTACATTTTCAATTAACTAATTAATTTAAAATTTTATTTTTATAATTGTAATTATTAATTTGAATGATATACATTTAAATTTATTTCTTATAATTTGATACTGAAGCTCAAACCAATTTTATATTAATATTACAGATGATGTGAATTACACATTTTCTCAAAGTCACTCAATTTCTTTTTGAATTTAAGTGAAAGAGGAAATTCAAGTTACTTAAGGCTCTATCAGCCTTAAGGAACACATTCTCATCATGACGCTCGCGCTTCGCGCTCGATTTTCTGTATACATTTCGGTAACTTTTTAATAAATTACATGATTATTGATAAATTTATTTTCTTCCAAATCTTTTATAAAGGAAAAACAATCGTAGACTTTATTTAAGGAAACGATTTTTCAGAACAACGCTTATTTCGTACCTCACATATTTTGGTGAAAAAAATCGAATTTTTTTAATATTAAAAATCAAAACATAAAATATACATCCTGTCCCAAAATGTCTTAATGAGAATTTGTAAACCTCATTTAGGCATACAATTTTCCATATAAACGTTTTTTTTGTATCTCACATATTTTGTCTAAAAAATGGAATTTTTGAATTTTAATCGTACTTTTTTTAATTGAAATGAAATTAGCGACGCTAATTCGCTCGTATTTACGCAAGATGGCAACGCCTCTCGAGTTAAGTTTGCGGGAAATTATAAATTTAGTTACTCCTATCTTTAATCATTTTATTCATTTAATTAATATTTTAATACTAATAAAGATTTATTGTTGGACTTCTGGTGCAAGATATAGAATAGTTTTCAATTCACGTTTTGTCCTGGATCAGCTATCTAAAGAAAGATTATAAAAGTAATTAAATTAGAGATAGAGTTACTAACTCTTGAAAGTTAAACTGAGTTTTCTCACGTTTTTTAAATATTTAGTTTATAGTTAAAAGGAGTCGGTGTGATGAGAGGGCTTCAGAGAACCCTGCATGCGCACGTTAGAGTATAAGGACCTTTGTAAGTCTATTATAAATATTTTGTGCAATAGTTCTAAGTTTACATTATAGGCAAGTCCGGATATTAGGTTCGAAATAAGCGGCATGTAATAAAAAGCGCTAAGAAATGAAATCATTATCCATAATTTATCCGAATAGTTTACAGATCTGTCACACTAGGGCTGATAGCGGCGAGACATAGACCTAAATGTTTAGGTGACATTAAATACGAAACGCGAGTTTCGAATAAAGGGTGAGATATGAAGCATTAAGTATTTTTCCTAGAACATATTAGTATACATGAGTACAGGGAGCGAGTCTACCCTTTTTTCGAATCTGAAACCTTCTGGCCAGCGAGCCTCAATAAGGTATGAGTGGGAGAGCATGTGAGCGCGTAGTTTTGTAAATCGTGTGTGAGTTGAATAATCTCAATCCTGATCTCAGTCTTGATTTTACTCGTCTGAGTTGATAATCTCGCCGTCTTGAACTCAGACGTAACTTTGTCAATCCGGACTTAGCCGATTTTTATTGAATATAAATAATATTGATCAAAGTCAATTTTGAACGAGCCGATAATTTTCTTTATTTAAAAACATTCATATCTCCCGGTTTATTTCAATAATTTGACCGACGCGAACCAACCTATCAACTCCTATCTCTTCTGTCGCACCTGCGCGGCACGTAACAGGTAGATACATTTAGCGCCTCTATAATGCTTTCGAGGAACTAATTTGACTGGAACCTATGGTTTGGTGAGTGGCAAGGGGGACCGGTCAAAACACGCCGAAAGCGACGTCTACATTTAAGTCTACCAAACTATAATTGGCCGCATCTAGGTTTATAATATCTTTGGTGCTGCTACCACTGATCTCTATAATACACTGCATGGAGACTAGATATAAGGAGACCAATCAATTTTTTAATATTAAATAAGTCAGGAGCCCACAAGTTCAGGAACAATTTTCTTATAAATTTATTGTTAGTGTAACAAGATACTTTCCAGAATTAACAACGAGTGACTGCATTCAATGTTTTATTGTACTGACATGCAGCGAAAAATTACAAATTGCTATTCTGCACATTGTTTCTCTCACATGTATTACTCGTTTTCCAATTTCGCCAGTTTCCTCTTGACACTAGATTTATTTTTTATTTTTTGGTTTTCTTGGTGAGCAAACTGCCTCATCCTTAGTCGGATATAATAATATAAAGCATATGACAGCAGATCAGAAGCATGCATTTTGCAGGGAAAAGTGAATGAATAATTTTCAAGAACTTCATCAACTGTGAGATCAAATACATCAATGCTCGAGGCATGTTTCGCAAAACATTCTTCAACAAAATTTATCAACTTGAAAAAATGTAAATTTGGATGAATTAATCCCCTTTTTGTTTTCATGTCGACCAATTGTGCTACTGAGCTGTAGTTTTCATACTTTGTGAGCGCTTCGGTACATACAGTACACTGCTTATATTCTTGTATTTTTAAAATTTGCTTGCAAAGGTAACCTGAAATATAAAATAGTATAATCGAGAAGCAATGTATAATGAAAGATTATTTAAAGTTAGATTTGTAGCAAAATTGAAAGCAACACTGAATTATTACTTATACGGAAGACAACATATAGGCACTGAACAATGCAAAACAACACAAAAAGCTTTGTAGACTATATGATTTTTTATTTTTCCCACAAAAATGAAAACAAAGTACATATATTATAAGAAATACAGTCATCAGTACAGTTCATCTACATATGTTTTTGATTAGTGTGTGGCAAGGAAGCAGTATACAGTTAATTAAATTTAAAAGGAAAAACCTGTAACATAATAAATAATGCAGTCTAGAATTGGAGAAAGGGAAGCATCGTGGTCGATAACGTGTTCGACTTCCCAATCTCTCTCTATTATAGTCTTATCCAATTTGTTTTTCAACTTCTGTAAAGTTTTTGTACTCTTGAATTCAGTATTTTTATAAACATTCTTAATATCGGACACGGTTATTAAAAATTCAAATTTATCTTCAGTAACGGTGCAGTTTCCAAATTGAACTTATCAATTAAGTATTGGCATAAATCCATTGTGGAAGTTAGAGTCAATCGCAAGTCAGTTGCTGTTGCATCAGTGAGAAACTCGTCCGAAGAAATAAGACCTTTTATTTTATTACTTTCCCATTCATTTAGCCACTCTAGCGACTCCTTTATGATCTATACAGGTTGATTCGCCAATAGTCATAAAGCTTTGAATGCCAGATTCTTTGTTCGAAACCAAAAAACAAGTCGCATTGAGAAAATGTTGTACGAACAATAGTTTTTAAACTGTTAAGCATTGCAAATGACCAAAAGAAACTCACTATTTCCGCGCGTCCATAAACTTAGGGTGCGAATTTTTTACTAAGATTCACTTCACGTCAGTAGAAGTCAATCAGTTTGCATCTTGTCCGGCTGATAACTTTTTTTGTACTGATCAGAAAAGAATTTTCGTAGAAATTTCGCACAGGAAGCTTATGGACGCGGGGCAATAGCGAGTTTCTATTGGTCAATTGCAATGCTTAATAGTTTGAAAACTATTGTTCGTACATTTTTTCAATGTGATTTGTCGTTTGTTTTTAACCAAGAATCTGGCATTCAAAGCCTTATGACTATTGGCGAATCACTCTGTACAATGTATTGTATTACGAATTCTTAAGTATCAATTTGAAATAATGAAATGAAAGAAAAAAGGTACAACAATATATAATTTAAAATCTCTTTTATCTGGAATAAAACCTTCATTTGCTTGTTTTCTATTTAAAGCATCGAAAAGGTCGTTCATTCGTTTGCAAAAAGCAATTGTTTCTTCGCACCCTTTAAATTTAGAGAATTGGTGTGATAAATATAACTGTAAGCCAATGGCAACAGAATTGCTAAAAATCTAGAAAAATGATAGAAATTCGTATAGGTAAATTAGAAATATGCCACTTTACATAAAAAAAGTAGTTGAAAATAGGATTTCACCTGAGTTGCAAGACGAACACGCATTTCTGCTGTCTTGTCTAAATGGATGTGTCTTTTGGTCAATTTAGGGCATACCCTGGCATTTCCAATTCTTTGACTGTCTTCATTGCATAATTCTTCCAAGTAATTGCACTGTATATAATTTTTATCGGGATGTATCTAAAAATAATATATATATATACAAAATTTTGGTATAATAATAGATACAAGCAATTAGAAATTATTTACAATTTGAAGTAGGAAGATAAAGTACCTGCAAAATTTTTTTATTATACAGTCTGTTTCGGACGTTTTTAAATAAATGTGGGGTGTCGGAAAAGGCAAAAACTTTCCTTGCATCATGAAGTGGATGAGTAAACCAACATTTTGTCGAAGACAATTTAACTTGAATGCCTAAAGTTTTTTGCTTTAAGCATTATCTTTGCTAATTCTTCCCCCGCAACAGAATTTTTTGAAGCAAAAGTAGCTACAGGCTGCGAGTACTTTTCGACCAGGGACTGATACATTATGACAAGGCCGTGCGTTGCTAAATTATCTGCTATTATATCTGTTACTGTTCAGTTATCTCCTAAATAACTTATTCCTTGATATGTCAAATTTCGAGATGAAACAGCAACTGCTCTTCTTAAATTTATTTCATCCGCAACTATGATACCATTTCGCTTCAATAAATCTTTAGCTTTAAAATTTTTTCCTAAAATTTCGAAAAACCCTTTATCAAACCCGCAATCACTTCCCATCAGACTAAAGTAGTTACGAACGGTATTCGAGCAGGGTAAGGGAAGAATTTCATTTTTTCTTAGGAATTCATAATATGACGGGGAACGAATATTCATCAAGATACAGAGCATTATCCATTCTTCAGAATACTTACGTCCCTTCGCATTCTCTACTTTTGCAGTAGCAACAATCTGTTTTATCGCAAGTTTCTGCTTATTTGGAACTTTAAACTCAGAGCACTTTTTATCTAAAGCCTCTTCGCGAACTTTTGCAATTTCCTTTTGTTGTTTTTCAAGGCAGTCAGTTATTAATTTTAATCTGAGTTTAAGGCGATTCGCTTGACGTATTTGATTATGTAATTTTTTTCTGAGAGCATTTAATTTATACTGATAGCTCGAATCTGAAGTTTGTAGAACAACTTCGGTCTTTCGTAATTTTTGACAAGCATTGCACCTTAAAGTATTTTTACATATGAGTTCACAAGCATTGTGCCGCCAAATTTCCGTACCCAAAGTGCTTTTATATGCAATATTTGCTGGTATTAAAGAAATCCCCACTGATGTGAAACCTTTACATATACGCATTTTCTGAAAATTTTTTAAGATTTGTGGTATTGTTTCAATATTGTGTATAACTTTTGGAAGACGAGTTCCATTTACATTAACCGGCATGCAAAAAACTTCATATTGTACTCTTCTGTCAGCATTTACAACAACACTTTTTTCAAATACGTGTCTTGAAATTCCATTTTCTGTAGTGTTTATTGGATATGTAAACAAAAGTTGGTGTTCTTTACCATTAAATGTTTCACACACAGTCCACGGTTTTATCAAATTTATGCAGTAAGGCTTCTGAATTATATCTTCACCAACTACAAACGGAAGATTGATGCATAAGCATAAGTATTATTAAATTATGTATTTGATTATTCAATTTGATTAAACTAAAAAATTACGTTCTATGCGAAATTCAAAAGTAACTAAATTGTTAAATGTTGCTGTGAATGTTGATGTAAAGGTTGGTTCTTGATACTCTAGACTATCGCTCGATATATGAGCAACGTAGCCCCTCAAATAAGTCTTGTCATGTTCAGAAATAAGAGGTTCATCTTTTACACAACTTAACATTGAAACTTCTGGTACTGTTACAGTCTCAATATTCTCGTATTTTAAATCTACAGTTCGACACCCCTCTGAACCATCATCAGTCTTACAATCAGTTTCCATTTGTACACAATTAAGATCAGGTACTAAAAATAAGATAGAAAAATGAAAGAAAAATAATCAATTAAATAGAGAAATTAGATTTTAAAGAAAAGAAGAGAATCAAATGATAAAATAAAAAATTTCTGAAAATGCTTAGAATTACCATGTAATTTAAATGCACAGAGCGTATTATCAACATGTTTTAAATTATTTACATCATCGGCAGTATCAGGTACAGATTCTAATAAATGATATTTTGGACCATCACTCTTTGTATGAGTAACACAATCAGTCAAATCATTGTCATTGTCATATTCAGAAATCAGAAGTTCGTCCTTTGAAGAGCTTAACATTGAAACCCCTGGTACTCTTTCAGTCTTAACATTCTTGTGTTTAACATATATATTTTGAGATCCATCAAAACCATCAGTCTTAGTTTCAATATTTACATAATTATGATCTGGAACTAAAAATAAAATAGTAAAAAAGACAAACATTAAATTAAATTGCTTTTAATTACCTTGTAATTGGAAAAGCGTTTTATCGACGATTTTTATACATTGCTCATCGTTTACATTCTTTTTGACGTTTGCATGCTTTACATTATTTTCTTTATCAAATTCGTCTGCATTACTGGGTTCAGTGAGAGTAAGTGGTACGCATTTAAATATGGTAGGAACAGCACATTTCACTAATCTGGGCTTCTTCAAGGGAATCTGAATGAACAGTGACTTAGGATATTTTACTCCTATTTTAAAAAATTTAATAACTTCCGGTACGAAATGGCGAACAAAAATTATTGTTATGTCTGCGAAATCTTACCCTTTGAATAATATTTCCATCGGAATCTTTCTGTATGTACTCACGTACAATGTCATTTTCTGCAAAATGTTTTTCGCAAATACTTTGGAAGGATTTGAGTTTACATCCTCCAGGAATATTTTCCTCCCATTTTTTACGAAGTTCCTCCTTTTTTTGGTACCATGAATATTGAACGTTTTCCTCCTCCACTGGCAGCATGTTCTTTATCGCACTTGGGTACGCAACAACACTTCGGCATTCCACTATCGCCCACAACCCACAATCAAAATATCACATTTAATAAAAAACACGCTTCATTGGTTAGGATGTTTAGACAGGTGATCCAACTCTCTACCCTTCGACCGTCGCGCTTCAATCTCGGTGGCTACTTGAAGAAACATAAGTCGGCTTCAAAACGCGAGACATCGCTTCAATAACCACACCGCCGGAGAATGTAGACCTGTTTATACGACCATGACCTAGAGGCGGTGCAGGGCGTCAGAGTGGGGGAACGATATATATAGCTAACCACTTTTTCCGCCATATCGAAGTGCTGCCCTCATCGTACTACCAAGCCAAATCAAACCCAACAAAGAAATGTCGATAACGTTTGGATAAAGCATAGCCAAAAATTCTTTTCAAAGACTTTTAAGGTTTGGAATGTCAAATTTGACAGCTTGACAACATAATGTAAACAAAAGTTGTGGCATGATGATTAATTAAGAATTACAATTACGAATAAAAAATCATTTCTAAATAAGTGTCGAACTTTTAAATTATATTAAATTAATAATTAAGATCCAAAATATTTATAAGTGAATTTTTAAAAGTATTTTAATTGAAGATATGTGTTTTTTATGATACTTGGCTCTAGGTTCCAAAGTAAATGAAAACTTAGATTTACGCAGTTATAAAAGTTTTTGTTCTGATTGAAGCCCTCATCAGAGATTTATTTTTAAAATAAAAAATGCATAATAAAAAGTTATGAACTTAATATTTCTTTGATGGAAATTTTTAAAAATCAACATTTGAGAAAGAAAACTTGTAAAAAACTGCCTAAAATTATCATTAAGTCCTTTCATCGATATGAAACCAAATAATTATATTGTTATAGTGAAAACTAAACTTTCTAATTTTTAAAGGTAGTGACATCAAACTGATGTCACTTTGTAGGTTTTATTCGTGAGAGATGTTAGAGAAGAACTGACGAGGCCTGCCTGAACCTCTATATATATAGACAGCTAAACCTATGAGGGGGAGGTCATCAACCTCTACATATATGGGTAACTAAACCTGGGGGAAGGTCATCATCTGGCCTGGTAACAATATCCCACAACATTATTTTCAATTTGAAGAATTTGAATTCTTTGTGTGGAAAAAAGACGCTTTCGACTGCGCTGGGATTTGAGCCCAAGTTTTGGATAATGGGGGGCCGAAAAGTTATTAGAACTGTAATAAACAAATGCGTAACCTGTCGTAGGCATGATGCGAAACCACTTGATTCACTACCCGCGCCTTTACCGCTAAATAGAATTAGAGACGCAGCCGTTTTTGAGATTGTGGGAGTTGATTTCACCGGACCACTATACCTAAAAGGTGGACAGAAAGCTTGGATCTGCCTATTTACCTGTGCCGTGTTTAGGGCTGTCCACCTGGAGTTAGTGACGTCATTATCCACGGCCTTATTTTTAATGGCACTAAGGCGCCACATTGCGCGACGAGGCAGGCCTAGTGTAATATATAGTGACAACGGTACAAATTTTGTAGGTTTAAACAATATATTTAAAAGCATTGATTTTGACAAATTAGCTAGCGTTGCTGCTACAAAACAAATTGAATGGAAATTCAATCCACCTACTGCAGCGTGGTGGGGAGGCTTTTGGGAGAGACTTATCGGTATTTTAAAGCGCCTGTTACGACGGACGCTCAAAAAATCGTGCTTGAACTACGAAGAAATGCTGACCGTTCTACTAGATTGCGAGGCAGTGATAAATTCAAGACCGATTACCTTTATGTCTGAGAAAAATGAAATTTTCCCACTTACTCCATCCATGTTTTTGCAGGAAATTAAAGAAATTGGTGTTTTAGATTTCGACAGCGTTGAGAATATTCGTTTTGAAAAGAGATTTAGATATAGACAGAAAATTAAAGATGATCTGCGCCGTCGTTTTCGCAACGAATATTTAGGAGCGCTTGTACATAAAGACAAAAGGTGGAAATGTAATAATAAAATAAATGTCGGTGATATTGTTTTTGTACAAAGTGATAACGTTAAGCGTATGGATTGGCCTTTAGCGCGAGTGAAAAATCTCATCACAGGCAAAGATGGTAACATCCGCGTGGTTCAGTTGATTACAGCGGGGGGAGAAATGATGAGACCAATCCAACGGATTTACCCGCTAGAACTTAAGTATGACTGTGCCGAACAAAAAGAGTTAATCATTAAAAATTACAAAAAATCTAAGTGTAAGTTTGATTCGGAAAACTCAGGCGAAGTGCCTGAAGCTAGTGAATTCAAAGACTCTCGTGCGAAGGAGAATGAATCAATTTATGTGACAAAAGCCGGACGAAAGGTTGTGAAACCCGAGCGATTGAACTACGAATAATCTATGTTTAATATATCTTTAAGGATGTTATGTGAGAAGTGAGTTTTTGATTGATTTTGTTGAGCGTTTATGCCTATAGAGCGATTACCTCTGCTACATGATTCTCTTAGTTTATTACGTGTAGATTTTATATTTGCCGTACCAAAGTTTACAAGCGAATTGAGATGATGAGTGTTCGAACATCTCAATGGTGGGAGAATGTAACATTGACAGAATGTTCTGGTGTTGATTGATTTATGAATGTATGGAAAAAACAAGGCGATTGGGGATGGCCATAAGTTTTCGTGAGAACCTTCTTCATCCCTTTTATCACGTCTACCGAAAGCTACTTTATAGTTTATAACGGGCTATTGTATAGGTGCGTCGACGTTAACAATGTCTGGAAGACGTCTGGGCAACACATGCGACCGGGAAGCCCCGGTACCTGAAAAGGGGACTCTAGATGGGCGCGAAATAGGCGTCCCCGAGCTTATGAGTAGGGGTGAGCGAGGTAGTCTCGGGAGTCTCCTGGCCAACCTGGTACTGAGAGAAACGGTTCGCGCGCTGTGTGTATATACTTCACTAAATATACTTATAGTTTTAACGCATTTTCATTATTTTCCCAAGTCCTTACCTATCCAATTAATTTCTCTTTTTAACACCAAGTCTCAGTGGAAAAATTTCGAACTCAACCTATTAATTTAAAATTATTTACAATTATTTTATACCAAAGAAATATTTTAAAAATTATTGAATTCTTTCAACCTCTTCTTTCGAAACAATGTCAAGTTTCTTATTGTCTCGCATGTAAAACTATGTTGATTTTTAAAAATTTTCAACAAAGAAATCCTAAGTTAACAACTTTTTATTATGCATTTTTTATTTGAAAAATAAATCTGTGATGAGGGCTCCGATTAGAACCGAAACACATTTTGAAAAACTAAATAATATTTTTCAATTTCATACATATTCAATTATATGAATAGGTAATTTACATATTCGAGATCTTGTACTTCTTTAAAGCATGATTTTTAGGGACTTCTTTTAGATGTGGAAATTTCATAATTTTTATCCACTTTTTAATATTTTAGGATGCCTATCTAAATAAATCCTCAGGCTGATCGAGCTCATTCATTGCCCCAAATTTTATTCATGTTCCAAGTTAAGGGGGATTTCTACCTTGTTGGGTCAAAAAGCTATACCATTTTCTCGAATTTTTCAAATTCTTTTCCTCAGCTATAAATTTAATAAAGTTTGGTAAAAATTTAAAAATGAAAGTAAGTAAATAAATTCTTTTGACAATAATTTTAATCAACTTGGAGTGTCGAGGAAATTAAATTAAAAAATCAAAAAAATTGAGTAAAAAATAAAAGTATTAAATTTCATACGATATTACTGCATTTTTGTATTTGAAAGTCTTAAATATAAATTTAACTTAATTTATTCCTATTGTTTTAATTTCAATCAAGTAATGTTAAGTGTATAATATTTAAAGAGACATATTTTGACGAACTTTTTTCATTGATTATTTCATCGAGAATTTCTGTATAATGAAATTTGTCACATAGATGCTATTTGTTGCATTTTTGAACGGGATATGCTTACTAATAATTTGAAGTTCTGTTCTATACGGTATATAATTTTTAAATTTAAATAAAAAAATAAGACATTTTATGCGAAAATTTTAAGTTGAAAGTATATCTGAATCTTGTTTTCTACAAAGGTAAAAAAAGTCTATAATTTCTAAGATTATCGTCTTATTCCAATATTTTGATATCTCTTCTTAAATGCTGTTTTGAAATTGTCTGTAAAAGGGTTTAAAAAATATTTTTCTATTATTGTATTTTTTTTATAATTAATCGATTAATTTGAATACCATATTGAGATATAAGTAGAAATTAATAGTAGTATATTTTTGGAAAAGATTTGCTTTGAGGTCCATAAATGATAAATTTAATATCAATCTGACATTTCAGCTTAGATCGGAACCCTCATCACTTTAAAAACAAGTGTGTTACTTCTACACGTGAAATACGATAGTAACTTTTTAGGCATTTGAAGTGTGTAGTTTTAATACACATTACAAACGTAACGTTTAATTTTCAAACACTTTAACGTTTTGTACCCAAAATGTGTGTTAAAAATACACACTTCAAATGCCTAAAAAGTTACTATCGTGATTCACGTGTAAAATTAACACACTTGTTTTTAGAGTGATCAGAGTTTTTTTTATTAAATTATTAAAATATACAGAAAAAGTCGGTTGTTAAATTGACGTAACTTATTACATTCTCATCATGGATGAGAAGGTATTGGTTTTATGCGAAAAATGACTTTCAAAATTTTCATCAAATCTTTACGTTTTGAGACCCCCTGAGTCAGAAAAAATGGTTTTTACGAAAGTGTCTGTCTGTCTGTCTGTAGGTCGTGTGCGGCATAACTCTCGATAGAATTATCAGATTGAATTGAGCTTTGGTACATTTTATCGGAGCCGAAAAAGTAAGGACAAGTTCGTTAACCAGCCACATCCAATCAAATTTGAGGGATGGAGCACTACTTTTGTGTTTTTGAAAATCATTTTTTGAAAAAATCAAAAATTTCAATACAGGTTTTTGATAGTGCTCATAAATCTCTACAAATTATCCCGATAACATTTTCAGATTAAATCAAAATTAGAAATTTTACAGCATATTCAAATTTGAAAAAGGTCAATATCAAAATTCCATTTTCCAGTTAAATTATACGAGATACGAAAAAACGTTATGATACAATATTATTTTCTACATAAAGACTTACAAATTTGAATTGTAACATTTTTTCATAAGATGCATATTTTTTTTTTAATTAAAAAAAACTATTGAAAATCCAAAATTCAATTTTTTAACAATAATATGTAAAATACGAAAAAAACGTAAGAATACAAAGTTGTTCCTTTCAAAAAGATCTACAAATTTCTTCTCACACAGTTTCTGATTAAACATATATTTTTCATTTCAATTAAAAAAAGTACGATTAAAATTCAAAAATTCCATTTTTTAGACAAAATATGTGAGATACAAAAAAAACGTTTATATGGAAAATTGTTTGCCTAAATGAGGTTTACAAATTCTCATTAAGACATTTTGGGACAGGATGTATATTTTATGTTTTGATTTTTAATATTAAAAAAATTCGATTTTTTTCACCAAAATATGTGAGATACGAAATAAGCGTTGTTCTGCAAAATCGTTTCCTTAAATAAAGTCTATGATTGTTTTTTCTTTTTGAGAGATTTGGAAGAAAATAAATTATTTTAACCATGTAATTTATTAAAAAGTTACTGAAATGTATACAGAAAATCGAGCGCGAAGCGCGAGCGTCATGATGAGAATGTGTTCCCTAAGGCTGATAGATCCTCAAGTAAATTGAATCTCCTGTTTCACTTAAATTCAAAAAGAAATAGAGTGACTTTGAGAAAATGTGTAATTCACATCATCTGTAATATTATTATAAAATTGGTTTGAGCTTCAGTATCAAATTATAAGAAATAAACTCAAATGTATGCGAAGAGCACAAGGCCGAGCGCGAAGCGCGACGATCGAATCGCGCGCCCTAGGCGCGCTCAAACTTGCGAGTGAAGCGAGCTGCGCGCGATGAGAATGTGCCCGCGAAGCGGGCAGATTTTTTATATGACAATTGTAATAGTTTGTTTTTGGGGTTTACTAAGTATACTTATTCCAATAAATATAAATCATGTATTTTACACCCATACAATACATACTCAATTTGCCGTGCAAAAAATGTTACGTAAAGAATTCCTTTGAAATATTTTCCTTGAAGAAAATGTTTTTAGGATTGTTTTATATTCAAGCCTTTCGTTTTCAAATATATAATTTATTTACCATGTAAAAAAGCTACGTGTTTTCAAATCTAAAATATTTAATTCCAAGAAAATCTCAATTCAGCTTCCCACTTTTTCTGTGTCTTTTTAGGTTTTAACAGGTTTTAATAAAAATCACTAATAAGGGCTCTGATCTGAGCCAAAATGTCAGATTCATATTAACTTCATCATTTTCGACCAGAAAGTCAATCTTTTCCAACAATAAACCAGTATTTAAGACCAAAGGTCAATACAACTTGCACTTTCAATTAATAGTATAGTACACAAAAAAACTGTTTATATCAATTTTTACTAAAGTATTTTTCAATTTAGCGAAAAACGTATCACTAAGACTTTTTGTCAAAAAAAATACTAAACTTTAGACGAATGATATGAAACTTTAGTCTGAATTATATTAAAATTTGTTATGAACTATGCTATAGTTTCATATCAATCTCCTAAAGTTTAGTATTTTTTTTGACAAAATGTCTTAGAGTGATACGTTTTTCCTTAAATTGAAAAATACCATAGTAGAAGTTGATATAAAGAGTTTCTCCGTGTACCTAAAGAAAATAGTATGTATAATGATAAAAATTGAATTAAAATATTATAAATTTTAAATAAAATTTAAATTATATTTAAAAATGTTATACTTAATTTTGTTCTGAGTACTTTTAATTTACAAAAAATTTAAAAATTTTAATTAGGAATTTCAAAGTGACATGTTTGATAACATGTCTACTATTATATTGACCCAAATTCATTTAAACTTATGGGTATGAATCACTATTATTTCAGTACAGGATACTTTTCACGTAAACCTGTATTCTGTTCCGGATATATTTCTATGTACATAATACGAAAAAATGTAGATAATGAACAATATATTCAATTCAATTTCAAGAAACATTATTACAAGTACTTATTTGCTGAGGAAATTGATTCGGATTGTAAATTAAAGTCAACATACAAACTAGACAATCCTTGTTATTTTTATGTTTTATAATTCCGAATTTCAGCTTTGTAGAAAGGGAGTCTAATGTGGATATATGTTTAAATATTATTTATATTCATTTATTAAAATGATTGATTAAAATTCAAATTTATTTATTCATTAAAATTTAATGCTTGATTTTCAAATTTATTCATATATTAATTAAAATTTAATAATTTATTATTAAATTATATTTAATTATAATATAATGTAAGCTTTATGGTATTCGAAAGGATTGAGGGGTACGGGGAGAGTTGTGGACAGCGCTGCTAATGTTCAGTTGGCGAACTACTACGTTTGTCAAATCGGCTGGCAGAGGTGTACGGGGCATGGTCGTATAAACAGGTCTACAGTCACCGGCGGTAGGGGTATTGAAGCGATGTCTCGCGTTTTGAAGCCGACTTATGTTTCTCCAAGTAGCCACCGAGATTGAAGCGCGACGGTCGAAGGGTAGAGAGTTGGATCACCTGTCTAAACATCCTAACCAATGAAGCGTGTTTTTTATCAAATGTGATATTTTGATTGTGGGTTGTGGGCGATAGTGGAATGCCGAAGTGTTGTTGCGTACCGAAGTGCGATAAAGAACATGCTGCCAGTGGAGGAGGAAAACGTTCAATATTCATGGTACCAAAAAAATGAGGAACTTCGTAAAAAATGGGAGGAAAATATTCCTGGGGGATGTAAACTCAAATCCTTCCAAAGTATTTGCGAAAAACATTTTGCAGAAAATGACATTGTACGTGAGTGCATACAGAAAGATTTCGATGGAAATATTATTCAAAGGGTAAGATTTCGCAGACATAACACTAATTTTTGTTCACCATTTCGTACCGGAAGTTATTAAATTTTTTAAAATAGGAGTAAAATATCCTAAGTCACTGTTCATTCAGATTCCCTTGAAGAAGCCCAGATTAGTGAAATGTGCTGTTCCTACTATATTTAATTGCGTACCACTTAATCTCACTGAACCCAGTAATGCAGACGAATTTGATAAAGAAAATAATGTAAAGCATGCAAACGTCAAAAAGCATGTAAACGATGAGCAATGTATAAAAATCGTCGATAAAACGCTTTTCCAATTACAAGGTAATTAAAAGCAATTTAATTTAATGTATAATATTGAGACTGTAACAGTACCAGAAGTTTCAATGTTAAGTTGTGTAAAAGATGAACCTCTTATTTCTAAACATGACAAGACTTATTTGAGGGGCTACGTTGCCCATATATCGAGTGATAGTCTAGAGTATCAAGAACCAACCTTTACATCGACATTCACAGCAACATTTAACAATTCAGTTACTTTTGAATTTCGGATAGAACGTAAGTTTTTAGTTTAATCAAATTGAATAATCAAATACATAATTTAATAATACTTATGCTTATGCATTAATCTTCCGTTTGTAGTTGGTGAAGATATAATTCAGAAGCCTTACTGCATAAATTTGATAAAACCGTGGACTGTGTGTGAAAAATTTAATGGTAAAGAACACCAACTTTTGTTTACATATCCAATAAACACTATAGAAAATGGAATTTCAAGACACGTATTTGAAAAAAGTGTTGTTGTAAATGCTGACAGAAGAGTACAATATGAAGTTTTTTGCATGCCGGTTAATGTAAATGGAACTTGTCTTCCAAAAGTTATACACGATATTGAAACAATACCACAAATCTTAAAAAATTTTCAGAAAATGCCTATATGTAAAGGTTTCACATCAGTGGGGATTTTTTTAATACCAGCAAATATTGCATATAAAAGCACTTTGGGTACGGAAGTTTGGCGGCACAATGCTTGTGAACTCACATGTAAAAATACTTTAAGGCGCAATGCTAGTCAAAAATTACGAAAAGCAGTACTTCAAAAAGGTAGGAGGTATAAAAAAAGAGCAAAGACCGAAGTTGTTCTACAAACTTTAGATTCGAGCTATCAGTATAAATTAAATGCTCTCAGAAAAAAATTACATAATCAAAGACGTCAAGCGAATCGCCTTAAACTCAGATTAAAATTAATAACTGACTGCCTTGAAAGACAACAAAAGGAAATTGCAAAAGTTCGCGAAGAGGCTTTAGATAAAAAGTGCTCTGAGTTTAAAGTTCCAAATAAGCAGAAACTTGCGATAAAACAGATTGTTGCTACTGCAAAAGTAGAGAATGCGAAGGGACGTAGGTATTCTGAAGAATGGATAATGCTCTGTATCTTGATGAATATTGGTTCCCCGTCATATTATGAATTCCTAAGAAGAAATGAAATTCTTCCCTTACCCTGCTCGAATACCGTTCGTAACTACTTTAGTCTGATGGGAAGTGATTGCGGGTTTGATAAAGGGTTTTTCGAAATTTTAGGAAAAAATTTTAAAGCTAAAGATTTATTGAAGCGAAATGGTAGCATAGTTGCGGATGAAATAAATTTAAGAAGAGCAGTTGCTGTTTCATCTCGAAATTTGACATATCAAGGAATAAGTGATTTAGGAGATAACCGAACAGTAACAGATATGAAAGCAGATAATTTAGCAACACACGGCCTTGTCATATTGTATCAGTCCCTGGTCGAAAATTACTCGCAGCCTGTAGCTACTTTTGCTTCAAAAAATTCTGTTGCGGGGGAAGAATTAGCAAAGATAATGCTTTAAGCTATATGTCTCTTGGAAAAAGCAGGTGCACTTATACATGGAGTAATCAGAGATGGTGCCAGCACTAACCGTAAAATGCAAAAAACTTTAGGCATTCAAGTTAAATTGTCTTCGACAAACTGTTGGTTCACTCATCCACTTCATGATGCAAGGAAAGTTTTTGCCTTTTCCGACACCCCACATTTATTTAAAAACGTCCGAAACAGACTGTATAATAAAAAAAAATTGCGGGTACTTTATCTTTCTACTTCAAATTGTAAATAATTTCTAATTGCTTGTATCTATTATTATACCAAAATTTTGTATATATATATTATTTTTAGATACATCCCGATAAAAATTATATACAGTGGAATTACTTGGAAGAATTATACAATGAAGACAGTCAAAGAATTGGAAATGCCAGGTTATGCCCTAAATTGACCAAAAGACACATCCATTTAGACAAGACAGCAGAAATGCGTGTTCGTCTTGCAACTCAGGTGAAATCCTATTTTCAACTACTTTTTTTTATGTAAAGTGGCATATTTCTAATTTACCTATACGAATTTCTATTATTTTACTAGATTTTTAGCAATTCTGTTGCCATTGGCTTACAGTTTTATTTATCACACCAATTTCTCTAAATTTAAAGGGTGCGAAGAAACAATTGCTTTTTGCAAACGAATGAACGGCCTTTTCGATGCTTTAAATAGAAAACAAGCAAATGAAGGTTTTATTCCAGATAAAAGAGATTTTAAGGTATATATTGTTGTACCTTTTTTCTTTCATTTGATTATTTCAAATTGATACTTAAGAATTCGTAATACAGTACATTGTACAGAGTGATTCGCCAATAGTCATAAGGCTTTGAATGCCAGATTCTTGGTTAAAAACAAACAACAAATCACATTGAAAAAATGTACGAACAATAGTTTTCAAACTATTAAGCATTGCAATTGACCAATAGATACTCGCTATTGTCGCGCGTCCATAAGCTTCCTGTGCGAAATTTCTACGAAAATTCATTTCTGATCAGTACAAAAAAAGTTATCAGCCGGACAAGAGGCAAACTGATTGACTTCTACTGACCTGAAGTGAATCTTAGTAAAAAATTCGCACCCTAAGTTTATGGACGCGCGGAAATAGTGAGTTTCTTTTGGGCATTTGCAATGCTTAACATTTTAAAAACTATTGTTCGTACAACATTTGCTCAATGCGACTTGTTGTTTGGTTTCGAACAAAGAATCTGGCATTCAAAGCTTTATGACTATTGACGAATCAACCTGTATAGATCATAAAGGAGTCGCTAGAGTGGCTAAATGAATGGGAAAGTAATAAAATAAAAGGTCTTATTTCTTCGGACGAGTTTCTCACTGATGCAACAGCAGCTGACTTGCGATTGACTCTCACTTCCACAATGGATTTATGCCAATATTTAATTTATAAGTTCAATTTCGAGTACTTATTGACTGGAAGAGTAAATCAGGATAATTTAGAGGTAATAATCTCTATTTGCAAATTATTGACATGATTTAATTTATGATTAACACTATTATTTTCAAACAACCCAAGAAATTCTTCGGTACAATTCGACAAGCGGATGGAAGCAATGAGCACCCGTCTTGTCCTACGTTCTTACAGTTATATAGATTGTTTTCAGTATATAGTGTCATAAAACCACCTATTTATGGAAACTGCACCGTTACTGAAGGTAAATTTGAATTTTTAATAACCGTGTGCGATATTAAGAATGTTTATAAAAATACTGAATTCAAGAGTACAAAAACTTTACAGAAGTTGAAAAACAAATTGGATAAGATTATAATAGAGAGAGATTGGGAAGTCGAACACGTTATCGACCACGATGCTTCCCTTTCTTCAATTCTAGACTGCATTATTTATTATGTTACAGGTTTTTCCTTTTAAATTTAATTAACTGTATACTGCTTCCTTGCCACACACTAATCAAAAACATATGTAGATGAACTGTACTGACGATTGTATTTCTTATAATATATGTACTTTGTTTTCATTTTTGTGGGAAAAATAAAAAATCATACAGTCTACAAAGCTTTTTGTGTTGTTTCGCATTGTTCAGTGCCTATATGTTGTCTTCCGTATAAGTAATAATTCAGTGTTGCTTTCAATTTTGCTACAAATCTAACTTTAAATAATCTTTCATTATACATAGCTTCTCGATTATACTATTTTATATTTCAGGTTACCTTTGCAAGCAAATTTTAAAAATACAAGAATATAAGCAGTGTACTGTATGTACCGAAGCGCTCACAAAGTACGAAAACTACAGCTCAGTAGCACAATTGGTCGACATGAAAACGAAAAGGGGATTATTTCATCCAAATTTACATTTTTTCAAGTTGATAAATTTTGTTGAAGAATGTTTTGCGAAACATGCCTCGAGCATTGATGTATTTGATCTCACAGTCGATGAAGTTCTTGAAAATTATTCATTCACTTTTCCCTGCAAAAAGCATGCTTCTGATCTGCTGTCATATGCTTTATATTATTATATCCGACTAAGGATGAGGCAGTTTGCTCACCAAGAAAACCAAAAAATAAAAAATAAATCTAGTGTCAAGAGGAAACTGGCGAAATTGGAAAACGAGTAATACATGTGAGAGAAACAATGTGCAGAATAGCAATTTGTAATTTTTCGCTGCATGTCAGTACAATAAAATATTGAATGCAGTTATTCGTTGTTAATTCTGGAAAATAGCTTGTTACACTAACAATAAATTTATAAGAAAATTGTTCCTGAACTTGTGGGCTCCTGACTTATTTAATATTAAAAAATTCTATCAAACTTATTGTGAATTTAAATACGTTATATTTTTAGAGGCTATAAGTTATAATTTAATAAAATTTCAAGGCCTTCAAATTTAAAGATTTACAAATTTTGTAATTTTTCAATTTCCCTAATATTTAGAATTAGAACATGCTTTCAAATTTAAATTTAATCAACCGAAATACCAATATTTCTTAATTCAAACTTTGAACTCTTAAAAAGTTTTGAAATTTAAAAATTAAAGTTATTTTAACTTTTATTTGAAAGTTTTTAATACTTTAAATATCCTAATGTTTTAATCTTTCAAATTAGGATAAGATTCTTAAAAAATTGGAAGTAATGATATTTGACTTGTAGCGTAAATTTTAACGAATTTTTAACTATGAGGATAGAGGTTAAGTGTCAACCATGTAAATAAATCAGACACCCTCCGATCGTCGCGCTCAAAACTTGGTGAACACTTACAAAACTAGCGTTTGCTTCAAAACGCGAATCACCCCCACCACTAGGAGTTTACTGTCCTGTTTATACGACCGTGGTACGGGGGGACCTGTTCATTTTCGCCGGACGCGCCGTCTACAATCTTCGCGGGAAACTAGGCCTGCACCGCATCTAGGCTTATAATATCTTTGACAATGCCAATGGGAAAGTCCGCAAAGTCGTGTGCCCAATTGAAGGCTGAGCCGCCATATTTACTTAGGTTGATTACATAGAATGTTGCGGTAAATTCAAATTTAGTAAAAAGGGAAAAGTTTAAATATTTAAGAAACAATATGAAATCCATGCTTTTTTACCGGTATTAGTATTGATACTATACATAATTAAACTAATGAAATGAAATTTATTGAATAATACTAAAATATAACTCGGTAATATTTATTATTATGGTATAAAATGTTGTATATATTTAAAAAGGCATATGTATTTATTTCTTAACTATAATTAAATATAAATTTATTATAAATTTATTAAATATACACGGAGAAAAATAGTTGAAGTAATTTTATACTCAACTCTGTCGATTAAACTTGGGACATAAGGACATTTGAACATCTATTAAATCCTAGTCGGGTAAAATCAATTTGATATATACCTAATTCACCCAAAGTGAATAACAATAAGCGTTACATAGGGAATAGTAAAGAGTTGAGTAAAACGTTATCGACGACAGGGCAACAACATGCAAATACATTCACACCATTCAGACGTAGCCAATCACATTTCAAATTACAAATAAACTTAAACATATAACCTTACATTTATAAACCTAATATAACTACACTTATATATAGTACGATACGCTTTCGTCGAATCACGCACGCGCTCGCTTACAATGCTGAGGTATAAAACTTGGAACTTTCTTATAGGCACCGTGCGCGACTGCAGCGCAATAGCATGAGTGAACTAAAGGAGGCTGTTCGAGAACTTTTACAATGTATTATAATGGGACTTAGTTATAAAAATGTTTATTATCAATAAAAACACAAACAAAAAACAATTTGATTCACTTTAAAATTCGATTGTTTTTCCTTGTGAAGTATTTATGTGAAATCAGCAGTAAAAAGTAAGTATTTTCCATAATAAAAATTATATAGAAACCAGTAAATATAAGGTTAAGGTAGTTGTCGTGCCAAAAATCAGTCTCTGGAAAAAGAAGGTTTTCTATGATTTCAAGACTGGAAATTATATCATGAGCCGTGTCATATGTAAGAAAAGACACTCTTTTTAATGAAAAAATTTAAAAATTATGAAAAATAATATTTTAATAATGTTTTTTGTAATAGGATTTTTCCTTACTATCGCTTCTAACCAATTTTTTAAAAATGATTGAAGTTTCTTAAATCATTGCTTATTTTTTCGGGGAAAATATTCTCTACAACTTGACCGTTTCCAATTTTTGAAAATAAATTCTTTAATGACTGAAATAATTAAAAATCAATTTTCCAAAAAAAAATTTTTATAAACAAATTGCTGTATTTGATAATAATTGATTTATTTTCAAAAATTGGAAACGGTTAAGCTGTAGAGAATATTTCCCCCGAAAAAATAAGCTATGATTTAAGAAACTTCAATCATTTTCAAAAAATTGGTAAGAAGCGATAGTAAAGAAATATCCTATTATAAAAAACATTATTAAAATATTATTTTTCATAATTTTTAAATTTTTTCATTAAAAAGAGTGTCTTTTCTTACATATGTCACGGCTGATGATATAATTCTCAGTCTTGAAATCATAGAAAAACTTCTTTTTCCAGAGACTGTTTTTTGGCATGACGACTACCTTAAGTTAATGACAGATCAAAACAGACTAGAAAAATAATAAAGAATTAAATTGTAATTTCATGATGACACTTTTAGGTACTTGTTGAGTAAATAAATATTAATTGTTTATTTTCAGATTTAAATTCATCATGGATATAATTATTAAAACAGGTTTTCAATCAATTGAACATACAATAGAATTTCAACCACAAACGAAAATTAAAGGTAAAAATCTCGTTCTGGCAGAACACGTACGAGATGTCCAAGAGTTCCGTAGAAATAATGAAAGTTATTTAATAAAATCTCGTATAATTCGACAAGCATCAGTTCATGCAACACCCTACAGTACCCACTTATTCCTTTGATTTATTTTCCATTTAGACGTTGGAAATTTATAAAATTTACACTCACTTTTCCTGCTTGTATTTTTACAATTCACAACACAACAACTTCGGTCGCTCATTTCAGCTATATTTTTTTAATTAAAACAAAATTTAGATTTGCACATGTATTTTGATTGCTCGGAAATATAAAACAGCCTCCTTTAACGCCTTAATTATCCACTGCGTGCGCTGGCGTCGATTTAACTCTCCCTACCATGACTTCGCACGGTGCCTATATAGTGACTGCCTGAGTTATTCAGAGCTTGTGAGAGTAAGTGCCGTCAATAAATTTTTTAGCCTTACTCAAATAAAAATAAATCAACTTTTTTCATAAATGATTAATAAAATATTTTTTAAAAGTAATATAATCAATCAATTATTATTACTATGATTATTGATATATATAATATAATTATTAAATTACATTTAGTATACATTTTTATTATAACGACGTATGAAGTTTAGTGAAATTAAATTTTCAAATGTACATTTAAAAATTGCATTATTATTAAGAAGTATCTTGTATAAAAACATTTAAAAGAAGGTTCTTTTATTTTCTGTGTTTTATATTTTCAAAATATGGATTTTACATTTGCGAATTCCAAATTATTATTTTGCCTGAGTAATTTATGTGATATTTCATATTTTATGTAATACACTTATCGACTTTTTTTGTTTAAATTTTCATAATATCAATTTAATTTTAAGAATTCAAGTTCTTGAAATTCAAATTTTTTTATGCGTGCCCAAGGCGCAGATTACTTTCATTCGTTCCTGCATGAATGGATGTAGCTGTTGGAATAAATCTTGCGATTCATGGTTTACTCAACTCTCGATTGAAGCGTAGAGTAGAATGAACGGAAAGCTCTACTATTTTTGTGATTTAATAAAAGATTGGTTTTTTATAGTTATACTACGAGTAATAATATATATATTTAAAAAATTTTAATGCACGCTTCCATACTTCACCCTACACTTCTGAATTTTACTCAACTTTGATTCATTTTCGAACATTTAATATATCACAAATAAATACAGTGATACTAAATAACTTCTAACTTAACCTTATGTCCCAAATTTGATCGGAAGTTGAGTAAAATTACTTCAACTATTTTTCTCCGTGTAGATTACAGAATTCAACAAGTAAACGTACCTTGGAGTAGTGTAAAAATTATCTCACGTCCTGAACGTGAACTATTAATAATAGTCACATATAATAACTATTTTTAGTATAAATTAATTCGCGTTTCATAATTCAACCCTTATGTACCTGTACATAAACGGTTTTAAAAACCGTTTATTTTATAAAAATGTTTATACTTGTTTTGTGGACTATATAAATAAAGTAGAAAATTATACAGGCAAAAGGATAAAGAAATTGAGGTGCGACAATGGTAAAGAATACATGAACAGAGACATATTTAACTTGATTAGAGAAAAGGGAATTTTCTTAGATAAATGTCCACCTTATGTACATGAACTAAATGGAACCACTGAGCGTTTTAATAGAACTATTATGGATTCCGCGAGATGTTTAATGTCGGATGCTAATTTAAATATTCGATATTGGCCGGAAGCAATTTTGACAGCTAGCTATTTGAAAAACAGAACAATTGCAAATACATTTGAAAGAAAAAGTCCATATGAAATATTTTTTGGTAAGAGGCCCAATATTGAAAATTTGAAATTGTACGGAAGCAAAGTATTTTTTAGAGTTCATGAAAACCAAAGAGATAACAAATGGGATAGAAAAGCGGATTGTGGAATTTTAGTTGGTTATGAGAATGTAGGATACAGAGTTTTATTCAACGGTAGAGTTACAGTAGCAAGACATGTAGATATAATAGAAGAGAATGAAATGTTAGTTGGTTTTAATGGAAGAAATGAGTCTGATAATGAAAGTGAAAATTACGATAATGAATTAGTTGATGAAGTTTTTGTTGATAAAAGCGATAGTCTAAGTAAAAATATAAGTCCAAAGAAAAATCTAAGTCCAAAAATTGAAAAGCAATCAAACTCTAGTAACGAATCAGAAAATTTTTTTGAGTGCGAAGAAAAGGAACATACAACTCGTAAAAAGTCAACGCGTGATAGAAAAAAACCTGACAGATGGGGATATGGTAACAGCGAAACGTATTATATTTATGTAAATTATGTAAGTGCAAATAGCCCACGAACATACAATGAAGCATTGAATAGTAGTGAATCTGAGTTATGGAAAGATGCGATGCAAAGAGAAATTGACTGTATAAATACAAATAAAACTTGGAAATTAGTAGAGAGACCAAAGGATAAGAAAATAATAGACGTAAAATGGGTATTCACAAACAAAGCAAATAATTTAAGAAAGGCTAGATTAGTAGTAAGAGGTTTTCAACAGAGAGAAATTGTAGAAGATATATATTCACCTGTAGCGAGACTACAAACTTTGAAATTACTGTTAGCCTTTTGTGTACAAAACAAATATTTGATAGAACAGATGGACGTTGAGACAGCGTTTTTAAACGGCGCGATAAAATCAGAAGTATATGTTAAACAACCAGATGGGTATAATGATAAAACAGATAGAGTATATAAACTGGAAAAAGCACTGTATGGTTTGCGAGAAAGCCCGAGAGCATGGTATGAATGCTTTGATAAATTTATTGTAAGTCTGAATTTTAAGAGAAGCAATAGCGATTATTGTCTATATTTTTTTGAAGATAAGAATGGTGAGAAAATTTACATTATTTTATTTGTAGATGATTTATTAATATGTGGTAAAATTAAAGATGAAATAGAGAAAATAAAATTGAAGTTAAAACAGTAACAATCTTAACACATATGTAACCTTATGTTAAGTTCATACTATTTCAAAAAAACTATGTAATTATTTATAACAAAAAAATTATAATATTAAGATAATATAAATTTTTATGACATCCAACAAAAATGTTCGATATTGGAATGTATCAAATAGTAAAATGCAAAGAATACAAATTGTAAAAGAGACGCCGAAATGAATGCTGTATTTATCCTTCACATTTTGTTATTATATCAGAAATAGAAATTCAATCTATCCTCAAAAACATTAATGAATCTATTCTTCCTCCGAAGATTCGATCACGGATGCTTTACTCCCGCGTTCGAACTAGGGGGGGAGGTGTCACGTCCCGCGACACATTAGAATGTACTATAGGCATATAGGCTAGGTGTAGAGAAAAATCTGGGGAAATTACTAAAAGAGAGAGAAAACCACCTATTGAAAAGAGATTTATTACTACGTCACACGCTACGGGAGACCGCGCAACGTGTGACGTCACTAAAAAATATAATATAAAAAGGACACGCCGCCAAGGGAAAACTAGTCTTGTGAGCAGAATGTAAGTGCGGCAATTCTCTCTCTCTCTCTCTCTCTTCAATGGTATTTTTTTTTTTAATTAAGAAGAAAAATATACATCTTATGAAAAAATGTTGCTGTTCAAACTTGTAGATCCTTATATGATATAGGTTTGGTTTCATTATATTTGGTCAAAAATTCTCCTATGTTTCAACCTCACTGCGGGTCTTTTCAAGGAATATATATGTCACTAAAAATTGAACAAATCAATTTACAATCAAATTTCTTTTTCCAAAAAGAACTATTTTATGTTGTGTTGATATAATAAATAAATACTTACATAAATTACAAAAAGACGAAAGCACACATGAAGATTCAGTCTTACTCTTGAAAACGTCATTAAAATTAAAGCCTCAAAGATTGGGGGCTTCAATAATTTAAAATTACATTATAATACGGTGTGTACAATCCGATGAAGCAACGCAAACTGTAGGATAGAGAGACGAATATACGATAAATTGAGTTCAATTCACCAATGAAAATCGTGCTAAAGCTTGAGAACACAAACTTGAAAATCATATGTTAAATAATGCCATGGTAAATTCGATTGATATTCATAATTTCAGCCTTAAAATTTATTAAAATATTAATATTTTTGTAATGTTAGATAATTAGCTTTAGGGTCCATAAATGAAAAAAACTGTAGTTTTAATCAAACGTTTCGACTCTGATTGGAGTCCTCATCAGTGATCTTTATTTCTAGAATATGAAAAAACAACTAGTGAATATTGCGCATTTGAGTACAACTTTGGTATTGTCTACACGATAAAAATATGAGAAAATCTACATAAAATTAAACATAAACATTTTTGGTGAAACATGAGAGAAATCTAAAGAATTGATATTGAAAAGTAACACATTCATTTTAAAAAAACATCTGAGATAAAAAACTAGTCACGTTTATGTACAAATGTAGCTTAAATTGTAGATGCAGGTATAAAATGTGAGAAAAAAATAACTCAAAAATTACGAAAAACTTCGGTTAAACTTTGATAAATATGAAAAAACCTTAAAAAAACCTTAAAAATAAGCAAACAACACTTCCATAAAGACTTCGATAAAATTTTAATGAAACCTCTAAAACTTCGATAAAATAAGCATGAAATTTCTTTGGGATTGCGTGAAAAGTAAAAAAATGAGAAAATTGACATAAAATTATACATTTTTAAACAACTGAGATAAAAAAAAACTAAACACGTTAATGTATAAATGTAACTTAGAATGTTGATGTGAGTACATAAAATGTGAATAAATAACTCAAAAGGGCAAAAAACTCGATCAGAAACGCCTATAAAAACTTCGATAAAAATTTCGATGAAAGGCTTCAAAAACTTCGATGAAAACATGGAAAAAATTGTTTGCATTAAAAATCGAATTTTTTAAGTAATATTATAATATAGGATCCAAATTCATCATCTCATCTGTTATGAATTTAAATTTTCTAACCTTAAATCATTATAATCCCTCGAGTTCTGATAGGTTTAATCTTGATTTTAATTTCATCTTTTTCCTATGTCGCTGTTTTTGAAGACACATTTTCACCAACTTACTATAAGAGGATCGTTTAGTGACTGATTTCTGGGTGCATAGAAAAGACAGTTGTAGGCAAGAAAACCAGTAAGATGGAGGGACATTTTTTTTTTTTTTAGTATAAGTAGAACTGTGATTGTAAGGGAAAGTGGAAGGATAAACACCAGATGACCAGACTGTCCCGATAATAAAGGAAGGATAGTAAATTGTAACCGGAGTCGTAACGGTCCCACACATTTTTAAAGAAAATTGAAGAGGCCTATGTGTCCATTCATTGCAGAGTTTTGAGGATTTAATAATGAAATAAGTTTTGAATACCTTGTTAGGATTGAGATTTATTTATTTGAATATTTTGAGAAAAGCACCAATGTTCAAAAAATGTTTTTGAGAAAAAAATGTAAGGATATTTGTTGACTATAGGGAAGATAAAAGTTTGTAAATCAATTTTTCAATTGTTTTTAAACCTGTTGTTTAAAAGTGAATGGTAAAAAACAGATAGATTGTCAGTGTCAGTTCTTTGATTTATTGTGTTGGGGTTGCTAGCTATATTGGTCATTTCTAAAATCATTCGCTTTCTATAATTGTCAGATCGATCAACGATCTGTACATTATCGAAATCGAATGTGTGATCTTGATGCCATGCGTGTTTAGTCAGGGCAGTCCACTTGTCTGGGGGATTGTAGACATCTTTCTTATGTTCTAAAATTCTATTTTTCAAGGGGCGTTTTGTTGTGCCTATGTAACAGGCTGTGCAATCGGTGCATGGAATGTTATAGACGACATTGGCGGTGTTAAGTTTAGGAATGGGGTCTTTGGTTGTTTTGAATATACGTGATAAATCATTGGCGTTGCGTGAAACAATTTTGATGTTGAAGGGGTTAAGAATGGCTGCTAGTTTTTCAGAAAGTCCTTATACGTAGGGTAATGACACGTATTGTAGGGCTTGTGTGTTAGTGGTCAAGCCTTGATCTGCTAGGTGTTGTGTTGTTTGTGTGTATGTGAGGATTGTCTTCTGTTGTTGGTGTATCTCTAATACCCTACCTGATTTTTTTGATAGAAGATTCAATCTTTTTCTAATAATGGAATCGATCAAGTCTGGGGGATAACTGTTAGTGATTAAGATTGATTTGATTTTTTAAATGTTTTTATTGTGAAAATCTTTGTGAGCTAGGTAATGCCTCTGTCTACAAGATTATTTATGACGTTGATTTTATATTTGTAAGGGTGTGTGAGTGGAAATTTAGGAAACGTCCAGACCAAGTGGGTTTGTGATACCAATTAGTTTTTATGCTGTTTTCATCTCTGATAATCATAATATCAAGGAAGCATATTTTCCCCTCAGACTCTTCTTCTATGGTGAATTGAATTTTGTGATTGTAACTATTGAAGATATTTTGGATTGTGTTGATTTCGTTAGAGGGGACCGCCGTTATAATGTCGTCTACATATCTGTAATAAAAAGGAAGCCGAAAGGGGAGAGAAGGTACACATTTTGATTCCAGGTCATCCATGACAATATCAGCTGCTATGGGGGAGAGTGGTGAGCCCATGGGGAAGCCATATTTTTGTTTAAAAGAGGTACCTCGGAAATTGAATGCAGAGTTGGCCGAACAAGTTCGAAGTCCCATTTCAAACTGGTACCAGGGCATTTTTATATGTGGTTGAATTTGGTTCCATCTGTCCTTGATGCCTTTGATTGCAATTCCAATTTGAATATTTGTGAAAAGTGAAACTGCGTCAAGTGAAATTATTTTGTGACCTGGAGGGATTGTGACATTTTTGATTTTTTGGGTAAATTCAAAACTGTTTTTTACACGTGAAATAGGAGGTGTTACGTTGTTTGAAATAATTCTGTTATAGAATGAAGCAAGATTGTACGTTGGACTGCCACAGAAAGAGACGATAGGTCTGAGGGGAAAATTAGGTTTGTGTATTTTGGGTAACCCATATAATCTAGCAGGAGAAGAGTTGTGTGATGTGAGTGATTTGGCCAGATTTTCATCAATATAATTTTTGTTCTTCCAAATTTTAATGAGATTATTCACCTTTTTTTGTGTGATAAGTGTGGGATCTTATTTTAAAGGGGTTTAGGTTGCGTTATCTGAAAGCATAAGTTGTAGTTTATTATAATAATCATTTCTGTACATGACCACGGTTGCGTTACCTTTGTCAGCTTTTGTGATGAGAATTTCTGGATTGTTATTTAGGAAATTGCGAGTTGATTTTATGTCCTGGATTATTTTCTTTTGGGAGTCAGTGATGGGGTTTTTTGTTTGTCTATGACGTGAAAAGGTTGTTATGCAATTCACAAACTTCAATCTAGCCGCACTTATATCCTCTTCCTTAATTTTTTGAATATTGGATTCAAAATCTGCAACAAATTGCTTTATGGGTAATTGATTGTTGGGGATGGGGGTGCCAAAGTTTTTTCCCAGGCTGACTGTTTTAGCAACTGAGGGTGGAATGTGGATATCAGCAAGGTTGGTGAACCAGGAATCAGTCAAGTTATGATCGGAATGATTACTGCTATTTTTTGTCATAATATGGGTTTTGCTGATGAGACTTTGAAATTTGGATTTACAATTATTTTTGTGCGTTATGAAAATTTTTTGTGCTTTTATAGATTCTAAGTCGAAGAACCGGTGGTAAGTAACAGGTGGTAAGATTTTAATGATTTTTTGTTCAATAGAATAAATGTCCTTTCTAAATCGATGGATTGTGATACAAATATCTCTGATTTCAAAGTTAAGAAGTTTAAATTTAAAATTTTCTTACAAAGACGAATACATGTAAGAAACGGTGTCATTGTCGAATAAGATTGAGTTAGTTACGTGAAAATTTAAATGCTGCGGATGTAGATTTTTCTTCCTGCATCGGAGTAGAAAGATTCTTTGGTTAGATTTTATATTATAATATTACTTAAAAAATTCGATTTTTAATGCAAACAATTTTTTCCATGTTTTCATCGAAGTTTTTGAAGCCTTTCATCGAAATTTTTATCGAAGTTTTTATAGGCGTTTCTGATCGAGTTTTTTGCCCTTTTGAGTTATTTATTCACATTTTATGTACTCACATCAACATTCTAAGTTACATTTATACATTAACGTGTTTAGTTTTTTTTTATCTCAGTTGTTTAAAAATGTATAATTTTATGTCAATTTTCTCATGTTTTTACTTTTCACGCAATCCCAAAGAAATTTCATGCTTATTTTATCGAAGTTTTAGAGGTTTCATTAAAATTTTATCGAAGTCTTTATGGAAGTGTTGTTTGCTTATTTTTAAGGTTTTTTTAAGGTTTTTTCATATTTATCAAAGTTTAACCGAAGTTTTTCGTAATTTTTGAGTTATTTTTTTCTCACATTTTATACCTGCATCTACAATTTAAGCTACATTTGTACATAAACGTGACTAGTTTTTTATCTCAGATGTTTTTTTAAAATGAATGTGTTACTTTTCAATATCAATTCTTAAGATTTCTCTCATGTTTCACCAAAAATGTTTATGTTTAATTTTATGTAGATTTTCTCATATTTTTATCGTGTAGACAATACTAAAGTTGTACTCAAATGCGCAATATTCACTAGTTGTTTTTTCATATTCTAGAAATAAAGATCACTGATGAGGACTCCAATCAGAGTCGAAACGTTTGATTAAAACTACAGTTTTTTTCATTTATGGACCCTAAAGCTAATTATCTAACATTACAAAAATATTAATATTTTAATAAATTTTAAGGCTGAAATTATGAATATCAATCGAATTTACCATGGCATTATTTAACATATGATTTTCAAGTTTGTGTTCTCAAGCTTTAGCACGATTTTCATTGGTGAATTGAACTCAATTTATCGTATATTCGTCTCTCTATCCTACAGTTTGCGTTGCTTCATCGGATTGTACACACCGTATTATAATGTAATTTTAAATTATTGAAGCCCCCAATCTTTGAGGCTTTAATTTTAATGACGTTTTCAAGAATAAGACTGAATCTTCATGTGTGCTTTCGTCTTTTTGTAATTTATGTAAGTATTTATTTATTATATCAACACAACATAAAATAGTTCTTTTTGGAAAAAGAAATTTGATTGTAAATTGATTTGTTCAATTTTTAGTGACATATATATTCCTTGAAAAAGACCCGCAGTGAGGTTGAAACATAGGAGAATTTTTGACCAAATATAATGAAACCAAACCTATATCATATAAGGATCTACAAGTTTGAACTGCAACATTTTTTCATAAGATGTATATTTTTCTTCTTAATTAAAAAAAAAAAATACCATTAAAAATCCCAAATTCAATTTTTTAACTAAAATATGTTAAAGGCGATAAAAGCGTTGAGATCAAAAATTATTTGCCCGAATGAGGTCTACAAATTCTTAGTAGGACATTTTGTGACAAGATGTATATTTTATGTTTTGGTTTAAAAAAAAAACTATTGAAAATAAAAAATTCCATTTTTGAACCAAAATATGTGAGATAAAAAATAAGCGATAATACAAAAAATCGTTTCCTCTAAAAGAGTCTATGAATTCTCTTCCTTTTTTAAATATTTGAAAAAAATAGATTTTTTGTATAATCTTGTAAATTATTAGAAAGTTACAGAAATATATACAGAAAATCGAGCTCGAGATTTTTTGCAGTATATTTTTACAAAATTAATATTTTGCTCTTAACTTGGGCTTATTAGAAGCAAAACTGTGTTAACTTTCATTTTAGCATCAGGAAAAATTGTTAAACTTTTATTATAAAAATTAACTTATTTTAAAAATAGCTTAAATAAAATATGAACCTCTAATTTCCTATGGAAGTGTCTGTGTAAAGAAAGGTTTTAAATATTACAAAAAGAGCATAAATTTTAATTGAATTCGCATGCGATCTTGCAATTTGAGATTTATTTAGTGTGAAGTAAATTCGACAAATCATTACTATAAAGTAAAATACTTGAAAAAAAATTTTCAAAATATTAAATATTTCTACACGAATGTATATGCAGTCGACCGGCAATCGAAATACCCGGGCTCGAATCCCGGTGCATTCGAAATCGTCTTTTTTTCCACAGAAAGATTTTCAAATTCTTTAAATTTAAGTATGTATCTATGAAAGTATTAATATGTTTAATGTTTTTAAATTATTCAATGTTTTATTAAAACAATTAAAATAGTAGATTGTATTGACCCTTGATTTAATTTATAATAGACTTCTTCATTTATGGACCCTAAAGCCAATGCAAACGAAATGTTTTATGAAAACATTTTGTATTCAAAATAATTCTGAATGTTTGAGTATAAAAGGTTTAAATATTTGAAAAATACATAAATTATATCAAAATTAGCACACGAAATCGTACACTAACTTTAATTTGGTATGAAGTAAAATTGAAAATAAATGCTTTAGAATGAAGCATTTTGAAAAAATTTTCAGAATACATAACATATTTTAAATGAAAATTTCAATATACACGGAGAAACTTTTCATTGTAAAATCTAGTATTATTATATTTATTTTTACCAAAAGTCAATAGGAAGCGAGGATATAGTGACAAAACTAGTTTTATTTACCATAGCGGTAGGAGGAAATACATTTTCTGAACCAATTGTAAATATAGTGCAACTTTATAAATTACCATTGAGAGTTGCAAAGATTAATATCTTTGATGGCAAATTGAAACTAGAAATAAGTGATACATATATAAATGAAAAGTAAAACTATCTATGCAAGAATTGGTCTTTTGAATATTATAAATTGCAAAATAGTTTAGAGAAATTACCATTGTCAATAGTAATGAACAATGAAGAGAGAAAGACTTGAATATTTTGCAATCGAATACATCATATATTGGAATAGTACGTTGTCAAAATTCCTATTGGAAATATTAAATGTACTGCCGAGTGACGTCAGATACGCCGAACGTTTCTGATATTACCCGAGAATCGCTGCATGTGCTCGTTATGATTATTTGTCGGTAGCCGATATAGTAATATATTTTTACATTCTCATCATGGATGAGAAGGTATTGGTTTTATGTGAAAAATGACTCGAAATTTTCATCAAATCTTTACGTTTTGAGACCCCCTGAGTAAGAAAAAACGGTTTTTACGAAAGTGTCTATCTGTCTGTCTGTCCGTCTGTCTGTTTGTAGTAGGTCGTGTGCTGCATAACTCTCGATAGAATTATCAGATTGAATTGAGCTTTGGCACACTTTATCGGAGCCGAAAAAGTAAGGACAAGTTCGTTAACCAGCCACATCCAATCAAAATTGAGGGATTGTGCACTACTTTTGTGTTTTTGAAAATAACTTTTTGAAAAAATCAAGAATATCAATACTGGTTTTTGATAGTGTTCATAAATCCCTACAAATTATCCTGATAACATTTTTTGATTAAATCAAAATTAGAAATGTTACAGCATATTCAAATTCGAAAAAAGTCAATATCAGAATTCCATTTTCCAGTTAAATTATACGAGATACGAAAAAACGTTATGATACAATATTATTTTCTACATAAAGACCTACAAATTTGAATCGTAACATTTTTTCATAAGATGCATATTTTTCTTTTTAATAAAAAAAAAAAACTATTGAAAATCCAAAATTCAATTTTTTAACAATAATATTCGAAATACGAAAAAAATGTAGAAATACAAAGTTGTTCGTTTCAAAAAGATCTACAACCTTTGTCTCACACAGTTTCTGATAAAACATATATTTTTCGTTTCAATTCCAAAAAATACGATTAAAATTCAAAAATGCCATTTTTTAGACAAAATATGTGAGATACAAAAAAAACGTTTACAGGGTGGCCGTTTTCATCGGGGAAAATAATTCCCGGTCATCGAAAATTTTTTCCCGGTCATTAAAAAAATAGTTTCCAATGAATAACAGTTGATGCAATGGGTTTTTAAAGTTTTAAAATATTTTTTGTCTGATATTCTGAAATGTAATTTCTCCTGGTATACCGAAATCACGAAATAAGGCGGGAATTTCGAAATGCATAATTTAATATATAAGTAAATCACTTTATGTAACACATTTAAAACAAATTGAAATCGTTTTTTATTAAAAATTTAAATAATTCCCTGTCATTTCCAGGTTTCTCCAGGTCACAGAAAATTCCCGGTCATTTCCCGGTTTCCCGGTCAAGCGGCCACCCTGCGTTTAGATGGGAAATTGTTTGCCCTAAGTGAGGTCTACAAATTCTCATGAAGACATTTCGGGACAGGATGTATATTTTATGTTTTGATTTTTAATATTAAAAAAATTCGATTTTTTTCACCAAAATATGTGAGATACGAAATAAGCGTTGTTCTGCAAAATCGTTTCCTTAAATAAAGTCTACGATTGTTTTTTCTTTTTGAGAGATTTGGAAGAAAATAAATTATTTTAACCATGTAATTTATTAAAGTTACAAGAAATGTATACAGAAAATCCTCCTTTGTTTTTTTTATAGAAATAAATTCTCACTGATGAGGACTCCAATCTAAGTCGAAACGTTTGAAAATATTAAACCTTGAGTTTACATTTTTTCTGGACCCTAAAGCCAACTAAGTACACCAAAAATATTCAAATTTTCATACTAAGGGACGATATAAGTCCTGTTTATTATTAAAATATATTATATCTAATATTTTATCGAACAGCACACATTAAAATTACATTGGTATGGGGATACACATTTTTAAAATTACACGACTTTTTGTAACATGTTCAAACCCAAGATATAGAATCCAGAAAAGAATTTCTAAAAATATTTTAATTAGGTTAACAAATCACTATTAAGACATACTAAAAAAAATCTTTTAAAATGTTAATTTTTTTACATACTTATTAATTTCCTTCAAAGAGATCTAAACTACCATCGGAAATTACAGGTTGACCTGGAGTTTCAACTTTCGTTAAAATGATTTATTTTATAGAAAGATATTACAAAAGAAATTTTAATTTAGATCTCTTTGAAGGAAATTAATAAGTATGTAAAAAAATTAACATTTTAAAAGATTTTTTTTAGTATGTCTTAATAGTGATTTGTTAACCTAATTAAAATATATATATATATATACACAAATTGTCATGTAGAAGATGTAAAATCCAAAAAATGTTACTTACAAAGCTTCAAAATTTTGTAATTAAAATTTTAATATAAAACTTTAAGCATTTATTGACCTTGAATTTCATTGGAAAATTTGTTGTTTACTGTTCAAATCTTCCTCCGATTTCAGAAGAACAGATGAATTAAAAATTACAAAATATTTCATTTAAAAAATTGAACTCGTCTATATGATCTTGTCAAATTGTAACAAGAATGGAACACTTCGAATAAAAAATTTTATGTAAAATTTGATATCGATAAATATTTACATGTTCATATGAAGATATCAAAGAACACATATTTTAGCTTTTTAATTTATCCATTTCTATTAGAAAATTTTTCCTTTCCGTAGACCATTTCATTTTTTCAATGAAAAGTCTGTGCTTAGGCTACAAAAAAGTGAGATGGAAATATTTCTAACATAAAACTGAGAATGTAAATTTTAAACTTGAATTTTATGTTTATCTCTTCTTAATAGAAAATATCTCTCTAACTAAAAAGATTTTAAATGTATAAAATTGATAAGAAATATGGAAATTTGAATAGGAAAATATATATTGATTCAAATTTGGAACATTTATTGTCATCAAATTTTACTGAAATTTTATTTTTGAAGTGTTCAAATGGTTATAAGGGTGTACGTCAAACTCCAGACTAGTCCTGACTAGTGTAGTGCAATCGAGTCTTCCATGAAAAAATAGAACACGATAAAAATACATAAATGATAGGCATATGCATAGTGGTCAGGACGATTCCAAGAGAAACATCCAAACCGATCGATAGGTGGCGCTAACTCTAAAATTAATTTAATTTTAATAGAAAAGGAAACGATGATTTTTTCTTGTTTCTCTTTTGATAACATTCAAAACTAAGAAATATGAAATTGTGTGCAATAGTTATTTATTGCGAAATATGGTTTTTATGATATTTTGCAATGTCAAATTGATTTATTTACAGAATAGATTTAATGTTTTTGAAACAATGTTAATCAAATTGACAAATGAGTTTTTTTTTAGGTCGGTTAGTCGGTATGAGATGAATTTGATGTCAATTGAACATAATTCATTTCTTTATGACAAATTTAATGTTTTTTAGGTTATTTTTAATAAATTTCAACCAATTTAGTCTGTATTGGATGAATTTAATGTGAATTGAACATAATTCATTCGTTTGTGGAGAATTAAATGTTTTTTAGGTTATTTTTCATCAATTTCAACTAATTCAGTCTGTATTAAATAAATTTGATGTGAATTAAACATAATTCATTTCTCTATGAAGAATTAAATGTTTTTTAGGTTACTTTTCATTAATATCAAGTTATTCAGTCGGTATGATATGAATTTGATGTGAATTGAACATAATTCATTTCTATATGCAGAATTAAATGTTTTTTTCATTTATTTTACCTAATTCAGTCTGTATTGGTTAAATTCAATGTGAACTGAACATAATTCATTTGTTTATGAAGAAATAAATGTTTTTTAAATTATTTTAAAATTATTTTAACCCATTCAGTCTGTGTTGGATAAATTTAATGAAAAATAACATAAAAAACATTTGATTCTTAATAAACAAATGAATTATGTTCAGTTCACATTGAATTTAACCAATACAGACTGAATTAGGTAAAATAAATGAAAAATAATCTAAAAAAATTTTTATTGTCCATAAAGAAATGAATTATGTTCAATTCACATTGAATTTATCCAATACAGACTGAATCAGTTGAAATAAATAAAAAAAAGATTTAGTTCTGCATAAAGAAATTAATTATGTTCAATTCACATCAAATTTATTTAATACAGACTGAATTAGTTGAAATTAATGAAAAATAACCTAAAAACAACTCATTTGTCAATTTGATTAACATTGTTTCAACATCATTAAATCTATTCTGTAAATAAATCAATTTGACATTGCAAAATATCATAAAAACCATATTTCGCAATAAATAACTATTGCACACAATTTCATATATCTTAGTTTTGAATGTTATCAAAAGAGAAACAAGAAAACATCATCGTTTCCTTTTCTATTAAAATTAAATTAATTTTAGAGTTAGCGCCACCTATCGATCGGTTCGGATGTTTCTCTTGGAATCGTCCTGACCACTATGCATATGCCTATCATTTATGTATTTTTATCGTGTTCTATTTATTCATGGAAGACTCGATTGCACTACACTACTCAGGACATCAGGGACGAATCCAGAAAAAAAATTTGGGGGGGGGGGGGGTCCGATCGAAAAATTTAAAAATAAAAGACATTTCGGCTTTCACAAAACGTGACGTTATAATTGTGTTAGACAAACTCGAATTTTTTCGCTAGTGAGATTTGAGGGAGTCTGATATTTCAGGGGGAGGGGGGTGGACCCCCAGGACCACCCCCCTGGATCCGTCCCTGCAGGACATTGACCGGCTTTGAAGTACACCCCTTATAAAATTTTACACGATATTTTAGATTTTTATTTTAGGCAGGTTTTCCCAAAACATCTGGAAAAAATGTGTTGTTTCTTAAATAAAATATTTCGTAAATTTGAAATTGTCGTCTGCTTCTCGCCTCTTTTGCACGGTTTCGACAGAAATACACAATTCTCAATTCCAACTCGATAACTGAAAACCTGAAATCTAAAAATAGCATTGAATGTAGGAAGCGAGGAAAATAAGAAGTGGGACGAGTCGTTCTCGCGTGCAAGAGCGACGAGGAAGAAACAAGGGCAGCGCGTGCCGCTTATAGTTCTAAATTTCTCGGACATTTAAAATCCGGTCACGTTCTCGTGACTGTGACCGTCATTTTAAGACAACTTGAGAATTTACAGAGAATTTAAGGGAATTTTACCATACCTTCACCAATATTTTCATTATCATTAAACCTTATAATATTGTAAATTTATTTCGAAACACTATGAATTGCAATAGTGAAGGCTTCACAAAAATAAACTTCGAAAAATGTCAAGTTTTATCGGAAATCAATATAAAAAAAAAATTTTTTATAGCCATTATATTAAATTCAAACATAAAGAACAAGTAATTCAAGTTTTCTTCGCACAATATTTGCACTTGAAAGAAGCTTTATTTTGTTAATCAATAATTTTTTTTTAAAAATTCCAAACTATATTCTTTTTTTTTTCCATTTTTATTGCGCACGTTACAGAAACTTCTAGAACAAAGCATTTATCAAAAACAATTGAAAGCTTGAACCGTTACGGAAAAATATTTTTAAATTCCCATAAATTCTCGAAGAGCACATTCATCAGAGAAATTCTCAGTCATATTCCCGTGCTCCCAGACATATTCCCGGTCACATAAACTCTTTAGAACTCTAGGCCGCCGCTGCCCCTCCATAGAAATTCTGATGGTAAATCATGTCTGGATTTTCTAACTTTCATTATTTACTGACGCACAAGGTTCACCTCTAAAGTAACTCATAGTAATGCGTTCAGAGGGCGCGTTTATCAGTCCACTGTAACGAGCGACTATAGGGTCTCGCTCGAAGTCGATTAATTTACTCGAATGTTCGATACCAGCTCGCGGTATTTTCAATTTCAAACAAAAACATAGTTTAATTCAGGAAATTCCCATCTTACTTAAAGAAATTATTCTCCCACGTTGTGCAGCTGAAAATCATAAAAGACCTTGGAAAAAGCGTACAAATTCTTTAGCTAGATTTACTATCTTTAAATAATAAACTTAATATTATTCTTCTAGTGATTGACATATGTACTCGTCGAGAAACTCGACATTGTAAATTAGTTTTAAGATTTCTCTGTAAGTTATATATCACTTCTATGTATACTAGTTTTAAGGATAAAAAAGGTTAAGTCTGGACGGTAGGATTTAAATAAATTAAGTTAGGATAGAACTAGGGATTTATAAAGGTTATATGCATTTCTATTTTAGATAGGCAAAAACTAAACGGAATGGCCAGCTAAATAGATATAGGAACCAGTTAGTCACGTACACCTAAAAAGATTTAAAATAGCATGTCTGGTCGCCAGAAGGGAGTAAAAAGTAATCCTGTAAGATTTACTGTTTTACTGCCTTCTCTTGCGCTTTCACTGCAAGCACCATAAAAAAACTTGCAGCTGAGAGGAGAGAGGCTGGGACTGGGGTTTTCCGAATCGGGCTTCTTCGGACTCGGTTTTCCCTGGTCGAGCTTCTCCGGGAAGTTGGGTTGGGCCTAGCGAGGGCCAGTGTGTGAAATTGAGAGAGAGGGGATGCGTGGGGGAGAGTTGTGAAAGGGGATGCGTGAGTTTTGTGGAGTGAAAGAAAACTTAGAATATACGGAACTTCCGACGTGAACCGATCTTTTCGAATATTTGTAACTTCTCGCGTAGCCGATATTAAATTCAGTAGAAGTCCAGACTTAACGGACTTTAAAATTATAAAGTGAACAAATTAAACATCAGTTTGACTCGAGATCAGTGTTGTTAATTATTTTTCAAAATTCAAACTTTCCCGGTTCCTTTCAAGGATTTACACCAAGAAAGAACCGACCAATCACATTCGACGCGGAATCGGATTAGCGTGGCTCGTAACACCACTTTTGTAAAATTCTGTTATTCCATTACTTTAGCAATCTCCCTACTCATCTCTGACCATATGTTCGCAAACGTAATTTGGTGAAGGTTCTAAAACCCTAAAATCTATATCGTTACGCATATGGGCGTTTTCCGCAGCGACAAAAGCAAAACTATAAGAGTGAGAAAGACAGTTCTATCTGTGCATTTTCCTCACTCTCATGATTTTGCGTTTGATGCTGCATTCAAACGCACGCACATGACTGCAGCCTAATAACTCTATGTTCTTATGTCTGTTACTCGGTTCTCCAAGTGTAGCATGTCGGGTGCAAGCATCATGCATCGTAGTCCAAATAAACTATGCATGCTATTTTCAATCCACATACTGTTTCTCAAGAAATTCCAAAGGATATCGAAGAGAAAATTGTAAAATAGCAGAAATTGTATTTACAAGAAGGCCTGCCGTAATGTCATGTTCCAATGTTTAAGTGAAGAATAGCAGATGAAATTAATCTCTTAACTGTAAGTTAAAATTTATTTATACGGTTTCGAAATTTCATGTCTAGTTTATAATTATAGGTTATAGAATATGAAAAACGTCGATATGGACGTGAAGAAAGGTAATTCCTTCGTTTATTATTAAATTACTGTTCCAATAGTATATTACGTGCCTAGGCGCACAATGAGGGCTATTGCGTGACGAGCGACAATGCTCGCAGGAGATCGAAGCCGAGACGTAGCTGAGGCGCGATCAGTCCTGCGAGCATTGTCGCGAGTCTCGTAATTTCCCGAATTGTGTGCATTGGCGCGTATTCTATTTTATGTGACTTCGGTGCGTATACGAGTTTTTATGCGTACACTCGAATCTAATCTAGTATGGTAGTCGTTTGCGGCGCTAGTCATTACACTTGATATGCCACGACTAGACCCGGCCATTTTGATTTTATCGATCTTGTGTAGTAGTAATGGATTTTAATAGACGCATGCGCAGTTCAAGTGTACAAGGCTTTGCCAGTAAGGTGCTAACGCTGTACGAAGAAGAAGAAGAAGAGTAAGAAAATTGTGCTCCGTTGCATGGCTATAGGCGCTTGCGCATTGCAATTTTTACATTTCATTCCCCTGTAACGCAATATACTACATTCCGCTACTGTTAACTGTAGCGAAAAAACGAGTTTGCGCGCCGGTGGCACATAAAATCATTTTCATAATCTAATCCGCAAAATATTTGCAGCTGAAATTCGTTTCTGTGAAAGATTCTGTTTAAATAATTTACTTTGTGTTTCGGCATAAAGTCACGATGTTCCCTATCCCAGCGGTCACAAAAATGGAAGACCTTTATACAATTTGATAGACTACTCCTAGAATACAAATTTGAGGAAAAAATATAGTGTAAAGAATGGTCTATTTCCAATCAAACAAGAGGGATTGCATTGAAAAGCATTTATGAATTTATGCGTCCAATGGTGAAGTGATTAGTATTGGATTGTTTTTTGTCCTCAGGTTTTTAATTTCATTTATCAGAATAAGTTAACTCTCAAAGTGAATCCTTGACTATGCTCTGAGGTGACAGCTTTTTCTAATTACAAATTTCACAAAGCAAGCTTGGAATCAAAGTTTGTGGTGTGCAACGAAGAAACCCGGCTAACAGCACCAGAGACGAAATTTGAATTTTTCGATGATTTTGAGAGACAGAAGCGTGCTCTATCGAATGGGCCTATGCACAAAGCTGTGCGATTAAAAGCGACCAAAATCTAACACATTTTATCTCGCGTTTATTTTTATTTCGAACGGACCCGTCTCAGAAAAACGCGATTTTCTCAAAAAGTTAAGAGGTGCTGTTAGCCGGGTTTCTTCGTTCCACGTTACATTTATCAACACTTAATTCACTATTTTTTCCTTTTTTTACTGGTTTTTGAATGATTGTTGAGTGAAAAGCTTTAAAAATGGCGTTAGTCATTGAACCTAGTCACGATTCAATTTCATCATATCTGCAATAAAATATTTTTTCAAGATTCTTTTTCCATAATTTTGTGGCTTTTGTACTTATAGAGTTTATGCAAGTTAGGTGTTTAATCATGATATTATGTAATTTTATGCACAATCTTATATTCTTTTCTTTTTATTCCAGGTTATACTTCATCTCTTCAAAAATGATTAAATATTAACTTTTTCAAATTCTGCTCACAGATTCGAAAATAGTTGGCAAAAAGATTGGAAATTTTCAATACTTTACCGGGAATCTTTAAACAAGGTCCTAAGAATAATACGTCTAAAATACCAGATTCCTGCTATTATCCATTATTATAGTTTGTGCTCGGGTTGTGTTTTGGATCAATCCGCTATTACTCTGATATAATCAGTAGAATTTTTGTTTTTTGTTTTTTAAGGTAGTTATTCGAAGAATGGGCCTGGCTCTTAGACAGGCGCGTCCGCGTTTGGTTTAAATGATGCGGGCTCTGAGTCCAAGAAAAAGTCCAGATCATCTCCATCTTTTTTGGATAAAGGTAGTTTTTCTAAAAGAAATATGTCTTCTAAAGAATTTAAATCGTACCCATCGGGTGGATCCTTATCCAATAACTTGGATGCTGACAGCCTGCCTGATCTGTCTCTAGGAATGACGCCCGACAGCCCTCGTTTGATTTCGACATGTTTCCGATCGGTGAACTACTCTAGAAATGATATATCTCATTCCATGAACACATAGGTAATATTTTGTTGACCAGTGTAATCAACAAAAGAAACTATTATTCACAACTTTTAATTAACATTTATCAAGGTTACATTGAAAATTAGTTGAAAAAACCCCGTGAGAATCCTCGAGTGTCCAGCTTGAAAAATTAAGGGACTCCCGTTAGAATTAAAGAATTTTTATAAGAATCAATTTATAGGAAGGGTACTTACTTGATAATTTATAGAGAAATGCTCTCACAAAGCCAAGTCCGCCCAAGACGCAGGACCGCGGGTGTAGGCCCCGATGCGATTTCTACTGGCCCCCGTTGTTGCCGCGCTCTGCACGCCCATCGAGCTCCCTCGTCTTCATCACCAGTGTGACGAATGACTCGATAATTATCCATTTTTGTTCAGACTGGAGCATGAGAGAGACCATCGTGTCAGGGGTGAGTTGTGCGCCCACTGCACTATAGACAGCCTCCCTTTCCGCGCCCCACCTGGCACAGACAAAGAATGTGTGCTCTGCATTGTCCACAAGGGATCCGCAATAGCTACACGACTCATCGTCTCTTTTCTTGAAGCGCTTCAGGTACGCATTGAAGCAGCCATGGCCTGAAAGCGCTTGCGCCAGGTAAAAGTCGACTTGACCGTGCTTTCTGTTCAGCCAGGTGGTGAGCTCCGGGATTAGACGGTGTGTCCATCTCCCGGATTGGTCACCATGCCATCTCGTCTGCCATTTCTCGACGAGTCTGCGCCTTCCATCCTTGCGGATGGCCTCCTTCGCGCGAGCGATTTCCTGTAGGTTGGTTAAGCAGGTGAGTTCCTTACGGAGCTGAAAGGTCTCTTTCCTTTCCTCCGCCGATAAGTCAATTGGCGGGACGCTCGCCAGGACCAGCACAGCACTCGTCGAGACAGTTCGGTATGCTGAGACAATTCTGATCACCACACCTCTCTGTGACAAGAACAGCTTCTTCAGGATAGCATGGTTGTTAAGGAAGTACTTATGCATCACACTTCCCTTTGAAGTTATTAAACTATTGGACTTAAAAATATAAGTAACTGGTAGAGGTCTCCTAGCACTCTTCGAAGATGGTCTGGAAGTCACTTCTTCAAGAGACCATGTGTCCCCCTTGTAAATGACCCACCTGTCGCTTAGATAGTTATCTGTCATCTGCAACACGTAGCCTGGAACTTTCTTCCACATCATCGACTCGATGCAGTTTTCCCTCTCGCAGGATTGAACGCATATTGTATGTCGATATTGATCAACCCGCAGAATCCCTTACGTTTACCAATTTCTTTTTGCAGAATGTGTAATAGACATATTGGTCTGTAGCATGTAGCTTTGCCTAGAGGTTTCTCTCCCTTTTAAAGTAGAACCAACCTCTGCTTTTTCTAGTTCCCGAAAAACTTTCTCTTCTAAAGACAGGAGTTAAAGGCTCCCAGAAGGATTCCAGGATACACCATGATCATCTCTTTGAGAATCCTATTTGGCACCTCGTTGATACCTGGTGCCGTATTGACTTCGAGCCTTCAACCCCGTCTCTTTAGTTCTTCACACCAGACTGTGCAGGAACTCCATTCCTCTTTTGGAAATGATTTTCCATGTTAAAACAAGCTTTGCACGGCTCTTCTTGATGTTATTCTCCAGCGCTAACTTATAGTTCTTCCTTGCACCGTGCAGTACAAGATTACTCGATCTCAGTATCGAGGGCGGGCTTGCTTAAAATGTTCGCAGTATCGCGACTCGAGTGGATCCTGTACCTTAATCTCTTTAATTCTCCTCAGAACACCAGGCAGAAACTGCTTCCGGCAGCACGGACGACTTCTTTCTCGCCTCTTTCCATGCATGTCAGAAAAATCGAGGTTCCCTTACATTCTTAAGCTTGATGTATCGCGCCGCCGTACCTCCAGCGTCTTTTTCCTCTCCCCATTCTTCTCTTTTTTTGACGACTTCTGCGCTTTCATTTTTTTTGCAATTATCACAGCGTTGTGAACAATAGTTTTTATATTTTTATCATATGAGAAGGTATTGGTTTTATGTAAAAAATTACTTCCAATTTTCATAAAATCACGACGGTTCTAAAACGCTCCGAGTAAAAAGAAATGGGTTTACAGTCGTTGTCGTCTGTAAGCGCTATAACTTTTGAAAGAATTATCGGATTGTGTTGAAATTTGGCAGACTCTTGAGAGCCCAAAAAGAAAGTACAAGTACGTTAACAAGCCGATTTTGACCAATGATTATGGTTCCGTCTACAAAAAATTGTTTGTAAAAATAAAAAATTCAATTTTCTCGCCTAAATATACGAGATACGGTAAATATGTTGAGAAAAAAATTGTTTATTCCAAAAAGATCTACAAATTTGCTGTTTGTTTTTTCATAGGAGTAATATGTTTTTATTTATCTATCAAAAACTTTTTTTTTAAATTAAAAAAATTTAATTTTCCCGACAAAATATACCAGATACGGTAAATATGTTAAGGGGGAAATACCAATTAGCGAACTCAAAAAATAGATTTTTTTTGCATAAATGAATTCCACAACTATTCAGAAAAATGCTTGTAAAATTTTAGGTCGAAATTCTGAAAATTGAGTATTTTTTCGTCTCGTTCTGCGCGTGGACCGTGCCCAACGCCCTCGAGCTACAGAGCTCCATTCACCGCAAGATCGATATAATGCTTGAGGGCAGGTTAGCACGGATGCAGAGAATCAAGAAAGATCATTTCCATAAGGAATCGGAGGGTCTGAAGAAACGGACCTGGCATTGCTGAATGACATTTTTTAAGGTAAGTTAAAAGAAAAACACTTTTCTTGATGGCATAACTTTAAACGCGTTTTTCCAAAAACCATATTTTTAAAATGGCGTGCCAAACTGCAAGAAAACTGCTAAACCGATTTGCATGGGTTTTTCACCAGCTGTAGAAAATATAATTTTCTAGGCTTTGACGGTCTTCGTTTTTACGAAAAAAAAAATTTCAAACAGTTTTTTGCAAAAATAACTTGCAAATATTGACTCATTTACTTTTTGCGCTATTATCTAGATATTTTTTTTCTCTTGAAAACCAATACCGTCAAGGCCAAGTGAATGCAATTACATTACTAATTTATTAACACTTTTTTGTTATAGAAACATGTCCTGAGGCTCTATTTGGCACGCCGTATGCCTCTGCGCTGAGTGCAGAATCCACTTTGCGCGCTTATAACTATCAATTGGACCTGAATTATGCAAATAACTTTTTTTGTATGATTGTGCAAATAAAATACTACATACGCTTAAAGTTTAGTATTTCTAAAATTGATAATTTTTTTTCAAACCACGCCCAAAGTAAAGTGACGATTTTGGACGTCTAATTGGTATTCCCCGCTTAAGAAATAAAATTGTTTCTTCCAAAAAGATCTACAAATTTTTGTAGATCTTTCTGTTCTGTAAGTGTCTAGGGATAGATTTTCGTTTCATGCAAATGTAGCTCCAATGGATATCAAGTAAAAATCGAGCGTTGAGCCAGCGTGCTCAGATCTGATACCGACGCAGTCACAACTATAGAAGCACCTCCTGTCCGTGTGAAGCGAGTAGGGAGAGGCGGCGACGCGCGCTGCCCTTGTTTCTTCCTCGTCCCACTTGCACGCGAGAAAGACTCGTCCCACTTCAACTTATTCTCCTCGCTCCCTCCATGCAATGCTATTTATAGATTTCACGCTTTCGGTTATCGAGTCGAAATTGAGAAATCTATTTCTCTCGACACCATACAAAAGAGGCGCGAAGCAGACGACAATTTCAAATTTTCGAAAAATGTGATTTAAGAAACAAAACTTTTTTTCCCGATATCCGATTCCTATTCAAATTTCCATACTTCTTATCAATTTTGTACATTTAAAAATTTTTATTTAGAGATATATTTTCTATTAAGAAGAGATAAAAATAAAATTCAAGTTTAAAATTTACATTCTCAGTTTTATGTTAGAAATATTTCCATCTCACTTTTTTGTAGCCTAAGCACAGACTTTTCATTGAAAAAATGAAATGGTCTACGGAAAGGAAAAATTTTCTAATAGAAATGGATAAATTAAAAAGCTAAAATATGTGTTCTTTGATATCTTCATATAAACATGTAAATATTTATCGATATCAAATTTTACATAAAATTCTTTATTCGAAGTGTTCCATTCTTGTTACAATTTGACAAGATCATATAGACGAGTTCAATTTTTTAAATGAAATATTTTGTAATTTTTAATTTATCTGTTCTTCTGAAATCGGAGGAAGATTTGAACAGTAAACAACAAATTTTCCAATGAAATTCAAGGTCAATAAATGCTTAAAGTTTTATATTAAAATTTTAATTACAAAATTTTGAAGCTTTGTAACTAACATTTTTTGGATTTTACATCTTCTACATGACAATTTGTATATATATATATAAACTAGCATCGGAAATTACAGGTTGACCTGGAGTTTCAACTTTCGTTAAAGTGATTTATTTTATAGAAAGATATTACAAAAGAAATTTTCATTTAGATCTCTTTGAAGGAAATTAATACGTATGTAAAAAAATTTACATTTTAAAAGATTTTTTTTAGTATGTCTTAATAGTGATTTGTTAACCTAATTAAAATATTTTTAGAAATTCTTTTCTGGATTCTATATCTTGGGTTTGAACATGTTACAAAAAGTCGTGTAATTTTAAAAATGTGTATCCCCATACCAATGTAATTTTAATGTGTGCTGTTCGATAAAATATTAGATATAATATATTTTAATAATAAACAGGACTTATATCGTCCCTTAGTATGAAAATTTGAATATTTTTGGTGTACTTAGTTGGCTTTAGGGTCCAGAAAAAATGTAAACTCAAGGTTTAATATTTTCAAACGTTTCGACTTAGATTGGAGTCCTCATCAGTGAGAATTTATTTCTATTAAAAATACAAAGGAGGAATCTTAAAAATTGCCCGCGTGACGGATAAACATTGTAGTAAAAGCTCGATTTTCTGTATACATTTCTTGTAACTTTAATAAATTACATGGTTAAAATAATTTATTTTCTTCCAAATCTCTCAAAAAGAAAAAACAATCGTAGACTTTATTTAAGGAAACGATTTTGCTTAAAGTTTTACATCAAGATTTTAATTACAAAATTTTGAAGCTTTGTAAATAAACTACTCAATTCAGAAATTAATTCAGCTCTGTAGAGCATTTTTATATTCTGAATTAAAAATCTATGCTTAGGCCACAAAAAAGTAAGATACAAATTCTTTCACCATAAAACTAAGAATGTAGAATTAAAACTTATTATGTCATATGTTTATCTCTTCTTAATCGAAAATACTCTGCACATTATTCTCTGTTTCGATATTTTTTAAATGTTCGCGAATATTTAAGAAATTCATAAGTATTTCACCTTTTTATGAGACTTAAATATTTCCAAATAACACTTTGATTGACAAAGCTAAAAATTTGTCAATAATTGATTTATTGTATTGTAAGTTTAAACATAGGACGACTTACAATTTCACAATGGCATTATTTGTCAAGTACTCAAACCTTTCTTCAATTTTAAGAATTCTTTCAGGTATGTTAAGCTGGCAGAACCACATGGTCGTATTCAAGTTTTTGATATGTCCTAATTTAGGGTTAATTTAGTGCTAGTTTTGTACCGTATTGGCGAATTTAGTGCTCTTTAATTTTTTAAAATAATGAGTGGTACCGCTGGCTTAACGTTAAGTTAGCATTACTATACTCAAAATTACATGAAGATATCAATGAAATTCATTTTTTGATGTATTTGAATTTAGTACTCAATTAGTGCTCTCAAATCAATATATTGTGAATTTTTTAATTTTTCAAAATAATGAGTGACACCACTGGCTTAACGTTAAGCTAGCATGACCACACTCACCAATACATAAAGATATTAAGTAAATTTATTTTTAATGTATCAGAATTTAGTGCTCAATTAGTGCTATCAAATCATCCTACTACGAAATTTATAACTTTAAAAATTTTTAAAATAAAATCAGTAGTACCACTGGCTTACATAAAGCTAGCACTTCCTCTACCTCAAAACACTATTGAGCAAAAAATACAGATGTACCCAATTTTTGCGCTTTTTTGGGCTCCTCAAGTCATCAAATATCGATGACAAAAAACTACCCTTCCATAAAATTATCAACACTTGGAAAATAATTTGCAATCTTACAAAAAGAGACGCGCTGTACTTTTGGGCTCTTCGAAAATATTTTTATCGATTGTTGGGCTCCAACCCTTAGCATCAAATCGCACCCCTGTATGGCTACACGGAGAAAAATAGTTAAAGTAATTTTACTCAACTTCCGAACAAATTTGGGACATAAGGACAAGTTAGAAGTTATTTAGTGTCACTGTAATTATTCGTGATATTATAAATGTTCAAAAATGAATCAAAGTTGAGTAAAATTCAGAAGTGTAGGGTGAAGTTTGAAAGCGTCCATTAAATTTTTCTAAATGTATATATTATTATACGCGTAGTATAATTAAAAAGAATCAGTCTTTTATTAAATCACCAAAATAGTAGAGCTTTCCATTCATTCCACTCTACGCTTCAATCGAGAGTTGAGTAAACCGTGAATCGCAAGATGTATTCCACCAGCTAAATCAATTCACGCAGGAACGAATGAAAGTAATCTGCGCCTAGGGCACACATAAACATTTTTTAATTTCAAAAACGTGTTGAATTTTCAACATACTGATGTTCCACGTTATTATATTTAAAAATCTAAATCAATTAAAAACATACAAATATAATTACAGTTTATTTTAGTACTCTCTAAATCCAAAATAGTGGATTACACTTATAAACTAGTGATTTTAAAAATTCATCGTACTGCAGTCGTGTTTGATTGTGTTTTGCCTGTTCACATAATCTAGTTATATAAATTCTGTAAGTTTAATAAGTTCTTGATTCATAATTTTTTCTCAAATCATTTATAACTACTTCTTTCTTTTTCACCTAAGTTTATTAAATTAAATTGTTTTTATGAAAATTGAAACAGCAAAAGTCTTGATGAGTGTATTACATAAAATTTAAAAAATCTACACAGGATTTTGATTTCACATAAATTTCTTAGGCACAATAATAATTTTAAATTCGCAATTGTAAAATCCATATTTTGAAAATATACAACACAGAAAATAAAAAAATCTTCTTTTAAATGTTTCTACACAAAATACTTTTTGATAATAATGCAATTTTTTAATATAAATTAAAAAATTTACTTTCATTAAACTTCATACGTAGTTATAATCAAAATGTATACTAAATATTGATTAATATATATATATATATATATATATATATATATATATATATATATATATCAGCAATCATAATTATAATAATTAATTATATATATATATATATATAAGTGTAGTTATATTAGGTTTACATATGTAAGGTTATATGTTTAAGTGTACTTGTGAATAAAAATATGATTGGCTACGACTGAATGGTGACTGTATTTGTATGTTGTTTAGGTATGTATGTGTGTCTCGGATGACTAATGGCAGGTTTGAATGGCAACTACGGTTTGAAGCTCCTCAAGCGTCAGTGATATACTTATACATTGTATGTTAACCCACTGACGCATCTTGATGCCCTGTCGTCGATAACGTTTTACTCAACTCCTTACTATTTCCTATGTAACACTTATTGTTATTCACTATGGGTGAATTAGGTATTTATCAAATTTATTTTACCCGACTAGGATTTAATAAATGTTCAATTGTCCTTTTGTCCCAAGTTTAATCGAAAGAGTTGAGTAAAATTACTTCAACTATTTTTCTCCGTGTATGTAGAGACGACATTGACTAAAACTCACCTTTTTGCAAACTTTATGGTCTGGAAACATTTTATTATTCTTGGGCTCTTCGAAAATGTTTCTAACCATTTTTGGGCTCCAACCCCTAACATCAAAATGGAGGCCTGCATGGCCATGCAGAGTCGACTTTGACTAAAAATAATCTTTTTTGCAAACTTTATGCTCTTAAAACCCTCTCTGAGTTTTGAGCTCTTCAAAAATCAACTCGAGCATTTCTAGATCATAAAGTTTGCAAAATGATGAGTTTTAGTCAAAATCGTCTCTACATGGCCATGCAGGGGAGCATTTTGATGTTAAGAGTTGGAACCCAAAAATCGATATAGACATTTTCGAGGAGCCCAAAAAGGGCCCGAATAATAAGTAGAAAAAATTCTTCAATCTTCACATATTATACCCTCATTTTGTCTACAGATTGTTGAAATACGTCAACTAATTAAGGGGTTACACCACATTGCCCACCAAAATATTATGCTTTTTATAGAATATTTATTGAAGTAATAAAACGTTTTTATTTAGATTGAAATACATTAATGTATTACTAGAAAATGATTTATTATTTATTTCTTTTTCTTTTGCAAAAATGGCGGTTTGTCAGACGATGTACTGGAGCGCTGCAAAAATAGATGGTCGTAGAGTGGGCACTCTAGCTTTGAAAATTTTCATTCAATTGACTTAATTATTTTTTAATGGAATCATTAGATGTATTCCTAGCGAAACACGTAGCCGTTTTTAAAAATATACATTTTTAATAAAATGGCATCGACTTAAAGTAAAAGATACGTATTTAGCACTGAATTTCGTTACTTAAAGTTGCATAAAAAATGCAAATATGAGCCTTGAAAAAAATCCTATGTATTTCACTAGAAAAACATCTAGTGATTCCATTAAAAAAAGATTTAGGTCGATTGATTAAAACTTGTTAAAGTTAGAGTCGCCATTGACTTTGAAAATGCAGTTTTGAGTAAAACGCGTTTAAAGTTTCGAGAATGTTAGCGCACTAATGCGCGCCTCTACTTCTACAGTTCAAATATTGCCTTTTTACTTTCGATATCGATTTGTAACTAACGGGATATCATTTTCATATATATAGAGTATTTTAAGGTAGTCCGGTATATAGATAGATTAGACTCCTCCCAATCGAAAAGTCCTCTGCCTTTTGGGCCTTACCGAATTAAATTTTGAATTATCACGTCTCGAAATTACCTAGTTCTGCATGGTTCAGCGTTATGGCAAAGAACACGTCAAATTTCTCAGGTAAGGCAATTTTTTTATGTCAATTTCGCTAAGGGTATTTTAAAGTACTATTAAAAATTTGAAGGATTCGAAACCAATCGAATCCTCAAAACACAAAAAACACAATCAAATTTGGACCAAAATCACCACACCTCAACAGAACACTAGAAAACAAACCGTGAGAAAAACAAAAAAAAAAGGAGGAAAGGAAAAAGAAGGCAACCTTCCAAAACCCCTTCCTTCTTTTTCTTTCTTTCGTCCTCTTTTGTTTTTATTACCCACCACTATTTACATAAATAAATTTTAAATTATTGCCGACGTTTCAGTGCTCTTCCAGCACCCTCTTCAGAGCTGTAACACTACGAGAAAAAAAAAAATTATTTAAATAAAATTATCTCCCATTACCCTCAATGGGGACGCAGACCCTCCTCCTCGGAACGCCAACAGGAACCTTAAAAATCAAGCTTAAAAATCATTTTTATTTTTTGAATCTATGAATTTTTTTGAGCAAAGATATAGTACAGGCAAATTAGGATTTTTATCCAGAATTGTTAGGTGAGCATAAGAGAAGCTTAAAACCAACAATTCGGGACTCCCCTTCCTTTAGAATTTTTTGCAATCCAAAATTTATTTTCAATTTATTTTATGAAGATATATTTATGTAATGCCTTTAAAAAATTTAACTTCATATTGAGTTTAATATATTCGATTCAGAAATAATTTGGCAGAAATTGAGCCCCGGGAAAGCAGAACCTTCTGAGCGCGCGGAATGGCATTTCCTAGTAGACATGAGAGGGGATACGCGTTGCTATGCACCGCGTTTAATCCGACACAAAATTTTTAAATTGCGATTACTCCGGTAATTATTGTCATATCGAGTTGATTCTTGCGTGAAAATTTTTGTTAGCCTTTGCCGATCCTAACGAATATAATCTAATTTTTGATTTTCCTGAATTTCAATAACCAAACAGTGCACAAACGTCACACAACTTTGAGCTCAAAAATTTTGATATGAATTTTCGAATTCTGCTAAACAAACAATTTCTATCAGTTGTGTGTACATTAAATTATAACATATCACAAATTCAGCGTGATTGGATAAGATTTGTAAGAATGATGAGCATTCATATTTATAAGAAAGTTGTGTGTATTAGTACCTTATTTGTAATTGATACACCAAATGTACAAAAAGACTAAGAAAAATTTTTCAATAAAAAGCACTAAAAATATTTTTTTCACTTAAAATTCAATCGCAACGTTGCGCGCGTTCGCCAGTGGTGCGCAATCTGCGCGATCACGATCGAACGTTAGAATATTTATGCTTATCATTCTTACAAATGTTATTCAGTCATGCTGAATCTGTAATATGTTATAATTTAATGTGCACACAATTAAAATAAATTGTTTGCTTAGGGGGATTAGAAAATTCATAGCGAAAATTTTGAGCTCAAAGTTGTGTAAAGTTTGTGTACTGTTTGGTTATTGAATTTCAGGAAGTCAAAACCGAGATTATATTCGTTAGAATCAGCAAAGACTAACGAAAATTATCACGCAAGAATCTACTCGATATGACAATAATTACCGGAGTAATCGCGATTTAAAAATTTTGTGTCGGATTAAACGCGGTGCATAGCAACGCGTATCCCCTCTCTTGCCTATTAGGAAATGCCATTCCGCGCGCTCAAGAGGTTCTGCTTTCCAGGGGCTCAATTACAGTTTTGAAATACTCCTTGAAAAATTCCTCCTAGTGTGCTAGCGTTGAGTCGGAGAAAAAAAACTTCCATATTAATTTTGTAGGTTTTTGGAAGCTGAACAACTTTTCCGTTTACATTATTAAAGTAAAAAAATATTTTTGCTTAGATAAAGCAGAAAAACGAGTTTTTGGTAACTGCCAAATTCTACTTTTTGCATTTTTCGTTGTAGCGCAGTAGGCCAATGATATTAATTGTAGAAAATATAGGCCTCTGCAACTTTGTTTTTACAAATTTTTATGTAGGATTAATCGTTTCCGCCGAAAAATAATTTAACAGTAAATTTTCGATTGTAAAAAATGCTAAAGGAAGGGGATTCCCAAATTTTTGGTTTTGAGTGTGGTCATGCCAACTTAACGTTAAGCTGGCGGTACTACTGTCACATCATATGACCATCGTTATTTATTTATTTATAGTATTAAAATGTGTAGAAATAATAAAAGATTTTAACATAAAGCATGCATAAGCAACAGCTATTAAAAAGTATTAATTAGACGAAATTTGAATGTACGAAAATAAAATTGTAATAGAAAGAGAGATAGTAGTGAACTTATAAATAGAAAACATCGTAAACTCTTAACTACCTGTTAACGAGGGAACTCCATCGGCATGTCCTAAGTACACAAGAATATCGACAGGCGCAGCAAAGGATAGAAATTAAAAAATGAATCATCTTAAGAAGAAGGAACGTCGGGGAAACCAGAATAATAAAAACGAAGTCTCCCATTTTTTCTTCAGTACGCAAAAAATGGCAACCCAAAGGAAAAGAGGCCAGCTCAGCCACGTGCCAAGGTCAGGCCAACATCAGAAGAATATTAGCAGGGCAAATCAAAGGTAGCCAAGATCGACAAAAAATATAAAACCCATTAGTCAGCACCTAGAAGTTCCATGTCAGTATCCATCGAAAAAATGGCGAACATAACCGGTATCGACCAAAATTAAGTGCATAAAAGTACCTGCGAATCTACGAATCTTCAGTTACCGCCGGGACATCTTCAGAAACGGAACTCCTCTCAAAAAGTACAGAGTTGCCGTCGGTCATTCTTCAACGCCGGAACTTTGCTCAAAAATTTGCTAACAGCGTTCCCCTCGGACCATCCTAAATTTAGAACTTTCCTTCGAAGTTACCCTCGTTAACTCATTCCATCTTTTGTCAGTGTTTTCCTTATTAACTTAAAATTACATCGAAATTGAATTTAGTGCAAGATTGTTGTGAGTTAAAAAGTGGAATCTGTGAACGGTTCTTATATTGAAGAGTGTCTACGATTCGATTCCACAGAACCCACATCGTATATATTGAAAGGTGCATCTAAAACTCACCCTTTGTAGTCCAGGAGACTTAGTGAAAAGTGCGATGTTTTCTCGGAGCAGGCTAAAAAATTGAGTTTAGGCGTCAAAAAATAAGTGAAACAACATTGAGAAAGGATTTATTGTCGACAAAAGTTTTGGTTTTAAAATTAATTTGATTACTTCTATCTTCGTCGAAATTTTCCCTCACCTGGCGCGGCCTGGGTCAAGAGCTGCCAGGGCTCGATTTATTATTTGACGATTACTATTTAAATTTTTTGAGTGCCAGTTAGCTTTATTAAAACTAATAAAAGGAAATTTTAAATTTCATAAACAAATTCGGCTAGCGACATGCAAGATATAAGGCGAGGTTCGATTGGGAAGACCCAATAAATCTGGAGAACTACTAGGAAAAGTTTATTCAAGACAAAAGCAAAACCCGATGAAAGGAGACTTACAATTCATCGATAATCTCAGCTATCCAAATTGTCGAAGGCAATTGCGCACTTAACACACTAATTAATTTTAAATTTTAATGTTCGTTCGGGAACCGATTCTCAATCTCTTACGTTACAACGACGAAGAAGAGTCAAAGAAGAATGCTGTATCGCGTCGTCAAGTGCCGCGCTTTCCTTACCCGTCGGTAATACAGCGCCCGACTTGATTGACAAATTAGTCTCCCAATCAGCGCAAGTCAATTTTCGTCTAAGGTTCCCGCGACGGCGAATCCTAACCTTGACTTCTGCGGACATCCCTTTTGACTATGATTGGTTAAACATACATTAAAATGATTTTCCTGTCACACTCTCCCCCCTCGAACCGCAACGTCCAGGCGAGGAAGAGACAATCAGATTTGAAAACAAACACAATTAATACAATTCAGAACTACGCAAACATCTTTCAAATCATCTTTAGGTGTAATAGATTATTAATTATGTAGAACAACTTGTTCCTGGTAGTTCTCTCAAATCTGTACTCTCAATTTAGCGTTTTACGTGAGTTTTATTGTATTAACGTTGTGAAAATGCGTACAGTTCTAATAAACATAAGAAAGAATACATGAAATAGTTTTTATGATAAAATAACTTGACGAAAGAAAGAAGAAATGTCGAAATTTTCGAGTGTTGAACTAGAGACAGTTATTTCGCCGATCCCTTTTTGTACTTCCCCGGGACGATTACTTTGAGCTCCTCGCCGTCCGCGAGCTCTGGTCTCTCCTCCATTATTTCGTCGAGGCTCTTTTTGACGAATGGTGCGGTCAAGGCTTTGACCGCCAGTCTTCTTGTGGCTTCCGAGAGCTGGATTGCGCTCGGAGCCTCTGGGATCGCTGGAACCACACCTTTACCCAGGGCATTCTCCCGGATGAGGAACCTTCTGAGCCGATTGGGGTAGTTGTCGCTATCGGTGAATTTGGCCTTCATCTTTCTCTTCAGCTCCTGCTTTCCCTCTTCAACCAGGTATTGATGGTCGGTGGGGATCAGCCAAGTTGACCAGGTTGCGTAGTTCAATCCCAGCCAGTCGATTAGCCCCCGGTATCTGATATTACAATCGGGGCATTCGGGGCAGTAAGAGAAAGATTCCGCGAGCAGCCTGGGCACCTCCCCAAGGCTTATTCGTGTTCAATGCCATGTGGGTAGATACAATCGCTGGTGTCGAATCCGTCTGCTCCGCAGATTCGGCAAAATCCTGGGCGGTACGGGAGGGAACAATTTTTGAAGTGGTGCTCTCTGGATTTGCAATTCACGCAACCGGTGACGTGTTGCTTCCCCACATATGTTACAAAGGTCTGAGTGCCCCTGTCGACCTTAGTGGACTCTTTTCTGGTAACTAAGATCTTAGCCCTCTTTGTTATGAGATCCTTTAACAGAGTCTGGCTGACGATCCTGCAGTCAGCCATGTTGAGGGGTTGCTCTTGTCCCTTTGGATTTGTCAAATGTGGGACGCCTAATTCTTGGAGGACGTCGTCGAAGCTCTGCACCTTCTCCATGGGCAGCGGGTAGACAGCCACTGACGGTGCAACGAGTGCTGTCGGTATACTCGTCGAGCAGTGTTCCTTGCCCGAACCGGTCTTAATCGACGAATGGCCAGAAGCAGGCAGACGATTCCGTCGGACGTTCTCTGCCTGAAGTTGTGCAGCAGAAACCCTCGTCGGTTTCGTGAGTTTCAGCTCCGGCGGGGGTAGGTTTTTAATTTCCTCCAATAATCTCTCCGCATCACTGCTGATCTCCCGCCTATTGCGTGTTGGGGGGATCCTAACCTTGTCGACTGAAGTCGACGAAGACGTGGACGCTGTGTCCAAACTGCCTTCCAGGAAGATCCTTTTCGCTTCCTGGAGGACCTTTACCAGCGATGATGTTGGCAGGTCTACAAGATCCTCACGTTTAGTTGGGCTGGTGTCCACCTCTTTCGTGATGCCGTATTCGTCGAAATCGGCCTCCTCAGATTCCGGAAATCGAGTCCGCTCGACCTCCAGTTCAAGTTTCAGCCTTAACATCTTCTTCTCCAGCTCAGCCTACTGCTTTCTCAGCTCCAACATTCTGTCGGAGACTGGTGCTGCACTGGAAGGACCAGAGCTAGGAGTCGATGACCCTGACATCGTGGACAGACGAAGTTCTGACAAACCTGAGTCTTTATTTGATTTTCGATTTTATGACGAAATTCGTCAATTTTACTCATACGCGCAGTCCATTCGTCAATTGAGTCTTTAATGGTGGGGTTATCGATAATTTCAGGGATCCTTGGTACATGCTTGACCACTGCTTCACGTCCGTGATTCAGGATAAATGGCGATACTCTACTGCCTGAATGTGGGACGGTGTTATAAGCTAACTGGATTTTCGACAAGTTTTCATCCCATTCCCTGTGGTTCTCGTTTATGAACGCGGAAATCATCGGCTTGATGGTTCGATTAACGCGCTCGACCGGGTTGCTTTGGGGGTGACTTACCGGGGTCGTAACATGCTTAACGCCTCTTGCTAACAAAAGGGCTCTAACATCTTTATTTATGTACTCCGTACCGTTATCCGTAATGATTGACCTTGGAGTTCCCCAACGGTCGAAAATTGTCTCGAGTGCTTTAACCACGGACTTACCGGTCCTATGTCGAACAGGGAATAACTCGATGTATTTTGTGTAGAGATCCTGAACGACAATTAAATTGGAGTTTCCTCTTTTCGATCGCGTTTTAGAGGCGACGGTGTAAACAGATAATTTGGCCCAAGATGATTTTAAGGGCCTGGTAGTCTTAGGTTCGTGAGTCACGCTACTGGGACGATATATTTCCCTTTCTGATAGCGTATGGCTGACATATGGAGGAAGTTGAGCAGGCAACCAATTTCTAAAAGAAGTTAGTTTTTCTTCCAGGGCGACCGAGTCGAACACGTCCTTTTCGGAACTCTTATCCGAAAACGAGAGTGAGGCGATGTTCATATCAGTCGGCCTAACGCGCTCTGCATATAAAACATGCTCGACTTCGTCGTCGGAGACTTCTGAATCACCAGAAACTTCATCCACTACGCGTAACTCTATTGGGCCGGGTCCACTGAACGCCGGTTTATTCATACCATTGTCAGCATCATCCAAGTTTTTCGACTGATCAATGTTAATTATATTTTTTTACACTGGCAATCTCTTTGGACGTTGACGGATTTTGTATGACTTCACGTATGCCCTTGGTTTCAGTAATCTGAGGCGGAATTACTGAGAGCTTTTGGCGTTTCCCTGATATTTTGAGCAACTCATATTGAAATGTCCTGTTTCGCAACAAAGGCAACAGACCATTTGTGGCTCTGGCGTACAGTAGCGTAACGTGTGCCCTAGTTTCGCGCAATTGAAACAGAACAGTTTAGATCGGTCGAAAGGGGGTTTTGTTCCTTCTGGCTTTGTTCGCTCGTCGACAGGGATTTTCGCCGAAATCTTGCTTGTTATATCTGCTTGGTTTAATTTTCCCTGGAATTTGTCCAAGTTTTGGTCGAGTCTTTGACGGGTCAAGGATTTTGAATTCGAAACCTTGAACTCTTTTTTTGAGTTCACGGTATGTTTTGGTTGAAAGGCGTTAAAGTCTGTGACCTGTTCGCTTTCAATATCCTCATCGCTCGATTTTAATTCGTCAGGGGCCGAATATCCGTCAGGTTCGTCAGCTGAGTCGAATTGGCCTTGTGCATAATTTAGGTCTGCTCGATTAGACCTCGGTCGCGTCCGTTGCGATTCAACCGATCTCTGGTAGAGATAACTTCGTTCGTTGACGTAATGTAACAACTGGATATAACTCTTGAGAGACAGATTTAAAATTTCGAAAGTCAGTCGAGGATTAAACTTTGTCAAAATTTGTTTCAGTTGTTCTCTGAATTCGGGCAGGTACTGCATACGTTCGAATATGAGTCTAGCTCTGCATGCGAACTCCGCGAGGGTTTCATTCTTCTCGAGTTTTAATTCATGAACCTCGAGAAGAAGATCGGCGTCGTCCTTCTTCACGCCCCACTCATATCGGAAAGCACGTGCGAATTCTCTCCACGTACGCCATAATTTTTTATTTACCAGGTACCATGACCTGTACGGGCCCTCGAAAATTTTAGACAAACACGGAACAAATAAGTCCCTGTGTATTCCACTGGTGCTGAGACAGTCTTTAAGAATGAGCAGAAACTGCTCAGGATTACGTTCAGTTTTTGGGAAAGAAACTTTCCAAGAACTAACTATGCGACCGATTTTCATCGGCATGTCGTTGTCGAAACCGGAGTAACTCCTACCAGATCCGCGATTCAACGGTAAACTGTAAGATTGATTCGGATTAATTCGAGGAGGACTGTCGCTTTCGCTCAAGTCGTCCTCACGCCAGGAGAATAACGAACCCGTTCTTCGTGTAGTTGACGCGCTAGAGTTCCGACGTGACAACGGTGAGTCACGAAATTCATTTGAACGAACCGAGGTGCGACTTACGCTCCTTCTATCGTTTGAAGTATCACGAGAGCAGTGCCCCTCATCATACGTCATTTCGCGATAACGTTGTTCGGTAACGAAAATTTCTCTGTATCTGTATCTCTATTAATAAAACAAAGATCCATTTATTGAATGACGGAACAAGATCCTGACATTCAATTCAAAATCAGAACAAGATATATTTCTTATAAAGCCTAACAAAGGCGTCAGAATAAGATCTGATAACAATTTTTCTAATTTTGTCGATAATCAGGGCAAGACCTAATATCGACAATTTCTGTAAATAAATTCAAATATCCAATCGTTGAATGACGGAGCAAAATCCTGACATTCAATTCAAAATAAACATACCGATGACTGCAGAGGACAAGACCTAAACATCATCGAAACTGAGACACTTGTTGCCTATTTATAATTTCATATTTATAAATTATTTCGTCTTATTCGACGAACAAATTTGTCTTTTTAAAAATAAATGTCGTGAATGGTTCTACACAAAAATAAAAGAGACTGTCCTGTCAATTTGAATTTTCGTTGTTCTATTTCAATTTAAAATCCAAAACCTCTAAATTGATCACCCTTTATATTAACCACAGATCATTTGACTGGGGTGACGTCGAACCAGATCACCCCAATGAGTATTTTTAAAATACGAAGAAAAATATTTTTGATACACGTTGAAATTTTAATAGCGAAAAAAGTAAATTATTAAAAAAATATTGCCAAAAAGACAGATCATTTTGCTGGTGTTAAAGAACTGCCAGAAGTGCTAAAAAACACTCCGTGAGTTAGAGAGAGAAAGGCCGCGAGAAAGAACGAATATGAGAGAGAGCGTTTATTTACAGCTTGTTGTGTTCTGACGTACTGCGTTTTTATTAGCTCTGAGCGTTTGCGTTGGTTGGCTAAATGTACTAACCGTACTACACTATACGATACTCATCAGCCCCGAAAGTTTTGGAGAAAAAATATTTGTTGTCGTCCCGTGAATACGTGTTTTCAGTTGCTTTAAGTTGATAGTTTTTTTTTCATAATCTATATGCGATAAAATTAAAAATTTATACACATTTATTTCATCAATTATATGTAATATTGTGTATTATAGTTGTGCATTTAAAAAAGAAAAAAAAATTATTTTTATCAAATACAGATAAAAAAATCTGCCGCGCGCAGCTCGCTTCGTTCGCAAGTTTGAGCGCGCCTAGGGCGCGCGATTTGATCTTCGCGCTCCGTTCATTCTGGACCTCGCGCTTCGCGCTCGCTCTTGTGCTCTTCGCATACATTTAAGTTTATTACATTCTCATCATGGATGAGAAGGTATTGGTTTTATGTGAAAAATGACTTTCGAAATTTTCATCAAATCTTTACGTTTTGAGACCCCCTGAGTCGGAAGAAATGTTTTTTTACGAAAATGTCTGTCTGTAGTAGGTCGTGTGCGGCATAACTCTGGATAGAATTATCAGATTGAATTAAGCTTTGGTACACTTTATCGGGGCCGAAAAAGTAAGGACAAGTTCGTTAACCAGCCACATCCAATCAAAATTGAGGGATTGAGCACTACTTTTGTGTTTTTGAAAATAATTTTTTGAAAAAATCAAAAATTTCAATACTGGTTTTTGATAATGCTCATAAATCTCTACAAATTATCCAGATAACATTTTTTGATTAAATCAAAATTAGAAATGTTACAGCATATTCAAATTCGAAAAAAGTCAATATTAAAATTCCATTTTCCAGTTAAATTATACGAGATACGAAAAAACGTTATGATACAATATTATTTTCTACATAAAGACCTACAAATTTGAATTGTAACATTTTTTCATAAGATGCATATTTTTCCTTATAATTTGATACTGAAGGTCAAACCAATTTTATAATAATATTACAGATGATGTGAATTACACATTTTCTCAAAGTCACTCAATTTCTTTTTGAATTTAAGTGAAACGGGAAATTCAATTTACTTAAGGCTCTATCAGCCTTAAGGAACACATTCTCATCATGACACTCGCGCTTCGCGCTCGATTTTCTGTATACATTTCAGTAACTTTTTAATAAATTACATGATTAAAATAATTTATTTTCTTCCAAATCTCTCAAAAAAAAAAAAAACAATCGTAGACTTTATTTAAGGAAACGTTTTTGCAGAACAACGCTTATTTCGTATCTCACATATTTTGATGAAAAAAAATCGAATTTTTTTAATATTAAAAATCAAAACATAAAATACACATCCTGTCCCGAAATGTCTTAATGAGAATTTGTAGACCTTATTCAGGCAAACACTTTTCCATCTATACGTTTTTTTTGTATCTCACATTTTTGTACAAGAAATGGAATTTTTGAATTTTAATCGTATTTTTTGAAATTGAAACGCAAAATATATGTTTTATCAGAAAGTGTGTGAGACAAAATTTGTAGATCTTTTTGAAACGAACAACTTTGCATTCTTACGTTTTTTTCGTATATCACATATTATTGTTAAAAAATTGAATTTTGGATTTTCAATAGATTATTTTTGAATTAAAAAAAAAAAATATGCATCTTATGAAAAAATGTTACAATTCAAATTTGTAGGTCTTTATGTAGAAAATAATATTGTATCATAACGTTTTTTCGTATCTCGTATAATTTAACTGGAAAATGGAATTTTGATATTGACTTTTTTCGAATTTGAATATGCTGTAGCATTTCTAATTTCTATTTAATCAAAAAGTGATTTCAGGATAATTTGTAGAGATTTATGAGCACTATCAAAAACCAGTATTGAAATTTTTGATTTTTTCAAAATGTTATTTTCAAAAACACAAAAGTAGTGCTCAATCCCTCAATTTTGATTGGATGTGGCTGGTTAACGAACTTGTCCTTACTTTTTCAGCTCCGATAAAGTGTGCCAAAGCTCAATTCAATCTGATAATTCTATCGAGAGTTATGCCGCACACGACCTACTACAGACAGACAGACACTTTCGTAAAAACCGTTTTTTCTGACTCAGGGGGTCTCAAAACGTAAAGATTTGATGAAAATTTCGAAAGTCATTTTATAAACTTCTGTATCACCAATAAATTTAAGATACTTGTCAATACTATTTATAAGAGCATTTTTATCAATGGCATACAATTGAGGAGTTATATTCAATAAGGCGACAGGCGCTCGAAAACCTGTAAAAGTATTGTCCGCCTCGTGATGTCATCGTCAAAAATTGAAAATCGAAATTCGAAAAAACCAAAAACATGGTTTTATAGCTCGTGAAAAATTAATGTTAGTTTCCCCTTACAGTTTTTTTTATAACGTTGCAAATTTTCGAGTAAATTAATAAAAAGTGTGTTGGTTTTAAAGCATAGAAACCATGTTTTATTTCAATCCACTCGCCTCGAAAAATTCATTAATTAACGGATTGCGAAATTGTTTCTTGCGTTCTACTCGTGAATCTCTGACGGAGGCGGCAGTGCTTGCAAAAAATTTTTTTGTTCATTGTTAAATGGTTTTTTTTTAATCCGAAGAAAAAAGTATGTTTTTCGAGTTTCGGACCAAAAAAGTGATCGAGGAAGTTTGAGCTACAGTACACTTCCCGCGAACAAGTTGATGATTAGTATATGGAGCAACTTTTTGGAAAATATCAACTCAATTGAACAATTACTTTGGAAAATACAACGAGTTGAACGCAAATGCGAATTAGGTTTTGACGCGATTTTACCGGTTTTGTTACAAGCAATGCAGGCGTGCAGATGAGTAGATGCGAAGGAAGATAAAGAAAGAGAGTAGGAGTGGCATGCGATGAAAATGAGCGTCAAAACCTAATTCGCATTTGCGTTCAACTCGTTGTATTTTCGAAAGTAATTGTTCAATCGAGTTGATATTTTCCAAAAAGTTGCTCCATATACTAATCATCAACTTGTTCGCGGGAAGTGTACTGTAGCTCAAACTTCCTCCATCACTTTTTCGGTCCGAAGCTCGAAAAACATACTTTTTTCTTCGGATTAAAAAAAAACCATTTAACAATGAACAAAAAATTTTTTTGCAAGCACTGCCGCCTCCGCCAGAGATTCACGAGTAGAACGCAAAAAAAAATTTCGCAATCCGTTAATTAATGAATTTTTCGAGGCGAGTGGATTGAAATAAAACATGGTTTCTATGCTTTAAAACCAACACACTTTTTATTAATTTACTCGAAAATTTGCAACGTTATAAAAAAACTGTAGGGGAAAACTAACATTAATTTTTCACGAGCTATAAAACCATGTTTTGGTTTTTTCGAATTTCGATTTTCAATTTTTGACTATGACATCACGAGGCGGACAATACTTTTACAGGTTTTCGAGCGCCTGTCGCCTTATTGAATATAACTCCTCAATTGTATGCCATTGATAAAAATGCTCTTATAAAAAGTATTGACAAGTATCTTGAATTTATTGGTGATACGGAAGTTTATAAAAACTTGAAAGACTGTGACATACTGAAAAGTCATCGTAGTTGACAAGAATATTTGAATTCTCTGCGCTTATTTGAAGTCAAGCCTCAAACTGAATTTTGCACGAAACTTCAATGTCATGAAGAAGCTTTTCGATACATTTGCTCATTTATTGATGAGAATATAGATGAAGATAAGAAATTTTACTTTTGTTCAGATTTATGTGACTACTATTTTGATTATTTACAAGAGCAAGCTAATGCTGTTGGCATTCGTATTAACAATTCTTTTGATTAAGAGCAAACTTGAAGCGAAATTGTGAAAAAAACACATTGATAATCTGATAGTTACTGTTATGCACAAAAAAAGAATTGTTGGATCTGCAGATCACCAAATAGATGAGTACACGTTCGAGCTTTTGCAAGAAAAAAATATTATTCACATAGCAGCAAATATTTTACGTCGGGAAATATTAGATATAAAAAAAAAGAATTACCAGAAAGTATGCAAACATCAGACGTATTGAAAGGAGAATCCTCAATTCCACAACCACTAATAGAATTTTATGTAACTTTGATAGCTGGTTTCAATGGTAGACGTAAAAAAAGTGTACAGACCGCGAGAATTGCAATCTCATTTTCTGAAGATGCGATTTATAATGTTACTAAAGGCAAAATTTAAAAAAAAAGAAAAACATTTAACCTTAGGTTTAACTTTGAAAAGCTTGACTAGTAGTCGAAGAGTAGTCGAAATAATTAACAGATACGGGCATTGTTGCAGCTGTCGTGTAGCTGAAGAATTGGAAACTAAAGCTACTATTACATCTTTCAAACATTCAGCTATATGTCTTGAAGGTATCATAAGTACAAGAGGACTTCATACTGGTGTACATGAAGACTTTCTTAAACAATGAAAGAAAGTAAAAAAATTGCAAAAGAATTAGGTGAAACATGTATCAGCGTAACTTATGATTTGGCTATCTCAAAAGTCGCTGTACAAATATAAACAGTTAAAACACCAGCTTTCAATAATTTATTTACTCAATTCGGAGCATTCCACATTATGATTCCACATTTTAAAGCTGTAGGTAAATTTATAGCTGGTTGTGGATTAATGAATGCTGATGTTGATTCCTAATTATTAGCCAGTGGATCTGTGAATTATTTTTTGGAGGGAAAACACTTCAATAGATGCAAAAGATTACACTCGCTTATGGCAGTTGGTTTAGAAATTTTGTTTTCGTTCCTTCTTAGAAAAAGGAAAAATGACAGTTACAGAAGATATACCAACAGAGCTTTTGAATTTCAGTACTGGAAAATTATCTTTTACAAATTTAATTGATAATAAAGAGATCTCGAATATCCTTACATCATATAATAAGTACAAAAAGGATTGTTTGAGTGGATCATGTGGTAAAACGTCGCAATACTATACGGTTTATATAAATTTAGTTAATTATTATCTTACATTAAATCGCAGCATGAAAACTGGGGATTTCGAGTTATTTAAATATATCTTACCTAAAATTTCTAATCTTTTTTTTATTTTTAACCAATCTAACTATGCGCGTTGGTTGGTTAAATACCATGGTACTTTAATGAAGATAAATGAAACTCATCCAGAAATAAGTGCAGATATGAAGTCAGGATATTTTGGAATTCAAAGAACTGAAAAGTCTTTCTCCAGACAAGCAATTGACCTCACACTTGAACAAACAATAAAGGCCGATGCTGCAAAAAGATTGTTTGAAATCATCAATTTTACTGATCATTTCCAAGGTTATTCAAAATTTCAAATGGAAGAGCAGCATCATACAAGTATAAAGTTGAAAATTTTTTATTGAATATTGAAAATAATGGTAACACATTACGTGAAAAATTAATTTCAGAATGTGCCGAATCTGGAGAAAGGTTTGAGAAACCGATAAAAATAATTCAAATTTTGAATTAAAGTAAATAAAAAGTAAATAATAATATTAATAATGCTTGGTAGTATGGATCATCTCGGAAGTGACTGTTTGAATATTTATATAGAGTATGGTGCTGCTAACAAAACAAGAATAATAAGTTTCTGAGTTAGGGCCATGAATATGTTCAAGCTTACCTGGATTCCATGCAATTACAGTATGTGACTATAATCCATCTTTTTTCAAAATGGGTAAAAATAGACCATTCGAAATACTTTTAAAAAATACTGACTACCAATAAGCGCTAACAGATCTTGGGACAGGACTGCGGTATGAGACTTTAGCCATACTTGAAAAATGTGTATGTGACTTATCTTTATTCAAAACTATATCTGACATTAATGCTGCTCGATTTCAAAAAATTTGTTCAACTCAAATCTAAAAGTACTGATGAACCATTTCAAAAAACTGTTAAAAATTACGATTCATCAAATCTACCTCCATGACAAGTTGAGTTACACAAACATTCAAAACGAAGTCACTACATAACAAATATTTGGCGAAATACTAATCAACAATTTCCCGCAAATTCAATACCAGATAAAAATTGTTGGAAGCTAAATGAAGAACAATATACCAGTGATGAATCATCGGATGACGAAGAAGAGTACAGCGATAATGAAAATTAAATCTAAATACATTTTTTTTTTTTTTTTTTTTTGTAACCAAATATATGTTTTTTGTAAATAAACGAATACAATTTTTTCATATTATGTATAAGAAACGATAAATAAATATTGCAACAAGAATTATTGATGCGAAATCACAATTTTAACATTTCTAATTTTATTAAATATCGATTTAGTTTAAGGAATAAAATTAAGTGTCAATTTTTTTTTAAATTTATTTTCTTTCAACTTTATAAATTTTTGTTGGTAAATTGATTTATTTTTAAGTAACTACCTCTGTATTGTTTAGAAAAATAATAATTTTATTGGATAACTCACATAATACTGTGTCTTTACGAGGGCTGTTCAATAAGTCCGTGACTTCTCGAAAGATGGTGCTGCTATCGTAAATATGTTACTACTCTAAGAGAATACCATCTAATATCAGTGCGTATATAGTACAAAGTTTCAAGTCAGTACGTTGGTTAGAAAATTTTTTACAGCCAGTTGAATTTAGTTTTTCATTGTTAAAACAGAACCATGGAAAAAAGCGAGTTTCGCGTGCTTATTAAACATTATTTTCTACGCGGAAAATCGATCAAAGAAACTTAAAAAAAGTTTGCAAAATATTATAAGGAGTCTGCTCCATCGCATGACATGGTACATAAGTGGTTCACTGAATTTCGTTGCGGCCGTATTAGCACAAGTGATGCTGAGCGTCTTGACCGTCCAAAAGAGGTGAATTTTTAAGAAATGATCGATAAAATCCACGGCACCGTACTCAACGATCGTCGATTGAAAGTGCGTGAGATTAGTGAGACTTTAACCATTTCAGTGGGACGCGTATGGTACATTTTACATGAATGTTTGGGCATGAGGAAGCTGTCTGCAAGATGGGTGCCGCGTTTGCTTACAGCCGATCACAAGCGGGCTCGTCTGAGCAGTATTTGGGCATGTTTCAACGTGATTCAAAGGAATTTTTGCGACGTTATGTAACTGTTAATGAAACGTGGATTTATTATTGTACGCTAGAAACAAATATCAGTCGAAAATGTAGACTGGGTCTGGCGAATCTGCGCCGTAAAAAGAGAAGACGGTTCCATCAGCCAAAAAGGTTATGGCCACAATTTTTTGAGACTCACATGGTATAATATTGATCAATTATCTACAGAAAGAAAAATCTATTACAGGATAGTATTAGGCCTCATTATTAGATCGATTTGATGCCATACTGAAGGAAAAGCGGCCCCATCTGACGAAAAAAAAGTGCTTTTCCACGACAACAATGCACCAGCTTACATGAGTGCCATTGCAACGGCCAAATTATTTGATTTACGCCACGAAATACTTTCTAATCTACTTCATTCCCCAGATTTGGGTCCTTCCGATTATTTTTTGTTTCCTAACATGAAAACTTGGCTTGCAGGTAAAATATTTTCATCGAACAAAGAGATTATTGCTGCGACAAATAAATATTTTGAGGGGCTTGATCAAAATTACTTTTTAGAGGGCATAAAGAAGCTTGAGTACCGCTATAATAAATGCAAACAGTTAAAAGGGGACTATGTTGAAAATTAAATTTGAATTTTTGTTATAAAAAGTGTTCTTCATTTCAAAGTCACGGACTTATTGAACAGCCCTTGTATTTATCGTAACAAAATTTTTTAGAAATTAAAAAAAAAAACTGATAACAAGTAATACCAAATATTAACAAATCAAGGAATTTATTCTTCTTTTAATAACTGTGTTTTTGATATTTTTATTTATAATCAATTACATATAAACATCAAAGTTACTTTTAATTTATTAAGTGGATAGACTGGAAAAGCTTGTGACAGAATTCTTTAGTCCAAAATTTTCAGACGTGATAATTTCAGTACGGATATGACGCAACGCAAGCGCTCAGAGCCAATAAAAATGTAGTATGTCAGAACACTACAAGCTGTAGATAAACGCTCTCTCTCTCATATTTGATCTGTTTTTTTGCAATATTATTTAAAAAAATTACTTTATACGCTATTAAAATTTCAACGTGTATCAAAAATATTTTTTTTCGTATTTTAAAAATACTTATTGGGGTGATCTGGTTCGACATCACCAGCTCTTGGACTCTCATTATATGAACTGCAGTAGATCCCCCTTGATTACAATTTTTTAAATAATAATTGTATTACTCTTCTAGAAACCCAAAAATCATTTATCAAGGGTCAAATTAATTAATGGAACTCATTTAATCGCTAATCTCATTAACAATATTAATTTTAGTAAGTAATTAGTATACGCAGCATAAGTGACACATTAGCCATAGTAAGTAAACAAATAATATATTCTTCCACTTGACGTTAATTTTATAGCTTCTGCTTGAAAAAAATTCATATTCAAGTTTTTAAGTGTCATTTTTTAAACATAAAACACAACCAAATTTGATTATTATCATTCATAGATGACAATTGTAATTCCAAGAATTGAATTCATCCGCCCAACGTGGAATTAAGTAGTATTTTGTTCAGATTTAAACTATATACTCAACATGGATTTATTAAATGTTCTCTATTAAATTCCATGGAAGAATACTATTGATGAAAAAAATTTCTGTGAAGACAGGAACGCTTCGACTGCGCTAGGTATCGAGCCAAGGACCTCTCTTGGGCTCGATACCTAGCGGAGTAGAAGCGTTCCTTTTTTCATTAAAATTTTTTTTCAAAATTGATTGAAAATTCCATCTAGATTTGAATGATGTCAACCTCATTCTAAATCACAGGTTAATAATGTCGATATAGTAGAGTTTCGTTATCACGGTGAGTGATACAATCTTCTAATGATCGACATAATCGACTGAAGTGAATTGGAAAAGTTAGTAAATACTATTAATATTATTATTATTATTATTATTATTTATTATATTATATTTATTATATTTATTATCTTATGTCTGTGATAAGCGAGGTTGCCGTGACCAATAAACACTTCTGTTATGGTCTTTACCTCGGTTCTACTAAGCCTGTGTATGTCTGCAGCTCGTTTGGGGTTAAGATGCTCCCCCATGAGGGTTTTGGCTTGCTTGCATGTCGTAGCCTTATGCCACTCTTCCTGATGTTTCTCGGCCAGCCACTTGTTGATGTCTCCTGTGACCAACCTATTTGAAACACCTATTACTGGTTCTAGACCAGTTGGGGTTTGTTTTGACGTTATCTTGGCTAGTCTATCCGCTGTATCATTTCCCTTGATACCCCTGTGACCAGGGATCCAGTAGACTGTGACTTGGTTGTCTTCCGCTAGTTTGTTCAATGCTACGTGGCATTCCCAGACCAGCTTCGAGGTAGTCACTAACTTACCTAGTGTCGTGATGGCCACTCTGCTATCCGAGCAGATGCGGATGTTGCTGCCGCGGCCATGATTCCGTGCTTTGTATGCGCATTGGAGTATGGCCGTAATCTCGGTTTGAAGAACTGTGAGGTGAGGTCCCAATCGGATCGCGAGGCTTGTGTTGCTGTTCCTTCCATAAACACCAGCTCCCGCGCCCTCCCTGTTTTTGGAGCCGTCTGTAAACCAGTTGTCTCCATCGCCTGGGATGTGTGCGCGACCCGCCTTCCAGTCTTCCATGGTTGACAAGCTAACTTTGTACTTTTTGTCGAAGAGGTACCGCGGAGACATCTTTTTCTCATCATTTTCATGACTGGTCTCTTCGCAATGTCGACTGCGGCTCTCAGTTTCTTTGAGATCACTGTGCTAGGGTTTTCGCTAATTCTCCAGGCTGCCTTGCTAGCCTCGGCTGCGATCGTTAGGTGCAGGGGCTCTAGCCCTATTAGCGCGCTCCCAACGCCATTGTGGGTGAAGACTTCGAGGCACCAGTGATCCTTCTAAGGATCAGCCCTCTGAGTCTTTCCAACCTGGCCATGGCCGTCTTCTGCTTGACTCTGCTCCACCAGACTATTGACGCATAGGTTAGCCTGGGTCGCAGAATCGCTGTAAAGATCCACAACAGTGTGTCGAGTTTCAGGCCCCAGTTACTTTCAATAGCTCTTCTGCAGAGCCAGAGGTTTGTTATAAACTTGTGGCACTTATTTTCAAAGTGTTCTTTCCAAGTTAGCTTATTGTCCAGGATAACTCCTAGATATTTAGCATGCTTGGAGATTTCTAGACGCTGCCCTTTAAGTACCAGTGTTCTAGTTGTACTCCACTTGTACCGCTTGGTAAAAATGACTACGTCAGTTTTGCCTGGGTTCACTGAGAGTCCTGTTGTTTGGCACCAGGTGTCTACAACTTTTAGCGTCTGTTGCATTACGCCCATCAGTGCATCCAAATGCATTCCGCGTACTATGACTAGGATGTCATCAGCATATCCAATGGGGTGACATCCCTGGTCGGTAAGTAGATGCAATAGTTCATCCACCACTAGATTCCACAGCAGGGGAGATAGTACTCCTCCCTGCGGGCACCCTGACTCAACGATCCCTCGAAGGGTGGTATTTCCTTTGGTTATCGTTATATTCCTATTTCCTAGCATATGGCAGGTCCAGTCCACAATAGCTACGGGGATTTCTTGCCTAATCATAGCCCTCCTGATCACTTCACTGGATGTGTGGTTAAAGGCACCCTCAATATCCATGAATGTTCCGGTAGCGAATTCTTTAAGGTTCAGTTGGTCCTCAATTAGATTCACTGTTTTGCTCAGGGCTGCTTCAGTCGAGCGACCAGCCCTGTAGGCATGCTGATCCCTGTGAAGCGGTTTTGCCGTCAGAATCGTGTCGCGGATATATCTGTCCACGAGTCTCTCCACCGTTTTTAGTACGAAGGAGCTAAGGCTGATTGGTCGGAAATCCTTCGGAGACGTCCATCCGTTCTTGCCTGCTTTAGGTATAAATATTACCCTTGTCCCTCTCCAAGCCTTGGGGACATAACCCAAAGTTAGAGTGGCCCTAGCAAGTCTCACTAGCGGCCCTATGATCGGGTCCCCAGCCCTCTGCAGGAAGACCTGGTAGATACCATCCGGACCTGGGGACTTGAAAGGGTTGGAAGACTTTAAGGCCCATCTTACTCCGGCTGGGGAGGCCATCTCACATAGGCCAGCTGCCTATGTATTCCCAATTGGGTCGCAGGCAGCGGTCGGTCTTTCTGAAAATACCCCCCCACCTCGGTCGGACCCTTGAAGCTTGGGAAGTGCGCCGTCGTCAGAAGGCTCAGGGTCTCCTCGTCCGACTCTGAGTACGTTCCGTTCGGCAGTCGAAGAGTGCTTAACATAGCTCCCGGGTTGCGGGCCATTAGCCTGTTCAGTCTTGCCGCCTCCGCTCCCTTCTCTATGTCTGAACAGATGGAGGTCCACCTTTTACCTTTGGCCTCCCTGATTTCTTTCCTATATGCATCCCTAGTTGCATTGGACAAGTTCCATAGTTCATCCGTATTGCCTTTTTTGGCCCGTCTGAACCTTTCTCTGGTTTCTTTACGAAGTTTCTCAAGCTTCCTATTACACCAGTGAGTCTCCTGCGCCTTCTCGATTTTCGAAGGTAAGCAATTGCGTTCTATCCATGGTTGTTCCGTGGAGTGCAGCTTGTACGTCAGTGGAGTAGCACTCTCAGTTTGTTTTCCTCGGGTTCTGGCCCAAGTAGGGCCAGAAGGTGCGTAAGATTCCAGTTCGTACATTATCTGCATATGGTCAGATAGGGAGGGTTCATCTGAGACCCTCCATTTTTTGACTTTGTCCCGAAAGCTCCCGGTGCAGAGGGTGATGTCGATTACCTCACCTTTTATTACATTATTTATTTTTCCTCGTTTTCTGTTCAGAAAAGAGACCTGAAAAGATTTCTTAACCGAAACAAGGAATGAGGATAGCCAACAGTAAAACTCAAGAATACCACAATTATTAGCCCTTTTATTAAATATTTTGAATACAAAAACGATAAAAGTTCTCCTTGAAAATTCGTCCTGGAAAGCAGCTTGAAAATTAAAGGGGGAGAATTTATAGATCTATTCAAGTTAAATTAGGGACTTAATAAAAATTTGGTACTTACAGGACATGTTTTATCTTAGTGATTCGAGTGCACCAAATCCTTGTGTACCCTGGGTACAATGATCAGAATAATTTAAGTAGATCCAATTTGATATTTAAATCCTCTAGCAGCACTGATAATCCAATTCATATTCACAATGATGAACGAACTGATAGACCGATGGAAATGAGTGACGGTTGAAATCGCTTTCTAAGAAAAGTACCGAGTTCTGAACTCGAAGTCACTTTTCTAAGAGAATTCCGGGGTTGAAGATAGTCTGAAAGTTACTCGTTTTCTTTTCTGAGGAGAGATGCGATTCTAAAGATGGTTCGACGGTCACTGAAGATTTGCGGATTTGCAGGTGCTTTTATAGACTGTTTTTTCGGTTGATACCGACATGAAATCCGCCATTTTTCGATCGATACTGACATGACATTTTAAGATGCTGCCTAAAAGGTTTTCTTCCAGCCAGATGAGACCATAATTGTTTCCACAAAGATTCCAACACTTTCTTTTATTTGTATCCATATTCTGTAAAAATTATTTAGAAATACTCTAGACGAATGGGAAGGAATTATATGTATACACTTTATATTGGCAATAATATAACAAAGTTTGATCATTTATCGTTGAATATACGTCAAAATAATCTTTATTACAGCATTAGCTTGAAAGTTGTCAAATTTTTTAGGACTACTGCAGTTTGTGAGATAAATACCCGAAATGTTCGTGAAAATGGAAGAGAATCAACCTGTTATTAGAAAAATTTCATTGGACAGATCAAAATTATGTGAATCAAATGTAATAGAATTATGATGCTGATAATGTTATACGAATATTAATACTTTTTTTGCTAGCTCAATAATAATCTGTACCAACTGTACCTTGTTTCTGGCTTTCTTCCCGATATTCCCGCTCCACTTTTTGGGATTCTTTGAACTTTTCCTTTCAACTTCAGGATTTGTTTCTTTGGACATGTTCACGACCACGGTAATAAATTTTTGACCAATTGTTAACTTATTTAATGCAATAAGTTACTGCTGTTAGCGATTAACTACATGTTTTCTCTTCGTAAGTAAATCATGAATTGACTCAAAAAGAATAAAAACAAAGAAAAGTTTTAGCATATTTTTCCAGTTATTTTATTTCGAACCGGCGTAAGCACACAGAAAATTCATTTGTGAAAATTATATTTTTTCGAATTCATTTAATAGCGAATTATAAAGTTTAATCAACTATCTTAGAGTTAACTCAACAGTTCTTCCATTTGTACGAACATTTCGGGTATTTATCTTAGAAAATGTATTAGTCCTAAAAAATTCGACAAATTTTAAGCTAATGTTCAATATGTAACTACTAAACCTATACTTACGATTATTTTGACGTATATTTAACGACAAAAGATCAAAGTTTGTTATAAAGTGTGATCAAATTGTAGGTACATTTTCCAATAGGGTTTTATTGACATGTCACGCGTGACTACTGTCTAACTAAATACACAATTGTATTCAGTTTTTATTGAAATTTCATCATCGAAAGACTAACGCCTCAACAACGTTTACAAATCGTACAATTATATTACGAAAATGGACGCTCTGTGAAAAGTGTTTATCGCGCCCTCAGGCCAATTTATGGTGTACATAATCGTCCTACCGAACGCACTATTCGGCATACCATCGGCAAACTCGAGAATAATTTAACATTATTGGATGATAGTCGACCGATTAGACCACGTACAGCCCGAACTGTAGAGAATATTGCGACTGTAAATAAGAGTTTGCCGAAGACCCGGAAGAATCGATTCGGCGCCGATCTCAACAACTTGGCCTGTCTTATGGCACTACTTGGGCGATTTTACGCAAAGATCTTGGTTTGAAAGCGTATAAAATACAGCTAGTCCAAGAATTGAAGCCGGCTGATCTTCCAAAGCGTCATAATTTCAGTCGTTGGGCTCTTGGAAAACTCTCCGAAGATCCGCATTTTGGGACCCGAATTTTGTTCAGCGATGAGGCCCATTTTTGGCTTAATGGCTACGTAAATAAGCAAAATTGCCGTATTTGGAGTGAAGAGCAACCCGAAGCAACACCTTTGGACTTTTATTTGTGGGGGTATGTAAAGTCTAAATGTTTTGTGGATAAACCAGCTACTATTGAGGCATTGGAAGCCAACATTACTGAAATTATTAGCGAGATACCGACCGAAGTCCTCGAGCGAGTCATTCAAAATTGGTGTAGAGAGAGACGACCGAGCTTCCTTATCGCTCTTGCAACGGCATCGCGTCCATCTGAAATAGAATTTTAAACATTCGTGGGGAATTGGGGAAACCGAAAAATCGTCTCTCTCTCGCGTCTCGATCAGGCAATGGGCCCTTTTTTGTTCAAATCAAAAAAGCACCGGGGGTATTTTGAGTCCAGGGTTCTGTTTTTAACACTTTGCTGTCCGACGGCACCATAAAGTATCAAAGCAAACAAATTTTACATTTATTTACATATTTATAACTTCGAAATTTTATGAAAATAAGGGGACAGAATTAAAAACTCATGAGAACTAACGATGAGATACATATACATATGTAAATAAATGTAAAATTTGTTTGTTTTGATACTTTGTGCGAGACACCACTGTGATGTCGCCGCACAGTGGGTTAGAATCCCGAATTCGTGGCCAAAACCTCCAAATTCAAAGTAGCTGTTTAAGATTAATTTCCCCAACATCTCGTACAGATGAGGTTAGAGATTTCCGTTCTAGAAGGGCAGGTGTTACTTGGTTCAACTTGGGTAAAAGTGAGAAGAAGTTATGCAAAGCGTCTTAGCAAAATGGAAAATCTTCCTGAAGGAATGCATAATATTTCTGTAGGTTTACATATAGGTATCTCTATATTTAGTAATATTATCAATGTTGTAAAGTATGCGTATCAAATCTCGTGTTTTACAATTGTGAAATCTATATTCATAGAGAATTAAAAGTTCTCCCATGAGATCCCGGGCTAGATGCAGTCTTTCAATACGTAAAAAAGTAATGCTAATTTAATGCCGCTATAGAAATTTGTCCGAAATTGCCCCTTTCTTTTAAAGAGAATTTTTAGCCGCGCATCAAGAGCTTCGTCGCGCATACAACTTTTTGATGCAAATGAAGCACAACTTTTCAATATAGATTACGGTTCTGTAATCGATATTGAAATTTGCCATTGAAAATATTTTGTTTATTGAACTAAAATTTGTTAAAAATTGTTTGCAAATTCTTTTTGATTAATTTTTCATTTTTTTTTTAAATTTGTGTTTTCGAAATAATATTGAAAATTTAAACAAAATCTCCACAACTTTGTGTCAGCCACGTTAATTTTACAATTACACAATTCATTTCCAACATGAGCGACCCAGAAAACTGAAATACCTCGATTTTCAGCGCAATACATTGATTTTTGAAAAAACGGGTCCCCCATTTTGTGTGGACCATATTGAGTTTTGGGTTTTTAGTTTCATTTTTGGAATCAGTGATCCAGGAAACTAAAGCACCTTGATTTTTAGTACAATTCAGCGATTTTCGAAAAAAACGTTCCCCACTTTGTGTCGGCCATATTGAATTTTGGATTTCAAGTTCCATTTTTGGAATCAGCGATCCAGAAAACTAAAGTTCCTTAATTTATGGCAAAATCCATTGATTTTTGCAAAAAAAGGTCCGCCATTTTTTGTTGGACATATTGAATTTTGAATTATTAGTTTCATTTTTGGGATCAGCGACTTTGAAAACCTATATTCTGAAAAATAAGGTATAAGAAATCTACTCCTTGAGGTTTTGACCAAAAATTTGGGATTCTAGCCCACTGTGCGCCGAACGACAAAGTGTTAACATTATTTTATCATAAAAAGTATTATTTGAACAATTTCATTTGCAGCGAAACTCTTTCGCAGGTCCCTTGTTTCTCCCTGGACGGGGGTGTCTATTGTGCTCCCGGTACACGAGGAACGAAGTACAATAGACACCCCATTGAGAGGGTAAAAGAGCACTTTTTAAAAAGATTTCGAAGCAAATGCAATTGTTTAAATAATCATTTTTTCAATGAAGCAATGTCAGAACTGGAATCCTTTATTCAAAATATCCCCACTGACATTTTTGATTCGCGAAAATTGGTCAAAATTAAGACGTACAGCGGGTGAAAAAAAAAAACTGTTCTCAAATTTCTTCATTGTTCAAATAAACATTAGTTGCGTGCAATGCATAGGTGAAGGAAGAGGTGGTTGGGAACGAATCGTTCCTTTATTAATTTCAATATTGTCCTTCGTCGATGTCAATGGTTTCAAAAATCCATGGAGATGATTTTTGAAATAGGTTGACCTGACTAGGTAGAGAACACGTGAAAAAACATATGGGTCATTTCATGTGAGATTTACAGTCACAATGTTTTTTTTCGCCGAAATATTTTTTTTGCCTCCTTACTTCGAAAATAATCGACACGTTTTTTTTCAATGTGATACTTGAAAATTTGGAGATATAAGTTTTTTAAGTTTGGCACTCGGGAAAATTTTTTTTTTCTAACAGCTCACTGTAAGAGCAGTTTTGAACATAAAATGTAACCCTTGCACTTGAAATACGCGAAAGAGTACAAGCTTTCAAAAAAGTTATAGCACACATTTCATTGTTTTTTTTTTGTAATAACAATATAGTACATTTTTATAAACAATTGAATTTTTTTTTTAATTTGGAACTAATTTTTTTCCGATTTTTTTGTTTCTAAATTTTTGTCGAAGTTTTTTTGATATGCAGATACAATTTTGGAATGGAAAAATGAAATTCTGGGTGTAATTAATTTATTAAATCTGTTCCGCCCATTGCAACGAGCGAGCTCGCACGCTAAAACTACGCTTAAGCTTGTTTAGGCATGCTCGGACTCGAAGCACGTGTGGCAGTGAACCGCTGCAATAGGCGGGACAGATTTTATAAATTAATTACACCTACAGTTTTCATTTTTCCATTCCAAAATTTTTCCTGCATATTGAAAAAACTTCAACAAAAATTTAGAAACAAAAAAATCGGAAAAAAATTAGTTCCAAATTAAAAAAAAAATTCAATTGTTTATAAAAATGTACTATATTGTTATTACAAAAGAAACAACGAAATGTGTGCTATAACTTTTTTGAAAGCTTGTACTCTTTCGCGCATTTCAAGTGCAAGGGTTACATTTTATGTTCAAAACTGCTCTTACAGTGAGCTGTTAGAAAAAAAAAATTTTTCCCGAGTGCCAAACTTAAAAAAATTTTGCACGAAATTTTCAAGTATCACATTGAAAAAAAAAACGTGTCGATTATTTTCGATGTAAGAAGGCAAAAAAAAAAATATTTCGTCGAAAAAAAAATTTTGACTGTAAATCTCCCATGAAATGACCCATATGCAGATGTTGCCATGTAGAGTGAATCTTTTTTATTTTTCATATACTTTTGGTGCCGCTTTGAGAATTTTTTCGTAACTTTTTTATTGTTTGAACGTCTTATTATTCAATTTCGTGCTTTCGTATTCTTTTTCGTCAAGCATGGGAGAAAATGGAATAAATTCATTGACCCGTAAAAACTATAATAACAGATTTTCAATTCATTTATTTCAAAAATAATAGTATAAACCTTGGCTTGAAAAAATTATAAATGATGACATTAGTGTTAATTCAAGTGGTTTTCGCTGTGGCGCCTGCAAGCAGAATTACAGAGGTCGTGAGAGTGGATTAATAAATCATGAGAGTGGTTCAAAACACAAAAATAACATTAGTACCGTTTCATCGTGTTCTGGTGCTTCTATTTCTTTTTCTTGTACTCCTTATTACACTAGCTCATCGAGTACTTCCGTAACTACTATAACAAGCATGTCAAAATCGATCTCTTCTCCACTCCCGTCGTGGTTGGTTTCTGTTTATGCTTTGCCTACTTTTCCAACTCCTACGGAAAATACAAATTCAAGTAAAAACTCACATCCTCTTGGTATTTCTATGTGTAATTTTCACACCGATTTAAATAACAATTCAGCTCCCTTCAAAGCTCGAATTTTCGGGAAGCCTTTTCTCGTGCCTCCCACGCCTCCATCTGCGGTGCAATTTTTTCCATTGCAACTTCCAGTTCCGGAAACAGTCATTGACCGCGATTCATTTTTGAACCCTAATCTTTTACTATTGCGTCCCCCAATGGTTCTCAAATATAACACGTGGATCAATAGGTCCCGGGACTCAGCATACCACCGACAAATGGTTGTTTTTGATGGAGCAGAGTCCCCGTAGCACTTTTCAAGCCATTGCTGTGTTTTTTCTCATCAAAAAGCAATGGTAAATCAACACACGAAATTGTTTCGAATCCATTGTTTTGAGAATATCAAGACTAGCGTCACTTAAATCACTGTAACTCGTGGACCAAACATCAGAATGTCATGAAATTTTGACAGGTATCTTTTGAAGGTTGGTACTCATGAAAAATCATACAGAACTTATTTTGGCAACGCCATCTGTGTGTCAGTCCCGGGACATATTGATCCACGTGTTAGTCCGTCGGAGATAGACTATTTTGCATTGAGGCAACAGCACGCGACCAAAGCATGCCGGGCCAACTTTTCCCGAATCCCTGCCTGCAAGGCTACAGCCTTGCCGTCAGTACCCTGACGGGGTTCTATTGTAACTTCGTAACAATTCCCCTCTCCCCATTAGGGCTGAGATTTATTCACTTTTTTTTGCTTTCTATTATTTTTATTTCGTTGTTGAATTCCAGCCAAATCGGATCTGTCTCGATGTCTAGTGTAATCTATTGTATGTGTGATATTCGACTAGGCTATCCTTCTTCAATGATTCTTTTTTTTATTCTAATTTTTTTCTACTATTTGGCATGTTTTCTTTTATTTTCTCCTTATTATTTTCTTTATCGAAACTAATTTTCATGATTTCTCTTAACTTTTTATTTATTTCTATCCATACGCCCCTCATGTATTTGGTATTTGGTATTTTTGCTATCTGGTATTGTATGGTAGTTTTTACCTCTATTTGTTATCTTATTACAATTTCGTTGGTATCCTTTTTCTGCAAAATGTGCATACGAACGTCCTGATGTCTTCCATTGTCGTGTTCTAAAACATAATAAAACCTACGTCTTTCTAAAAAAAATCAAAAGTAATCTTATTTGTTTTATTTTTGTATATTAAGAGAGTTCTTTATTATCACCTCACATCTTTTCTTACGCACTATCTATTATTATTAAATTATGAATAATCAAAAAAATTTTTATAGCTTTACATTTTGGAAATGACTATTTTCGACGCTGTGTTCGATTCTGTGTCACTGTCGTCTTTTGTCTCCGTTCCGCTGTATGTCCTATCTTCTATTGTTGTCCTTATTCTCATCTTTTCTATGAATTCTTCTAATTTTCTCAATCCTTTCTTTAATACGTAATTTCCTCCCCTCAGTCTTATTTTTCTTGCCTCTGTTTCTTCCTTTGATTCTACGCCTATCGCACCCTGGATTAGATCCATTAGTCTTGGACATTTATGTCCCAAGGACTCTGATACCTTCATTTCTTTGAAACGCTGTCCATACTTCAATAATGGTTCCTGCTCCATGACCTGTAAGCATATTTGTCCGGTCCGGTCTGCACTACGAATTATAATATTTTTCCCCTGTCTCGTTTGCTACATCTAGATTTTTTTGTACTTCTTTTATTACATTAAACATATTTAGCCTTTTCCCATTTACTTCCTTCCTGTCTTTCTATTTCCTCTATATTTACTGAATCTTTATTCAGTGTTTCTATTGGTTCTAATTCTCTTACAAATTTAAAAAATGCTGGTGTAAAGCCTGTTGATGAATGTTTATTAGTATTTAACGCAAATTGTAAGTCATCTGAATTTTCATTTCATTCTATGTGATTTTTCTTTAAATATCACGATGTTTTATATTGGCTTATTCCAAAATTTTGTGTTAATTTTACTATTATCCTATTTATAAATTCTTTACCGTTATCTTTAAATAAAAATTGTTGGCGTTTCCCACTTACAAGGGGAGTGCGTCAATCTTCCCTCAGCTTTCTGCACGAAACTTGCAGTACCGAAAGTTCGATATGAATAAGTAATAATGTCAGAGTGACAGGACCCACTACCTTAGTTATTTCGAGAAATTGCATTTTGAAAATTGAGTTTTTCGCACGCGCCTAGTGAGTAAAGGCCGGTAAGTCCTTCAGCATAGTAAAGCGGTGGCGTAATAGTTATGGCTATCAGCTTGCATGCTCGCAGGCGCGAGTTCAATTCTTTTTGCCGGTGATTTTTTTTTTGAATTTTTACACATTGTTAATTATTTACAATGTATTAGTATAAGTTTTGATCATTTGTAATGAATTTAATTTAAATAACAAATACTAAAAATTATAAATAATAAATTGTTCTTCCACTGACACCTGACACTCATTTACCACATCGATCACAGCTTCAGAAATTTTTCCTGCTATCGTTTTCGAAACAGAGGAAATGTTTTGCGGAGGGTTTCTCGTTATAAGATTATTGTTTTTATAAATGAAAAGGAAATGCTGGAGAGCATTCGTAAACTCTCCTTTGAAACTTTCATCGTCCAAAGATCTTTCCAAATCTTCGCTCGTAGATCCTTTACAATCAGATTTTTGACTCGAACTTCCACTTCCACTTGCAACTCGGTTCATTTTTGCAAAAATTAAAAAAGCACTTGCACCAGAAAAACATAAAATAACCACATATATATAGTATCCACAAACACTTTCTAATTCCTAATTCCTCCAGTTTGGAATGACTCAGTGAGAACATTTTAAATAAAGTGTAAAATAAATATACCTTTCAAATGATTAATATTAATATAAATTATGCAAAATATATTGACAGCATTAATTATTATTTATAAATTTTAGTATTTGTTATTTAAATTAAATTCATTACAAATGATCAAGACTTATACTAATTACATTGTAAATAATTAACAATGTATAAAAATTAAAAAAATTAAAATCACCGGCAAAAAGAATTGAACTCGCGCCCGGGAGCATGCAAGTATACAGCCATCACCACTACGTCACCGCTTCACTGTTTATGAAGGACTCACCGGCCTTCACTCACTCAGCGCCTGCGAAACCTCAATTTTCAAAACGCATAGTGTGAAATCAACTCGAATTGTGTGAGGCGAGGAGACTCACAGTTACAAAGCACCCCGAGTTGTGAGAGGCGAGGGGACTCATCATAATAAAGCACTCAGAATTGTGAGGGGCCAGGGGACTCACCGTAAGAAAGCACCCCGATTTGTGAGATGCTAGGGGATTCACATTAATAAAGTGCCCCGATTTGTGAGAGGTGAGAGGACTCAAAGTAAGAAAGTACCCCGAAATGTGAGAAGCGAGGGGACTCACAGTAAGAAAGCACCCCGATTTGTGAGAGGCGAGGGAACTCACAGTAAGAAAACACCCCGAATTGTAAGAGGCGAGGGGACTAACAATAATACAGCATCCCGATTTCGCCAATATCGCAAATTGCATTATGTACTTTACGTCGTAGTTCCTGGAAACTACAATTATTGTAGGCTAATTAAGAACATAACTATTGACGAACGCATTTTGCTGTTTATCATATATAATTTGAGGCAATTCCAAATCTGATATTGAGCAATTTTAACGATGTTTTGGTCAGTGAACATACACACAGCGCGTGGTGCACTTCAGGCGGTACTATGGAGATGTTTCATTTTTTTAAACTATGAAGCACCTCTTCGATCAACTTCAAACTTTGACCAATTACTCCAGTTAAGTCAACGTTTTTTTAACAAAAAAATGGTAATTTTATTTCAAAGACTTTCCAAAAAAAAATCGAAAAACACTTGAAACAAATTTTTGAGCCCTTTTTTCGAGAAATTGTGCGATGAATAACCGGATGCTCCGCCGGAGCTGAGACCGCGCGACCGTTGGCTACCGTCTTCACGCCGGGGAAACTGTAGAACGCCCTCAAGCTAATTGTTTACATTACATAATATCATACGCGGTTAATGTAACTGCTCTCTGTATTTCTGCATCTCTCCCAACAGAGTTGGAACTATCATTGTTAAGTTACAAGTTACAATGCCTGAATTACAGTTAGTGTAATATTAATTTGGAATATGTTTTGAAAACTAAATCTATTGAGTTTAAATCTAATTAATGAATGCGTAGGAATGTGATGTTTCGGTTTATCAGGGTGAATTATTTAAATGTGAGTTTGATGGATTTTGTTTTTTTGGAACCTTCTGTCTTTTTCTACATTCATACTTTTCAAGAGATGAAAACTGTTTTATTAAAAGTTTTCTATCCTGAGTAGAAATAAAAGCGTGGTATTGCTGTGTACCCGGAATCGTTACTGATTGGTCAAATCGTCCTTTCCGAATCTCGGTGGCTATGGCGTAACTTTCTTTGCTGCTGAAGAAAATTTCGGTTTCTTTGCAATTACTCTTTGCCCACTGGAATAAAGCTTAAGGAGTGAGTATGTGATGTTTTGAAGAACGTTGTAAAGCGAGAACGAGCCGCAAAACTCTTTATATTCGCCCCTATGCCATCACACGTACCTTTGCCATAAGCTATACCATGGAAGTGCCATTCAAACTCACATTTAAATAATTCACCCAGATAAACAGAAACATCACTTTCCTGAACATTCAGTAACTAGATATAAATTCCATAGATTTCATTTTCAAAACATATTCAAAATTAATCTTAAACTGACTGTTATTCAGAAATTGTAACTTGTAACTTAACAATGACAGTCCCAACTCTGTAAATGCAGAGAGCAGTTACACTAACCACGTATGACATTATGTAATGTAAAAAATTCTCTTGCAGTTTTTGACAGCTCTGCCAATTCGTCGCTTTTCTATCGCAAAAAAGTTGACAAAATCGAATTGGAGAGGCCTGTGCGCAATTTAGTTAATAATAATGCTAAACAGACACGTGTAGAACGATCTTTTTTTGAACGCATTTTACCTGATAAATACTGAGCGAAAAAAGTGAACTGATCTTTTGTCAAACCGGTTAGCCTGTAATAATCTGTGTCATCAAGAGCAGAGGAGTCATCAAAACCAATCCTTTCTTTCTTGCTTCTCTGCGCAGACTGGTTAACAATTTAGAAACCATGTCTGCATCCATAATTGTGAAATCAGAAGTAGCTTTAATTGAATCCATGGCAGTCTTTAGCAAAAAAACCATTACCATCCAAATAGGATGCGTAACATCTTGCATTTGGAGACGTCAAAATACCAATATCTATGATGCATAACACAGGTCTACAAAATATGAGGTTGTGATTGTTATAGAAATACCGATAGTCATTTTCGAAGTAATTTTTGGCGTAGAAACCGAATCCGATGTGACGTCCTAGGGATATCACACAAATAATTAATTAAATGAATCTTAAGCCTGAGTTTTCGCTCAATAGCTTGGGATCCTTTAGAAAAAGCTCCTTAACCTAGGGGAAATTATTTGTGAATTAAAAGGAGTGGTTTTCCTAGTACTCCAACCAAGCTGGCGCTTAAAAGAATAACCAGGAAGGTTTTAGGAAGGAAAAAGGAGCAGTCCGGTCCTCGTACAGGACTATGGACTCTCCTTGGAGGATAACAAAATTATCGTTCGATAAAAAAATAGACTAAAATAATTTCGAAAGAATGAAAGGTAGAGATAGCAAAAAAAATTGGCACTTACTTTTTCTTTATTTTGAATTTATAACTTCTATTGAAAAACCTCAGGAGCCTCAATTGAATATGGGAATGGTCTGTCACTTGTAGATCTGGAACTAGTCGGACCGAAAGTTTCTTGAGAAGGATGCGAATTAAAAATCAACCGCGAGGGATAAAAACTGATTGAGACTTGAAATTTTGACTTTATAAAAACAACCGAACAACCGAACAACCGAACTTTGAAAAAGAGAGAAATGATTTCTGTATTTGTTTTTTGAAAATTGACTGACTGAAAGTCAGCGAGTGACTGACTAGCCGAGAGATTATTTGGTCCATTTTTAAAAAACGAATCCACGCCCTAATCTCTCTGCTTTTCAATTTCCCAACCCCTTGAGGGTAGTTAATTTCTTATGAGATTGGTTTATAAAATTTCTGAGTCTCTTATTCGGTTTTTTAAGAAACTTCTTATGGAAATTGGTCGCCTACATGCTCGTGTGGTTGGTATGTCATATAAGTGCTTAAGTGCGGGGGATTGTCTTAACTTCAAGTAGTTTTTGGTTCCCCTCAAAAGATGGCTCTTCAAGTACCTTTCCCATCTCCAACCGAGGCTTCTGATTCCTGCTATTTAACAATTATTTAAAATACATATAATTTTGTTACTCAGACTTAGATTGGCTGATTGTTTGAAGATAAACCCTAAATATTTTGTATTGGAATTAGATCAAATTTTACAATAATTTTTGTATGTATGGCAACATCCTTTGGTTTAAATGTTTATATTAAAAAGAAATAAGTATTAATAAGAGGAGGTGGTAGTATATAAACTTAGGTCTTGCGCATAAGATGATCAGTTAAGTTGGTTTACGGGCATTAAAAATTAAATGAAATAAATTTATAATATAATATTTAATCAGGTCTTCGAGAGTAATCTTTCTTCTTTAAAAAATAACTTTCCCACGCGAAAGGTGTCTGTATAATCTGGTTAAAGTGCTATACGTCAATTGCTCCTGGGAAAGTTTATGTTAAAAGGGTTGAAGAAATCTGGAAATCTGTTCTTCTTTCATTTTTATTACTTTTTTCCATTAGGTACTTCAATGCATCTGTGTTTTCTCAATTTTGTATATGCCGTCTGTCGCGGAAGAAAGCTATTGCTTCAAGAGACCCCTAGGTCAGGAAGCAACCCCCTCTTACTTAAAATGTGCAAAAGTCGGAAATCAATTAAATTACACTTTCCGGCTTTCTTTCGGCTCTCAAATGCGCTAAAAATAAATTTCCAAAAAACAACCCCTAAGTCAGGAAGCAACACCCTCTTACTTAAAATGTGCAAAAGCCGGAAATCAATTAAATCACACTTTCTGGGAAATGCACACTGTAGGGAAATGCATTAATCCGTAGTGGTCACACTGGGTCCAATGGACCCCACGCAAAAAAGCAGTTGCCATTTGTGCGTTATTTTTTATATATCAACTCAAACCTTGAACTGGAATTTAATTTAAGATCTTCTTTTTATAATCCAATAATTTTTTTCTCCTTTTATGAATTTTTTTATGTCGAAAAAACGCGAGAAAACAAACTTCTCTATTCGAAGTTACGTAGACGCAAAGTTAGCCTGGGGTCCACTGGACCCAGTGTGACCACTACGGGTTAATAAGCGAATTTTCGATTTTTGAATTTTTATTATTTTAGAATTTACGGCTTTTTTACGGCTATTTTTAGGCACACATTAAAAATTTACGGCTCTTTAGTTCTGTATTTCTTTTCAAATCGTGTACATTATAATACTTGGTTTAGCGACGAATTCCTGACTCATTTTCTTTGGTCTCTTATCCGACTTTTGATCGTCATATTCTATCCAGATCTCATATTTTCTTAATAAGAGCGCTGTGTAGTAGCCTATTCCATCGATGTCAGAGTTGCGCCTTCGAGGAGGAGGTGGATAATAATGGATTACCCCAACCAATCGAAATTGTCGATTTTTTATCGTTAGGGTGGTTGGGATGTATCCCAGAATAATTTCTGGTTCAACATCAGATTTTGGATCTGGATTACTTACTTCGAGCAGAATAAATGGTCCTATAAAATTTAAGTATCATTAGAAATTGAAACAAGGAAGACTAAATTTACAGTAAAATTCCCCGTAAGTTCTTGTACCAAAGCTGTTGATAACGCGATACTCATATCGCATACTGTTTCCTCTGGTTCCATTGCTCCCAATCTTAGAAATTCCGCCAAAAAATGTTTGATTGAATTCGTATTATGAGCCTCGGTGATCATTTGTCCTACTGAAAACTGTCCATCTTCAGTCAGAATTACTCCTTCATATAGATATATGACATTGGAGGGTTCATTATTTGGTCGAATAATACGTTTACATAATCCACCAGTGGCATCCAAGGCTAGAGATACGTGTCCTTTTTTCCAGTGCTGGTTATAAACATGAATTTGATGATTAGTCCAGTAATGTACGGTGAAAGGGTTGATAGACAGTGTTTGAATCACATATTTATGACTGGTAACCTGCATTAGTTCTAAAGCTCTGATTGGCTTTCTATCAATATGCTGTTAATCGACGTACTCATATTTCGCTTTTTTGTATGTATTTTCTGAATATAAGTGCGGAGGTTTCTTGCTATCGGTGTCCATTAATTTATCAGCTTCTTGAACGCGAAAAATACTAGCATACATGTTTTTCTCATAGAGCTCTTTTCCAATATTCTTTCTTTCTGCTGCTCTCAAATATTTATTTCCGCATTTTCCGCTTCCTTGGGATATTTTGCAAGTAGCTGTAACAACTTCATTATCAAGATCATTTATATTTCCATGAATTGATGCACCACAATTACACTGTCCATCAAAAGTCCCTCGATTGGTCGTTAAATAAATTTTGTGCCCTTTATAATTAAAAGCACACTCAATCTTAGCTTTTTCCCATAAGTTTTTTGTTACAAGTGTCTGCCACTCACTATTTTTTAAAACTGGATACGTTCTCTCCGATGTTTTCAAACTGGTTACACCCTGTTTATTTTTATACGTCTTGGAAATAAGCAAATTGTCGAATTCTCGCTTACTAAAAGCAATTTCAACAGTTTTCGTCGGTGGTAATCCGTTTTCTGATGAAGTATCAAGTGAATCGTCAATTGCAACCTGAATCGTAACAATAATTATTGAACAATAAGAAATTTTTAACTATTTCATGATTTCTTAAGCATTGCTAGAGTATTTTTAATATTTCCTGCAAATTTGAAATTATTTCAATGACATTTGGACAAGTGTTATGACAATTTCTGTTTTAAAACTTAATTAAATTAAGGAGAATTTTTTTTTAGTTTTTTGATTTTATTATTAAAAATAAACACCCTGCAAAAAATTCTTGTATACAAAGTTCTACAACTATGTCCAAATACATTTTATTCTGAAATCAAAATTCAAAAAACTATGGCAATTCAAAGTTTAAAAAATTTTGGTTTAAAAACTTTAAAGTGTCATAGTTTTTTGAATTTCAATTTTAGAACAAAATGTATTTAAACTCATTTGTAGAACTATTGGAGAAGAATCTCGAACTCTAAACAGAACTCTTGTAAGTCTTAAGAATGAGATTTTTAAAAAAAATTTGAAAACTTAGAAGTGTTATGGTTTTTTGAATTTTGATTTCAGAGTAAAATATATTTGGACATAGGGTAAGTGTATGTATTACTGTGGATGCCCCAGTTACTGCGCTTTCAAATAAAACTAATGATATACAATGTTTTAAAGATATATAACGCTACAGAACAATTAAAAACAATCAATTTCTAATCCAAGCATAATAAGTATCAACGAATTATCAATAGTTACGATATTTGTAGCTAATTGATTGCAATTTAAAACTCTCATGTTCCCGATTCCCATAGTTTTAATGCTTAGATTTGTTGAAAGGTCATGAACACGTTCTGAAAAACTTGTTATAATTCCGTTTCTGAAAATAAAATATTTATTGTGATGTTACTTTCTGCAAAGTAAATATTTTATTTTTCTAAATATTTATGCAAAATAACAAAAAATACGTTTTTTAATCATTTTTTTACCAAAACAGTATTTGGTACATGATTTTCATAGGTGTATGAATTACTGCGATCTGTCAGGCGGCACTGCATAACCTTTCAATCTATTACAAATGCTTCGTTATGCTTACTTTTTATAATTGAGATTAAACGTAATGTTGAAAATTTCAAAATCGTTGCTAATGAGGCAAGAGAAAGTCAAGTAATATAATTTTAAGGTAAATTAAATAAGAGCTATAATATTGTTTAATCTTAATTTGTTAAAAATACTTCACGTTCACTTTTTATAATTTAGCTTAAATAAAATGTTCAACACTCCTTAATCGTTGCTAAAGATGCAATAAGAGGAACTCAAGTGATATAATTTTAAGTTAAATTAAATAAAATTAATAAAATTATTAATCTTAATTTGTTACGAATGCTTCGTCGTGTTTACTTTTTATAATTGAGATTAAATCAAATTTTCAACACTCCTAAATTAATTGTAAGTTCACTCAAAATAATATCGCAGTATTACGTGCACAGAAATTGGGGTTTCCGCAGTAATTGGTGCGCAGTAATTCATGCAAACCCGCAGTAATACCTACATGGAACATTTTTTTTAGATTCGCATTTTCTAAGTAAATCTGGTTTCTTTTCAGAGTTTAAGGACTGCATGCTACTTACTTAATACCAAATATTGCTTTAAAAATTAATTCGTGACGACTTTTATATCTCAAAATCTTTTTTTTTAACTTTAAAAGCCGTGTTGATTTTCGATCCGCAGTAATTGGCACACTTACGGGTAAGTGTGGGTATTACTGTGGATGCCCCAGTTACTGCGGTTTCAATTAAAACTAATGATATACAATGTTTTAAAGATATATAACGCTACAGAACAATTAAAAACAATTAATTTCTAATCCAAGCATAATAAGTATCAACGAATTATCAATAGTTACGATATTTGTAGCTAATTGATTGCAATTTGAAACTCTCATGTTCCCGATTCCCATAGTTTTAATGCTTAGATTTGTTGACAGGCCATGAACACGTTCTGAAAAACTTGTTATAATTCCGTTTCTGAAAATGAAATATTTATTGTGATATTATTTTTTGCAAAGTAAATATCTTATTTTTCTAAATATTTATGCAAAATGACAAAAAATACGTTTTTTAATCATTTTTTTACCAAAACAGTATTTGGTACATGATTTCCATAGGTGTATGAATTACTGCGATCTGTCAGGCGGCACTGCATAACCTTTCAATTTATTACAAATGCTTCGTTATGCTTACTTTTTATAATTGAGATTAAACAAAATGTTGAAAACTCCAAAATCGTTGCTAATGAGGCAAGAGGAAGTCAAGTAATATAATTTTAAGGTAAACTAAATAAGAGTTATAATATTATTTAATCTTAATTTGTTAAAAATGCTTCATGTTCACTTTTTATAATTTAGTTTAAATAAAATGTTCAACACTCCTTAATCGTTGCTAAAGATGCAAGAGGAACTCAAGTGATATAATTTTAAGTTAAATTAAATAAAATTAATAAAATTATTAATCTTAATTTGTTACGAATGGTTCGTCGTGTTTACTTTTTATAATTGAGATTAAATAAAATGTTCAACACTCCTAAATTAATTGTAAGTTCACTCAAAATAATATCGCAGTATTACGCGCGCAGAAATTTGGGTTTCCGCAGCAGTTGGAGCGCAGTAATTGGGGATTCCGCAGTAATTGGTGCGCAGTAATTCATGCAAACCCGCAGTAACACCTACATGGAACATTTTTTTTATATTCGCATTTTTTAAGTAAATCTGGTTTCTTTTCAGGGTTTAAGGACTACATGCTACTTACTTAATACCAAATACTGCTTTAAAAATTAATTCGCGACGACTTTTTCATCGCAAAATCATTTTTTTTAACTTTAAAAGCCGTCTTGATTTTCGACCCGCAGTAATTGGCACATTTACCCTAGTTGTAGAACTTTGTATACAAGAATCCAGAACTATAAACAGAACTTTTACAACTCGTGAAAATGATGTTTTGAAAAAAAGGTGGAAATATTGAGTAGCTATATTTCCCGTAATTTGCTGGAACTATTTCCAAAAAGTGTCAGGAACTCAAGAACTATATATCCCAATTCTCTTTTATTTCTAAGAACGGAGGAATTCGTAGAAAAAACAAAAGCAAGTTGCATCGGCTGAGATTCCGGTGTTCCTAGTATTGGATTTTATAATAAGTTGACTCTCTTAATATAATTCTATTTTTATCATTTTTTGAAAATTGATTTTATAAATTTTTAAGGAATTATTTAACAGCTGATAGTATGTTGGAAATCAAATTTTGCAGGTAACGTTAACGGTAGTTGGCAATTTCCCGCGCCTGATGAAATGTGGTCATTTTCATGCCACTAAATCTTGGAGTCTACTACACCTATTAACTTGATTTTTTTTCATTTTGTCATGAATTGAGTGATAATAACTTTGACCATGGGTTATGTGTTTTCTCAATTACAGCGGCAAGAAGACAGAATTCTTCCCAGTATTCAAAAATGGAATTTTTAAAGAATATTCCAGATCGGTTGTATTTCCCCCAAGTTTGTATAAAAAAATTTCCATGGTCAAATTTGTTCATCAGTTATTCTTGGCAAAATGAAAAAAAAATCAAGCATGAAAATGACCAAATTTCATCAAGCGTGGGAAACTGCCAACTACCGTTAAGAGACAGATACACACAATATCAATTTAATTTAATTTAAGAAAATAACCGTAAAAAGCTTGAGTAAGCTGGATTGAGTCATTAGTGACAAGTTCATCTGGATTTTCTTCTAGAGGCCGTTTTCGACTTTCATAAGATGCCTCATTTTAATTTGATATTTCGCTTTCTTGTGGGATTTACACTTAGAAAAGATCGAGGAATGAGATGAGATGAGTTGATCAAAACTTGATATAAGTGATTTACTTGAGATGAGCACACTTCATGATCAAAAGAGCTTGAGCGAGACAAATGAGTTTATCAGATCGTTGTTCAACACTAAAAGTTTACATGTCAAAGAGAAGTCAAACTGGATATTTGTTAATAAAAATAATCCAAAACAAATTATCAATTGCCCGTGGATGATCAAATGATGTGAAAGTAAATTAAATCAATTTTTTAAACTGAGTAATTGATATTAAATAAATAGGCTTGATACTCTGTAAACTTATATATTTTCATTTTTCAAATTTACGAAGAGGAGGTCGATTTTTGACTTAAGGGTTGTTTTTTGGAAATTTATTTTTAGCGCATTTGAGAGCCGTAAAAAAGCCGGAAAGTTTGATTTAATTGATTTCCGACTTTTGCACATTTTAAGTAAGAGGGGATTGCGTTCTGACTTAGGAGTTGTTTTTTGGAGATTTATTTTTGGTGCGTTTCAGAGCCGTAAAAAAGCCGTAAAATGTGATGTAATTGATTTCCGACTTTTGCACATTTTAAGAAAGGGGGGGTTGCGTTCTGACTTAGGGGTTGTTTTTTGGAGATTTATTTTTAGCGCATTTGAGAGCCGTAAGAAAGCCGGAAAGTGTGATTTAATTGATTTCCGACTTTTGCACATTTTAAGTAAGAGGGTGTTGCTTCGTGACTTAGGGGTTGTTTTTAGGAAATTTTTTTTTAGCGCATTTGAGAGCCGTAAGAAAGCCAGAAAGTGTGATTTAATTGATTTCCGGCTTTTGCACATTTTAAGTAAGAGGGTGTTGCTTCCTGACTTAGGGGTTGTTTTTTGGAAATTTATTTTTAGCGCATTTGAGAGCCGTAAGAAAGCCGAAAAGTGTGATTTAATTGATTTCCGACTTTTGCACATTTTAAGTAAGAGGGGGTTGCTTCCTGACCTAGGGGTTGTTTTTTGGAAATTTATTTTTAGTGCATTTGAGAGCCGTAAAAGAGCCGTAAAATGTGATGTAATTGATTTCCGACGATTGCACATTGTAAGTAAGAGGGGATTGCGTTCTGACTTAGGGGTTGTTTTTTTGGAGATTTATTTTTGGTGCGTTTCAGAGCCGTAAAAAAGCCGTAAAATATGATGTAATTGATTTCCGACTTTTGCACATTTTAAGAAAGGGTGTGTTGCGTTCTGACTTAGGGGTTGTTTTTGGAGATTTATTTTTGGTGCGTTTCAGAGCCGTAAAAAATCCGTAAAATATGGTGTGTTTTTTTTTTATTTGTATTTTTTCTATGGTGGGGGTGTTGAGTGAACGTGCACTTAGCGCCCCACACATAAAAATTGATTTTTTGAAAAAACTTGAAGAGCCGTAAATTTTTAATGTGCGCCTAAAAATAGCCGTAAAAAAGCCGTAAATTCTGGAATAATAAAAAATTCAAATTTTGGAACAATTACTGTCATTTTAATTGATGAAACAAATAGAAAATCGTCATTTTTACAGATCAGGACTACCTGACCCATGGAATCATGCATTTTTTTTAAAGAGATGTACCACGTGAAAAATGGTGGCTGTAACGTATTTTGTAGAACATATCTAGGCGCAGTTTTTGTAAAACTAGGATCATGCGTCCTCAACAATAACCCTGTGAAACCTGACATCATATTTTGGATGGTACGAAACCCCTGTAAATTAGGGATAAAAAAATACCTATTTCTTTTAATGATATCACTCTTAGAAAAAAACCCTAGCAAGGAATTATGATACTCGCTTATACTACTAAAGTCATGCACTTAGAGGCCAATTGATGTCTGGCCCAAAAGTCGACCTTATTGACCCTCCTCCGTTTAAATTTTTCTAATGGATCTCTTTCTTATTTTATGTATTTATTATTAGAAATTTTTTTTAAGCAATTAACGATTGATATCGTGTAGCGTTTAGTCGTGATTCAACATGGACTTTATATTAATCCACACCAAAATCAATATTAATAGTGCAGCATGCGCCAATTTCATCCATTAATTTGTTTATCACAGCTATGGGGGGTGCCTCTTGTAAACGACTGTTTTTTTTTAGAACTTTTTCCAGGAAAATGAAAACATTAATCAAATCGGAATAAAGTACATGATATTATTGACTATTCAAAGTATTTGAAATTATTTTTATGGTTGAAAAAATCCAAAATGGCAGCGCTACAGCTGCTCAAAGTCGGCTCCTTCAATTTGCGCCGAGGAACGCTCACCCAGGTGCGAATTTCTGTCGGCTGCCAGAGTTGGACCATCGGGCCACGGTTAGCCCTACTCTGGCGACCAAGGTTTGGTGACCATAGTTTGGCCAACTGTGGTAGTTTGGGTTTTACCAACTTTGGCAGCCAACACCGGCAACCGAAGATGTGCCCGACCGTTGGCTCAACTATGGCCGAGACTCGAACTAACTGTCGGGCCAACTTTGGCGAATTGCTTTAGATGACCGTAACAGTTCAGTCGACCCACCTCTGGGCCGCGGTTAAACCAATCGTCGGCATATTAATAACTAGATTCTGTTGCCATTGCACGACCAACTGTCGGCCCAACTATGGCCCAGATTTGAACCGACTGTCGGGCCAACCTTGGCGAATTACCTTAGATGACCGTGATAGTTTGGTCGGCCCACCTCTGGGCCATGGTTTAACCAATCGTCGGCATATTATCAGCTAGATTATACCCGCGCGGAAATTGCCTTATTTAAAAAAAAAATCTTGACATTAAAATATAAAAAGTTGTATACTAAGTAAATTTTTACTAATCTACTGTAAGAATATATACTTCTAAAGTATACAACTTTTTATTGGATAATGTTTTTGATAAAAATGTTTTTTCCAAGTTTCATACAAAAATACTGTGTTTTATAAAAATTCAATTCAGTCATTGAAAGTGTAAAAATTTTAAACCCATAGCTGATTAAAATATCTGAAAGAAAAAGATTGCTCATTAACAGGGTACATACCCATCTTATACGGCCTTTGCAGCAGTAGATAATAAGCGAAATTTTCTTCGGAATATGGTAAGCGAGAATAGCTGAGAGGCTTTAGGCGTTAGGAATGCGTTTAGTTATGTAGATGATATAGGTAGGTTAGAGGGTTCGTATCCAAAAACGAATATGAAATTTTTAATTCAAGCGTGCGATTAAAAATAATGTATCAATAACGTACTAATAATGTACTAATCAAATGATGTACATAATCATTTCATATCATATCATAGAATTCATTTTCTACACGGGTACAAGCATATTTTGACTTAGGACGGCCCATCTCCGGCACCCAGCGTCGGACCAACTGTTCACGCCAATGGACGGATAGCGTTATCATTTCACTAGTTGTCCCGACCTCTGGCCAACAACCTGGGCAGGACCATGAAATTGACTAAACTCAATCAATCAAATTTTTTTGATTAAGATTAGTCTTTCGCTTCGAATATTTTTATTGTAAATAAATCGATAAAAATGATATTTATTATAACAATTTTAATGTATATTTAGGTCCATGCGATGACCAGGAAGTTAAAGAATATCTGTATAAAATTTCAAGTACACGGAGAAAAATAGTTGATTAAAACGTTATCGACGACGGGGCATCAACATGCCTCAGTGGGTTAACATGAAATATATAAGTATATCAGCGACGCTTGTGGTGCTTCAAATCGTAGTTGAGTAAAATGAGCATCGGGCGTATTATTTCAATTGGCAATGGTATGGTTCTCTTAAATAAAAAAAAATCCTTACCTCGAGCCTGCCATTAGTCATCCGATACATACATACATACATAAACATCATACAAATACATTCACACCATTTAGTCGTAGCCAATCATATTTTAAATTACAAACACACTTAACATACAACCTTACATATATAAACTTAAAACTACACTTATATACAGTACGATACGCTTTCGTCGAATCACGCACACGCTCGCTTACAATCCTCAGATATAAAACTTGAAATTTTATTATATAGTAACTGCAAGAGTTATTTATAGCTTGTGAGAGTAAGTGTCGTGACTGGAGTTTTTGAGCCTTACTCAAGTTAAAATAAATCAACTTTTTTCATAAATTATTCATAAAATATTTCTTTAAATTAATTAATTATTATAATTATAATTGCTCATGTATATAATATAATGATTAATTAATATTTAGTATACATTTTTATTATAACTACGTATAAAGTTTAATGAAACTAAAGTTTAAAATGTACATTAAAAAATTGCATTATTATTTATCAAAAATTATCTTGTGTGAAAACATTTAAGAGAAGGTTTTTCTGTTTTCTGTGTTGTATATTTTCAAAATATGGATCCTAGATTTGCGAATTCCAAATTATTATTGTGCCTAAGAAATTGTTATGAAATCTAAAGCCTGTGTAGATTTTATATATTTTATGTAATACACTTATTGAGACATTTGGTGTTTAAATTTTCATGGAATCAATTTAATTTTAAAATGTTAAGTGAAAAAGAAAGAAGTAATTATAAATGAATTGAGAATTTATTAAACTTACAGAATCTAAAGGGTTTTCCAATAGGGGCATAAAATTTTTATCTATGAATAAAACACAGAAATATTTGAGATATTGAGTTCAAATTTATTGTGGGTGTAGTGCAAGCATTACATTTTATGAATGAAACTCGATATCGGTCATATGACCACCACGAGCCCGTTTACAGCGGTCGATTCTTTGGACCCAATTTTCCACCACTCTGGCACACATTTCTACCTAAACGTTGGCAATTTCGCGTTGGATGTTGTCTTTGAGGTCGCCTAAAGTTTCTGGCTTGTTGGCATAGACCAGTGACTTGATATGGCCCCATAAAAAGAAATCCAATGGCGTTAGATCGCATGAACGAGGCGGCCATTCGTCTTGTTTAAACCACATATCGTTGATGTCAAGTTTTTCCAATTCTGGCCACAAATAATCTTCCAACATATCACGATAGCGCTCTCCATTGACGGCAACATGACGGTCGTTTTCATCCACGAAAAAATACGGCCCAATCACACCTCCGCTCCGGCATGAAAACCGCACCAAACAGTCACTTTTTGCGGATGCAACGGTGTCTCAAGAAGCACATTCGGGTTTGTTACTGACCAATAACGCATATTTTGCTTATTAACAAAGCCATTGAGCCAGACGATTATTACGGCCGAAAATTGGAGTAAGCGCTCTTAAAGTTGCGACCAAAACTTTAACTAACGTTTTGACATTGACAGTTCATTAAAAAAGTTTAAGGGTGCGTTCATATAAAGATAAGAAATTGTTATGTCCCTATTGGAAAATCCTTTATATTAATAGATTATGTGAAACTTTTAAATAAATTATTTTAAATATAGTGGATAATCATAAAAACAAATAGTGGTTAACACTGTGTAGCATATACGAAAGCTTCGTGACGAACAGACAAAACACGATCAAACACGACTGCAGTACGATGAATTTTTAAATCACTACTTTATAAGTGGAATCCACTATTTTGTATTTAGAGAGTACTAAAATAAACTGTGATTGTATTTTGTATGTTTTTATTTGATTTTGATTATTAAATATAATAACTTGGTGCATCAGTATGCTAAAAATTCAACACGTTTTTCAAATTAAAATTTTTTTCTGTGTGCCCAAGGCGCAGATTACTTTTATTCGTTCCTGCGTAAATAGATATAGCTGGTGGAATAAGTCTTGCGATTTACGGTATACTCAGCTCTCGATTGAAGCGTAGAGTAGGGTGAACGGAAAGCTCTACTATTTTTGTGATTTGATAAAAGATTGGTTTTTTATAATTATACTACGAGTAATAATATATATATATAGAATTTTTTAATCCATGCCTTCCTACTTCACCCTACACTTTTGAATTTTACTCAACTTTGATTCATTTTTGAACATTTAATATATCACTGTTTGATATTAACAAGGTTTCCTCCAATAAACCACTCTATTATATAATAGCAACCAGAAACTTTATTTAATCACTCTACAGTAACTTCAGTACAGCTCTCTCTCTTAATATACAACCGCTCTCAGCGGAGGACGACGAACGAGAGAAAACTGCCGCTCGGCCGCTCGCTGTAGTATACATATTCTTCCGTGTGATGGCGCTGCGCACACATTCTCTCTGACACACACACTTAAATAAATGTACCTCATATTCTAACACGCCTCTTTACATTTATGTTGTGCGCAATTTCAATATTTCTTTAAATTAAATTTAATAAACTTCTCAAATTTTCGAACCTTACTCGCCCAAGAGCTTTCGTTAATATATCTGCTACATTTTTTTCAGAACTTATTTTTACAACATCAATCAAACTCTTTTCATAATTCTCATTTACAAAATGATAGTGTACTTCGATGTTCTTTGATTTTTTAGTAAAATTTCCGTATTTCGCAATACTTACAGCGCCGGAATTATCTTTATACATATTAACGGGTTTCTTAATTTCTTCCTTAAAGCTACTTAACAAATCTCTTATCAACAGAATTTCACTCACTGCTTCAGACAGTGCAACATATTCTGCAGCTGTCGAAGACTTTGTTACACTTCCTTGTTTCCTTGATTTCCAATGTATCACATTTCCATATAATCTTACAATATAACCAGTTGTGGACTTTCTGTCTACATAATCTCCTGCCCAGTCTGCGTCTACATAGCATTCAAGAATATCTACTTGATCATTTCTCTTTAACTTTAATTTTAAGTATTTGGTTAAATACAGGTATTTTAAAATTCTTAAAGCATATTTAAAATGCGTTTCATCAAAACAATTTTGAAACCTACTTAAGTAGTTAACGCTATAACTTATATCTAATCTAGTTCCTGAACTAATATACAAAAGTGCTCGTATCAAATTTCTATACTTTATTTTTTCATTTGACTCTTCCGCAGGCTCCAACTTTAAATTTTGTTCCATTGGCGTTTTATATAATTTAGCTTCTTCAATCTGATATTTTCTAGCTAGTGATTTAATATACTTCCCTTGATCTAAGTACATCTCATTATTCTTTTCATCATATTCAATATTAATGCCTAAATACATACTTATCTTTCCCAAATCTTTCATCTGAAATCTTTCCTTTAAGGCCATGGATCAATCGTACAACGTGACTAAATTATATATTTATTCGTTCATGTAAGATAACTTTTTTAATTTACAATGTATCTCTCTGATAATTTGGGAAACGTAACAAAAGATAATAAAGCACGTCTGTTAACTTCCTATTAGAACTCTGTAACCTACTACATCATAACCTATCAAAATATCCAAATCAGCTTTCCTATCCCATTTTGAATTTCTTTTGCTTTCAGGTACTCTAACAAATATTTTACTTCCGTACAATTTTAAATACTTCGTGTCTGGCTTTTCATTAAGAAATATCTCATAAGGAGATTTATTTCTTACTACCGTGTTCGCAATTGTCCTATTCTTTAAATATGCTGTGGCGCAGACTACTTCTGGCCAGAACTTTCTTTCTATCTTGGACTCAGCTAACAAACACCTAGTACTATCCATAATTGTCCTATTGTACCTTTCTGCTGTACCGTTAAGTTCATGTACATAAGGTGGACATGTTTCTAATTCAATTCCCTTTTGTCTACACAATTTATACATATCTTTATTTAAATATTCAGTTCCATTATCACATCTTAATTAATTAATTTTCTTTTTCCAGTCTTATTTTCAATTAAATTTATATATTCAATAAAACGATCATAAACTTCATCTCTAGACTTAATTGCATAAATTTTTGCCAATTTACTATAATCATCAATAAACGTTATAAAATACTTTTTTCCTCTATAACATACTGTATTGTGTGGCCCATTCAAATCTGTATGTACTATTTCTAATATATCCTTCGCTCTGTTTCTATTATTATCAAAAGGGATATTGTGCATTTTGTTTTCAATACACGTAGCACATTTATAGTAATCTGTTTCTATTTCATTAGGCAAACCCTGTAAAACATGATTTTTACACATCGTATTCAAGTAATTAAAGTTAACGTGTCCCAATGTTCTATGCCACTTTTCTTTTAAAGTCATTTTTTCATTTTTAACTGTCAAGTTGGATTCTTTATTTCTTTCAATAAAACTAGTCATTTTATACATTCTACCAATTTTCCATGCTATCGCAATCAATTTATTGTTTCTATTATATATTTTTGAGCTGTTTCCGATAGATATTACTTTATGATTATCAGTCACTTTAGGGAAACTTATTAAATTTCTGTCCATATCTTTCACGTAAAATACATTTTGTAATTTAATATTTATTTTTTGATTATACGTTTTGAATTTGCCTTTTACATGACCTACTTTTGTCGCTTTCAAAATTCTACCATCTCCTACTTTAACATTAATAGGCTCTTTTAATACAATTGCATCACTAAAATAATTTTCATTATTAATCACGTGGTCTGTACATCCGCTATCTAAAATCCATTCTATTTTAGTTTCATTTACATTACCGTTTCTTATATTCGCAGACCTTGTTTCTACTGAAGTGTTCAACACTTCGCTCTTCTCAGCGCTCTGATGACCTTGGCTGTTGTCGTCGCTGCCTCGCGCGCCCCGGCCGCGTTGCCTGTAGCCGTTCCTTCCACGCCGGTTGGAACTCGTTCCTCGCTGCTGCGTGTTATAGACTCTGCCGTTGCCCCCTCCTCTTTGTGGCGCACGGCTTCCTCTACCGCCTCCTCGCTGCGGCGTTCCTTGATTCCACGAATTGTTTTTCTTCGGGCAATCGTACTGTATGTGCCCTACACTGCCACATACATAACATGTCCTTTTATCCTCTCTTCTTTTCTCAAACGTAAACTCGTTTGATCTCGAATTTTCACTTTCACCATGTCTCTTTTTAAATTCAAATTCCAATTTTGATTTTACAAATTCCACTGTTTTGTCCTTTTCAGCTAATGCGTCCACAATATAAACCATGTGTGACATACTTTCTGGTAGCGTTAATAAGAAATAGTTTAGTTTATCTTCTTTCGTCACATTTTCTCCAGCATTTTTTAATTCGTTCACTAATTTTTCAAAGTTATTATAAAAGTCTGTCGGGTTCTCACTTACTTCCATTTTCAAATCGAGCAGCTTTCTTTGACATAATACACTCGAGATTCCCTATAACGAGATTCCCTGTAACGAAACCTCTCTTTAACGAGCGCGTCTCGCCTCCCTATAACGAACAGACGATCGACTCCTCTTCCCCCACTACTACGGAATGAAGCGCGCTCGAATTTGAAAAAGTAATCAATGAGTTTGATGGCTTTTATCACAAATTAATGAGAAAATTATTGGTAAAATATTGAAAAATTACTTGATAGTGTAATTTTACAGTATTTGAAATAAAAAAGTTCATATTCAATATTTCCAATCTGGAGTTTTCAATATTTTGAAGTAAAGTCGGTTATCAAACATTAAAATTGCATAAGTTTTTTTGGAAATTTTGATATTTCACACGTTACTGTAGATAACTAAAATTCTCCCTTTTTAAACAATAAGTATAAAAAATGTATATAATTACAATTAATCAGTATGTATAATTCTGCGCAGTTTATTATTGTGATCAATAACACATGTGTTTCGAAACGCTTTTTTTATGCATGAAAACCAACAGCAACATTTTAACATTTATATTACTGTTTATTACATTAAAAGTTTGAATAACAATGTAATTGTGTTAGAAAAATACTTTCCATCAACACCGTGAAAAAATATGTAACGATACATTTTCTACTTTTGAGAAACAATATTGTACTATTGAAAGTACTCTGGCGTATGTATCGGATAGGAATTCATTCCAAACCAATCAGAACTATTCCGATTCACTCCGATATTTGTATCCCAGCCAATGCGAATCATTCCGAACCAATCCGAAAAACGTGTTGTGACTCGTCTGATGAAATATGGTATAAAAATCTATCCGACCTAATCCGATTTAATACTAGGCAACTATCCGAATGAATCCGAACCAATCTGAAACCAAGTTTTCATTCAAGGTCAATCCCAATAAATCCGAGCTCCGATTGATCCAAACCGAATTTTCAATTAGAATTAATCCGAATCAATCCGAGGTCGGAATGATTTGGATTAATTCTGATTGAAAATTTGGTTTGGATTAATCCGAGCTCGGATTAATTTGGATTGAAAACTTGGTTTTTTATTGGTTCGGATTCAGTCGGATAGTTGCCTCGTATTAAATCGGATTAGGCCGGATCGATTTTTATACCATATTTCATCAGACGAGTCACAACACGTTTTTCGGATTGGTTCGTAATTTTTTTTTTAACTTTGTTATTGATTTTCTTACTAACTTGCATTTTATAATTACTTTGAATTATTTTTTAATTTCAACACTGTTATTTATTTTTATTCTGAATTTATTGTTTTGATTGTTCGTTTAACTAAGAATGCATATTGTAAGATGTATACCGTTTATCAGGCTTACTTTTCCTGACGTTCATCAAAAAGACGTTTTTGAACCAATGCATAAAGGTCTCTTTCGACATCCAGGTTTTTTTTGGTTAATGTAATCAATAGGGAGCTTTCGATTTCCAAGGGAATTGAAGCATCCAGTGTGTCCAGATTTGACACGCGAACGTTAGGCACACAACGCCAACAGCAGTACGTACGTGAGAATGGTTGCTTGCGCAGCGTAGTGTGTCTGCTGTTCGCAGTGGTTCTCTGAGTTTTCTTTGGTTGAAGGCTCCTTGTACCTACAGCTGATATTGCGTGCGTGAGGAATCACATGTACGCACTGTTAGCTAAAGTTGTGTAAGTTAGATTGCTATATGAAACTCAACTGGCAATGAATTTATTTTTTGGTACTAATCCTTAATCCGCCAATTTTTCGTGAAAATTTTTCGCAACGCTTTGCAAAATTATTCCGGAAATTAGTTCACCGTTGGCTCTTCTTTGGTTAAACCACTCATAAACAATGCGGTCAAGGATGTCGTAATCTGTATCGCGCAATCGTTTTCGGCTGATGGTCGAAACAGTGGAACTTTGGATGTTGTATTTTTGGCAAATTTCCCAATTTTTCTTCCCATTTTCTAAATCTGTCAAAATTTCCATTTTTGTATTCATTGTCAAGACTTTTCTTTTTTTTCTGAAAATATTAAAAAATACACCTGATATAAGTATAGATATTTTTATTATTATATTATTATATTTTTAGTATTTTGAGTACATACCGTCAAATAAGTTAATTCCATAATAAATACTCACAGAAATCTTTTTTATACGTTTTTAACTATGTAAATAAATTATTCACATAGCCTCACTGACAGACTGACTGCGCGCATTATATAATGCGCATAACAGCGCGTAGCAACTAGTAGGATATGGAGGGGATCCCTCTCGCGCTCATTACAGAGAGGTCTCCGATGCTCGAGCTTCTCGTTACAGGGAATCTCGAGTGTAATTCCACAGCACTACTTTTAACTAAGTAATTTTCATCCAACTTAGCAACCATTTTCTTTGCAGTTTCTTCTGAAATAATCAATTCCAATTGTGTATTTGTCATACTGTTCACTATATAATTTTTGGCTTTTATCTCTTTCTTCTTCCACTCAACTTCTGTTATCGCTGCCGGTCTTTCATCATTTTATACAACTTCATTGCACTCTTTAAATTCTAGGAATAATTTTAATTTGTACTTCCATTTATCATAGTCTGTCCCATCAAATACTTGTAACGTGATTCCTTTATTTTCCGAAGCCATCTTGTTTTCAACAGGAACTTCCTTTTGTTCACTTTTTGTTTCGCAATCAAAAAACTCTTCTTTTTGTTCAATGTCACTTTTTGTTTCACTTTCTACTTCTTGAGGTTCTTTTTTTCGCTCATGCGTTTTTCTTTGTTCTTGCGCTTACCTAGCGCTCAAATCAGAAACACTTTACTCCCCGGCCGGAACCACGCTCTGCTACCATGTTTGATATTAACAAGGTTTCCTCCAATAAACCACTCTATTATATAATAGCAACCAGAAACTTTATTTAATCACTCTACAGTAACTTCAGTACAGCTCTCTCTCTTAATATACAACCGCTCTCTGCGGAGGACGACGAACGAGAGAAAACTGCCGCTCGCTATAGTATACATATTCTTCCGTGTGATGGCGCTGTGCACACACTCTCTCTGACACACACACTTACATAAATGTACCTCATATTCTAACAGTCATTAATAATTACAATGATACTAATAGTATATTATGTGCTCAGGCGCATAATGAGGGTTACTACGCGACGAGCGACAATGCTCGCAGGAGATCGAACCCAAGCCGAGGCGCGATCAGTCCTGCGAGCTTTATAAGCGAGTCTCGTAATTACCCGAATTGTGTGCATTGGCACATATTCTATTTTATGTGACTTCAGTATGCATATGAGTTTTTATGCGTACACTCGAATCTAATCTAGTATTCATCATGATTCTCGTCCATTGCACTTGATATTTCGCGACTAGTTCCGGCCATTTTGATTTTCTCGATCTTGTGTAGTAGTAGCGTATTGTAATAGAGCATGCGCAGTTCAAATGTACAAGGCTTTGTCAGTACGGCGCCAACGCTGTACGAAGAAGAAGAGGAATAAGCAGAAGATTACGCTCCGCTGTATGGTTATAGGCACATGCGCAGTTCAATTTTTACATTACATTCCTCTGTATCGTAATAAACAACATTGCGCTACTCTCACCTGAAGCGTAAAAACGAGTTTGTGCGCCGGAGGCACATAAATAACTTTTAACTTGTCCGTATGTCCCAAATTTGATCGGAAGTTGAGTAAAATTACTTCAACTATTTTTCTGCGTGTAGATCGGTTCATTAGTTTTTGAGCTATATTCCCCGATGTGAAAAAATTTACTTTTTGAGAATTATTAAATTTTTTAGCATGAAGGGAATTCTCAAAGTATACGAACATGAGTTACGATATTAGGTTCACTAGATAGAAATGCGGAATTTTTACCTTGAAGAATAATTGTGGCCTTAGAATGCAAAAATGAATTGTAATCAAAATAAATGTAACGAGTTTCGAACTGACCGATCTAAAGTTTAAAATTTTCCTATTTTTCGCGTGAGTTCATAGGGACCCACTGGCACCTATCAAACTTTCAAAAAAAAAAAAATTTTGAGAGATATATTAATTTAAACTTTTGATGAAATTGGATAAAATGCTAAATTCTCTTGTGCTTAAAATTCATTATCTCCGGTTGAATTAATCAAATCAATTTCGGGTCTGTTTCATTGTTTAGCTTATTACGTTAGGTTTTCAGATAAATATTTTTATAATTTTTATTTTGTTAATTAACTACAGATATAAGAAATTTAATTGTTTAAACAATTTCTGCATATTTGCCCCCTCAATAGAAAAATTTGGAAAAAATAGTATCATATGCGCTATGTTTCAATATAACTAGCGCATATTTAATAAAAATGGAGACTTCATTAGATCGGAAGATATTAAATATTTTTGAACGCGTGACGTGTTTAATCATGTTCGAGTCGATCAAAAGCACATTACTTATGTATACTATTTTAATACTATTTTTTCCAAATTTTTCTACTGAGGGGCGGGGGGGGGGCAAATATGCAAAAATTGTTTAAATAATTAAATTGCTTATATCTGTAGTCAATTAACAAGATAAAAATTACAAAAATATTTATATGAAAACCCAACGTAATAAGGTAGAAAATGAAACAAACCCGAAATCGATTTGATTATTTCAACCGGAGATAATGGATTTTAAGTACAAGCGAATTTAGCATTTTATCCAATTCTATCAAAAGTTAAGATTAATATATCTCTAAAAAATTTTTTTTTTCTGAAAATCTCGATATACGTGTAGGTTAATTTATTAAAAAGAAGCTATAAAAATTTTTTTATGCAAATCTAAGTTCTGAACTCAAAATGAGTGTACGATTTGCACTCATCGTATTCCTGAAATTCTGATCATTTTATTTTTAATAAATTCAGTACATAATTTTACGTTTTTTTCAGCTAATTATTAGTGAACGAAAAGAAATCTGCGTTAGCCCGAATCTGTACCGGCGTCCCCACTTTACATCTCTGTTTAAATCCTGGCTGTGGCAGATTTCTTCGCCTTCTTTAATAATTGTTTGAAAAAGTCGTAAAATTCTGTACTGAATTTATTAGAAATCCTAGACGTTAAAGAAGTTGAATAACATCAGTAGAAAATTATAATCTGATATAAACGTGGGTTAATATCGTGTTTAAAATGTAGTGTTGCCATATAACACTAGGACTTGCAAGTATTATAATTATGCGATGGACCAAATATTGATACCAAAAGTCTCAGGGTAGGAAAAGACATTTTCACCCCCCCCCCCCCTCACACCCCCAACCCATAATTCCTGCAAAGGGGTACCTAAATACCAATTTTTGCGTGTTTCAGGCTGAAAGAATTGAAATTTTCAAGGAACTAAAGTAGTGTGGTCTGCATATAAATATTCCTCTTGGTTTCACAGATGTTTTTACGTATAACTTATCGCAAAAAGTAAAGTAATTATGCCTAGGAAAAGATTCAATTCACTCCATCACAAGGACGTAGATAGCGTTAACTTTGTTGACGTTGAAATTTCTGAAGAGTCTTGTGAAAATAAATTATTTTTCGGTAATTCATTACAAAATAAAAGTTATGGCATGGATGCAAGTAAAATACAAGTTATGAGAAGTAATCGTAGAAAAGAATCAGTGCGTACTTCTAAAACTATGAATGAGCAGCTACAATCTGATAATATCAAAGAAACTAAGAAGATTCTACATGTGCTAATCAAGCCAGAACCTGTCGAAACGAGTAATGATGGTGGAGATCCGGCGACCTATAAAAAACTTGCTTCTGCTGTAAGAGTAAAGAGAGAAGTGCCAGATGAAGATCAACCTATAAGACCATCTCCTAACTTACAGACTATTCAGTCAAAACGTCTTAAAAAACTTCCAGAATCTGATGTCGCATGTAAAAGAGTAGTCAGAGAAGAATTTATTGTTCCAGACTTGCCAACTTCAATACTCATAGACTTACCCGTAAAATCCGAACAAGTTTCAGAAAAAGGCGAAGAAGATAAAGCACATAACGAGAAGACATCTTTGAATAAGTAACTATACTTAATTATCTGTGTTTCAGTACTTGTAAATACACAAGGAAAGACAGAAAGGCGTTTAAACTTGTTATCTTACGCTTTGAATTAATTTCAGCTTTTTTGTTAATGAGGGGCTGTTTCCACTCTATCAATTTTATACGAAATAAGACATTGGCTTAATATAGCAGGTTTCTTATTTGAATACCTTGGTGTTAAAGTTTTCGAATTTTTGGCCTTCCTTGTTTATTTATCGATCCTGTAAACCTTAGTAAAATGTAGTATCATAATGTCTAAATGTAGGTACTTTAGAATTCCTTATGTTCTACAACAAGGCTAAAATTTTCAATCATTACTGTTTCCCAAAGTCTACATGTTGACATTTTTTCTTGTTTTCATTACCTAACAAAAAGCTATTGTGAATTTATACAAAATTATTTTCGCTGCTAACGCGAATTCATATATTAAGAGGAGGTTTAGACAAGTGTCCAATAGTTGCTAGCGTGCGAATATTTCTTCTCTAAATCGTCATTGAAAAGAAGAAATAAAAACAGCAATATTACAATCAAAAGCTCATGATTTGTTGTATACTATGAATACACCGAACATTACTCATGCGTCATAAGGTTGTTTTTACAACTTTAGATGGCTGGAAAACCGGTCCAAAGTTGAGCCTTTTTCTCCAATAGTACAAGAAAGTTGTACATTCCGCAGTCGGTAACTGTTGAAACGAAGCATGCACCTACTATTTCGATTTCGGCTTCAAACAGTAATAATTTAAAGAGAGAAAAAAGCGAAAATCTAATGTGAAATCACGGAATCTATAAAATAAAAAAAGTTCAAGAGGCAAAGGAGAAGCTTGCAAGATAAAAGAAGGAGCTGCAGTGTCCGTTTTGTCACTCTTCGATAAGGTGAGTAATGATAAAAATGTTACAAACCTAATAAATTTATACAGAACAATTACATGAAATAATGTTTCAAAAAATAATTGAGTGAAAATGCTCAAATTAATCAAATCATTTCATGTACTCAAAAGAAAAGTTATGATAAATAAAATTGATCAATAAACCGGAAATTTCAAACATTCTTTTTAGTTAAAATTTTTTGAAACTGCATATAGGCGTATCTCAAGAACCTTTCTCTTTTCAAAAAAAAAATTAAGGAAATTTTTTTGTAAATACAACACCTTTAATTTCACAATATTATCTGAAGGTACTACAATATATTCTGCAATTGGACAGGAGTAAACTATTGCCTTACAACAGTTATCAGTGATTAAAAAATGTTACTTATGCGAAAGAAAATGACCAATGGCATTTAATTTGTGTTTAAAAACATTAGAAGATCAGTTAACAAAAATTTAAAAATTAGAAAAACGAAAATAAAATTATGAATTAGGCAATAAATTACAAAAAATTTAATGAGTCTGAAGATATACAATTAAAAATTAGTTAATAATATTATAAGTAACCATAAATATGACAGTTTCCTTATGTGACGTCGCTCCAAACATGTTACCAATTTCACATTGGACAAATCTTAATTTTATATTTCACCATTACGGTTAACCGTAACAATTTATAATTGAGGCTTCGGCTTCCATAACCGACGGAGTGCGTGGCCTAATAGGCAAAAGAGGGGAAATATGGTCAAAAAAACGTGGCAGTACATGTTAAATGTCATTCCGCATATTTTTTCTCCCATAAATTTTTGTGTCAGAACTCTAGTTTTTTTTTATAATTAAAGAAACCCGTAATTTTTGAATGTTCGAAATCAATCGATTTTTTACAATCAACTCGCTGTTTTTCGTACAAATTTGTCCGGAATTGTTCGACATAACAAAATTCGCAATTTGTTAGTAATTTTTATTATAACAGTTGCGGCTGGCAGAATTCTCATTTTTCATCTTCAAAGAAAAAAAGTATGCAAGAAAGTTTAGAGTTTAAAAAAAAAACTAAAGTTCTGACACAAAAATTTATGGGAGAAAAAATATGCGGAATAACATTTAACATGTACTGCCACGTTTTTTTCAATCATTTTTCCGAATTTTTTATTTAAATGAAATAAAAAAGTTCGCGCATTGCGGTATCCCCTCTTTTGCCTACTAGGCCACGCGCTCCGTCGGTTATGGAATCCGAAGCCTCAATTTTCTGTTAAAAATTAGCAAATAAGTATTTTTTTCTTGAGGGAAATTACAGAAAACGCAAGGACAGCCATGAAAAGGTATTTATAAACTTTTCCGAAATCTTTATTTATATTTTCAAGTGTCATGAGTATTAGGGTCATTTTTAAGTTTCATACCCACAATTTTTTTGTACATGTTCATAATAAATTAGAAGATATTAGTTTTTAAATTATAATTTCCCTCATAAGAAAATGCGCACAGTGGTTTAGATTGGCCCTTATTCTCTATTATTACTTAAATTTTTAGTTTGAATAAGTTTTTTTTACGCACAAGCTGGCATATTTACAAAGAATCTATTTAAAACTATTTGTGCAGTATACTTTACACTATAATACATACTTTGAAAATAAAATTAATTTGATATTTATTCAAATTACCTGGATATCTTTGAGAAAAATAATAGTGAAATGTTCTTGAGATATGCCCATATAAAAGACTTCTTTTCTGATTTCATTAACTGTAAATCAATCTGTCACGGCGCCTCTTTATTCTAGCATATAAGCTTCTCTTCTCTTTAAATAAGTTTGTAACTTCCTCATTTGTCACCTTATCCATCCAACTTATTTTTAATAGTTTCCTATGACAACATATATGTAAAAAATATTTGTAGCCTCGTAATACCTTTCCACGAATTATTCCTGAAGTTTTTTGTAGTAATAAAAAATGTTTAAGTAGAATACTCATTCAATATTTAATTCTAACAACCAAAGTTGACGTGAATTCTGAGGGAAACCCTCCATAGGTTGGCTTTTGTGCAATGGAAATAGCTTGAGTTCTTGAGTGCGGTGTTGCCATATTTTGATGTTACACGTTCAGCCAAGTAGTCGCAACATTTGGAAACACTGCAGATGTTCTAACACGCAGGGGAAATACTCTAGGGCTTGGTATTCGTGTAGTAATTTTTAAGGTGGGTATCGGAGGGTTAAGACTAATTATACCAATTTTCTAGTAAGTATGTAAAAACTCTAAAAAAGTAAAAACAGCAGTGCTCCCAGATCGTGGATGGAATTTACCCCCTCCACTCTACCAGTTTATTGCAAAAAAAGCAGTTTTTCAAATATAATTTTTGATGTATATTACTTTTTCAAGTTGTTCTTTTATTATATTTGAAATTTTGCCCAAATTATACTTGAAAGATTGCTTTTATTTCAATTAAATGTCAAAATGGAGGGGGAAAATTTCATCCACGATCTGGGAGCACTGAAAAACAGTAGTCGGAAAAAAGTGTGACGCCCCTCAGGCATAAAACCACACACAAAAAATATTTTTGCTCACTATCTTGTAATGGGTAGGAACTTAACAGTTTTTTAATGAAATATTGCCGAGTTACCTATTTTGTACTCAGCTATATTTATTTAAAATATAAGATCATGTATAATATTGCGTTAGAAAAGGGAGAGTGTAATGTTGCGTTAGAAAAGAGAGAGTATACGTTCTCATTGCGTTGTAACCCCTTTTTTAGAAATGTTTTTGTCTCTAAAAACTTAAATTCTTAGAGATTGAGAGGTTACAACACTGGGTACCTCAATGTTGGATTGAATCATCGGTACAGCTTCTTGCCTGTACGTTGTTTCACCTCGGTTACCAAAACTACAATTTGAATAACAATTTCCTTCTGTTTTAGTCTGTTGTATCTGGCCATTAGGTTCTGAATTGTAGATCGTACGGGACAGTCGTTGTTGCTATTTTGTGATAAAAAATCCTTTAGATTACTAATTATTGTCATTCTCTCATGGGCATTGGTTATATTAATTCCAATTATTAATTTCCATTTTTCATTATAACCCGTTGTTTTTCCAGGTTGTTCACGGTACAAGTTTCCGTGTATTTTTTCAAAATCATCTTGAGGTGTAGTGTAAACAACTAGGACCGGGTGCATGATCAGGATGGTTTTCTTCATTTGCAAAATACGGCTCGGTGTTATCAATATGCACTCTGATTACTTGTTTTTTTGTGATTATTTTTTGATTCTTGTTTAATATTTCTATTATTTTGTAATGTCTATTAAATGAGACGCTTAGTTTGTTAGTTTTTAAATAGTTCTTGATTTTTACTAAGTCTCCAATTTTATAAATAGGGTGGTTTTATAATTTTGGAATCCAAATATTTTTTCCGTTTTTCATTTTCAATTTCGATTCTCTTTGGCTTTTTGTAAATTGAATTCATGTCGTTTCTTCCATTTTTGGATAAGATCTTGATAGGTTAGTCGTGATTTTTGTTGTATGGAAGAGGGGATATTAGGTTCTCTGCCAAATGTTAGTTCGTATGGTGAAAATCCAGTAGTTTCATTTTTTGTAGTATTGATGATAAATTCTGTAATATTTATTTTGGCTTGGGGTCAGCTTAGTTTCTAATTATTTATGTCATAGAGGACATAAACATTAGGAAGGCAAACGTTTCGGCCACAGATGGGGGCCCTCTTCAGTGCCAATTGGCTTAATTGTAACCTTTAAATATTAATTAACTAATACATGCAATTAAAAAATATATGGTATTTTTTGTTTTTTTGTTTTTTTATTTTTTTTTCCTTTTTGCTTATTAATAAAAAATAGAGTAAACATGCAGAAAAACTTATGAGTAAGCGAGTTTCTAGGTGTGAAGAAACCAGGCCGTTCCAAAAACTGCTCCAACAAGTAATCCTCTCCCACAGGAACCGTGAAAAATGCGGCCGCGGAACGCACTCCCTCAAGGGCACATATATAAACACAATTATTTCAAACCAGAAAGAAACAACACACTGGAGAATATAACGTGGGTCCTTGGTAAAGCACGCACAGCAAACCACACATATGCACGAGCACCAGAAGTAAAGGACACTGAAGTTAAACCAATCAGAACATTGCAATTGGTACAGAAAAATTTATTTATTTCCTCAAAAACCACAGAGATGACAGACGGATGTAAGTCCACCACTCTGCCACATGGCTAGAAGAAAACTGATTTGGGAATAAGTCGTGTTTAGGAAGACAAGTGTTCAGAGTTTGACGTATATGGAGAGCATTCTCCATGATAGGTCAGGTTCCAACACCAAGGGTTATACACAGTCAAAATTTACTTTAATGTCCCCGGCACTTGAGATTTCTATGTGCTCAAGCGTCCAAGGAAAGCAAACCCCTACCACGTGTTCGAAGAATTCTGTAAGGAAAGGCACTCAATACGGTCCCGGCGTCGTAAAAATTATACACATTTTTGTGGATATAGAAAGTAAAATGCAGCTAAAGTGGAAATTCACGAAAAATTAATTTCCTGGTTTTTCGAAACCTCTGATTCTTAATAACTGGAACCCGGAAAAATACAATATTAAGTTTATAAGTATGATGTCCGAGTTTTTCGGATTATAAGACTGCTGTAAAGTGGTAAAATATTACGCGAGCTATTCAAACTCTGATTTGAATAGAGAGGTCAATTAATACGGTAGCACTACGGATTCTGAGACTAATAAAAAGTTGCAAAGTGATGCGCGAGCACTTCAGACTCTACCTTTAAGTGAGGTGGCCAAGTAATGCGCGAGTTCTTGGGAGTATGAGAATTTTTATATAGTGGCCAAGTAATGCGCGAGATTTCCGTACTCTGACTTTAAGTAAGGTGGCCAGGTAATGCGCGAATTCTTAGGAGTATAAGAATTTTTCTAAAGTGGCCAAGTAATACGCGAGATTTCCGGGCTCTGACTGAAAGTAAAGTGGCCAAGTAATGCGCGAGTTCTTAGGAGTGTAAGAATTTTTATATAAAGTGGCCAAGTAATGCGCGAGATTTCCGTACTCTGACTTTAAGTAAGGTGGCCAAGTAATATGCGAATTCATAGGAGTATAAGAATTTTTATAATGTGGCCAAGTAATACGTGAGATTTCCGTACTCTGACTAAAAGTAAAGTGGCCAAGTAATGCGCGAGATTTCCGGAATCTGACTTTAAATAAGGTGGCCAAGTAATGCGCGAATTCTTAGGAGTATAAGAATTGTTATAAAGTGGCCAAGTAATACTCGAGATTTCCGGATTCTGACCTTAAATAAGGTGGCCAAGTAATGCGCGAATTCTTAGGAGTATAAGAATTTTTCTAAAGTGGACTAGTAATGCGCGAGTTCAATGACGTCAGAACTGCTGTAAATACAAAAATATCCGCGCAATACGCGAGATCAACGAAGTCTGTCCTAAATAAGGTGGCAAAAAAGCGCGAGTTCAATGGACCTCAGGACTGATATAAAGTAACAAAACTAGCCGGGTAATACGCGAGTTCAACGAAGTCTGACCTAAATAAGGTAGCCAAGTAATGCGCGAGTTTCAACAAAATCTGGCCCAGATAAAGTGGCCAGATGTGAGATCATAAAACCTGAAGGGACGACTGAAATACATGGCGGAGTCCCAATTTCTCAGGTCAGATTTTTTATGACCCTTTTTTAAGTATAGGGTTGTAAATCTTAGAAAGGTTTTCTATGTCAGTTCTAAGATTCACTGCATCGTCCGTACCTGCAATGTGACACATTTCCAACAGTAATCTTTTTTTATAGTTTATTTCGTTAGCTAGGATTTTTGTTCTGTCAAAATCGAAGAAATGGTCTTTCTCAATTGTATGTTTAGTTAGTGCATTTTGTTTATTAGGGCTTTCTCTAATGTTGTTTTTATGTTCTTTTAACCTGTTTTTAAGGAACCTTTTAGTTTGACCTATATAGACGGCTTTGCAATCATTCCCTTTGCAAGGAACGCTGTAGACGATGTTGGACGATAGTTCTTTAGGAATTTTATCTTTGGTTGGCTTGAATATCATTTTTAGATTTTTTTGATTTTTATACGCGGTTTTCAAGTTGTAGCTGTGTAGGATTCCCGATATTTTTTCTGACAGACCTTCGATATAAGGAATGCTAATGAAAGGTTTGATTTCCGCGTTTATGTCGATATGATTGTTGCCTAATCGTGTTTTTTGTTCAAGGGTAAGAAGTCTCTGGTTAATAATGTCTTGTGTGAAACAAGGTGGGTAGTCATTTTCATCTAGTGTATCTGTAATTAATTTAAGGTTGTTTTTTTGAAATTTCTTGTCTGAAAGTAAAATTGCTCTGTCAACCAAGTTGTTAATTACACTTTTTTTATATCTAAGGGGGTGGTGGGAGTTGAAGTTAAGGTATCTGCCTGACCAACTAGGCTTTCTATACCAATTGAAAGATAGTTCTGTTTCCTCGTGATAGAGACGTCTAAGAAATTGATAGCACCACCGACCTCTTTTTCTAGAGTGAATTCAATATTGAGGGGGTTAGTATTGAAAATTTGTAAAATTCGGTCAACATGTGTGTTGGGAATCATGATGAAAATATCGTCTACGTAACGAAAATAGACAGGTACTTCAAAGTCAAGGTTGGAAAGTCTGTCTTTCTCTAGGTCATCCATCACTAAATCAGCAAGGACGGGGGAGAAAGGAGAACCCATTGGTAATCCACGTTTTTGGAAATAAGTTTTGCCGTCAAAATTAAAATCTGTGCTGTCTAAGCATAATCGCAACCCTTCTTCGAAATTTCTCCATGGTAATGATACTTTGCGACGAATCTCATCCCACGTACTTTTTACTGCAGAGATGGCTGCTTCCTTGGGTACATTTGTGACGAGAGAGACTACATCTAATGAGGCCAGAACATAGTTATCCGGGACGTTCACATTTTCAAGTTTTTTAACTAATTCAAAACTGTTGATGATTTTTGATCTAGGTGGGGTAGTGTTTTTGGATATGGTAGAGCTGAAGAATGAAGCTAGATTGTAAGTTGGGCTGCCCACATAGGAAACAATTGGTCTAACAGGAATACTTTCTTTGTGAATTTTGGGTAATCCGTCAAATCTCGAGGGAACGGCATTGGAAGACTTTAAATCCTTAGCTAACAGGTTGTTAATTAGACTCTTGTTTTCCCATGATTTGACTAGAGAATTGAATTTATTTTGTATTTTAGTTGTTGTGTCTTTGGGGCGGACTTGGTATGTGTTCTCGTCTTGTAAAAGGTTTTTAACTTTTTCATTATAATCTGTTCGCGTCAAGGCTACTGTGGTGTTACCTTTGTCTGCCCTGGTAAAAACTATGTCCGGATTATTTTTAACGAAATTTCTAGCTTCTTTGATTTCTTTAACAGGCTGTACGAATTTAGATTTATGCTCGTTGCCACATTTTTTAAAATTATTAACAGCATTTGCGACTTTAAGTCGCATTTCATCCTGTGATTCCGGATTAATTTTATTAATGTTAGATTCAATGTCCGCGATGATAGTATAAGTAGGAATTTCCCGTTTTTTAATAGTAACCCCGAAATTTATACCTAAGCTAGCTATTTTTGCGACATTTTCCGGGATTTGATTTCCTGTCAGGTTTTTGAACCACTTTTGGTTGAGTTTGCTGTTTGAAACAGTCTTTTTATTGTAATGTATCGCGTTAATTAGACAATCCAATTTCCTTTTGAACTTTAATTTACTTTCCTAGAATTGCCGCGAGGCTTTCCTGGATTCAAATTCAAAAAATCTGTCGAACACGTGGTCTGGAAAAACAGCAAAAATTCTATTTTCAAGGTGTCCAACCCGATTCTCGAGATTCCTTAAATGTGCGCATATATCGCGAATTTCGAGATTCAGAATGGACTTCTGAAAGGTGATATGCAAGTTTGAGAAACGTTTACCCATACTTCTGGAATTGAACCCGATGGTTTGAGTTCCAAGTACTTGTAAGTGTTTGGGAACAACTTCAAGTTTCCTACAACGTAATAGAAAGATTCTTTGATTAAAACTTTTTGCAATTTCCAGATTCGATTGAGACCATTTCTTGAGGAGTGATGCCTCCTCATATCCATATCTTTCTTCAATTTGTTTGTAAAAACCCATCCCATTTCTACCCCCCTGATTGTTACCATTTGTAAAATTATATTTGACATGTTTCCGTACATGCTCATTGTTACATTGACCCACAGTTATAATTCTGTAATATTTATTTTGGCTTGGGGTCAGCTTAGTTTCTAATTATTTATGTCATAGAGGACATAAACATTAGGAAGGCAAACGTTTCGGCCACAGATGGGGGCCCTCTTCAGTGCCAATTAGCTTAATTGTAACCTTTAAATATTTATTAACTAATACATGCAATTAAAAAATATATGGTATTTTTTGTTTTTTTGTTTTTTTTCCTTTTTGCTTATTAATAAAAAATAGAGTAAACATGCAGAAAAACTTATCTGGTACTTGATTCGCGTAGTCTTGTTTAATTGACAAATGGGGCAAGTTTTCACGTATTTTACAATATCTTGCTCCATATTCTGACAGATTCCTAATTTCTCCCAAATGATCTGAATGAGCTTCTTTTATAATTTTATTTCATTCTTCCCCAGTTAGTTCTCTAGTATTTGTAAAGCACATTTGAAAAGGATTTTCAGGGTACAGTAATGAAGTAAACTCGAGGATTTCTTGAATTAATTCCTTTTCAGTTGGTGTGACAGTTGGGTCCCCAATTTGTATTCTGATTATTGTTAGTTTTTTATCCAGTATTTTCTCAATAATTAGCCCAAATTTGTTTATCCATTGTTCTTTACTGAACGGCGGAAGATCTTCTCTTGTTACTTGTGTCCATAATTTACCTGTGGCGTTGGGTTTGATTTTGAATTTTCCAGCTGTTGGATTTAGTCTCCATTGAATAAATTCGTCGTATAGATTTTTGATTTCTTCTTTCAAGTGTTTCTTTATCTGTTGTTTCCAATTCGGTGTTAGTGACTGGTTCGCGCATTTTTCTAGGTGGTATTTTTATTTTTTCCTTTTCTTGTAGCTGTCTGTCGTTTGTAATTACTGGGGTATTAAATATTTCCATGTTTGGTAACTGATTTTCAATATTGGTCTGGTCTTCTTCATTACGAGTGGGTATGCCTGCTTCTGGCATTGCTGTTTTTAGTGTGCCTGATGTTATTGGAAAGAATTGTGATAGGCAATCTGCTACTTTGTTCTCTTTTCCTTTAACATACTCTGTCTCGTAATCGTACTCTTCCATTCTCAATGTCCACCTGAGAAGTCGAGAACTAGGATCTTTCACGTTATGTAACCATACCAAAGCACGATGATCTGTTTGGATTTTGAATTGGTTACTCAATAAGTATTGTCATTGCCCAGCCTATGGCAAGGAGTTCTTTTTCTGAGATTGTATAATTTTGTTCAGCTTTGTTTAATGTTCTTGAGATAAATAAACATGGATGTCCTTCTTGAGAAAGGACTGCCCCAGTCAGTAATTAGAAGCATCTGTAGTGAGAGTAAACTGTTTTTTAAAATCCGGGAAGCGTAGCACTGGGGCAGTAGTCAGTGCAGCTTTCAAGATTTTGAAAGATTTTTCACATTTGCCATTCCAATTGAATAGAGTGTCCTTTGTGTTGAAGTTGTTAATGGTTTTGCATTTGTGGAAAAGTTTTTTATGAATTTTCTGTAATAGCCAGTTAAACCTAGAAATGACTGCACATCTTTGACTGTTTTGAGTTCCCTGGATTTTAATATTTTTTCTATTTTTTCTTGGTTTGGTTTAACTCCATCCTTGGTGATGATATGCCCGAGATATTCTAGTTCAGGCTTTGAATATTCACATTTGGTGGCTTCTAGTTTAAGTCCTAGATCGTAGATTCTTTTGAGAACAGATTCCATGTTTTTATTATGTTCTTGTATGGTCTTTCCGAATATAACTATATCATCGATATAGACAAAACAGTTTTGACCAATTAATCCTTGGAAAGCTCTGTCCATCATTCGTTGGAATGTGGCCGGAGCATTCTTTAAGTCAAACGGCATTCTGTTATACTCGAAGTGACCCTGTTGTGTTGAAAAGGCTGTATATTTTTTACTTTCCTCCTTCATGGGTATTTGATGAAAACCAGCACTGAGGTCGAATGTCGAGAAGAATTTCGCTTTCCCTAGCTGATCTAGGATGTCGTCAATCATGGGAAAGAGGAATGCGTCCTGGTCGGTATCTTTGTTTATTGGTCTATAGTCTATAACCATTCTCAACTTGTTACCTTTTTTGGGTACAATCCACAGGGGTGAGTTGAACTGAGATTGTGAACGTGGAATAATTCCTGTTTGTAATAATTTCTGTGTGTCTTCGTGGGAAAATTCTCGGTGTTTTTCTGGCAATTTGTGTGATCTTAAATTGATTACTCTTCCTAATTTTAGGATAATCTCATACTCTGTTAGATTCGTGCATGGCAAGGGATCATCGGGAAAGGTGAATGCTTCCTGATGAGTAATTATGATTTTTCTGATATCTTCTCGAGTGTCTTCTTCTATATGGTTAAGGTTCGTGTTTTTCATCATCTCGTTTAGTCTGCCAAGTTTCGGATAACTTGTTTCTTGTAATGTTGTTTTGTTTATGGTATTTATTTGCTCAATTTCTTCGAAGGTAATTTTGGCAGGTACTTTATAGGGTTTAATGTTATAATTTTGGATACTTACTGAAATATGACTGTTACGTATCCTGTAAATACCGTCCAGGATTTTTTCCTGATTTTATATCCAGACGTCCTTGTTATTCATCTCGATATCAATATTACATATTTTTGATGTTTTACTAAGTATATAGGTTCCGTTGTCAATAAGGGGTAGTTTTTTATTTTCTATGATCAAAAACTTTGGTGTAATTGCGTAGCGTTCGTATTTTTTAAAGAATTTTATGCCTATTATTCCGTCTTCGGGTAGGGGGAAATCATCTTCTACTATATGTAATGCTTGTTTTTTGTTAAAAAAGTTGAAATGGACTGCCTTGATAGATTTGTGATGATTGTTTCCCATTTAGAAGTTTTTGGAAAATTTAAAGAGTTTTTCTTTATCCGTCAACACTTTCCTTTTCAGTAGATTGATAGCTGCGCCACTATCGATTAATAATTTATATCTTCCGGTTCCAGGTCTTGTCCATTGGATGGACTGTAATGGCCCTCCAACATTTGAAATTCTGCTGATTCCTCGTAATGGATTTGTTCGTTGATTTCCTCTTGGCTGATCTCGTAGTAGTCTTGTTTCCCTTCCATTTGTGGTTATTCCTCTTGAGTTGTTTGCTAAATTTTAACGTTGACGTATACCGATGACGTATCCTCGGCTTAATTTCCTTGATGCTGTGTGAAGTTCCTGGGTTTTGGCTGCCTCGTTCCGTTTGTTCACAGCTGTGACTTCCGTCTGTTTGCGGGCCTCGTAGGGTTTTATCGCTGTGTGTCGCGTACCCTTTCACTTTTAAATTCCTGTTAAGTTTTCACTAGTTTTGGATTTACGTAGAATAGCGCTTACATAGTTCAGCGGCTATTTTTGTCCAAAACAGTTACTTTGTTGAAGGATTTCACCGTAGTGAAAGTCCGGAGTTCCTTCGTTGATTCTCGTAAGAATCCTCTCTTTCCTTTGATCCTGGTTCCGTAGATTCCAGGTATTGTTCCTCGAGTATCAGTTTTTATTTGGCACCTCCAATTTCCGTAGAACTGAGTTTAAATTGTTCCCGAAAAACTGATCCTGGCACGATCGCCAAATTATGTAATGGGTAGGAACTCAAAAACAGTTTTTTAATTAAATATTGCCGAGTTACCTATTTTGTACTCAGCTATCTTTATTTAAAACATAAGATCGTGTCTTTGAAAGAAACTGAAGAGAACTGTACATAACATAGGCCTTGATCTTACAGAGAGAGAGTATAATATTGCGTTAGAAAAGGAGAGTATACTTTCTCATTGCGCTACAATCTCTCAACAAAAAAAAGAGATTTTTCAAAAAGACGTCAATAAAGTAAAACTCCTCGGGTCAAAAACCATAAACAAAAAAAATTTTCGGTCATTATCTTTAAAAAGAAGTAATAATCCCCAAAAAACATTTTTAAAAAAATTACAAAGATCCGACTAGTACTCGACGACAATGGGCTCAAAATTAATAATAGAATAAAGGCCTTCGAGTACTAGTTGAGTATTTGTAAATTTTTAAAAAAATATTTTTTGGGGATTATCACTTTTTTAAAAAGATATTGACCAAAAATGATTTTTGTTTTTGGCCTGAGGGGTTTTACTTTCTTGACGTATTTATGGGATATCTCTTTTTTCTTGTTGAAAGACATTGAGCAAAAATATTTTTTGTGTGTGCTCTTATGCCTGAGGGGCGCCACATTTTTTCGACTACTGTTTTTACTTTTTTGAAGTTTTTTTGGGGGATATCACTTTTTTTTGTTAAACCCTTTCCTACATCAGTGAGTTGACAAGGCGGTAGAGATTGTAAAAGCGAACTCGGTCGAGCAAAGAGCAGATGGAAGTGCCGATGCGTTTCACGTTCAAAGCTACTTCTTTTGAGCTTGGCGTGTGTACCAGTGTGTACTCAGTGTGCTCAGATTGCAAACTGATGTACCTCCAGTTGTGTGCTCAGATCGGACACGCCAGCCATGCGCACGCAATTACAGGGTATGTCTATGTGAAGAAAGTGGAGCTGTGAGTAAGGTTGTGCGCGCAACGGACTTCTCTTTTTCTGAATAGAAAAACTCGGAGATGCTCGAAAATCTTTGGGAAACTTCGGCTCTCTCCTTATTTTGTCTATATATAGTATATATAAACTAAAGTAAAAGCCAGCGTTCCATAATTTTCTGTGTTTCTGCGATTTCTTCAATTCAATGTCACGTGCATCTCGTCGCCTGCTCGCCCGGCAGTGCTCCCAGATCGTGGATGGAATTTACCCCCACCATTTTGACATTCAAATGAAAAAAAGTTATTTTTCATGTATAATTTGGGCAAAATTTCAAATATAACTAAAGAACAACTTGAAAAATTAATATACTTCAAAAATTTCCCCAAATTATATTTACAAAATTGTTTTTTTCGCAATAAACTGGTAGAGTGGAGGGGGTGAATTCCAACCACGATTTGGGAACACTGTCGCCCGGCGACTTTTGTTTACAAAATTTGACAGCTAACAAATTTTGTAAAATCATTTTTATGGATTTCAGGAAATGTTAAATAATTCTTTCGAGTGTGTGATCTGCAAGGACTATTTATTTGAAACTATTTGTTTGTAGGAGTTTGAATGCAGAATTTGATGTTAGGTTAATAACCTGTTGTATTTAAGTAGTTTTATTTCTTAACTTTCTTTTATTTCATTCAATTGATTTAGAATATTGTAAATTTAGAATGTTCATTAATTGTATTTTTTGTAAATTTTTTAAATAATCATCATTTTTACTTAATACATTCTGTCATAATTACCTTTCTTGTGATTCTATTTTCTGAAAGTATAAAAACACTGCTTTAACGAGAAAATGTGGATACCTAGCATCCAGTTTGCTTACGTAGGAAAAACTTTGCAACACCTGTAATGGCTGAAAATATTTACAGGAAATAACTCTAATTCATTATGACCTATACCTTAGGTAATAAAGCACATCTATAAAGGGAAAAATTGTTACTGTCAATATTTTTGGTCGAAATGAGAAATTGGAATTCTGAGTTTAGAATTTAGATCCAATACTCTCACAATCTTGCAAATGAAAATTAAATTACAGATATTAAAATGTCACAAAAGTACAATATAAATCAGATAAATTAATGATACAATGATCTGAAAATGAAAGAGTTTTAAAATCGTTTGAATCCAAAAATTTTTTAACTTTTAAAAGCTTTTTTAAGGCTATAAGTGCTTTTTAAAAGTGATTAATTAAAAGCTTACAAGAGAGTCATAAATGGACAGATTGAAAATAATGAGGTATTGAAAATTGCTCAATTAGTAATATTTCCAACTTTAAATTGAATAAGTTGGGAAGATTTAAATGAAAAGATCTGCAGATAATTATAATGGTTTATCTTTACAAAAATTTTAATTGCAAACAATTCCAATTGTAAAATATCCTGGATTTTTAAGCGTTTTTGATTAACTAAATCTATATAATTTAAAGAAATTTTATTTATATACCAAAAAATTGAAATAGTCTTCGGACTTTAGAAAACTGGAAAATTTATTCATGGAAATCATTTCGAATTGCAATTAATGAAATATTTCAAATGAAACAATTATAAGCTGAAGGTACTAAAAAGTGCATAATTTTAGAGTTAATGTATCATATATATATATATATATATATAAATAGTTTCTTGATGCATTTTCATACCGTTACATTAATTTAAATCAACTTAATTGAATTAGGTGAAAGCTGAAAAGTTATTTTTTACTAGAAAATTGGAGCATATAAAAAGTATTATATTTTTGTTCAGTGTATTGGAAAAATTTATTATTGTACTTGTACACATAAATAGACATTGTTTCTTTCCTACGTAAGCAAACTTGAGGCTAGGTTTCCACATTTTTTCTTTAAAGCAGTGTTTTTATACTTTCAGAAAATAGAATTACAATAAAGGTAATTATGACAGAATGTATTAAGTTAAAATGATGATTATTTTAAAAATGATTACAAGATGCTACTAATGGCTAGAAACTTTTTCTCTTGCAATAATAATTGCTCCCAAATTTTCTAGGAAGAAGTCTAAATGAGAATAAAGAAGATGAATCTTTAGTAGCAAGTTTACTTCCCTTTCCTGGAAGTTCTGCAGCATAGTGTTCACCAGGTGTTCGTAGTTATAGGATTTTGTGTTCCCCAAGAAATTGTTTATAACAGCTTTTACTAACAACCAAGTTTGTCTCTCAGGGTCAGTTAAGCTCTTTTTGAAATCACAGTCCAACATCAATTGTCGCATTTGTGGTTCATAAAAAAACTGCTTCCTAGAGTTTTCCTATGAACAAATTATTTGTGCAACTGTACGACATTAAAATTTTCAACGTTTCCATTTTCTTACTGGTGAATAAACATTGTCGATATATTTCTTTTGTTGAAAACCTCTAACAACTAGCCTAGCTTCATACGTGTTACCAATTTTCCTTTTGATGATCCATTGGACATGAATAATTTTTTTATCTTTTGTCTTTTCCACAATCTGCCATGTGTTATTTTTCATTAAGCTTTGTTTCTCTGAATTCATCGCAATTTGTCATTGTTAAGATTAGTTTGAATTTATCGACTCCTCAAATGTGCTTTGTTCCATTTGCATTAATGCAATTTACATAAACAAAATCTGATACTGGATTACCAAATCTTTTTACTGGACTTTTTTTTCTATTTGACTACTAAATTTTCTCTAATTTTATTTTGTTAATCATTCAAATTCCCATCATTTTCTTTATCGTAACTTATTGGTCTGCTATCATTAACACTATTTTCAGGATTAGTTTCATTTTCATTTGCATTATTCACGTATATTTTCTTGTCTAGATTTATGGATTTACTTTTGTCAATATCTCTATCCTTTTGGTCATCAACTCTTTCTAGGCAAATGATTTGTGTATCTTCATCAATTACTTGTACATGTCTAGTAATAATTAGCCTATTATTGATTAAAATTCTATAACCATTTGCCACATAGTATACTAATACGCCCATTTCAGCTTTGTCGTCCCTTTAATTTTTTCTTAATGCTTCCGGAACCCTGACAAAATCTCGACTGTCATAGATCTTTAAATGTTTAACATCAGGTTTTTTGCCAAAAAATATTTCATAAGGAGTTTTATTCCCCACTGTATTCGCAATAGTCCGATTTTTTAAGTACGCTACCGTTTTCACTACTTCAGGCCAATACCATCTATGTATTTTAACTTCCCTCATTCAACATCTACCAATCTCCATAGCTACTCCATTCAGTTCGTGGACGTAGAGTAGGCATGGCAATGATTCAGTCCCTTTAGATTTAATAAAATAGAAAACTTCACGATTCAAATATTCTTTGCCATCACCACATTGTAGTTTCTTTACTCATTTATTAAATTTTTGTTCGACCTAGTTAACATATTCGATGAAACAACTCGCCTTTCTGCTTTAATTTTAATACAAAAAATTCTTGTACATTTACTGTAATCATCAGCAAATGTCAAAAAATATTTTTCCCCACCATAACCAGTTGTGTTTTTCAGTGTTTTCGATTTCATCTGGCAAACCTTCCAGTAGTTTATTATTCACCAATTTATTCAGATACTGAAAGTTTACGTGGCCTAGTGCCTTATGTCATTTCTCTTTAGCTGTTAATTTCAGCACATTCACATAGATTTTATTATTGTAATTTTTAGGTACAAAACTTTCCATATAATATAAATTTATCTATTGTATTTGCAGCATCTATTAATTCTCTAGACTGATTATAAATTTTGGCATTGTTATTCCTAGCTACTATCGTGCAATTTTTGGTTATTTTATAAAATCTCAATATATTTCGCCTAATGCCTTCTACATAATAAACATCTCTCAATTTGAACCTTTTTTTTGATATGATAATTTTCAAAATAAGTTTTAACATTCCCTAGTTTAGTGGCTTTTAACTTCTTACCATCCGGTAACTTTACATCAATAGGATTTTTTAGATCTACATGTGCATCCATATGTTTCTCAAAGCACGGGAAAAACTGTCGCAGAAAAGTAATTAATTTAATAATTTGAAGGTCACATCAAAATAAGCCTTCTCGAATACATTTATCAAAGAAATGAAATCTCACCAAATTCTGTCGAAGTATTGAATTATGTCGTCCAATTTATATTTCTAAAAACATATTCCGATAGTATACTCAATGCAATATTTCGTTGTAATCTAAATTAACATCCAAATTAATTAATTCTGAACTGCCAAATCAATGAGAAATTCGAAGCGATCAGCCTTCTTTGAAAGCTACTTTTCGAAAGGTCCCTGATGGCGATGATTGTTTGTTTTCTTGACTACCTTGTAACGTGGTAAATTACGTTAATTCATATCTCGACCGACAACGACGGGATCAAGTCCAAACCACCTTTTATTATAAAATTCGAAATTTGTTAAGGATAGTCTGAGAGCTGTTTCTAAAATTCTTTTATTTTTATTTTCTTTTCTGACCGTTTTCCTTTTTTTGTTTCATCATTATCAGCTTGAAAGGCGCCGCCAAAGAGGATCGCTTTGTTATCATCGCACGTCAGAGGGGTTCACAGGCAACCACAACTTCATGCGCGTGCACCAGCCTTTCCAGCTGATGTAATAGAACTGCGCGACATCTGTGGTGCGCAGTTTCATTGTGTCGTTGTGTAGAGTGGCCAAGTCGTAGCCAGTTTGTAAAGTTTTCTTTTAAATGAATGCCACCGACTTTGATTTAGACACGGTGAGGTGCGAAATAGCGGCCAGAAGTCCGGTAAGTCTTTAGGACCATATTCCGGGCCATTAATAATTATTTGTGTTGTTAAGAAACATAATATGTATTCGTTTTATTTGTCTAACACGACACGAGTGGCTCTTAGGCTCCCTCAGAGCTTCCTCGGTAATGTTTCCGCGCTACACGCAATATTTATTTCAGTTCTTCTTTTTTGTTTTTGTTTCGAGCTAGGGCTTTGCCCGTCATTATTGAATAAATTGTAGCTTAGTTTATCATTAATGCGGCTTAATTTATTTTTATTTTATTTTGACGCAAGAACTTCTGTGTTTTAGGTTAAGTTTTTTTCCCTACCCTCCAAAACACCTGATCCGAACCTCCGGAATTCAACCAACCCTAGTTAGAACTCGTTTTGCTCGTTTCACTCTTTTTTTGCGTGCGCGCAAGCTTTTTTCAGGATAAGCAGTTTCATGAATATTGCGTCGGGAGACGCCAGGCGCTCTTTCTAAAAACGCCATAGTAACGCCAGTGACACCTAGGATAATCCCGAATTCTCGGGTCCGCTTCGATAAAGTTTAATTTTGTTATTGATGTTTCAGCGGAAGTCACCCATTATAACCCTATTGCAGAGTACTACATCTTATACGACGTCATTTATGATGTCGTATATGACGACATCTACGATGTAATAATTTTTTAAATAAATATTTATTAAATAATATAATTAACTTTGTAATTGAGTGTTAAAATTTGGCAAAGAAGACATTTTCAATAAAGTGAATGTTCGTACCTAAAGTTTTGAAATACGACCTTGATCAAAAAGTTTTAGGACTCGTCACCGTGTGGCGCTCTCGTTCGGCCGATTTTAATTCTTCTTTTTTTGTTGTGCTGGTAGAGGTGTCATTGACGTTCTGTCAGATTTTCAGCTTGATAGCTTGAGATTTGTTGAAGTGACGCTGTATTGTGTACATCTATCTTTGTGTGTGGTTTCGATTTTTCACCAAAAAAAAATGTCATCGACTTTGCAGCAACGAGTTTGCATTAAATTTTGTGTTAAAAATGGATTTAACGGTGCTAAAAACGAAACGAATACCATCCAACAACCACCGAATTCACCTGATTTGGCTCCCTGCGACTTTTTCCTGTTCGATCGACTCAAGAAACCGCTCCTCGGAACGCGTTTCAGCACCCGAGATGAGGTCATGGAAAAATCGAAGATGGCTCTGATGGCTATACCGCAAACCGATTATAAAAAATTTTTCGAGGATTGGATCAAGCGCTGGCATAAGTGCGTTGCAGTCGATGGGGCGTACTTTGAAGGGGACAATATCGATTATGATGAATAAACTTGTATTTTTGATTTTAGAAATACAGTCCTAAAACTTTTTGATCAAGGTGGTAAATTTTATTCTCTGATAAGAAATGGTACTTTTTGCTATCCTTTACTTTGTATCTTTACTACCTTTCATATTTCACTATTTACCTGTGAAAGAATTCAAACTCCTGGATGGCCGTGCAGCTGTATAGGTCGTTATAAAAACGTTTGAAAAACGTCTTCTTTGCCAAATTTGAACATACAGTTATATAGTTAATTACATTATTTAATAAATATTTATTTTAAAAATTATCAAATCGTATATGACGTCGTATACGACATCACATACTATCCCAAATTACGATGTCGTATACGACGTCATTTGCGACGTCGTATACGATGTCGTTTACGATGCATTTACGACGTCGTTTACGATGTCGTATACGATGCCTTATTTTACAATAGGGAACCTCTTCGCAACCGATTGGATGTTGTCTTTCTTCTGATTATCTGTTACATTCCGTTGGTTCTATTTTGTAGTCAGGGCTGTATTCTTAAATTTGATGATTCCAGAATTCAACTACCTTCTCTTCGGAATTGGTAAATGAAACATTTCAACTAACTCGATACAGATATAATTCCACGTAGTAACTTCTTCAATAATTATGAGTTTCAAACAATGGTGGCTACTAATCTTCAAAACGATGAGATTCAGTACGCATGAACATTGACAAAAAAAAATTGGGCATTCTTCAAAGTAATCCCCACTTGATTGAATAACACGGTTCCAGCGATGTTTCCACTTCTCGAAACAGCCAAGTCACAGGGGGCTATGTCGGGACTGCACGGAGGTTGTCCGAGCAATGCGATGCTGTGTTTACTTAGAAACAGCAGTTTCTGAGCACAAGATTCGATGAATGCGCTGGCGCGTTATCATTGGTGAAGAAGCCAGTCACTGCACACACGCGAGTCATTCCTAAAATCTTGTTCAAAGTTTCCCAAATAGTAGTTTTCGGTATTCCGAGATCATTTTCTAGTTCACAAACAGTTCATCGACGATCACCTTCAATCGCAAGTCACACCCGCTCAATATTATCCAATGTTTTTGTCGTCGAAGGTCGGTCAGAACGAGAATCACTATCAATAGAAGTGCGGCCTCCTTTGAAACGATTATAAAACGATTATAAAAATAGCTTTTTAAACAGACACGCTGCGCATGAACTATACGTCCGGCAGGTGTCAGCAAGGAACCGATAGTTTCGTGAGGCTTTACTGTTGACGTTCATGCCCCGCAGAGGTCGCTCGTACACTATGGCGCGGAGTTATAAAGGTAGGCCCGGTACTTTCCGGACAGACCTCGTACATAAAATGCAGAAAAATCAGCAATAACGTAGTTGGCATTCTAAATTATTCAAGCCATTTGGGATGAGGCCAGAAGTAATTACTCATATAATGGAATTGGCCGGAACATTTAAATCAAACAGAATCCAGAAATTCATATCTTCGCTTCAGACAAAGTTCAAAAGGGAATCTAGAAATCTTCCTCCATAATATTAAGGATCCGGATTTGAACTCGAAGGCAAAGTTGCATATAATAAGAAAATTTGAACTAAATTAGTTCTTGAAATTAAAGGTTATAAATTAATTTATTCCTATCTTGAAGTACCGAGTAGCTTCCATTATTGCAAAATGAAATAATAAATTCTAAAGTTAATCGAAATTAAGAATATTAAAAATTAATTTTGAAAATATAATAAATTTGTGAGCTGTAAAATTTTAATAGATTTTACGGTGTCACAACGGGGAGAGAATCATTTTTTAAATTTGAACGAAGAATTTGAAAAAATGATTTATGATTATTGTCAAAGCATTCCGCACACCGAATCTCATTACTCGCGAGATTATACAAATTTGAACTATTTTACAGAACCAGGACTGACCCTCAAAAGTTTATACGGAAAATGTATTGCATATTATCAGTTGAAAACGGGTATTTTCGAAAGCCCCATTGCCAAGTAGACTTACAAGTATTTCAAATATTTTCATAATTTTTTGAATTTTATTTTTGACGTTCCAAGAACAAATGTTTGCAACTTTTGTTATCAAAATAAAAAACTTGGGATAAAACAATATTCGGAAATTCAAACTCATTTAAATAGCATAAAAAATATAACGAGTTGTGTGTCCTATGAGACGTCAAATAAAATGAACCTTATCAAGGCGGACCCGAGGATTCGGGATTACCCTCGCTAGCATCTGCATTATTATGGCGGCTTCAGAATGAGCGCCTGGCGTTTGGTGTCGCTATATTTACAAATTTTCTACCCTAAAAAGAAAGCTTGTGTACATGCAAAAAAAGCAAAGCGAGCCAATCAAAAGGGTTCCGGCTAGGGTGGTTGCATACGGGAGATTCGGATCAGGTGATTTGGAGGTTAGGAAAAATATTGGTAGCAATTCGATGCGGCTGATTTGCTTGATGCTTGAGTGGTCGGATCTATTGTTATTAGAACAAGAAAATATCAATTCTTTTAGAGGAAAGTTGATTAAGAAATTTGGGAATGAAAACGTGTGGTTCCAAATAAGCTCTGAATTGCAATTTAGAAGACACATTCCTAACGGAATATTATTGCGACTACAATACGCGATCAAAATAATAATTAATGGCAAGGACTTAATTCCACTACCCTTAGAGAAAGAAATTGTGTCAAAACTGTCCAGGAATTTTAGCGACGATATCGAAACTGTCATAATTATTAGAAATGTCAAGATATATGATTATTTAATAGAATTGCTGAACGCCTTTGACCAAGTCTAGGCGGCTTTAAGACGATGGTACCTGGGCGCAGCAGGGAAACATTGGAAGCGTACCGAATACGCTAAGGCACGTGAAGCCAATAACTGAGGCGCCTAGTCAAATGAACACCTCGAAAAACGAAAATTTCATCACGTCTCCGAATAATGCGTCGCTTAATTCGATATATTTTATTAGTTTCAATAAAAAAAGTAACCAGGGAAACTATCAGACATACAAATAAGTTTCCGCCGTTTGACAAAAGTTGGTGCCACCAGTAAGCTTTGGTTGAAATTGTCAGATGCAAAATGTCAGTGCCGCAAGATTGGACATCTGACAACAACATAACCTTAAAATGTTAGTAAATTTTTATGAGTATAATATATTCTTTTGTGTGCGAAAATGGCGAGTTTTGAGAGGAATAAGCGTCATTTGCGGGAAATTTTGATTTGCTTCTTCAATTTGAAGAGAAATACAGCTGAGGCGCATCGATTGCTTGTAGAAACATATGGTGTGGTTGCCTTAAGTGAGAGAAGTTGTCGTGAGTGGTTTCAAAACTTTGAGAACGGTGAATTTGACTTCGAAAACAAAGAACGTAGCGTAAGAACGAAAGTGTACGAAGACGCGAAATTGGAAGCATTATTGGATCAAGATTCGTACCAAACGCAAGAAGAACAATACGATACACAGTGGGCTAGAATCCCGAATTTCTGGCCAAAACCTCAAAATTCAAGGTAGCCGTTTAAGCTTAATTTTCCCAAAATCTCGTACAGATGGGGTTACAGAGTTTTGTTCTAGAAAGGCAGGTGTTTACTCAGGTTTCTCGACGAGCTGTACATAGTCAAACTCCCTCTTGATGAGGATCGCGCGCGACGGTGACAAGAAGTCTCTTTTAAACGCTCGACGAATATATTCGTAAAAGTAAGAAAAAGTTATGCAAAGCGATTTAGCAAAATGGAAAATCTTCCTGAAGGTATGCACAATATTTCTATACGTTTACACATAGGTATTTCTGTATTTATTAATGTTATCAATGTTGTAAAGCATGCGTATCATATCTCATGTTTTACAATTGTGAAATCTATATCCATAGAGAATTGAAAGTGTTCCCATGAGAACCCGCGCTAGATGCAGTCGTTTCATACGTAAAAAAGTATTGCTAATTCAATTCCGCTATAGAAATTTAACCGAAATAGCCACTTTCTTGTAAAGAAAATTTTTAGCCGTGCAACAATTTCTTTGTCGCGCGTACAACTTGTTGATGCAAATAAAGCATAACTTTTCAATATCGATTACGGTTCTGTAATCGATATTGAAATTTGGCATTGAAAATGTTCTGTTTATTGAACTAAAATTTGGAGAAAATTGTTTATAAATTCTTTATTATTAATTTTTTTTAAATTTTGTTTTCGAAATAATATCGAAAATTTGAACAAAATATCCACCACATTGTTTCAGTCACGTTAATTTTAGAATTATGTAATTCGTCACTAAAATCAGTGACCCAGAAAACTAAAATACCTCGATTTTCAGCGCAGTCCATTGATTTTTAAAAAAGGTCTGTCACTTTGTGTCGACCGTATTGAATTTTGGAATTTTAGTTTCATCTTTGGAATCAGCGATCCAGGAAACAAAAGTACCTTTATTTATAAATTCGGGATTCTAGCCCACTGTGCGATGGACAATACTTGGAATAAAACATAAGGTTCCGTTCTTTCACAATAAATACTCAATTTTTAATAAGAAATGGCGGAAAGTTATTTGTACATCCGATATGTATAATACATCATACTTAAATTTTAGTTCATAGTTCTATCGTAAATACTCTCATAAAATTTAGTTGTATCTTATGTTGTGTCTCATGGATGATGTCACCGACGGTGATAAAAATGTTATATGTAATTAAATCCGGTCTGTCTCTAGTTCTATTGAATAGAATCTTGCACACCATCTTCTAGATTCATAGCATAATTAGCTGGTAGATGTGCAGGTATGAAATCTTTTAGTATACATGCAAAGTTTCACTAGTTTTACATGAAAAAAGGGGGGGGGGGGAAGTCAAATAAGAATTCAGGTGAGCGTGGTTGGAAATGTAACAAAATAAACTCAGGAATTTTGTTCGTTGCGTTCGCCAAAAGGAGACAGTTTATTTGGGCATAAAAACCTTCACCCGATGGGTGGAGGAATAGCCAGGGTTATGGGGAAGTATAGAAAAACTTAGAATCACTGTTCACAGACAGAAGTTTCGGCGTGAGTGTCGACATCTGAGTGTTCCACACTGGAGCCGTCAACCTTCGATGGCTGAATTCGAGCGCCGTTCGAATTCGGGCTCGGAATCGGGATTCCTCGCAGAAGGTCAAAGGTGGCTACGTGCCCCGAGTAAGAACAACTCATCCGAACACTTGCAAATTTTCAACGTTTTTGTTCTGACTATCAGAAACTATGGCGAATACAGAGAAGGTGTTATGCGTACAGAGGTCCGTCGAACAACAAGAAGCAGGCCGAAAAAAGAGCAGGAAGAGCGGGCTGAGACGTGCGATGTGGCGTCGGTGTGTCGCGGTAACGGGCCAGTCGATGTTCAGGCCCCTGCCGGTGTTCTTCTTTGGGAATCAAACTCAACGATTCGACGCACAAGAAATGTCTAGGAATCAGAACATTGAGGTCGTCAGGGTCGGATGTCAATGGACACAGTGGGCGCGAATTCAGACAGGCTTCGATTTTTGCCAAGACCGTCGAAAGCTCCTCGAAAGTGAGGACACGATCGCCAATGACTCGCTTGAGGTAATGCTTTCTAAATCTTACACCAGCCTCCCAAAGCCCTCCGCAATGAGAAGTATTGGGCGGAATGAATGTCCATTGGATGCTTTGAGTATTCAGGTCAGCGGTGATCGTGAAGTAAAAGTCAGAGGAGGCGTTGAACATATAGGCGAGTTCCCAGAGGCTACTTGAAATTTGGTCCCGTTGTCACTGCATAGGCGCTGATCTGGGCTAAACGCATCGTGTCACGACGAGCCTCAAATAATCCCGCGGTTGTCAAAAACCATTTTTTGGGGCATTGTTATTCCTTCACAATCGAAGATTTAAGAGACGTCGGCAAAAATATGCAATTACGCGAAACAGGCGCATCAGGTTGGGAAATCGCTTGAGGATATCCGATTCGATGGGATTTTCCATGGTAGGAACGTGAGACCATTACGCGGAAGGCAACTTTATCCGAATTAGGGACACGCGATTCGCAACACAGATCTTCCAGAAGCAGAGGTGCTCACGTATCCAGGAAAGAGAGACTAGGCTGTCAGACCACATAAATATTGGCAGGCCTTGGACAGTGCCAGCATGGTGCACTTTCCTGGAATAAGTACGTTGTTTGAACGTTGAGTTGACAGGTTTGTAGGACTTGTCTGCTTCAGAAGTCATGCCGAGCGCGGTGGCACTTCACTCTAAAAAGTTAATAAATTTGGGTTACGTAGGGTAGCGATCTACCGCTTTAAGGTCGATGCTGGAGGCCCTTGCATCATCAAGAGCTTTAAGTTCCCTAGCGCTCACCTCAATTTCCCAAAGCTTTCGAGTTCGCGCATCTAAACGATTCGCGACCAAGAAAACGTGCCGTCCCACATATAGGATTTTAAATACTGAATTTGGCAACGTTTGGAAGTCGAGGGGAATAATAGACTAGGGACGTAAACAAGTCACAAAATTTTTCTCAATCGTCATAGTGACCAGAAAAGGTGGGGAGTTCGAGTCTCGAGAGTTTTGCGGCGCGTGAAACGACGTCTGACTCATCCACGTTCATTAGCGTTGGCTGCCGAGTATGACCAGAAGCCATGGGCGCCTCAAGGTCAGCGGGAAGTATCTGGAGCATTCCGTGCAATGCTTCAAAATCGGTAGTTATTCGTAAAAATTCATTTTTCGTGACGTAAGGATCATGCTCGGCTTCGACTTTAGACATAATTTCGGCATATCTCCCGCGGATTTCTTTCCAAATGATTGCGATCGCGTCGAGTCTCGTTTGCACGATGTTTCGATTGAGGGTTTCTTTATCTCCCTCCTCTCAAAATAAGAGAGGAGACGTCCCTATAGAGAGACGCACGTTGTCTGTAAGTATCAAAATGAAACTATGTGGGACTTGTAAATATCAATTTAAACGATTTTTCATCCTTTAGTGGACACCTACTTTTTTACTACAGGCTTTACCCTTTTCTTATCCAATTTTGTCTTTTCTATTCAAAAGGATATAGCATAATGATGCAAAAAGTTCTCGAATCTGTACTTATTTTTAGAATGGTTAAGGTCTGGTGTTCATATAAGGCAGTTGTATCGTGGTTTGAATTATCCGATATGATGACAATTGACAAGTGTTTTAAATCTTTATTTTCGATGCAGTAAATAAATAAAGTAAATATTATTCCCTGATTATCATATCAGTGGAAGGATTGTATAGCATTTCATGTGACTTCAGTGCATTTACGCGTTTTTATGCGACAGTTGAGAGTAGCGTAATGTTGTGTATTACGATATAGAGGAGCATAATGTAAAAATTGAACTGCGCATGCACCCATTACGATACAGCGGAGAATAATGTCATTTGTTTATTATTGCGGATTTGGCAGTGATGTATTTCGTGCGTGGACAATAGTTTTCCGCCATTTCGAGCGCTCGGCGAGTTATTGCTGGTGGCCCTTTATTAATATATGCTTCGTAGTTCCAGAAGATTTCATTGTAACATTAATTGTACAATAATAAATACAATATAACGATGTTGGGCGTTATTACAATCTAACCTACAAATCGTTCTCTCCGAACCACTAATGTATTGACTGTGTCTCGTGTCAATTGCGTAATTTTCTATTACCGAAGATTCGATTGGAAGATTCTGCGTATACTAGTTTGGATTCGAGTGTACGCAGAAAAACTCGTAAATGCGCCGAAGGCACATAAAATAGTACATGTGCCAATGCACACAATTCGGGTAATTACGAAATTCGCTTAAAATGCTCGCAGGACTGATCTCGCCTCGACTACGCCTTGGCTTCGATCTCCTGCGAGCATTGTCGCTCGTCGCATAATAACCCTCATTCTGCGCCTCGGCGCATAATATACTATTACACAATGAAAGCAAACTTCTGAAAGAATTCTCAAAATTGAAGAAAGGTTTGAGTACTTGAAAAATAATGCCATTGTGAAATTTTATATTAAGTCGTCCTATGTTTAAACTTACAATACAATAGATCAATTATTGACAAATTTTTCGCATTGTCAATCAAAAGCGTTATTTGGAAATTTTTAAGTCTCATAAAAAGGTGAAATACTTATGAATTTCTTAATTATTCGCAAACATTTAAAAAATATCGAAACAGAGAATAATGTGCAAAGTATTTTCCATTAATATGAGATAAACATATGACATAATATGTTTTAAATCTACATTCTTAGTTTTATGGCGAAAGAATTTTTATCTTACTTTTTGTGGCCTAAGCACAGATTTTGAATTCAGAATAAAAAAATGCTCTACAGAGGTAAATTAATTTCTGAATCAAGGAGTTTATTTACAAAGCTTCAAAATTTTGTAATTAAAATCTTGATGTAAAACTTTAAGCGTTTATTGACCTTGAATTCCATTGGGAAATTTTTTGTTTACTGTTCAAATCTTCCTCCGATTTCAGAAGAACAGACAAATTAAAAATTACAAAATTTTTTATTTAAAAGATTGAACTCTTTTATATGATCTTGTCAAATTATAACAAGAATTGAACACTTCGAACAAAAATTGTTATGTGAGATTTCATATCGATAAATATTTACACGTTCATATGAAGATATCAATGAACACATATTTTAGCTTTTTAATTTATCCATTTCTATTAGAAAATTTTTCCTTTCCGTAGACAATTTAATTTTTTGAATGAAAAGTCTGTGCATAGCCTACAAAAAAGTGAGATGAAAATATTTCTAACATAAAACTGAGAATGTAAATTTTAAATTTAAATTTTATGGTGTTTTTGGGGTAGAACGGGGTACAGCATCTCCCTTCGGGATGTCATTGTTTATAACGATAATACAGTAACAAAATAGAATCTGACAAAAAAATGATATGGAAGTTTTCGACTTGTTTTTTCTCGTAGAATCGATTAGCAATATCGGTTTTTTGAAATTGCGAAATTTTTGTTAATTTGTTTAAATAATTTCGCATAAACAATTGGAATCGCATAAAGAAAAAACATGGGTAATTTTTTTTTTCATTCGGACAGTGATCCAATAGTTAGTTTGGTGCTATCTACCCTGGATTTCGCTTGGGTAATAATGGGTTAATAGAAAATATCTCTCTAACTGCAATTTTTTTAAATTTACAAAAGTGATAAGAAGTATGGAAATTTTAATCGAAAAATATATACGAGGTCTGTTCGGAAAGTATCGAGCCTACCTTTATATCTCCGCGCTGGCGTTATTCTCCATCATCGGGCGGGTGGCATCCTTCAAAGTAATCCCCACTTGATTGAATAACACGGTTCCAACCGTGCAAAGCGGTATATCGAGTCCATAGGGAACTGTTTCGAATAAGATAAATCAACATTGCCAAAAAAAAATTTTAGTTTTCTTGATTTTAGCTTGTTTGGGAACTTTTGCGACAGGCCTTTTATGTTATTTTATTCACAGATTCCTCCTCTTCATTATTATCATCTATATTTACCTGCAATGTTTCGACTACAGAAGCTATATCGCAAGATCAACCCTATTGCTGCATAACTATTCTTCCCACGTGATAGTCTAAGATCTATTTCTTTTGAGAATAAATTAAATGTAGACTATCTAGAGGCCAAAAAATAAACTTTTGCGTTTGTGCGTGAAATTTTGAAAATTCAAATATCAACTTTCGTGGTGACCAGCAGTATTTTTTCATTTCTGATACAAAATCGTTTGAAATTCTTCCAATAAAATTTGCCACAAATGCAAGCAATTCTATAAACAACATTGTATTTTTCTTCCTTTTAATAAAGATCTTTACTGATTGTGAGTTTTATAAATTTATTCAGTTTAAAAGTAGTTTTGAAGATCACATTGATACTTAAGACAATGGAAAGTTTTGTTATGTTATGTGATATTTTATATGTTTAAAGAATTTGAAAATCTTTTTCAAACTCACCTAATTAATTTGAAATCAATTTTATATGTTTATTTAAAAACTGCGTGGGATGATTATTTAACGTTGAAGTTCCTCAAACTATTTTAAAATTGTTTTCAATTTCAAGTTTTAATTTTAAATGGTCGTACTAATAATATAACCACCAATTTTAACCATCGTCTTTTGAACCAAGCTATTGAATATGTCCATTGTTATTTTAATTTTATAAGAAAACAAGCTTTTAATGATTCAAAATGGTCAAAATAGATTAATTCTGGAAGAAAAATGGAAACGAGTTATTCAATTTCAAACTAATCCTAACAGTAAACAGATTCATAATCATGTATCGTTAATATTTTATCATCATTGCACACCATTAGTGGTGAAATTTATGAAATAATTCTTCACGTACCTATATATACATACCTTAAATTGATAATATTTTCTAAAATATTATTAAATTGATAATATTTTATGAAATATTATTAATTATGATTATTGAAGATGTTATTCAACGCATTTTAACGTTTGGAATTTATAATTTTAATTAGAGAAATAAAAAGTCCTTCCAGACAAGTGATTATAGAAGGAAAAAAAAATCTTTCCTGGCCCGGATTCAACCCGGGGTCCCCACTTTACATAAGTGGTACGCTAACCGATTGCGTCACCGAAGCCTTGGCAGATCCTTGCATGTTCTTCGTAGTCACTTACAAGCTGATACTTTCTGTTTTTCTCTTTCTTTTACTATTTGTTGTAATTTGTATCGTAATCGGTTAGCATACCACTTATGTAAAGTGGGGACCCCGATTCAAATCCAGGCCGAGGCAGATTATTTCTCGTTCTTCAATTATTTGTCTAAAAGAATCGTTTATTACTTTATTTAAAATATTATTGTTACGAGAAAATTAATAAATCTTTTCTTTGCAGAAAAATTCACTGTTGTCACTTAGAAAACAAATAAAATCTCCAGTAATCAAGTCCAAAAGAAGGGTTAGTGTGTCGCCTTCCTATTGCAACACTTTGGAATTGGACATTGCAGATGAAAGATTGGATTCCCCTGATGGAATTTCTACAATGGACATAAGACATAATCAACCATTTTCAGCCGCTTTCCGACTTACACAAACAAATGTTTGTGCAGAAGTATGAGCTTATATTCTTAAATTGTTTTCTATTTTTATGTTTATTTACGAAAACTTCTCTTTTTAAGGCTCTACAGGCAATTCTGAATGACTCACTTGAAGTTCGAGCGATCCTGGACGAGTATATGTCACACCCAGAAAACAGTTTCTTTGAATCAAAGAGCAATCTTTCATCTGCATCCAAGAAACTCATGACAACTTTAATCATAAATAGATCTCCAATGACCCTTAGAAAGTACGAATTAAAATGTCCAATGGATTAACCAGTTTGAAGTACATATTTTTATTGATCAATTTTTCAATTTAACTATATCAAATAGACATTTTCAAAGTATCTGGCGTTAAGAAATAAAAGTAATAATTTATAATGTAATAATTTAATGATAATAAAATAATAATGTATAAATTAATATTAATAATAATATTATAATTATATAATATTATGTAATATAATATTTTAATAATAAAGTAATAATTTATATTTCATATTTAAATAATTTTTTGAAATATTATTGATTTTGAATTTGATTGTTTTCCATGAGGTATTTTATTTTGTCGCGCCATTTGAAGAAAGAAACAGATGTAAAAATGCCAAAAGAAAATCACTGGATAAATGGCGAAATGTACTGTACCGTTTAAGATCGACAGGAGTTCTTCCAAGAAAGATCAAACAAAATATAACATCGAAACAGCCCATTTATTATATTTCAGGTAACTATTTTTTTCTCTGTAATTCATAGTTTTCTGTCGTTTAATGCTTTACGTTCACTTAAATAAATTTTCTCAGATAAATCAACTGCCGTTAAGCGAATGACATGAGAAAAACCAACAGTGGCAGATGACCTCCAACTTAGATAAAAACAAAGAAGGCACAAATTCATCGAGTTGAGCTTTATTTTATACTTAGATTATTATATTTAAGAACTAAGCTATTTGGAATTGTAGATTTTAACTTACTGTTATGGTACTATAAATGAATAAATTTTTAATCGTGATGTGTCTTTAATTTATATTTGTTACGTCGCAGTTACGTAAATACTTACTTTAATCGAAGGTTCCTCGTTTTAAGTTAGGATCGAATGATCCACGCTTAGGGATGAGGACAGGTCAATGGAAGACATAATGATTATCAAAATAATACTAATTGAATTTATTTTAAAAGTTGAACTTGATTGTAAAGGTTGACTTGAATTTAAATCGTTAATACAATTAATTGACGAATGAAGGCACAGGCTATTTGGTACATTAGTAGGAAAGAGACAGAAAAAAACGAAAGAGAGAGAAGTTCGGTACTTTTATCATTTCTAAAGCTGGATTGAGGGTTAATCCACACAGCGGAGAGTGCGTAGCACCAAGGATCCCCACAGGTACCGCTGCGATGAAATGGTTGCTCCCACAAGGTGTAAGAAAAAGACGGAAATGTAGTCCGTACAGGTATGTTCAGTAAAGGCAGTGATCCTTATTTATTGCACAGTCCAAAGATGTTTACAAAGATCTATAACGAGTCCATGATGACTTTTACGATCTCAAACTAAGAGATTCTCGGAGTTTAGATTGAAGAAACCGCACTGTACTACTGTCGCGAGACCGGTGATAATCTCTGAGGAAAATTCAGCTGACGAACCAGACGAAGAATTAATTGCTCGCTCTTGTGGACTTCTTTTATATTTTTCTTTGCAAATTGACAGTCAGCGTTTATTGTAACGTAGTCATATTTTCCTAAAAGAGAAGGGCCCCTCCACTTCTCCCTACTCCTAGTTCCCCTTTATTGATTTTCTCATGGATTTTTACTAAACCTAGCCTGTGTGTATTAAATACATTTGAACACGTTGCGGGACGTGACATTTATTATGTGTCACAGTAAATTATACATTTTGACATTTTAAAATAAGCATGATTTAAAAATAGCATTCTTAATATTTTGAAGTAAATTTTCACCCCATTACAGGGGACTTCGAAAAAAAATAATTTGAAATAAAAGTCTTAGTTCGAGCCACAAAATCCAAATCGATGATAAGAAATAATTGTTTTTATCTATTTTTAATGAATTTGAAAATCTTTCTGTGGAAAAAAAGACGATTTCGACTGCGCTGGGGTTCGAGCCCAGGCGACCGGCAATCGAAAGACCTGGGCTCGAAAATAATTTGAAATAAAAGTCTTAGTTCGAGCCACGAAATCCAAATCTATGATAAGAAATAATTGTTTTTATCTATTTTTAATGAATTTGAAAATCTTTCTGTGGAAAAAAAGACGATTTCGACTGCGCTGGGGTTCGAGCCCAGGCGACCGGCAATCGAAAGACCTGGGCTCGAATCCCAGCGCAGTCGAAATCGTCTTTTTTTCCACAGAAAGATTTTCAAATTCATTAAAAATAGATAAAAACAATTATTTCTTATCATAGATTTGGATTTCGTGGCTCGAACTAAGACTTTTATTTCAAATTATTTTCGAGTCCAGGTCTTTCGATTGCCGGTCGCCTGGGCTCGAACCCCAGCGCAGTCGAAAGCGTCTTTTTTCCACAGAAAAAGTTTCAAATTCTTTAAATATTGAATTCATTTGCATTATTTGAGATATAAGACTTTGAAATGGTCTGTTGGGACACCTGTCCACAACGTAACCTATCTGATACGCGACTAGTGATCCTTCGATAATGTAGGCAGCGACAAAAATTTCAAACTCAACTAATTAATTTATCTATTTTCGTTCTTAAATTCATTTGAGTCTGGAGTACAAGAATCTTAACTTCTCTAATCAATTTCAATTCGAAAATATAAAAATGTCCTTCTTGGTTCGTATTTTGTGCTCGTTGGAATAAGTTTAGGATAGCATTCTTAGATAGTATACCTATATATGCACATGCCTGAATATTATTTTTATTATCAATGAACAATTGCGTGATTTGCGTTAGCACCGTGATTTTTTTGTCATTTTTTGCACCAACATGTGTTGTCATGTAACCGACCAAAAGGTAAGTTCGTTGCGAAAACTTGAAAGTATGGGCAGCCAACTTCATCATGAAAATCTACAATTGGTGCAAAATTGTCTCTATCGAATCTTCTAACTGACATTTTTCGTGTGTACCCCAAAAAGGGGATTTTCTTCCCGCCTTTTAGGCAAAAAAAGTAACCATTTCTATGCATGCATGAGAAAAAATAAAGTATGCTACAAGGGAGGAAGAGGATGAGTCTGACGAGCGTGAAGTTGCGCACGAGCGAAGTGAGGGCGCAAAAGCACGAGTGAGAATCATCCACTTCCTCCCTTTTAGCATAAATATCTATTAAATAACATGACAAAAGGTGTTTTTGTTTTTAAATTTGAATTAAATTACATTTTTGTGTTATTAAGTAAAAGTGACAAATATTATAAAAATAAAATACTTTTTCAAATAGTTTTAGAGTACCAAACAAATTTTATATGACAATTCCAATGTACCAATGAGAATAAAAGGTTTGATTATTAACAAAAATTAATTATGTTAATTATATCTGAATTCGCATACGAAATCACACATTGAGATTCGTTGGATATGAAGATAATAAATTCGACAATCTTTTTCTGTAGAGTAAAATAATTTGAATACAATTTTTTGAAATACGTCACATCTTTTTTCCAACACTCACGTGCATGGAGAAAACGACGGGCCTGAACGTAGCCCGTTTGAGCTCAATTTCACTCCGATGCGCGCTTGAATCAAGCATAGAGGTATTATAGATAGAGGAGACAAGCCATTGGCCGCTCTGTAAGTGGCAACGTGAGCCTGCAAACTCGGTGAGAGCGAAAGTGAGAAACGACTGGAGGTTATTCTGTCTTTGTCTACGCGTGCCGCGTTAGCCTCGGCGTTAGCGAGAGACAGCCTAACCCACAATTCACTGTCGCCCGAGCTGACAGGTTTCAGGATGGCTTGTCTCCTCTATCTATAATATCTCTATGCAATCAAGTACGTGCGATCGCCTAGCAAAGTCGGCTTTAAATCCATGCTGACTACCGAGTAAGAAGTATACTTTTATGGGCCACACAGTTTCGGGCTTCCATGTAGCCTGCTTTCGGGCTGAAATAACGCCCGATTTTTACCGCTGCTGGCTGTTCGTGCAAAATATTAATGTTATATGACAATCTAAAACCACGAAATGTTTTAGGTCAACATGGAACCATTTTTCGTATCCCCAGATAATAATATTTTGTTTCTTACTTTCGAATCGATTAATTAAGAATTCTAGTTTGAATTCCGTTAATTTTTCGGCGAAAAACGATGTTATGCTTAATATTGAAGACGGAGGTTTTAAGAATATTGCTGAGGCTACCGTTAGGCATAACATTTCCCTGTTTAAAATGAATTTAGTTCCTAAATTTTGATACGTCTATTTTTGGGTGGTTCAGTTAGCAAAGTCTGAACGCTCGCGTTGTAAGTGATCACATGCGTGGGTGTGTCTATTTTAGTTTTAACGCAAAATAAGCATATTCTTTTCGAGATACAATTTTTAACAATTCAAATAATCCGAACCTGTAACCAATGTACAGTGTGACTAATCCAAGTGACGCATACCCTGAATAGCTTAGGTATTCCATGATTGTTTCTGTCATTGTCTTGATTCGCCTATGCTGAACTATAGAGTTTAGCATGTTTTCCGTATCGTCTAAACTCAACCTGGCTTGCTGTAATTCGACGTTATCAATTATTTTGGGTAATTGAATGAGCCTATTTTCGAGACTTGCTAAATCGCTGGCAGAATATTGAATGTCGTAGGTGACGTTAAAATACTCGAAAGTGTTATACTTAATTGTGTTTCCTAGATAGAGTAAGTCGTAATTGTTGTCAAGTTTACAATTGTTTCCTAATAAGAGTGATGGTTCAGAGATCTTTTCTTGTTTGATGTTATTTTCGCAAGCTAAATCTAGGTCTAATTCATTTAAAGGGATAACGATGTAGCCGTTTGTTATGGGTATAAACGTTTCTCTGTGAAGCAAGAAGGGTTATTTTTTACATTTATTATTGACGTACCGCTTGAATAGGGTTGCTTCGCAGGTTTCGCTGTCTAACAATTTTATACTAGATTGGTTTCTGGAACAAAGTTTGTACTCGGAAATCTCATTACAATTACTTACTGTCTCTTTGTCTGTTGGTACATATGAGTCTCTGTATTTTATAACATAGCCATGGTCTGGTATTATAGAAAAGTAAACATTCTGTACAGGATGGGGGATGGGAATTATTCTCTGGATTTGTCACTCTTCTTTCTCTATAATGGGGATACTGACAACGTTGGTAAACAATCCTTTAATGATTGCTACGGACAGTTGACTAATGTCGATGATGTGCTGATAGTTGCTTTCTTCGGCGTCGAAGTGATATCTCGTTCATTGTCTTTCTTCGAACTCTCGGATAGTTTCCTTCAGGATCTTTGGTGTGAGCAATTGTGGGTGTACTACTTCGCGTTTGCCGTCATTGATAGAATCAATTGCCGTGTCGATAACTTCGTTGGTTTCGTCTATCATAATTACGGCTATTACCAACTTGCTGTTAACAAAGCTGTCTCTGGATATAGCGTCCACACCTATGCTCAGATTTCCAGCTAGTTGTCGCTCGCTATTTAGATTGTTTAGTAGCTCCTTGTGATTGACTGATGAGGAATCCAAGATGAGTTTAAGAATTTTTGTGTATCTTGACAACACGGCAGCTATATTCTTATTGTCACTGTAAACTTGATCAAATTCAGCATTCATTTGACTCAGATCATTTTCGTTGAGAGTTCCAAATAATGTTTTTGAAATATCTCTGACGAGTTGGCTAATACTCTTCGTTGCCTGGTTTGTTGTTTTCCTAAGAGCTTCACGAGGATGGTATTTTTGTATCTTAATCTATTGTATCGATTCCTAACTAGATGTACTTCATACATAGGTGGACATTCGTTATTGCATGCCGTTTCAGCTAATCTAATAGTGGTGTCGATAGCAGTAAGTCGTTGGTTATTTGAAATGAAATTTATCCCAATAGCAAGTTTCCATCTTTCGTGGTAAAGGTGAACCTTTGACTGTTCTTCTATATAAACATTCCTTTTAAGAGACGTCAGAGTATAATTCGCCTGACTAATCATAGCTAGTGCTAGCAGCGTTATCGTCTGTATCAGCATCTGAAAAATACGGCATACATTGGTCTATGTGTATTCGAATGATCTTATCTTTATTTCTGATTCTTAGATTGTTATTGTCGATGTAATCTATGACTTCAAAAGGACCTTTCCAGGCAGGTTCTACTTTATTTTGCTTAGTGTTGTTAAGTGTTTTGACAAGATCTCCTGCTTAATATATTGGATGCTTTCTAGTTATATTTTCGTCGATTCTCCTTTTTGTCTTTTCCATTTCTACCTGGATTCTCTCTCGGGTTTTGGATATGATCTCTTCGTGTTTCTTCTTCCATTTCCTTATCAAGTCCTGATAAGTTAGGTTAGGTGAGGTGTTGACCGTTGACGGGATATTGGGTGTTCTTCCGAATGTTAATTCATAGGGAGAATGTCCAGTCGTTTGATTAGCAGTAGTGTTCATGACGAAATTGATGTATTTGAAGTTTTCGTCCCATTGTTTATTATTTTCAACAATACTAGTCTTGATCAGGTTTACTAGTGTAGAGTGCATTCTTTCGATGTTCCCGTTTGATTGCGGGTGGAATGCAGTTGTTTTAATATGCCGAATGTTCAATGCGTTTTCAAATTGTGTCATTAATTCCGATAAGAAGTTTGATCCTTGGTCAGAAAGTATGGTCTTAGGTGCTCCTAAAGTATAAATGTAGTAATCGATTAAGGCTTCTATTATTGAATTTGTTGATTCATTCTGCAAAGCTACGAGAACTGTATATCTTGTTAGTTGCTATGAAAAATAGTATACATTACTCGAAACAAAACACAGCGAAAGCATTTCGTGTGATTGCAGCCCTCGTTTCACTCGGGCAGCAAACTTCACACTCATGCAATCGCTCTGTTTCGCCCCTTGTAATGTAATATACTATTTCATAGCGCCTCTTTTGAAAATCCGATTTTCGGTACCTGCGAAGCGGGAAGAAAATGCGATTTTCAACCCTAGGGGCGAAACTTTAAAGGTAGGGTTGCAAACCGCACTTTCGTCCCGCTCCACAGTTACAGCCAATCAGATTCTTAAAAGAGTTGCTATGAAAAATAGTTTACATTACTCGAAACAAAACACAGCGAAAGCATTTCGTGTGATTGCAGCCCTCGTTTCACTCGGGCAGAGCAAACTTCACACTCATGCAATCGCTCTGTTTCGCCCCTTGTAATGTAATATACTATTGCTGTTAATTTCCTCTATAATCCAGCTTAATTTTATGAGCCAATCTTCTTCATCATAGTCAGGCATTTCCTCCTTTTTTATTTCCTTCCATAACTTTCCTATCGCGTTAGGTTTTGTCTTAACTTTGCCGAAGGTGGGTTGCAGTCTCCAATTTATAAATTCCGTATGCATGTCAAGTTTTTCGGTTGTCATGTCTTCTGTAGATTCGTTCTCTGTTTCCTCCGAAGTTTCTCTCATCCTTCTTGGTGGTAAATTGATCTTTTCCTCTTCTTTTAGTACCCTATCTTCTGTTATACACTACCGTCGGAAATTGTGCGCACGGTGCTCGTGATCGCTATTGAAAATCACTGCTGACTTTGAACCACGGTATCTCGGGAAGAAAAAGAGATATGGCATTTTTAAAAATACAGTTGAAAAACTTATGAAATACCATGTCTAGTGATGCTCAATAAATATTTTTTTAACTTTCTGAAAATAATACAGCACGTGAGGAGTTAAAAAGAGAAATTCAAGATTTTCTCAAATTCTCTACCTCAAATTCAACTTTTTGCATGACCTAGGAAAATTTTGTTCCAAAATCTGAAAATTATACGACATAAAGTCTAAAATCTCATCTTTAATTTAAGCCAAGAAAACTTAAAAAATATTCATGGGTTCCCGAGATACGATTAAAAATGTTCAATCATATCTGAGTTGAATTTTAATCGACGATCACGATTCTCGGACGGTTTGTTGCTCGCCTCCTTGGTTGAAGCAGGACCGAAATGGCCACGCACAAAGGTGGCGGTTAAGTGGAGCCCTCTTACATGTATTTTTGATTCTGTTCATTAGTAATTTTTATTTCTAATTATTCTAAATTTCAAAAAATATTTATTGTTATTTGTGATTATTAAAAATTATTTAAATCCAATATCATCCCCATATTAACGAATAGAACAATGATATGTAAACATTTTTTATTTCATAAAATTCTTATAAACTAGAACATTAATAAAAATTTTAATAGTCATTGTAAAAATCAACTGCGAATGAAAGGAAAGGAAATAAAGGAAACACGTTCTTGGATCAAAGAACATATAAGAGAGCTCCACTTAACCGCCACCTTTGTGCGTGGCCTATTCGGTCCTGCCTCAAGGAAGAAGGCGAGCAACAAACCGGCCGAGAATCGTGATCGTCGATTAAAATTCAACTCAGATACGATTGAACATTTTTAATCGTATCTCGGGTACCCATGAATATTTTTGAAGTTTTCTTGGCTTAAATTAAAGATGAGATTTTAGACTTTATGTCGTATAATTTTCAGATTTTGGAACAAAATTTTCCTAGGTCATGCAAAAAGTTGAATTTGAGGTAGAGAATTTGAGAAAATCTTAAATTTCTCTTTTTAACTTCTCACGTGCTGTATTATTTTCAGAAAGTTAAAAAAATATTTATTGAGCATCACTAGACGTGGAATTTCATAAGCTTTCCAACTGTATTTTTAAAAATGCACTATCTATTTTTTTCACCAAGATACCGTGGTTGAAAGTCAGCAGTGATTTTTAATAGCGATCACAAGCACCGTGCGCACAATTTCCGACGGTAGTGTAACTAGGGTACCAAAAATTTCGATTTTCTGTGGTTGAATTTTTAATTCCGCAGTTCCATCTTCCTCATCGGATATTCCTGCTTCCCACATTGCTTGTTTTGAAATATTAGATGTTATAGGGAAAAGTCGGGATAAACAGTCTGCAACTTTGTTTTCTTTTCCTTTTACGTATTCGATGTCGTAATCGTATTCCTCCATTCTCTATCGCCATCGTAGCAATCTTGAGCTACGATCCTTGACGTTATGGAGCCAGACCAAAGCTCTGCGATCCGTTTGGATTTTGAATTTGTTACCAAGGAGATGCTGTCTTAAACGCTGCATAGCCCATACTATAGCTAAAAATTCTTTTTCTGAGGTACTGTATCTTTCTTTAGTTTTGTTGAGGGTCCTTTAGATGAATAAGCATGGGTGTCCATTTTGACTAAGAACTGCTCCTAAGCCTTGATTTGAGGCGTCAGTTGTTAAGGTGAATTGTTCTTTAAAATTCGGAAACCTCAATACTGGTGCTGATATTAATGCATTTTTCCAGTCGTAGAATGCTTTTTCGCAGTTTAATGTCCAGTCGAATATTGTATCTTTTTGAGATAGCTTAGTGAGTGGTCTTGCAATGCTTGAAAAGTTTTTTATAAATTTTTTATAGTATCCTGCGAGTCCTAAAAAGGATTTACGTCCTTTACTGTTTTTAATTGCTTAAAGTTCTGTACTGCACCTAATTTCTCTGGGTTGGTTTTTACTCCATCCTTAGTAATTACATGTCCTAAATATTCCAATTCTGGTTTAAGGTATTCGCATTTGCTGAGTTCTAGACGTAGTCCTAGGGTTTTTATTCTTTCCAAAACCGCTTCTAAATTTTCGTTATGTTTTTGAATAGTTTCGCCAAAAATTACTATGTCATCTATATATGCAAAGCATCTTGTGCCTATTAATCCTCTAAATGCATTGTCCATCATCCGATGGAATGTAGCTGGAGCATTCTTTAATCCGAAAGGCATTCTGTTGTATTCAAAATGTCCCTGAGATGTAGAAAAGGCTGTATACCATACTTCTTGTCGCTTTACTTCATTGGGATTTGGTGGAATCCTGCTGAAATGATTCTTCCTGATTTCAGAACAATTTCATGTTGTGTTAGGTTCGGTGTCCAAAGAGAATACTTCTTGGTATTTTGTAATTAATCTTTGTATAATATCTTTCTGATGTTCCTCTAAATGATACAGTTTCGATAGTTTAAAAATTTCCTGTTATCTATTCCATAGTTCGCCCTCCTTTTTGCGTAAATTCACGTCTCGGGAATTAATAGTTAGTATTTGTTCATACTTAATTCTGGTGTTTATTGGTTTAGGTTCAATACAGTAATTGGTATAGGGTGCAGAAATCTCGTTGTTCTGAATTCTATTAATTCCGTCTGGTATGTTTTCTTGGTCCAATACAAGTACATCCTGAGTTTGATCAGTCGCTGCTATTCTAAATACTTTTGTTGTCTTTCCAGCGATAAATTCTCCGTCTTCGTGAAGGGGTAATTTTATGTTGTCGAGTATTAAAAATTCTGATGTTATTGCATAACGTCGATATTTACAAAAGAATTTTATTCCTACTATCCCTTCTTCTGGAAGTGGGAAATTGTCAGGTACAATATGAAAAATATGTGATTTTCCAAAAAATGTTAAATTAACTGTTTCTGTAGAGATGTGTTCGTCTCTACCCATGATCAATTTTTTAATGTATTTTTGCCTTTTATCGTCAATGGCAATCACTTTTTACTTAATTAAATTTATTGCTGCTCCTGAGTCGACCACTAGTCTGTATTCTCCTGTTCTTCTTCTTGCTCGTATGGACCGGAGTCGTCCGCATACGCCTGATATTCTGCTGATTTCTCGTACTCTATTTGTTCCTGCACTTCTTCCCGTGTCATTTGTAATGCATCCGTGTTTTCCTCTTGCACCATTCTCACTGGTTGTGGAAGTCTTTTGACGTTCAGGCCGGGTTGAAAACGCTGTCTAACGTGACATTGGTTTTCAAAATGACCTGTCTTGCCACATTTCTAACAAATCATTTTTACTCTATCTGCTAGTGGTAGTGAATGATTAGGTGTTCTTATTCCGTTAGTGTTGGCGTTAGATCGTGGCACTGGTTGCGGCCTTGGAAGGTATTTCAGTACAGGTCTCGTGACTAATTGTGTTCGTGCAGGTTGACTTTCATTTAACCACATTTCGGTCTCTATTGCATGTTTCTGTGCCTCCGTTATTGTATTGGGTTTTCGTAGTCGTATCTGTGTACCTATCTCTTTCTTAAGGTTAAGGAGCTATCGGTTCACCGCTTCTTGTTCTTCGAGCTTAATTTTTATTCGACGCTCCATGGGATTAACATGCTGTGCCTGTACAGCGTAATTAATTTCATTTATAATCTGTCTGAACCTAATAGTGAAATTTTGAACACACTCAGTTGCTCCTTGTTTGCAACTTTCTAATTTTGATTTTAAGGCTAGAATCGAGTTTGACGATTTTAAATTTTGTCTAAGTGCGTCGTATAAATCCTCTTATGAGTTTATTTGTAAATATCTGATTGACTTTTCCGCGAAGCCAGTAATTTTCTTTGCTATGATTAAGTCCAGGAGTAAATTAGGTTGTGTACATCTGGTTTTTGCTTTCTTAACAGTTTTAATCAAATCTTCTATTCCTATATCGTCTTGACCATTGATCCCACGAATGGTTTCGATCGCGGTTTCTGCTTTTATTCTTACCTTCTCGTCGATGTGTGACGCTGAGAGGACGGGGAATCGTACATTAGGCTCTGCGTAGTTGTTCCCATTCCTAAATCGTAAGTTTTCTTGTGCTTGCCTGTTTTCCTGTTCCCCTTCGGATGACGATTCATTGGTAACATCTTGTCGTTGTGTAGTTTCTTTATCTGTTTTAACTTCTCCCGAGCAACCTACTTTCTTTGCCAGCTTAGAAATTTCCTCTATTCTGTTTTCATTTTCTCTCTTAACCGAATTGAAAGAGAAAGAGAGAGATTCCATTTGGGCGAGCATTCGTCCTAACAGTTCTTCCGTGGTATGGCAGGGGGACTTGGCCCGAACGGGTGAATGAACTCAAAACATTGGAGCTGTCGGGAATGGAAGGTTTATAGAAAGTGACGAATAGATCTGGTACAAAGTACCGTTTTGATGTCTGTCAAACGCCGGTGTGCCTATTTTCACCTATTTTCCCTATTTGATGATGGTTTGAGTAACGGGTGTGTGTGTCGCGTTACAATATTAAATGTTTCAGTATTTTAATACTGTAAAATTCGAAGCAATCGCCTATTGAAATTCCTTAGATTTTAATAGTAATGTATTTTTTGTTTTTTGAGGAACGACCAGTGCTCTGGAACACCAGGAGTATAGTCGACACGATCTCACCACTACTTAGCCTCCCCTGTATTGTCATACAGTCGCCGCTCAACGAACATAAGGAGGACTTATACTCAATGGCCTGAGATCGCTTGAAGTCGCGAAGTTACAATGCTTAGATATTATATTTTTTTTTTTGCTTACGGTTTCTCGCTTCCACTAAAAGCTGAGATTCGGGGTCTCTGGATTCCGTGGAGTCCGCTGCCACTTTCTCAAGCGATGACGTATCAACCACTCTGCTGCTTGCTCGAAACCGGTTTCTCCAAAGGGCGTTAGCTACTTGCTGCTATGCACGTTATGGGCGTTGGCCAACTTAGTCCGATTCTGCTTAGGATCTTACCGTCTATATGACGTACCTCTTCCGCCTGTTTGCGGGACTCGTTCCAATTTGAATGTTCTCCAATCTGAATTTACGTCCTATAGGGCCTACTATGTTCAGCGCCTAATTATATTCAGATAAATACTAATTCACTTTTATTTTATTCTCTTTCGGGCTTACCGCAGTGAAGTCGGGAGTTCTTGCCTTAATGAATCTCGTAAGATTCTCACTTGCTTCTGGTCAGTAGAATCCAGTTTCTTTTCTCAGTGACGTCCGCGTTTCTATATGGTTCTAATTAATCTATTCCGTAGAATTTCGAGAACCGAGAGAACTTAGCGGATCCAGGCAGGATCTCCAAAAAATGTTATGCGTAATATCGAAGCAGGAGGTTTTAAGAATATTGCTGAGTGGTTCGTTTAGAAAGCTCAGTAGTTATGACTTTATTGGTCGGACAAGAACTGAGGAGCGGGCCCTGTGCTCTACATTATATAGTCCTCGAGTGCTAATAGAAGGGGTATCTTACCGTTAGGCATAACAACGATGCCATTCATTACTCGTTTTAATACTCGGCGTTTTTAATTGCATTTAAGCCCGCGTTCGGGTTAAAGTTAGGGCTCACCGATCTAGGCGGCGTTATGAGCTTGATATAAGCTTCTTTTTTCCCGTGTGGAAAAGACAACATTTTGCGTCTGAAAAAATGAACAAAACAAGCGATTTCTCGATTGTTTCTTAAAACTGTTGAGAAATGTTATATTCCTCCACTACTGAGGGAAAGTAAATAAAAACAGTGAAGAAATAGCAAAAGAAGTAGAAGAAAAGAAAACAGGCGCTTTTTGTTTGTCAAAACACTTCGTCACCGTTTCAGTTGTTTTTTCATATCCGACAACTGACGTTCATTCATCGAATCTACGAGACGTACATCGGTGTAATGTCTTAAAATCTCACCGAGTAATAGATTCTAGTGACGAATATATGACTCCTTCGGAGATTGCCGCAGCAGCTGAAAGAGTGTCAAATAATTTGATGCCAGAAAAATGCGCTGAAAAATATAACTTCTGTTTTAATAATTTTGTGGCATGAAAAGAATCGTAAAAAACGTACTCTTTTTCGGAAGAAGTTATGCTGGCGAAAATCAATAGGATTTCAAAGTAAACAATCCAGTGTATTCTTCGACGAAAACATCCAAAAGTTCTTGACAGAAGCTCCAGATGAAGTATATATGGCACCTAAAGTAAGTAGCGAATAAAATTTATTCAAAAATCAAATTTTCATCTTTGAGACTCTAACTATGAAAAATCGGAATCTTCGACCTGGCTTCCGCCCTGGACTTTATTTAAATTTACAATTCAAACTTACTGACTTACTTCTAGTGAAGATTCCACACGCAAAAACCAGCATCCCAAGGTCGTTCACGATTCAAGGCGAGTTCGTGAATGTTGTCAATAAATATAGAGCTCTTCGTCATTCGCATGTCAAATGGGATCGATTTTTCTCAAATTATCAAAAAGGGTGCTGCACCGCTCAACCCATTGGAATAAATAAATTCTCGAAAACGCTATAACAAATTGCAACCTATTTGGGTTTCGAAGATCCCCACAAATACACCGGTAAAATTATCATCCGCCTCAACGGAATTCTAAATAATGATTTCAGTGAAAAAACTAAAAGAATACAATGTTTAATACGAATAAAGTGATCCACTGTTATTATAGGACAATCCATGCGCTGTACCTCAGCTACTTTGTTAGCTAACTGGAGCCGATTTGTTAACTTTGAAACGCCATGGAGGCTGAAAATCTTCGAATGTTGCCGAAGGATTCGTTGCTGAATCCATTGGGCATAAAAGGAAAACAGCAGAAAGAGTCACGTCTAAAATTTGCTTGCCATCAACCAGTGGAATTGAAACGAAAAACGGAAAAAACTTCAAAGCGTAGATATGTTAATTTTTTGTTGACAATGTCGTTATGGATTTTTAAGTACCTATTGATGAAATAAAATGAGCACTCGGATGAAATAAGGGCAATCTCTCGCCAGAACGCGGAGAATTCATTATTATCCAATCGGTCATGGCGGCTGTCTACGTTTGAAAAATTAGAGTTGAAATAATCGATCTGAAAAACTTACTAGCCTACAGAGAATTGAAAACCGCAACTTTTTTTCATTTTCAACTTCTTTGTAGTTTTTAAAACGTCGTTCGTATCGATGCAAAATCAATATATTTCCGTACTTACATCGCTGCATCTCAGGAAATTATTGTTCAAATTCTATAAAAATTTTATAGTATACTTAGTATACTCGAGCGATAGTAGAAATTCTAATGATATGGAGAAATCATACGTATAGTTCATAATAATCGACTGTTTATGGAAGCTAAATGACGACCATGCATTAATACTTTCGAAGAGAAAAAATAATCGAGGAAGTTTTGAGTTCGCACAACTTCCAGCAAGAAAGTTGTCCGATAGACTTTGAGGAAGTTTTCTGTGAGATCAAAAATGTTTTTCATTAAAAATTATGGCTCTAGTGGTATTTATTTATCATCCCAATTACGCTTCACGCGCAGTCATTCCAGCACAGACAACAGAAAAGCTGAAACGGGCACTGTAAAAGGACACACGGGCCTTGTAAATGAGTAAGAATGACAAAAAGATGCTCTTAAGGGGGTCTTCCACCTTGTTGGTTCGAAAAAATTGATTTTTTTTTGCATTTTTGTGGCCTAGAAGGTGCTAGAAATATAATCTTAAAAGGGTATAATCGAAATCTTATTATTTCTGGGTTTCCAGAGCCGTCAAATATAGCTCTGCTCCGCTCCGCGATTCATGCATGAATATTTTTAAATGCGATTTCCCAAAAATTGCGTATTTGCAACTGGTTGACATGATATCTCGAAAAATAATTGATCAATTAACTAAAGTCATATATGAAAATTTGTGAAAAACATGTCGTTCCTGAATGATAAACTCAATGTACTGGTGGTCACTCAAGGTTATTACCTCGACGTCGCACCCGTCGCCTATCCTTGAGGTAAGACGGGACGCAGCAATCGTGAGGTCGATAATCGACTCCCCTGCTCCTCGTCTGAACGTAATATACCTGCCCCGATTCAATACAATCAAGTCATTCCTGGTGACCATCTCACCGACCAAGGTTCCCCTCCTGTCCAGACGGGCTTCTGCCCACTGGGGTCACTTACTATTAAAGTCGCCCGCAATAAGGGACCGCCCACTAGCCTCTTTGAGGCTTTCCTCATGGGGGAGGATCTGGGTCTCAAAAATCTCGAAAGGATCGTTGGGAAAGAAGTAGCAACTGTACACACGTACCCGCGCCACCTCCGCCCAAACGAACCCTGGGTCGGTCTCAAGGAAATCACCGATGCTCAAATCAGGGCTGCAGATAAGGATCCCAGCCCTCCTTGATGCATCCTGGTACCAAGCAGAGTTTTCGGACCATTTGTGTTGCTCACTAATGAGCAACACATCGGCCTACTCTCCCTTGGCAGTCTGCATCAGAAGGTTCTGGGCTTCCTTCCCTCTCCCGAGGTTGAGCTTTAGGAACTTCACTTTCCACCCCTCAACCTCCGGATCTTCGCCCTGACTATTGGGCAAGAACCGTTCCCTGAAGCATGGGCGACGTCTTTTTCGCCCCTATCAGTGCAAGTCAGGCACCGAGGGGGAGCCTTGCACTCCTTGGCCACGTGTGACGCACCCCGACACCTCCAGCAGGCATCCTTCCTGCCTGGCAGCCAGGGTTATTTCTCAGAATACCCTGCTGGATGACACTGTGAGCCCTGGCCAACTTTTCCATTTTCGCCCTTTGCTCCTTCAGGAGCTGAAGGACGTCTTTCCATCCCTCAGCCCCTGGAGGAGTGTGTGAGGGCGTGTCTGGCGCCTACACCTCTTTAACTCCTTTGTTAATTAAAAAATTCATATTTAAACCGTCGTGTCTTAAAACGGTTCGCCCATCATAGGAGCCCTACCACAGTAGGGCTACTATCCCCGCCTGTATAGATCCCTAGTCATGTGCGCCGAAACCGAGAAGCGGCTTATCGGATGGTCAATCCTAACAGCACATTAAACGAAGCTAGTAAAAAGGTTACAGAATAGACCCGCGCCATAATATTGCTAAAGGTTTAGCATCACCCCTATCGACCGAGCGGTGCTGGGTCCGCCTCGACACCTGACCCGGACTTCAGGCTAGACGGTGTGCGATTTATCCTACGCTTCCTACCTTCGTTTTACGGGGACTGTACACTATGGTTACAGGTTGAGTAAAGTTGTGGAAGGTAAGGGTGAGGCATACTCCTGGTGATCCAGAGCACTACTTCTCCTGAACAAAATAAATAACACCACTTTAGAATCTACGTTATTGTCTTAGAACGATAAAGTTGAATTCCAATGTAATAAAACAATATAAACTTAAAATTGTATCGCGACATACAGTCGATAACACAAACAAAGTACAAGGTACACAGTACAAGGTACACAGTACTCATATCACACTGGCATTCCATCAATATAGAGATAGGAGAGACGCTGGATACGAGGCAGACGAAACGGCGAGTGACTCATCTCTTTCTCCCGAACAACCAACGTACATAGGAGCAATGACCTCGCCCAGGGCACAATCTCCGGCAAGAACCCAATCTCCCAGTTACTTGACTACGGATGAACTATTAACAAGAGTACTATCTCAAATGGAAACATTGACCAATGCATTCAATTCTCTAAAAAACGAAAATAATCACCGTATAGAGGAAATATCACAGTTAGGCAGGAAAATAGGATGCTCAGCGGAAGTAGAGACAGATAAAGAAGCACCACAATTAGAAATAACAGAACATTCCTCCGACGGAGAACAATAAGACGGAAGAGTTAACCCAAAAGAAAATATAAACCGATCAAAATTTTGTACACAACCAACTTACGAAAGCGAAGACCGCATCAATGCTACTATAGCTCTCGAAACTATAAGAACTTTTAATGGAAAAGACGACATAGGAGTAGAAGATTTTCTGAAGTCAGTAAAAAGAGCCAGAATGAAAACATCACAACCAAATTTATTAATAGATTTGATTATAGCAAAGAAAATTCAGGTATTAGCAGAAGAGGCAATCAGGTATCAGCAGATCAACTCTTATGACGAACTCTACGAAGCATTAAGACAGAACCTTAGACAAACTAGCTCCATATTAGCCCTTAAGTCTAAACTAGAATCATGTAAACAACGCCTGACCGAAACTGTACAAAAGTTCACGTTGCGATTTCGCCAAATAGTAAACGGAATAAACTATGCCATCCAATCACAACACACAAACCCGATCAGGAAGCGGTAAATAGGTACCTACTTAATTTAAAAAAAGAAATGGGAATTCAAATTAGATTATTGAAACCAGCCACCATCACCGAAGCCCAAGCACACGCAGCTGTAACAGAAATGTGGATAAGAGAAAGCCAGCCAACACGAATAACCACGCCTAAAACTGTTATAAGAAGTGAATTTATCAAACCGCATGTATTTAGAACAAGTGCAAACACAACTAGTAACAGAATACCCAATGAAAGTCTGCCGTTACTAGATAGAACAAAAATGAACTGTAACAAGTGTGGCAGAATAGGACACCTGGCCAACCAATGTTATAAACAGGATTTTCAGGTTGGTCAAAATATAAAAAGACCCCCACAGCCAGTAAGAAAAATACAAGAAGAGGAGACAGAGAAAGACTGGATGACCCAGGAAAAAGTACAAGAGCAATCAACGTACGAGGAATCAGCAGAATATCAGCTGTTAGCGGAAGACAGATCAATCCATGCTAAAAGAAGAACCGGAGAATACCGGCTATTGGTTGATACAGGAGCAGCAATAAATATAATAAAAGAAAAAACTCCGGACAAAAAGGATGAGAGAAAAGAATGCGAGAAAACTTTTTCTATTGGAAAAGATGTACATATATCAAAACAAAAAACCACTCTAAATTTTTTTAATCAGGAACAAACTTTTTATATAATACCAGATGACTTTCCATTACCTGAGGAAGGAATAATCGGAATAAATTTCCTCTCTCAATACGACAGATACTCTATAACACCAGAATATCTGATAATAGATTAAATAAAACTACCAATATACGAAGATGGGGAATTCGTTTGGCCCAACTCAGAAAAAATATGTAGTATAAAAATAAAAGAAGAAGTGAATCAGGAAATCCTAATTTTGGATCAGGAAAATATCCCTGACGGTATTTCCAGAGTTAATGAAGGATGTGTAAAAATCCCAATACGAAATAATACCTTGAATCCATTACAAGTAAAAAATAACCTAGAAAAATATAAATCGATCTTTGAAATCAGAGAAAAAGAGGAAACAGCACTCCAACATAGTGAAAACATACACCAGAGAACATTACAAATATTGCAGTCATCAAAACTAAATCACTTAGAACCACAACAAAGAGAAATTATCGAGAAATTAATAGCGCAATACTAAGAATTATTCTCGATCGATACCGAGCCCTTACCCTGTACAGATCTGACTGAACATGAAATAACATTAAAATCTGGAAAAATCATAAATTTAAGATCACATAGGCTACCAGATAAACACAATGAATTTTCACTGGAAGAAACTAATAAATTATTAAAAAAGGGAATCATTAGGGAATCATAGTCCCCATATAACTCCCCACTTTGGCTAGTACCAAGAAAAGGAAACAAATTACGAATGGTCGTAGACTCCAGGAAAATCAATGAGGACACCGATCAAGACGCCTACCCACTACCAATTATAGACGATATATTAGACCAACTAGGAAATGCAAAATTCTTTTCTGCCTTTGACCTCTCCGCAGGATTCCACCAGATCCCCAAGAAAGAACAATATAAGAAATACACAGCATTCTCTACTTCACAGGGACATTTTGAGTATAACAGGATGCCCTTTGGACTCAAAAAGGCCCCCGAAACGTTCTAGAGAATGATGGATAATGCATTCCGAGGACTGATAGGAAATAAATGTTTTGCGTACATCGATCATATTGTGATATTCGGAAAAACACTAGATCAACACAATCAAAACTTAGAAGAAGTGCTCCAGGGAATGAAGGAATTAGGACTGAGACTAGAGCCGACTAATTGCCAATATTTGAAACCTGAACTTGAATACTTAGGACATATCATAACTAAATAAGGGGTAAAACCCAATCCTGAAAAATTAAGTACGATACAAAATTTAAAAAAATTGGAAACTGTCAAGGACGTACAATCCTTCTTGAGACTAGCAGCATATTATAGAAAATTTATAAAAAACTTTTCGAGCATTGCTCGCAACTAGGCTAACGCAAAAGGTTATAATATTCGATTGGACTCTCAATTGCGAAAAAGCATTCTACGACCTAAAAAATGCCTTGATATCAGCGCCAGTCTTGAAATTTCCCGACTTTAAGGAACAATTTATTTTAACCACAGACGCCTCAAACTTAGGCTTAGGAGCCGTCTTGAGTCAGAAGGCACACGCTTGCCTATTCATATCAAAAACATCAAATAAAGCGGAGGAAAAATATACTACATCGGAAAAAGAACTCTTAGCAATAGTTTGGGCGATGAGAAGACTGAGACAATATTTATTGGGTAATAAATTCAAGATACAAACTGACTGACTGAGTAGCAAATTGTCTCTCTCGATTATTTCCAATAAACGATAACGATATCCTTAGACAGACAATAGCAAACGCAGAATTAAACTTAGACAGCGGGAAAACGAGTAAAGAAATGCTGGAAGACATAGAAAGCAATTTACAAGAAATAAAACCTACAGGAAATCGCAAGTCAACGGTAATAGAAGATAGCATTTTAGAAGACAAAGAAAAAATCAAGATTCCTCACGGAAAAATACGGGAACCCTCGATAGAAGAAGAAACCCCGTCAACAAAATAAACGAAGATATCAATATGGCGATAAACGCAATTAACGGCGGAAAACACGGGATTATACATCCTCAAATACTAACACCGGCGATGTTAAAAGAAACAATTAAAGACTTCGAAAACAACCAGAAAACAAGAAAACCTATTTCTCCTTAATTCCTGAACATGACTATATAATCAAATACAGAGACTCATACATACCAACTACTAAAACAGATGACTCTTGTAAATCAATATCTGAATACAAAATTTGTAAAAAAAAAACAACCTAATATAATGATAAGGGAAAGCAATTCATGTGAAGCTACATTTTTAAGAAAAACGACAAAAGCTAAATACTTCTCCATTTTTATTACAACGCGAAACGTTCATCCCTATACAAAACGGATATTTGATAATACCATTACAACCTATGAATTTAGATATAGCATACGAAACATTTGTAAAACACGAAGAAATTGTAACACCCAAAAAGCTGGAGGGAGAAAAATATAAAGTTTATAATGAATATGACGTATTATACCTAAGCTCGACTATGATATACAAACACACGGAATGGTTAAATGTGACCTATGAAATTAAATACGATTACGACGATTTAAAACAACTAAACGAACAATTGATACAACTACCTAAAAATAAAAATAAAAATCTGTTTTATCAAGTTGACAAAATCACATATTTCATCTCTCATAGTGAGAATATTTTTCGAGTTGGTTTGATCGTAAAAGATTCTGTTATTATATGTGAAATAATTATATGGGTATTTGGTACCGCACTTTTCGGGGATGATTTTTACCCCCTAAAAACCAATTTGGGCACGTAAAAAAAAATACGTGTCGCTTATTTTTTCGAGTACTACAACATATGCGCGAACGAACAAAATCGGAGGGGGACACCTACCTAGGGTTCCTTGTTAGTAGAGATATCTCAAAGTGTAATTTAGTATGCAAAATAAAATATGTGTAATTTTGTATGTACTTACAGCTGGTAATGCGTGCGCGAGGATTCACACATACGCATTGTCATTTAAAGTTGTATAAGTTTGATAGCTATATGAAATTGAATAGTGTTTAAAAGAACCGATTGAAAATCGACAGCTTGATCAGCTTTTATGTTTCTTTAAATTGCATACAAAAAAATCTGCCAGCTTCGCGCTCCGTTCTTTTTGGACATCGCGCTTAACGCTCGGTCTTATGCTCTTCGCATAAATTTAAGTTTATTTCTTATAATTTGATACTGAAGCTCAAACCAATTTTATAATATTACAGATGATGAGAATTACACATTTTCTCAAAGTCACTAAATTTGTTTTTAAGTTTAAGTGAAACAGGAAATTCAATTTACTTAAAACTCTATCAGCCTCAAGCTTCGCGCTCGATTTTCTGTATTCATTTCAGTAACTTTTTAATAAACATATCACATATTTAGCTTAGAAATGGAATTTTTTCCATATTTAAAATCAAAACATAAAATTTACATCCTGTCGAGAAATATCTCAATCAGAATTTTTAGACCTGATTTAGGCAAATAATTTTCCATACAAACGTTTTTTTTTTATCTCACATATTTTGTCTAAAAATGGAATTTTTGAATTTTAATCGTATTTTTGGAATTGAAGCAAAAAATATATGGTTTATCCGAAACTGTGTGAGATCAAAATTGTAGATCTTTTTAAAACGAACAACTTTGCATTCTTACGTTTTTTTCGTATTTCACATATTATTGTTAAAAAAATTGAATTTCGGATTTTCAATAGTATTTTTTTAAATTATAAAGAAAAATATACATCCTATGAAAAAAATTTTCCATTCAAATTTGTAGATCTTCATGTAGAAAATAATTTTTTATGATAACTTTTATTCATATCTCGTATAATTTAACTGGGAAATGGAATTTTTATATTGACTTTTTTCAAGTTTTAACATGTTGTAACATTTCTAATTTTGGTTTAATCGAAAAACGTTATGGGGATAATTGGTAGAAATTTATGACAACTATCAAAAACCAGTATTGAAATTTTTGATTTTTTCAAAAACACAAAAGAAGTGCTCAATCCCTCAATTTTGATTGGATGTGGCTGGTCAATGAACTTGTCCTTATGTGACGTCTTGGTCACTTACCCTTTATTATTATATTTAATTTGTTTTCCTCGTTTAGAACGGTAAAGAAATCCAGAGGATTTCCTAACCGAAACTGGGTGAGGGAAGCCAACAACAAATAATTACTCAAATATTGTACAATGATTCACTTTATTCAATGAGACTTTTTCATATTTAAATATAAATCGTGAGAGAGAGAGAGAGGGAGAGAGAGAGAGAGAGAGAGAGAGAGAGAGAGAGAGAGAGAGAGAGAGAGAGAGAGAGAGAGAGAGAGAGAGAGAGAGAGAGAGGGGGGGGGGGAAGATTGATTTCGAAGTATAAATTCCTTCCTTGTTGGTTATTAAAAGGACTTACTTGTTGAAGAATCCTCTCAGGAACCACTGATAATCCAAAATGTCGGGAACTCACGACTGGTACACTCCGATACTTGATGAGAAACTTGGGGAGTATAAATTGTTTTAGCTGAACAATTGATTGAGGAACGATGATACTCAATCGGGGTTGGAGAATTTATACTGAAGACGGGTCGATGACACTTGATGAAAACGAGTACTGGTCGAGGACTGAAGAAGACACTGCCGAGTGCCGGGCGATGGTTGAAAAGACACTAACTTTTGCCAATTAGCAGCTAGTTTTATAGGCCCTCATCTGGGGCGAAAATCCCCTCTATTACGAGTCACGAACAATGCGTTCACGTGTTTTCCAAGAATTGTTTTGTTAAATGCTGGTTTTGAGTTCGGTGCGTGCCAAACTTGTCGTTTCCGGTAGTCAGAATTGCCATATTAGGAAAAGATCTAGAGCAGTACTCCTACTCTTTGGTTTCTCCGATTTTCCTTCTTTCCGTAGCGGCAGACCCCCCGCATAATCTTCTACCTGTGCCTACCGGTCTGGGAGGTTTGTTGACATAACACGGTGAGACGGAGTTCCTCTTCCAAAAATAGCTAATACCTTTACTATGTTCATTCACTAATTCTCACCTCTCTTTTTCCCTTTACAACTTGTTTACGTTATGCATCTAGTGCTTCCGCATATTTTACAATTGTGGATTCGTTGATTAATATAAAAAGTATTATAATTATTTATGTAATAGAGATGGTCACAGGACGTGACACTTACTTATTCGGCTCCGATAAAGTGTGCCCAAGCTCAATTCAATCTGATAATTCTATCGAAAGTTATGCCGCACACGACCTACAGACAGACAGACGGACAGACAGACAGACACTTTCGTAAAACCCGTTTTTTCTGACTCAGGGGGTCTCAAAACGTAAAGATTTCATGAAAATTTCGAAAGTCATTTTTCACATAAAACTAATACCTTCTCATCCATGATGAGAATGTAAAAAAGGCGGACAAGAGACGCCAAATTTGAAATCATGATATATAATATTTCAAAAATTACTCTTCTTGTTCAAATATTTTAAAAAATATTCACCTGAAATAAATATATGGAAAATTTCGTAAAATTTTGGGATGATTTAGATACCTAATAAAGAATCTTTAGTAAAAATTTAAGTCATATATTCATTAAAAATTTTAAACATTCATTTACAGGTTACAAAAAGAAATACGTAATTATATTTTTAGAATTAAAAAAATTATTATTCGTGATAAAAAATTTCCTTAATATTGTTTTAAATAAACTTACATGACATTTTTATCTTTTCTCATTAGGAAAAATGTTGCTTCTTATTTTCTGATATTTTAAAAGCCGTTTTCAAAATAAAAATCGGACCACCTCTGCGGCAAGCAGACATTTTACAATTAACGCATGAAATAAATTAAAGTGTCAATAGCGCGGAAACGTATCATCTTAAAGTGTCCCTTTTTTTATAGATTTGAAGAGCATAAAGTCGGTTACTTTTCCACCAAACCTCAACCTGAAAAGTTAAAAATTTACTGAGATATTAATTTGTTTAACAAAACCTCAATTTTCCGGTTTTTCCGAATTTTCTCCGCTTCTAATTATCTAATCAGATCAAGCGACGACTCATTTTGTTCTAAATTAAGTTTTCTACAACTTTTCAATTAATGTCATTAGGATTGGATTATTACCTTTAATGTTATAAACAAAAAACTAAAAAAAGTGCGATTTTTTGGTCTTAAATGTTAATAACAAATTTATAAATCATATTTCGTTGTCCAAAAAATGACACAATTACTCTATGACCAACCTCTCTTCTGATGGCGCAGTCCGTTTTCTGAAATAAATAATGTCATAACAAATTCCCTGTTGCTTGGTCTACTCCTGTTTACACGAAATCCAGAAAAATCGAGAGAAAAACAAAAACCGAGCAAGTTGTCGATTTGTAAGCAGTGCTCTTACACACTCTTCAGTTTCGTATAGTAATCAAACTTACGCAACTTTAGGTAATAGTGCGTACATGTGATCCCTCGTGCACGCAGGAAATATAAGAATATAAGTTAGCTGAACCGATTATTTCCTTAGTGTTTGCCATTTATAATTTTCATCTATCAAGTTTTGACAAATTTTATTCGAATTAAAAATTTACACACTTTCACTAAAAATTACTCGATGAAACAATATTTTTGATTTTTTTTCCAATTATCTGTCTAATTTTCCTTTGATGAATAGATACCGTCATGAATGTTTAATAATTATTGATGAATAATTTAATTTTTTGTGCAGAACATTTAATACTATATAATATAATAAAGAAAAAACATATTATGTTTCTGATTCCAAAAGTAAAGTTTTCAATGGCTGAATCATTGAAAGAATTAAAAACAAAACAATTTTATTCTATATGTAAGAAGCGTAGTAATGAAAAATTCTACTACAAAAAAACATTACCGATAATGTAGGCAGTGACAAAAATTTCAAACTCAACTAATTAATTTGAAATTATTAAGAGTATTATTTTTCGTAAGTTTTCGAATTTTTCATAGAAAATGGCTTTTCTCTCATAAAACACGCCTGCTCATATGATTGCAAGTCTTAAATTTATAAAAAAACATCTTTTTCTAGAGACCTAAATTTTGGCACGAAAACTACCTTAATTAACCCTTTAACGCCCAGATGTGCAGAATTTTCACGTTGACTACAATGTCGTACCATTTATAGAAAAGAGATAAAAAGGATCGGAAATTCCATATCCTACCGTTTTTGGGGTCGCTCTTTCGAATGGCACAGTCAGAATTCTCAAAAAATGACGTTAAACCCTTTATTTTCCCATAAGTACCCAAAAAAAACGCTATTTTTGGGGTACGATTTTTTTTTTAATTTAAATTTTCACTATGTTCCCGACACTTAGGCAACTTCTAATTTATTAGAAACGTGTTCTCGAGACTTGTACTTTTAAAATATGCATTGAAATATTTTGTTTTTCTTTGTTCTCTAATTCAAAATGGCGTCTGGACGTTTGAAATTTTTTGAAATTGAGAATATTGATCCTGTTTCGGATTTTCCAGGTTACTTCGCAGTGTGATCATACAAATAAGTTATTTCGAGTTTTGTCTAACCGATTGTGATTGGCGGAAGCAATATTAGCCCATAAAATTGAAATTCAAGATGGCGGCTGCCATGAAGCTAGTAGAAATACGTATATTTCGAGTTTTATTACAAACCAGGATGGTGTAAAATTTGCCAATTAGCAATCTCATAGGTTTTAGTCATCACTAAATTCGAATCTTAGGTGAGTTTTTCGAAATTTAAAATGGCTGATCCAATATGGCGGACCCGTTATGTAACATTTGATATTCCTGAAATAAAAAAATACTGCCGCATTATACGAAAAATTTTAAATCAAAATTATTCTTGGTGTTTTTTTTATTACAAGAGTTGTTTTCGAGAAAAATTCCAAAATTATGAGGCTTCCCGAAATTATTCAAAATTTACATATATCTATATTTTTTGTCTCAGACTTTGCTAATATTTTATAAAATAATGTTCATATAAATCATACATGAAACTTACTTATAATAATATGTCATTCTGACGCTGGTGTAACTTACTAATTATGCTATAGAAGTAGATGAACATTTATAGATAAATTGTAGGGTGTGAAAGAGACACTAATAAATGTTGGGGAATTAATAAATTCGCCTGCATTTTATATTTGCTGATACTTTATCTTACCTTAAAAATCCATAAATGTCGATTTGTCATACATACTCAAATTTATAATAATTTCGGGAAGCCTCATAATTTTGGAATTTTTTTCTCGAAAACAACTCTTGTAATCAAAAAAACATCGAGAATAATTTTGATTTTAAATTTTTCGAAGAATGCGGCAGTATTTTTTTATTTCAGGAATATCAAATTTTACATAACGGGTCCGCCATATTGGATCAGCCATTTTAAATTTCGAAAAACTCACATAAGATTCGAATTTAGTGATGACTAAAACCTATGAATTAGAGAACAAAGAAAAACAAAATATTTCAATGCATATTTTAAAAGTACAAGTCTCGAGAACACGTTTCTAATAAATTAGAAGTTGCCTAAGTGTCGGGAACATAGTGAAAATTTAAATTAAAAAAAAAATCGTACCCCAAAAATAGCGTTTTTATGGGTACTTTTGGGAAAATAAAGGGTTTAACGTCATTTTTTGAGAATTCTGACTGTGCCATTCGAAAGAGCGACCCCAAAAACGGTAGGATATGGAATTTCCGATCCTTTTTATCTCTTTTCTATAAATGGTACGACATTGTAGTCAACGTGAAAATTCTGCACATCTGGGCGTTAAAGGGTCAACTGGAATGCCTTTCCATTTATTTTTAACACTTCTGGGATTTTTTATCGTCGGAAGTTCAATTTTTTCCAAACCTCTTAAGATACTCTTCACTTTATCAGAATTTCTTTGAAACTCACTATTTATAATCCATTCCAAAATAATGTTTTTTTGTTTAAAACTTCTTTATTTCAGCAATACATTTAACATTTATCCTTTATTTTTTGATTAAAATTGCGTGAAAAGTTACTGTATCACTACCATCGTCTTTTTCTTACGGTTGGAAGAGAAATGACTTGAATTGTCAATATGTAATAGATAATCATTTTTTAAATAAACTGTTAATATATTTTTGCTTGTAGACATTTTAACTATTTTTTTTTAGAAGAAATAAGAAAAAATCAAAGTGTACATTGATACATTTATTTACATTGATCTCTGAAAAGCTGCTAACTTTTGTCTAAAAGAGTTTGTTATATTTTGCTTGGTTTCTGATATATATAATAATAATGATCTAGTGTTAATTTTTTTCTTTTATGTTTTTTCTAGGCAAAATAGTAAAGTAAAAGACTACTCTGCTCCAGAAGAAGTGAAGCTGAGAAATGAAAGGCAATTTGAACATTCGAATCCAAAAATCATGCATCAGGCGATTACAGAAGTTTTATCGAAGAAGATGATGGATTCAGAACCAAGAAAACAGGTCGAGGAAATTAGAAACCGATCTTCATGTCAATTTGAAAAATCCCTATTCATTAACAAAGAGTTTGCAAGTTCCAGGTCTAGTAAAAAAGCTGTCTCAACTAAGAAAAAAGAAGTAGAGAAACCAAAATTAACATGGAATCCAGAACTGATGATCATGGCTGTAAATGCTGTACGCGCTAAGAAGATGGGAAGTACACGAGCAGCAAGAGTTTTTCAGATACCAAAGAGCATGCTACTAAAATATCTCAACGAGAAAATGGCCAAAGAAGAAATTGTTGTACCATGTCCATCAAGGGGTCGGAAAAAATTGTTTAGTTCAGAAGAAGAAGAGGATCTAGTAAAGTTTTTACTATACGTGCAAGAAAGATATTTTGGTTTGACGAAAGAAGATGTAAAAAATATTATACTTCAGTTCACAAAGCTCGATGAAATTAGTAATCCTTTCGGTGTAGCTGGACAACCTAGTTTCACTTGGATAAATACCTTTGTCAAACGGCATAGTTCCATAGTTATTCAACATCAGCGAGAAACAAGAAAACACAGTTCCGTCGCCAAATTTTTTGCTTTGATGAAACAGGATATTGAAGCGAACCGCTATTCGTCAAATATGATTTTTAATGTAGACGAAACCGCTTTTTCCATAGTTCATTCCAAAAACCCCCAATTTCGACTTATGAAACGACAAGAGCAGGTAGTTCGTGCAAAAAAAGATACTTATTTAACAGTAATTATGTGTATGGGAGCTGCAGGAAATTTCGTTCCGCCAATGTTTATTTTTCCACGTCACAAAGTAACAACAGAGTTAATGAAGGGGGCGCCACCTGGAGCAATCGCGACTTGTCATCCTTCGGGTTGGGTACAGATGGAACTGTTCACTCAATGGTTTCGACACTTCCTTGACGTAGTCAGGCCTAGAGAAGGAAATCCTGCGCTCCTTATACTTGATGGTCAACAGAATCATACGAAAAATGTCGAAGTAATTCGCTTAGCGCAAGAAAATTATGTCTCTATCATCAGTCTTCCACCGTTAACTCTTACCAAGCTCCAACCTGTTTACAAGTCTTTTATGGACCCGCTCAAGACTTATTACAGTGAGAAAGTGCGAAATTGGATGAATCAGAATCTTCGACCACTCACACTAGATGTTGTTGTCCAGCTCTTTAGCAAGGCTTATTTGCAAGTCTTAGACCTCAATATTGGAATTCAAGGTTTCCGCGACACAGGAATTATTCCCCTCAACCCAGAAATGGTCTCTAGAGATTTTCCAGATCTAGAAAAACAGAGTTTAAAAGAAGCAAAGGTGCATAGCCTCTCAACTCGGGATGCACTAGATTCTGAGAAAATTGAACTCAATCCTTCGACTTCTGATTCTGCAGGCTATCCTTGCCTTGTTGAAGTTGCAAGACATATTATATTATCATCAGAGCCAGCTCATTCTTCTGAGGAGGATACTGAATTGGACACAGAATGCGTAGTTGAGAGATTAAAGTCGGAGTTCGATTTAGAATGCATGTTTTGCAAGCAGCTTAAGTCAGAACAGACGAGTGATGAAAAGTGGATTCAGTGCTGCTCGTGCGATCTGTGGGCTCATGAAATGTGTGCTGGATACGACGATGGTGAATACGTTTGTGATTATTGCAAACTTAATTGAAAATACTTTAATTTTCTCTCTCAGGAGAGTTGTTGAGTTGTTTATGAAGTATTCAAAATGTTCACGAATACTGTCCAGAAATTATTCAACTCTAGCTTTGGAAAGAAAAGGAGCTGCTTTGGAGCAGTACTTATATGACCTTTTAAAAATAAAGCCTCGAGAAGCAAAGCCTTTGTGTCAGCAATATTCTCACATTCTAAAGCAATTTTGGGATATAGCTTTTAGAAAAGTCTGTTACTGTTTTACCGCATGCTGTTTTCTTTTCTGAATGTCTTCAAATCTCTTTTCCTTTGAGGGCGATTTTAATTTTGTGAACATTTGAGGGATATATGAAGCCGTAACAGAACTGTAAAAAGGTTGACTATTTTATGTTGCGCGGAGTTTGATTAATAAAGTTTGTATGAGAAGTGCTAAGTAGGCTGGTATTTCTGCTACCGCTCTTTATAATATTTAATCTGGATGTTAAAATATTTTTTAAATTGATTCGTTTTTTTCAGATCTTGTATAATATTTTCTCCACTGGTAATTTTGAACTTACGTGTATAGTTAATTTATTTGAACTTCTAACCAACCGAATCACCACTTATCCAGTAAAAAGCAAAGTTCTTTCAACGTTCCATTGCACGTAAAAATTATAAATTAGAAACTTATTTTTCCAAAAATATATTAATTCTAAAATTATTTTATATCATAGTTTACTAAAAAATATTCTAAGATAATCTGGCAGCACCCAATCGATTGTACTTTCTAATGAGTACAAATAATAATATTGTGTAAATAAGAGATTTGAACAAACGTCACTTGTATTTTATTTTCACGACCAAATTGGTTCTTTTATGTATTTTTAAACAAAATATTGTATCATTCTAGTTACTTACTTATATTTGAGTTGTAACTAGTCCTCGTTTTATACGTTGAAGAACCCTGAAGGATTTGTAAACCGAATCATGGATGAGGAAAGCCAACAATAAATGTATTTAAGATATTTTACATTTATTAACCTTTATTTTTAATTTTACAAGAGAAAGGAGCAGGTTTGTGAACATTTCTCCTGGGAAGCAGCTTCAGAAGGAAAGGACGAGAATTTATATATTTGTTTGAATTTAAATTGAAATTACATAGGAAATAAAGGACTTACCAAAATATATCTTATAGTAGTAGTTAAATGGCCTGAATCATCAATGATTCCTGCGTCAAATGTGGTGTTGAACGAGGGGAATCCAACCCTCTAAGTTAATAATCCAAGAATCGAGTTTTTACTGAACCACTGATATTCCAAATCCTTGAGTAACCCTTGCATATAAATATATACTCGTATATCACTGAGAAACGAACATACTGGTAATCGATGAAAATTGAAAAAGTCTTTTTGGGTAGATTTTTTAAAATTATATTTTGGAGACCGTCCAGTCCCGGGGCCTTCCTTGATCCCGTCCTCATTATTGTTCTCTTGATCTCAATGGGCGAGGCCAGACTAACTACAGTATCACATATGATCTCTCGATAACCAGCGTTGACTACCTTTTCTGTGCCGTTATCCCCTGTATCCTCCGTCAGATAATGACTCATAATGATCAGCTAGTACATTGGCTTTGTCATCATCTGACACTGCCATACCATTTTTCCCATGGAGCGTGGGGATTGTGTTTAATTTTCCCTTAGTTGGGCATTTCGCCATTTTCCTAAGACTATTATCTTGAATTTTGAGGCTTTTTAGTTTATTATTCCAGTTTGTATTGTTGACTTTACTTATTTCTCTATTAATTTTGTTTGCTAACTGATTTTTAATTTTTCGTACTGTATTACTAACTGTTCTTTGGAAGATCCTACGCAATGAGTTTCTATTTTTAACGAGATTTCTGATATAGTTTGGGAGATGTTTATAAAAATTTGTTGAGGTTTTATTAGGTATTGTTTCATTAACGGCCCCAAAGACGACCCTGATAAGTGACTCAATTCTAGCATTTACGTCGGCAGTGGTTTTGAGATCTGCTTTTAAAGTTAGGTTCTTATTGATAATAGTTCGCATCCTTTGCCAGTTGGCTTTTTTATAATCCATGCATACTCGCTTATACTTTTGGACAATGTTATGAACGTTAAGTTTAATCAGGACGGGATTATGGTCTGAGGAGAGGTCATCAATGACATCTATATCAATATTGTACCCAATGTTCTTGGCTATGCCTATATCCATCACGCTAAGTAAGGCATTATTATATGGATAGAAAGTGAAGTTATCAGGCGACAATATCACTAACATGTTTTTAATTGCAAATTCCTGGAATATTTTACCGTTAGCATTCCCTTTATGGCATTTCCAGCATATACTTTTAGCATTTAGATCACCGAACATTAGAACCTTTCGACTACATTTGAATATTAAATCAAGATCTTCCACGCTTAATTTGGACTGTGGTGGATTATAAGCTGAGGCAATATCAATGTTGTCATTTAATTTGATCGTGACAGTTTCTATTGATTTTGTATTTATATCTATTTCCGTGTATTTCAGATCCGCATGAATAAATATGAGGACCCCTCCTCCTTGGCCCTTAAATCTATCTTTACGGATAACATTGTAGCCAGGTACAAAAAATTTGGTATTTGAGTTTACTTTGGTTTCATTAATCAACATAATATCAATCGCGTGATTCTTCATGAAGTCTTTTAATTCGGAGAAGTTACTTTTAATACCATTCGCATTCAACTGCGCCAAATTGATGTCGTCAGTTCTTACTCTAATTTCTGCAATCATTATTGAGATCGGAGAAAACAATAAGCCTATTTAAATCAGTCTTAGAAGATGATAATTTATCTTTAAGTATTTAAGCATCTAACGCATATCACATATATTGTTGAGCTTCCTGGGCTCGGTAATGAGTTCTACGATGTCGGCTGCACTATGCTGCTTTCGTTCTACAGTTTCCTTGTGCACAATTTGCTAGTCCACCTGCGCTGGCAGTCTCTGTTCTCACGTCCCAAGCATGCTTGGTGAGTCCGTTGATTATAGGCACCTCCAGGGGTTTATGTCTCAACGGTGAGATGTTTAGGTTTGGTTTTAAAGGGGGTGTCCTTCCAGCAGGTATTCTGTCAAGTGAGACCTTTGCCTTCTTGGAGTCTAATTTTTGTAAGTGCAACAGGTACGCTTTGCAGTTAGAGCAGTTTGCAGGGTGGGGGCCTCCACAGTTCACACACTGCACTGGGTCGCTTTGACTTTTGACATCTGTGACACTGCCCACCTTCACGTGGTAAGTGTTGGGAAACGTTTATAAGAAACGGTGAACGGGCGATATAATTCTGAATAATAATTTTTTTTGTATGTATTTCATAGCAAATTATCGTTTATAGTAAGAAGGCTAAAGCAAACAGCAGATCGTGAAATATAAATTCAGAAAATTACGAATTTTTTCCGCTGAATCAGCGCTCTCAATCAAAAAATGGCTAGAGACATTTTTGATCACAAATTTTACATAAAATACGGAAATATTTTTTTCATTAGCATATTATTAAATCTTCAATATTTGGACCAACATATTGGATCCGCCATTTTTAATTTTCTAACACTATCACCGGATTTTAATATACTGTGCCAAGAAACATAGGAAATTTGAATTTAATAAAGGTTCAGGAATTTTCGTCAACGATAATCTTGAAAAAACTCGGTATTTCCCAAGTTCTCCAAGCGCCATATTGAAACCGGCATTAATCAGGTCATTACATATACTAGAAAAGGTCTGTAAGTAATGTATCAATCAAAATTTGACAGTTTGATCGGTAAAATTCCGTGTATTACCCAATTATCTTAGAAATGTCATGAAAAAACGCATATTTTCGAAAGTTCTATAGTTTTACGCCATTTTAGAAAAGACAAAATATAAGGAGCTGGACCAAAAATTTTCTTTCATAAATTTCAACTATTTTGTCCACGTTTGTCCATAGTTTGAAATATATCAATATGCTTTATCCATTTAAAAAAAAAAATAAAAAAAAAAAATTTCAAATTTTCGGTAATTTTTTAAATAAAATCCGCCATATTGGTTTTCCAGTGCACGGTAATGTAATTTTGACTTCATAAATCGAAAGAGTAAACCCCAAAATATTAATTATAGAAGGTTTGGTCATGATATATTTCCTTTTTCGCTTTGGCAACGAGGGCCAAAAATGAGTTAAAAAATCTGTGATTGTGGGCGTTAATGGGTTAATTAATACATTAATTGATTATTCTGCTTGCTAGCATCTACAAAGGAACCACGGATAATTGATCAGGTCATCCGTAGTCCCTAGAGCTAGTTATCCAAAACATCAAATCAAAATAGAAATAATTAAATTATAGAATAAAGTAGAAGCAAGAAATTCTAGAAATTAATTCCAATTAAGGCAGAAAAATAGAACTAGTTAAATTATAAAAATAAGAAGTACACAATGAGAAAATTTGATGAAGTAATTCTAATTATCAAACTACGTGCTATCCTCTAGATATTTCGGACCCCAGTTAGAGATGGGCGAAGTTCTTGGTTACCGCACGTCATACCACTGTACTTAGAGCGTACCTGAGCGAACCCTAGTTTTGCATTCTCATAATCTTTAGACATTATTTACTCTTAATGTCTTTTAAATGGTTAAGCAAGGATAGTTTTTGCGAAAACAAAGGGCTTTGGAAATACCACAATTAAAATTTCAGGTATAGAATGTTAAATGCTCCTTCGTTTCTCGCCTTATGAGCCGATGTTGCATATCAATTCCTCCCCTCTTCCGGATAGATCTTCGCTTACATATTTTTGGTACACCGATTACTCGCTTACTCTACAATATTCATATGTGTTTTGCATTGTGTATGTAAGGTCGCTGGTCTCTGTAATTGATAGATCGCTGCTTTCGCAATCTATATCATCCCATGACGTTATGTTGTCGATGGGTTTCCTCTTCTGAGTCGACGGTGACCTTATTTTCTGTTTCATTTGGTGGCTCAGATGACGGCTTGTCCTTCATTGTAGTAGCAGGTGTAAGCTACGAAGACTGTCGAGGCCATGTCCCGACTTGAGCTGGGTCCTCATTCCTGATATTGATTTCAGCTTGCGCAGCTTAAGTCCCTTTTTTATTCCTGGATTTCGTCTTTTTGTGGGGTTAGCTTGTGGGTGATAGGTCGAGGCAGTCCAGAGTTCGCTGTCCCAGCGTTGGCTGGCTTCTGTCCACACGTGGCCAGTAAATTGTGTTCCGTTATAGCTCAGAATACGGCGAGGGTAGCTCCAGCGTGAGAAAACTTTATTTTCGAGGACTTAAGTGAGCTTTTTAGCAGTGGATTGTCGGAGGGGAAATGATTTCAGCCATCTGGAAAACGTCAGTGACGACGAGGATGAATCTATTCACTTTATTTGAACGTGTGTATGGACCCATTAGGTCTACTGCGATGGTCTCCTAAGCGGTGCAGACAAGTCGAGGTCGCTGCCCGATTTTTTGTCATCCATGCACTGGCTTACAGCATAGACAAAGGTGACAACCAGCCACGTACCGGCGTATTTCTCTGCTCATCCCCGGCCAGATGAAGTATTCGCGCATAGCATGAAGAGTTTCTTCGTCACCAGGATGTCCCGAAAACGGTGCATCATGATATTCCCAGATGATTCTCTGTCGCAGTAGTTCGGGCAACTCGTTATCCTTCCCCGGGCAGTGCTCGATGTCAAAAGAGTACTCGCTTGAAAGTAGATGCCATCTTGTTAACTTTGCTCTGGTATCCTTTTGATTTTTAAGCCAGGTCAGTGTTTTATTGTCCGTGCGTAAAGTAAAGCGCTTATCCTCTAAGTAGGGGTGGTAACAATTGATGGCCCAAATTATCGCTAGACATTCTTGCTTAGGACTGAGTAGATCCGTTATCGGGGCTATTAACTCAGAGTATTTTCGCACATATTCATGTAGCCAATTGATAGTTTCAGTAAGAGACTGCAGAGCTTTTTCTGGAAAGTGCCTGGAGCATTTTTCTGACCGAAAGGCATGACCCGAAATTGATACTGTCCCCCACTTGGTGTAGAAAAGGCAGTATAATAAATACATTATATCATAATAAATACATCCACAACCTGTTGCTCCCCATTACATTTTCATCTTTCTTAAATACAATTTCATGAAAGTTTTGATTGATATTATAAAAATAATTAATAATGGCCACAGGATTCTATTATTAGTTTTTGTTACTCCTTTACGTCCTCCTATAGCAGGTGAATGATTAATTCAAGATTCAATTCTCCTACCATAGAATGAAGAGAATAAATTGATAATTTAATATCTTTTATCGTTTCCTCTAAACTTGTCTTAAATTAGTCTTCAATTGGAAGTGCATAATGATACCGTTGTTCATTGTGAAATTCTTTAACTATCCCCTTCAAAAATTTTTTTAAACTCGGTAATTTTCCGCATTTTTCTAAAAGTTAAAAACCTATGTATCACGGTTCTTCTTTAATATTAAAAAATTATGCATAATTGTCCTTTTTTATCCTTAATTGGTCACGATATCCATCATTTTCAGGTAACATATTTATTTCTTTTCTTGGTTTACCCCACCTTTTAATTAGTTCCTGTAATTTTATTTCTTGAATAATTTTGTTTGGTCCCTCTACGCTTTCTTTTAATCTTATTTGTTACTTCAATATTTGTTATTAATTTATTTATATTATTATCTTCATTTCTATCTTTACTTATCTTCTTTGGATTCTTTAAGGGAGGAACCTGGTTTAGAACGCCGAAAATTGCATGATATTTGGCACAGTTTATTAGGCTGCCTAAATTATGAAATGTTTCAAGTACTGTTGAAGTAGGTCATAGATACACAAATCTTGCAGAAAAAATTTATTTTTATTCTATTCAATAATGTTTAGCAATAAAAATTCGTATTTGTTTGGGGCACTACTCGCTTGAAGATTCTCCACTGCGTACATGATAGCGATCGTCCTTTTTATCTGAAACATTAAAACCAAAACTTTTTTTGCACTTTAGGAGTTTATCTTTTATTTAAACCAAAGAAATTTATTGAAATGTTAAAAATTGCAAATTTTATGAGTGTTTGAAAAGAAAATTGCGTTTTACTGATGAAATTTTGAGATAATTAACAAAAAATAGTTACTAAAAAAACCAAAATTTATGTGATTTTTTAGGTTCTCATAGAAGCTTACACTTTCAGCTCTAAAAAGAGCTATCACTTATAAAAATGCGGCAATTACAACATTCTTAATCGTGTACCAGTGCAGGAAAACGCTGTTTCGAGAAAATCGCGTTCAAAGTTTCATGCAAAAGTTAATTGTATATATTTAAAACTCACCAACACCAAATGCTAGTCTGCTATTCCTGCTCCATACATTAGTCCTTCAACTTCTTCGTAAAACTCATTTTGAGTCAAAAGTGAGACGACTTTCAAAAAATTGATTTTTTTACCCTCTAAAGCAGGTTCCCCCCTTAAGGGACTCCTTGTTTTCATAGCATGACATTTATTTAATTTCCATTTGCAAATAAAATCGGTATTATTCTCATAGTATAGATACAAATTTGTGAAACAAATTTTTTTAAAGTATTTTTTTTCAATCAATTTATAAATAGCTTTTTTATTTCCTTCATTTTCCATTTTATGCATTATTATATTAATTAATCTTTCATTAATGGCGTAAAAAAATTTCCTTGTTTAATTTTTCAGTATCTTTTAAATTAGTTTAATGAATTTCTTTCATATTCTCATAATTTAATCTATCTAAAACATTTTTCATCATTGTCATCATCATTTTTGAATGAATATTGTTTATCTAATAATTGTTCAAATTCTGCAAAATAATTGTCATCAATTTTTCCTTCCTTAATTTTAAAATAAATTTTCCTCTTTCAATTGTTCGGCTTCTTTAAAATTTGCACAAAAGCTATCTTATTTAATATCTTCGCAATTTATACCACCGTTACATACCTTATCTTCAATATTTTCAAATAAATTCTCAGTGTTTATCAGTATTTGTTCATCTTTTCCAAAACCACGATTATCAAAATTTTTATCTTCAATAAGCTTGTATTTTGATTCATCATAATCTCTTTGATTATTTTTATTCGTAGGTAAATTTTCTACGTTCATAAATTCTTTAGATTCCTTGAAATTATTCCCATTATTATTATCTTCTTCATAATCATAATTTATTTTTTCATAGCATATAAGATCCATTTCTGGTAACTTTCTGTTATCTTCAAAATTAGATATGTGGTACCGCACGAGGAAACCTACCTATATATATTTTTATTTTAGAAATGAAACTTCCTTTAGCGCTCTCCGCGAGGAAAAGTTTATACCGAGCGTACTTTCATTATATTTTATCAAAGTGCGAAAGTACAACTTTTAAGTTTTTTATGATTTACATGAAAGTGCCCATTGAAATAGTGTTTTCTGTATATATATTGTAACCTTATTTTTGCTTATGTATGAGAGGATGGTGAGGTTAGGTTATTTTGTCGAAATAATGATGGACTACTAAAGCACTAATCTGTTGTATGATCTGAGCAAACCATGTCAATCATTTCTATGTCTAAAATATTTGTTATACACATTAATGCGTAAGAAACAACTTTTTGAACCTAGACCCAATAGTACCTTTTACGTAGCGAATTCCGTACTGACTATGATGTTTACATACGTATATAATTATAAATGTTTTCCATCACACAACTCAGTAACATCCTTCTAGCAGGTTGTCCAATGAGGGTGTCTAAATAACAGTTCTGAAGAGGTGCCAATTGTATCCAAATTGCTATAATAACAACAATAATCTGCTAAAAGTCGTTGACTTCACTTTTGTCTGATCATGTCGTTATAATATTAAGCGTTTAGTTCTAATATTACTTGTATCGACAACCTTACCACAATAAAAATGGAAAAGCCAAGACTGATTCAAGATTATAGTTGTATGCTCCTGTCCAATAATCTTGAAATATATCTTAGCTTTAACAAAACGATGCACCGAATATTTATAATAGAGTGTATCTCCAAGTGTGTATATGAGAAACTTTATATCTTTCCTATTTGTCAGGTACAAACGACCCTTACATTTACAACTTACCAACCTAAGATTCCTTAAGAATGAACCTATAAATATTGAAATGAAACCTAATTTCTGTAAAGAAGATCCTCTATAGATAAAGAATCGACGTATTCAATTATAAATAAACATTTAAGGTACTAAATGTAAACTAGGATCGGGGGTGTTACGCGGTCTCACCTTCCATTCCTAACTTGGAGACAAGGTGGCCCTTGTATTGTAGAGCGCAGGGCCCGCTCGCCAGTCTTGCTATCCGATCCTACTCGCTCTTTTCTACAAGCTTACGAGTTGTTTTTTAGAAAATAAAACTGGGAGTTATCGGCAATTACAGCTTTGTAACGCCATTTCCACAGGAAATGGAATATCGACCGAATTTTGGAACGTGAATACGAAAGTAGTAAGGCAGGTTTGTTGGGTGTCGAATATCGAAATAAATACAAAAATTATTTTATGTAATTGATAACATTACCACAAAAAATCTAGAATTTTTTGAAGCGCCACCTATGCATAGTGTCGCACTGTAGGTACTAAATTCAAAAGCGGGCACTGATTGTCGGTAAGAATGATAATCAACAAGTAAACTAAAATGAACGATTCGTAAACCTCGTTGATGTAACTCGAATTTGTAACAATGAATGAATATCACGATAAAATTTATTAATTCAAATGATGAAATACCTGTAAAATGCGAACGAAAAATCACGAAAAATCCACATTATCACTGTTAATCTCGGAGCTCCCCTTTTTATCGACAGTGCTGTTAGGCGGCACAAACTTTACTTCTGTTCTCGTCCGCAATGCAGAGGGCAGAGGTAACTATATAGACAGGTGTTGTACGAGGTTATGTGCGTCGGTATTTCTGTAGGAATTATAAAACTTTTTTTCATTATACATTCAACATTTTTGTCACGACTTTTCATTCCTACTTTCTAGTCATTTCCCAAAATATCCCCGCTTTTATCCAACTTGGAATTTTAAATGTGGTGTTCAGAGTTTTCTGGTTCTGGTTTGGTTAAAGTTTCTTCAGTTTGCTCTTTTTCAATCTTATGGGCAGATTTTGAAATTAATTTTTCTGTCTTTTCCAACAATTGTTCGAAAAAATTTTAAAATTCGATATCGCTTTTAATTTCTTTATTTTTTATTTCTTGGGCAAATGTTTCCGGCTTAATATTCCTTGCCCGAGGGCGTTTGAAAGTACGTTTTCGAGATGGTAAAGGCATGTGTTTTTCGTTGTTAATAAAATATAACTAAATATATTTTTACTTACAAACCGACCGAATTTTATGTTACGTTTATTTTTATTTTAGCTACGGTTTGATTCAATTTGACTTAAATGTTTATTTTCAAAAACTCGGAAATGAAATTAAAATAAAAGATATCGTTAGACAACCTTTGAAGTATAGTAATTGAAATTTTGTTTCAATATTATTATTATTGTTATTATTATGGAATAAACAATGATAATAAATTCATTATTTGGGATAAATTTCAATTCTGATTCAAAAAATTCTAATTTGAGGATGGCTGAGCGTGTTACAACTAGCCCTATTCAATATAACCCTCCTCGAGCGACTGGTTACGCTATGAGGGGTTAAATCCTCAAACAAATCTTTTAAATTTGCAGTAATTGAAGCTTTAGGATGAAATTTATTAAATTACTTCCAAATCTACTTTCGAGATTGTAATTTGAGGACGGCTGTGCGTTTTACTGCTGGCCCTTGTTCAATATAATCCTCCTCGAGCGACTGGTTACGCTATGAGGGATTATGGTCCTCTACAAATCTCAATCGCAGGGTTGAAATTAATTAAAAATAAATTATATCTTATTTGTTTGTGTCTGTGTTTTATATTTGTGTAAGATAAATTTCAATCCTGATTCAAAAAATTCTAATTTGAGGATGGCTAAACGTGTTACCGCCAGCCCTATTCAATATAAGTCTCCTCGAGCGACTGGTTACGCTATGAGGGGCTAAATCCTCAAACAAATCTTTTAAATTTACAGTAATTGAAATTGTAGGTATAAAATTTATCAAATTAACCTCTAATCTGTTTCTGAGACCCAAGTTTGAGGGTAGCTGAGCGCTCAATTCGCTTATCACTACTCGATACAACCTTACATAAAGTGAAAGGTTATACCCCTGAAACAAATCTTAGTCACAGGGTCGAAATTAATTTAAAAATAAATTTTATTTTTGATATCCTTTTTGGTAAGTTCAACAATTCGGTATTCCAGTGATGAAAAATTAGCCAAGCTAGACTCAAGCACAGAATCTTTGGTAATTATGTCATTCACAGAAATCACGATAGTCGAAAATCAGAATTATTGTAGTACCAAATTAATTAGGCTCGACTCAAGCACAAATTTCCTGCTTAATTCAGGTACGTACAGAATTCTGATAATCGTCAAAGTTGAAAGTGTCAGTTTTTGTAAACAGGGAGAAAATAGAAGTTAAAAACAGTAAAATGTAAGCACTTCCAATTTCATGTAATAGAATATTGAAAAAATTTTCATAAAATTATTAAATAAATTCAATTAATTCTTCTTATTGTATTAACAATAGCAATTACAATTTCTTTTTTTTATTTCCTTTTATTATATTAAAAAAAATTTTATTATTGGTTTATAAGTTTTCCGGCCGATGCACCAAAAAATTAAAATAATAGATATGTGACGTCTCAGTCACACACCTATTATAATTTATATTTGACTATCCCCGTTTTTGATAAGTAAAGAAATCGTTCAGATTTCTAAAGTGAATCAGGGTCGAGGATATCCAATAATAAGAAAAGGGGTGAAATAGAAATGAAATATTACTTGTCGCGCGGTGTTGGATCTTCCTGGTCAGAAGTCAAACTGGAACTGAAGAAGTGGCCTAAGAGAGTGGCCCGGAATTGTCGCGCGGTGTTGGACCTTCCGGGTCAGAAGTCAAACTGGAACTGAAGAAGTGGCCTAAGAGCTAATAGAGCGAAAAAGAGTGTGGCCCGGACTTGTCGCGCGGTGTTGGACCTTCCGGGTCAGAAGTCAAACTGGAACTGAAGAACTGGCCGGCGCTCCTTAGAATATCCTGGGGGGTTGGTCATTTCACCCTATTTTACGATTTTGTTTTTCTCGAACTCGCCCCCTTTGATATTTTCTAATTTCAATAAATTTCCTTTCTTGTCAGTTTACTTCCTTTTTCTTTGAGTAGACGTGCTGTTAATCCGTGTATATGACAGGATTTATTGAATTGGCTTCAGTGTGTATGAGAATTTCCATTTCGGTTTATTACCACTTCTATTGCCTAATTTTGTTGGTCCCCAAATTCAATTTTTCTTTACGGCCCTTTTTATAGCATTTTTATAGTCTTATTTGTATGGTGTCTCCCACGCAGTGTTAAATAGTAGGGATCACCCTTGGAGTCTGCGTCTAGGTTTCTATCCTTTACTGAGCCTGCGTCGGAATTTTGGGACAATCGGTTGTGTATTTTGGATCAATACTTCCCGCATTCCTGAAGTCTACTTGTTGCTTCTAAATGACCCTCATAAAATTAGGGTGCGATGACATCTCGGTTGAATTTCTTATTGTGTATCTTTAGTTGGGGTGAGAATGGAGATATTGATTTGTTGACTGGCGATTCTGAATACTGACTTCCTTGTTTACTTCTCTGCTTTCTTTTATAATACTTTTGATTTTTCCTCTCTGTAGATTCTTTTCAGTTGATTCACATTTTTCTTAAACAATTCAGTTACATCTACCAATGGTCAACGTCACATTCAAGTTTTACATAATATCAATATTAACATGCATCACATTAATGAGAAAAAGGTCACAGGACGTGACACAAGGATACAAGAAATCTCAAACGACGTATCGAGGGCAGCAAACGAGACGACCATCTCGACCCTCAGCGCGACAGGAGAGGAAATAGAGGTTATTATGGCAGGCCGCTTACGAAATTTCCTTCCAATTTGGAAGGAAATTACTACAAACGCTTTCGTCCTTCAGTTAGTAAAAGGTTACCAAATTTACATTCTCTTAGTAGAGTAACTTGGAAGTGGTGCGAGACTAGAAAACTCTGGATATATGCGTCATACATTGCATCGAAAGCTAACGTACATGCTGATAGAAAATCTCGGATTCGGAACGTAGATACAGAATGGGAGTTAGCTGATTATGCGTACAAAGAGATTTTACAAACCTTTACGAACCCTACCATCGATTTGTTTGCAACCAGTTCCAACACAAAATGTACCACCTTTTGCTGCTGGATTCGTCACCCCAACGCAGAAGCTTTCGACGCCTTTACGATCTCTTGGAAAAATAGAAAGTTTCACGCTTTTCCGCCTTTTTCCATGATCTTAAGAACATTACGGAAAATTCTGATTTGAAAATGAATTGAAAATGAAATGAAAATTTTGAATTCTTGCGGGATATTTGTCGTTCCCTGGTGGACTTCACAACCATGGTTTCCGCTTTTTCAGTCAATGCTGATAAAAAAACCATTAATGTTTTCTCCACGTCTATTTCTTCTTCTGTCCCCTTGCAGGTCACGTCAACACCCGTTAGCAGCCTCACTTACCCTGACTGCAGGATGGCTGACAGGACAAGCTAGCGCCCAAGGCATTTATCCCAGTCAACATTAAAGGTTATATTGGACTCGTTGGTAGACTCTACAGTCAAGCAATATGACGGCCCACTAAGAAAGTGGTGGAATTTCTGCATTAACAAGAACCTAGACCCATTTAACCAACACTTTAACAAAGTTTTAGAATTCCTAGGCGAGTCTTTCAACGACGGTGAATCATATGGAACCTTAAATACAGCGCCATCAGAAATAGCAGTCATCTCATCAGAAAAAATATCGGACAGTGATATGAACCGTTTCTTCAAAGGGGTTTACAGGTTAAGGCATTCACGCCCCAAGTATTCAAAAAATTGGGTCGTCACTCCTGTCCTCAATAAAATTTCTTCTTAGTATCCACCGGTCACTTAATTTACAGACATTGTCAGAAAAACTTATAATACTCCTAGCTTTAGGTACAGGCCACTTATAAATACTGATTCAGTCAACTGTACCTTATGTTACCATATTTTAATGATAAGCCACAACTTTGTGTAGCTAAAACCTTAAAACATTATCTTCGCGTTACTAAGGCTCTAAGAAAGGAAACTAATTGTAAAAAACTGTTTCTGGCTACCAGAAAGCCCTATAAAACAGAAGGTTCACAAACTTTTAGCCGCTGGACCAAGTCAGTTTTGTACCAATGCGGCATTGACAAAAAATTCACCGCACACAGCGTTAGACACGCGGCAACCTCTACAGCTTTCAAAAAGGAATAGACGTGAATATTATTAGAAGCACAGTGGGTTGGTCACAAACTTCGTTGACTTTTGCTCGGTTCTATAATCGACCAATCACACCCGCTAATGAAACATTTTGTAATGCAGTTCTAAGGAATAATTGATAAAAAAAAATCTAAAACTACTTTGTGTTTTTTCTACAATAAAAACAAAAATTTGGTAAATTGTCTACTCTAAATATCTACAATAGTAATCCCGAGAACGAGGGGGAAAGTATAATTAAACGATCAAACTAACTTACCTAAGTGAAATTCGATCGTAATTATACGACCGCCTCGTTCGAAGGGATCACTCCAGCCCAAAATATTTTATCCCCCCCCCCCCCCCACGAGATCTTTCGGGTACCGTGAAGAACTTTCAGACAATTTACAGGACAGCTCTAAACTGAATGAAGTCTCGTCAAAAGAACGCAGGGAGAGAGCGGTGATAGAAAATTTTGGATCTTAAATTTGTGGCAATCTGACGTAAAGTAGCGAAACTACAATAGTAATCCCTTCGAACGAGGCGGTCGTATAATTACGATCGAACTTTACTTAGGTATGTTAGTTTGATCGTTTAATTTTTGCAGTTGCATAAATTCGTCTAACTTGCAAGAAATTAGAATTTCTGCGTCCCAGATATGAGACGAATTGGTCCCACAACTTCTGTCAGCCAGCTCGAAGTCGAACCCCAGAGCAGGTAGAGGGTCATGAGAATAGAGGCAGTAAACCTTACGTACGGCGTACTCTTAATTCAAAATTGATCTTATCCTTAATTAATCGATGAGATTGAATATCATAGATTTTTTTCGCGAAACACATCATACGAGTGTACTGTCACATATGAGAACGCGAATTGTGGAATGCCCATTAAGTGGCTGCAATTGTCATGAAATATTAATCTGAAGTATTGAATTCGAATCAAACATACTCTCATGATACACTACCTACTTTTGGGTTCGACTTTGAGCTGGCTGACAGAAGTTGTGGGTCCAATTTGTCTCACATCTGGGACGCAGAAATTCTAATTTCTTGCAAGTTAGACGAATTTATGCAACTGCAGAAATAGCGAAATCTCAGGTTCTATGCATGTCTAGTTGACATTTTGATATGCAATATGAAGCTGAAACTTCGCTTTATTATCTATGTGAAATTACAAATCAGGAATGACGTTTAGCTTGGAGCAATTGAGCATTAAAATCGACTCTTATTTCGAGATTTTTTTTATGTTTTTCTTTTGCATAAAAAACCAACTTCCCATTTAACGCGAGCTTTCTTATACGATTCATTCGCTTCGTGAAGATTTTCTCTATCAATTAGAGCTTTAAAATTCCAAAAAGTAGGAGGTCGTCATAGTTTTTGTCGACCGCCTACTAAGTCAATTTATTGCTTACGATTGAGAAATTTTGTGTATAATATCGGCAATCTGTTTCATGCTACCAATGTTAATGAAGGATAAGATCAATTTTGAATTCCCATGGCAAAGTATCTCTCGACAAGAGATCTCTTAAAAGGAGCGAATTCGTCCACAAGCGATCGCTTAGGTAAGAGATCTCTCGAAAAGCGATCGCTTGTGGATGAGTTCGCTCCTTTTAAGAGATCTCTTACCCAAGCGATCGCTTAATTGTAAAAGTGAAGAAAAAAATCTCTTACATAGCGATTGCTGTGTAAGAGATCTAGCTGAAGCGATTGCTTGAGTATAAGATCTCGCGAAAAACGATTTCTGTGAAAGAAATTAAGTTTAAATCCACATTGTTATATATAATAAACAAAACATTGCTATCAGTATCGAATTAAGTGTATAAATTATTCAGTAACGATGTCCGATTCATTTTTTCAGAGCAATATTAAATTGAGATAAAAATTTCTAAAGATCAAAAAGTCTTTGAAGGATTTGTAGTGTTGATGAAGACAATTGCGCTCTAGCTGCGAGTGACCTCACACTTGAATGTTAAGGGCAAGCTCAAGAGGCTTGCAGCTAATTACCTGCAAGCTAATCTTCCTCATACGCGACTGCGCTTTTATGACTAGGAATATTGCTTTAAAAGCGATGTCGCTCGCCAATAAGATATCTCTTAGGGTGAAAAGCGACGAGGCTTGTGACTAAGCGATATCGGTTTATGTAAAAAGCGATGACGCTTGTGACTAAGCGAAATCGCTTGAAGTAAAAAGCGACGACGCTATAGATTGTTGTCGCTTTGAAAAAAAGTTATAACGCTTGAAAAACAAGCGATCGCTTACATTTTAAAAGAGATACTTTGCCTTGGGTTGAGAGTACGCAGCACGTACGGTTTATTGGCTCTATTGTCATGTCAACTACCTGCTTTTGAGTTTGAGTTCGAGCTGGACGCCAAAAATTTGGGAAGATACGGCTTATAGCATATATGGGTCATTTCATGGGAAATTTAGTCAAAATTTTTTTTCGACAAAATATTTTTTTCTGCCTTCTTAATTCGAAAATAATCGACACGCTTTTTTTCAATGTGATACTTCAAAATTTCGAGACATAATTTTTTTAAGTTTGGCACTCGGGAAAATTTATTTTTTTCTAACAGCGCACCGTAAAAGCAGTTTTGAATATAAAATGTAACCCTTGCACTTGAAATGCGCGAAAGAGTACAAGCTTTCAAAAAAGTTATAGCACACATTTTGTTGTTTTTTTTTTGTAATAACAATATAGTACATTTTTATAAACAATTCAATTTTCTATTAATTTGGAACAAATTTTTTTCCGACTTTTTTGTTTCTAAATTTTTGTTGAAGTTTTTTCGATATGCAGGCAAAATTTTGGAATGGAAAAATGAAAACTGTAGGTGTAATTAATTGATAAAATCTGTCCCGCGCGTTGCAGCGAGCGAGCTCGCACGCTGCAACTACGCTTAAGGTAGTTGTTGCGCCAAAAATCAGTCTCTGGAAAAAGAAGTTTTTCTATGATTTCAAGACTGGTAATTATATCATTAGCCGTGTCATATTTCTTGAGCATCGTTCGCGAATCCAGTGTGCTCAGATCTGATACCGACGCAGTCACAACTACAGAAGCAGCTCCTGTCAGTGAGATCGGAGTAGGGAAAGGCGGTGGCGCGCGCTGCCTCTCTTTCTTCTTCGTCGCTCTTGCACGTGAGAACGGCTCGTCCCACTTCTCCTTTTCCTCCTCGCTTCCTCCTTGCAATGCTATTTTTAGATTTCACGCTTTCGGTATTTCGGATATCGAGTCGAAATTGAGAATTGTATTTCTCTGGACTCCGCGCAAAAAAGGCGCGAAGCAGACGACAATTTCGAACTTTCAGTAAAATTTGATGCCAATAAATGTTCAATATTTAAATCAATATATATTTTTCTATTTAAATTTCCATACTTCTAATCAATTTAGTACATTTAAAACATTTTCAGTAAGAAAGATATATTCTATTAAGAAAAGATTAACATAAAATTCAAGTTTAAAATTTACATTCTCAGTTTTATGTTAGAAATATTTTTATTTTACATTTTTTTAGCCTAAGCATAGACTTTTCATTCAAAAAATGAAATGCTCTACAGAAAGGAAAAATTTTGTAATAGAAGTGGATAAATTAAAAAACTAAAATATATGTTCATTGCTATCTTCATATGAACATGTAAATATTTACCGATATCAAATTTTACATGGAAATTTTTATTCGAAGTGTTGAAATCTTGTTACAATTTGACAAGATCATATGGACGAGTTCAATCTTTAAATGAAATATTTTATAATTTTTAATTTGTCTGCTCATCTGAAATCCTGTCAAGATTTGAACAGTAAACAAAAAATTTCCAATGGAATTCAATGTCATTAAATGCTTAAAGTTGTAAATGAAGATTTTCATTACAAAAGTTTGAAGCTTTGTAATTATCATTGTAAATGACTACTTGATTTTAAATGTAATTCAGCTCTGTAGAACATTTTTATATTTGGAATTCAAAATCTGTGCTTAGGCCACAAAAAAAGGAAGATAAAAATTCTTTCACCATAAAACTAAAAATGTAGATTTAAAACATATTATGTCATATATTTATCTCTTCTTAATGGAAAATACTTAAAAAATAATTCTCTGTTTCAATATTTTTTAAATGTAAGAATATTTAAGAAATTCATAAGTATTTAACCTTGTTATAAAAATTTCCAAATAACGCTTTTATTGACAAAGTTACAAATTTTTCAATAAATGAATTATCGTATTGTAAGTTTAAATATGAGACGACTTTAAATTTCACAATAACATTATTTTTCAATTACTTAAACCTTTCTTCAATTTTGCGAATTCTTCTCGAGGTTTATTTCAGGTGAGTGACTATTTCTTTTTTTAATGAAAAACATTTGTAATTCTAAATATTCAATTTTTGAAATAGAAATATTAACTAAAAGATTTTCAAGTTCTGGGAATCAACTGCTTTAATAATACAATTTTTCTTCTCTGTAAAGCATCTCAATTTTCAAATTAAAAGTCTCCACAAAGGTTTAAAAAACTTAAGGTGATAATACTTTTATTTAAAAATTTTAAATACAGATTTCAAAATCAAAACTTATTTGCCTAAATTAAACGTCTTAAAGATCTTGTAGAAATAAAGTGAGATTTGAATACTTCAAAAATAAATTTTCAGTAATATGTTGAACTTAATAAATGTTCAAAGCTTAAATCAGGATATCAGTTGACAAATGTTTACTTGTGTAAAATTGACGTTAAAAATTTTTTAATTGATGTTTTCACTTAAACCGTCAAACATTCATTAATTTAAAATTTTATCTTACAGCTGTCCAATCTTTCCAGAATTTTACAAAATCTTATAAATCTTCATTTTATAGGCAAATGTTTTTTAAAATATTCGAAAAATAAGTGCAATTATTTAAATTAAATATTTCGTAAAATTTTAAATATTGCTGATTTTACAAAATTGTTGAGAGATTTGAACACTGATTAAAGAATATTGCAATGCAATTATAAGTCAATAAATGCTTAAAGATTTGTCTCAAGTTTCTCAGGTCCAAAATAAAATATTTTGCACTAGATTTGAATTTAAATTTTAACTTGATTTTATGTGGCCTAAGCACAGATTTTTATATCAAAAAATTAAATGCTGTACAAAATTGAATAAGTATTTTCTGAATCAAGTGGTTGATTTATAAATCTTAAAAATGTTGTAATTATAATATCTTCATATAAAACTTTAAGCATTTATTCACCTTAAATTTCATTGAAAAATTCTATATGTAGTGCTCAAACCTTCCTAAAAATTCGCAAGAATAGGAAATTTAAAAATTACGAAGTATTTCATTTAAAAAATCACTATCGCTTTCTTGATATTTGGAAAAAACATTTGCCTGAAAATTATCCATAAGATTTTCTTAATTTCTTCAAAAATAAATTTTCAGTAATATGTTGAACTTAATAAATGTTCAAAGCTTAAATCAGGATATCAGTTGACAAATGTTTACTTGTGTAAAATTGACGTTAAAAATTTTTTAATTGATGTTTTCACTTAAACCGTCAAACATTCATTAATTTAAAATTTTATCTTACAGCGTTCCAATCTTTCCACAATTTTACAAAATCTTATAAATCTTTATTTTATAGGCAAATGTTTTTTAAAATATTCGAAAAATAAGTGCAATTATTTAAATTAAATATTTCGTAAAATTTTAAATATTGCTGATTTTACAAAATTGTTGAGAGATTTGAACACTGATTAAAGAATATTGCAATGCAATTATAAGTCAATAAATGCTTAAAGATTTGTCTCAAGTTTCTCAGGTCCAAAATAAAATATTTTGCACTAGATTTGAATTTAAATTTTAACTTGATTTTATGTGGCCTAAGCACAGATTTTTATATCAAAAAATTAAATGCTGTACAAAATTGAATAAGTATTTTCTGAATCAAGTGGTTGATTTATAAATCTTAAAAATGTTGTAATTATAATATCTTCATATAAAACTTTAAGCATTTATTCACCTTAAATTTCATTGAAAAATTCTATATGTAGTGCTCAAACCTTCCTAAAAATTCGCAAGAATAGGAAATTTAAAAATTACGAAGTATTTCATTTAAAAAATCACTATCGCTTTCTTGATATTTGGAAAAACATTTGCCTGAAAATTATCCATAAGATTTTCTTAATTTCTTCAAAAATAAATTTTCAGTAATATGTTGAACTTAATAAATGTTCAAAGCTTAAATCAGGATATCAGTTGACAAATGTTTACTTGTGTAAAATTGACGTTAAAAATTTTTTAATTGATGTTTTCACTTAAACCGTCAAACATTCATTAATTTAAAATTTTATCTTACAGCTGTCCAATCTTTCCAGAATTTTACAAAATCTTATAAATCTTCATTTTATAGGCAAATGTTTTTTAAAATATTCGAAAAATAAGTGCAATTATTTAAATTAAATATTTCGTAAAATTTTAAATATTGCTGATTTTACAAAATTGTTGAGAGATTTGAACACTGATTAAAGAATATTGCAATGCAATTATAAGTCAATAAATGCTTAAAGATTTGTCTCAAGTTTCTCAGGTCCAAAATAAAATATTTTGCACTAGATTTGAATTTAAATTTTAACTTGATTTTATGTGGCCTAAGCACAGATTTTTATATCAAAAAATTAAATGCTGTACAAAATTGAATAAGTATTTTCTGAATCAAGTGGTTGATTTATAAATCTTAAAAATGTTGTAATTATAATATCTTCATATAAAACTTTAAGCATTTATTCACCTTAAATTTCATTGAAAAATTCTATATGTAGTGCTCAAACCTTCCTAAAAATTCGCAAGAATAGGAAATTTAAAAATTACGAAGTATTTCATTTAAAAAATCACTATCGCTTTCTTGATATTTGGAAAAACATTTGCCTGAAAATTATCCATAAGATTTTCTTAATTTCTTCAAAAATAAATTTTCAGTAATATGTTGAACTTAATAAATGTTCAAAGCTTAAATCAGGATATCAGTTGACAAATGTTTACTTGTGTAAAATTGACGTTAAAAATTTTTTAATTGATGTTTTCACTTAAACCGTCAAACATTCATTAATTTAAAATTTTATCTTACAGCGTTCCAATCTTTCCACAATTTTACAAAATCTTATAAATCTTTATTTTATAGGCAAATGTTTTTTAAAATATTCGAAAAATAAGTGCAATTATTTAAATTAAATATTTCGTAAAATTTTAAATATTGCTGATTTTACAAAATTGTTGAGAGATTTGAACACTGATTAAAGAATATTGCAATGCAATTATAAGTCAATAAATGCTTAAAGATTTGTCTCAAGTTTCTCAGGTCAAAAATAAAATATTTTGCACTAGATTTGAATTTAAATTTTAACTTGATTTTATGTGGCCTAAGCACAGATTTTTATATCAAAAAATTAAATGCTGTACAAAATTGAATAAGTATTTTCTGAATCAAGTGGTTGATTTATAAATCTTAAAAATGTTGTAATTATAATATCTTCATATAAAACTTTAAGCATTTATTCACCTTAAATTTCATTGAAAAATTCTATATGTAGTGCTCAAACCTTCCTAAAAATTCGCAAGAATAGGAAATTTAAAAATTACGAAGTATTTCATTTAAAAAATCACTATCGCTTTCTTGATATTTGGAAAAACATTTGCCTGAAAATTATCCATAAGATTTTCTTAAGTCGTAACAAGATTTTTTGTAGAGCATCTCATGTTTTCAATGAAAAGTCTGTGCTTAGGCTACAAATATGTAAGATGAAAATATTTCTAACATAAAACTGAGAATGTAAATTTTAAACTTGAATTTTATGTTTATCTCTTCTTAATAAAAAATAACTCTCTAATTGAAAATTTTTTAAATATTTGAAATCGGTAAGAAGTATTGAAGTTTGAAACTTCTGATTTAAGCTTTGATTTGAAAAGGTAAAAATTTTTTCATTTTTTATATTGATTTAAATTTTAATTATTTATTGACATCAAATTTCACGGAAATTTTATTCTTAAAGAGTTCAAATCCTTATAAAATCTTACAGGGTACTTTAGATGTTTATTTCGGGCAGATTGTCCTCAAAATATCGACAAAAAAAGAAGCGTTATTTCTCTAACTACATATATCTTAAATTTAAAACCACGAATTTCACAAATAAATTAATGATGTAATATAGAAAATTCTAAAATTGCAATCATTTGAAAAGTTTTGAAGCAATCGAATTTAACTTTAAGCAAAAAGGCACACAAACAAAAAATTGTTAACTGAAAAATAAAATATTTGAAGCAAAATAAACAAAAATGGCTATGAAAATTATTACACTCAATACTAATAAAATACAAGAGTAAACATTGCGCACGACTAAATTAACTATTCCGTGGAAAATTTACGTAAATTAAGAAGCTACAAAATGTGTTCATTGATATCTTCATATGAATATATGAATATTTATTGATTTCAAATTTTACACAAAATTTTTTGTTATGGATGATTTTCAGGCAAATGTTTTTCCAAATATCTAGAAAACGAAAGTGATTTTTTAAATGGAATACTTTGTCATTTTCAATATTTCTATTCTTGTTAAATTGAAGGAAGATTTGAACACTGAATGAAGAATTTTTCAATGAATTTTAAGGTCAATTAATGCTTAAAGTTTTTTATTTAGATATTAATTACAACATTTTTGAGTTTTATGAATGAATCACTTGATTCAGAAAATACTTTAATTTTGTACAGCATTTACTTTTTTGAAATAAAAATCTGTGCTTAGGCCGCATAAAATTAGGTTTAAATGTAAATTCAAATATCTTAAAAATATTTTCATTTTACACCTAAGAAAAATGACATTAAACTTTAAGCATTTATTGACTTAAAATTTCGTTGCAAGATTCTTTGATCAGTGTTCAAATCTCTCAATAATTTTGTAAAAGCAGCGAAGTGTAAAATTTTACGAAATATTTAATTTAAATAATTGCACTTATTTTTCTAATATTTTAAAAAACACTTGCCTATGAAATAAAGATTTATAAGATTTTGTAAGATTAATAAATTTTGTCCTGTTCTTATCATGAATTTATGAATGTGGAGTTTAAACCGTACTTTAATGTGCCTTATTTTTTAAATAAAATATTTTTTCACGTAATTTTCAAATTGGAAAAGTCAATTTACACCAGTAAACATTTGTCAACTGATATCCTGATTTAAGCTTTGAACATTTATTAAGTTCAACATATTACTGAAAATTTATTTTTGAAGAAATTAAGAAAATCTTATGGATAATTTTCAGGCAAATGTTTTTCCAAATATCAAGAAAGCGATAGTGATTTTTTAAATGAAATACTTCGTAATTTTTAAATTTCCTATTCTTGCGAATTTTTAGGAAGGTTTGAGCACTACATATAGAATTTTTCAATGAAATTTAAGGTGAATAAATGCTTAAAGTTTTATATGAAGATATTATAATTACAACATTTTTAAGATTTATAAATCAACCACTTGATTCAGAAAATACTTATTCAATTTTGTACAGCATTTAATTTTTTGATATAAAAATCTGTGCTTAGGCCACATAAAATCAAGTTAAAATTTAAATTCAAATCTAGTGCAAAATATTTTATTTTGGACCTGAGAAACTTGAGACAAATCTTTAAGCATTTATTGACTTATAATTGCATTGCAATATTCTTTAATCAGTGTTCAAATCTCTCAACAATTTTGTAAAATCAGCAATATTTAAAATTTTACGAAATATTTAATTTAAATAATTGCACTTATTTTTCGAATATTTTAAAAAACATTTGCCTATAAAATGAAGATTTATAAGATTTTGTAAAATTCTGGAAAGATTGGACAGCTGTAAGATAAAATTTTAAATTAATGAATGTTTGACGGTTTAAGTGAAAACATCAATTAAAAAAATTTTTAACGTCAATTTTACACAAGTAAACATTTGTCAACTGATATCCTGATTTAAGCTTTGAACATTTATTAAGTTCAACATATTACTGAAAATTTATTTTTGAAGTATTCAAATCTCACTTTATTTCTACAAGATCTTTAAGACGTTTAATTTAGGCAAATAAGTTTTGATTTTGAAATCTGTATTTAAAATTTTTAAATAAAAGTATTATCACCTTAAGTTTTTTAAACCTTTGTGGAGACTTTTAATTTGAAAATTTAGATGCTTTACAGAGAAGAAAAATTGTATTATTAAAGCAGTTGATTCCCAGAACTTGAAAATCTTTTAGTTAATATTTCTATTTCAAAAATTGAATATTTAGAATTACAAATGTTTTTCATTAAAAAAAGAAATAGTCACTCACCTGAAATAAACCTCGAGAAGAATTCGCAAAATTGAAGAAAGGTTTAAGTAATTGAAAAATAATGTTATTGTGAAATTTAAAGTCGTCTCATATTTAAACTTACAATACGATAATTCATTTATTGAAAAATTTGTAACTTTGTCAATAAAAGCGTTATTTGGAAATTTTTATAACAAGGTTAAATACTTATGAATTTCTTAAATATTCTTACATTTAAAAAATATTGAAACAGAGAATTATTTTTTAAGTATTTTCCATTAAGAAGAGATAAATATATGACATAATATGTTTTAAATCTACATTTTTAGTTTTATGGTGAAAGAATTTTTATCTTCCTTTTTTTGTGGCCTAAGCACAGATTTTGAATTCCAAATATAAAAATGTTCTACAGAGCTGAATTACATTTAAAATCAAGTAGTCATTTACAATGATAATTACAAAGCTTCAAACTTTTGTAATGAAAATCTTCATTTACAACTTTAAGCATTTAATGACATTGAATTCCATTGGAAATTTTTTTGTTTACTGTTCAAATCTTGACAGGATTTCAGATGAGCAGACAAATTAAAAATTATAAAATATTTCATTTAAAAGATTGAACTCGTCCATATGATCTTGTCAAATTGTAACAAGATTTCAACACTTCGAATAAAAATTTCCATGTAAAATTTGATATCGGTAAATATTTACATGTTCATATGAAGATAGCAATGAACATATATTTTAGTTTTTTAATTTATCCACTTCTATTACAAAATTTTTCCTTTCTGTAGAGCATTTCATTTTTTGAATGAAAAGTCTATGCTTAGGCTAAAAAAATGTAAAATAAAAATATTTCTAACATAAAACTGAGAATGTAAATTTTAAACTTGAATTTTATGTTAATCTTTTCTTAATAGAATATATCTTTCTTACTGAAAATGTTTTAAATGTACTAAATTGATTAGAAGTATGGAAATTTAAATAGAAAAATATATATTGATTTAAATATTGAACATTTATTGGCATCAAATTTTACTGAAAGTTCGAAATTGTCGTCTGCTTCGCGCCTTTTTTGCGCGGAGTCCAGAGAAATACAATTCTCAATTTCGACTCGATATCCGAAATACCGAAAGCGTGAAATCTAAAAATAGCATTGCAAGGAGGAAGCGAGGAGGAAAAGGAGAAGTGGGACGAGCCGTTCTCACGTGCAAGAGCGACGAAGAAGAAAGAGAGGCAGCGCGCGCCACCGCCTTTCCCTACTCCGATTTCACTGACAGGAGCTGCTTCTGTAGTTGTGACTGCGTCGGTATCAGATCTGAGCACACTGCGCGAATCTTGTCATTTCGTAAATAAATGTCAAAATTTTAATTTAAACACCAATAAGGGTGCTAGGCCAATGCACGAAAATTACTTTTTCTCAGGAGAAGATGCATTGCCATTGGAAATGATTTTCTAGCAGATAAGCAGATGCAAATAGACAAAAGGCAAGATAGCACTTGCACTTCAAGTTTGAGTCTTGTGCTCAATAAAAGCAATATTTCTGCATAAGAAATAGTGCTGTTAAACAATAACAATAAATTCTGTAATATTTATTTTGGCTTGGGGTCAGCTTAGTTTCTAATTATTTATGCCATAGAGGACATAAAAATTAGGAAGGCAAACGTTTCGGCCACAGATGGGGGCCCTCTTCAGTGCCAATTAGCTTAATTGTAACCTTTAAATATTTATTAACTAATACATGCAATTAAAAAATATATGGTATTTTTTGTTTTTTTGTTTTTTTCTTTTTGCTTATTAATTAAAAATAGAGTAAACATGCAGAAAAACTTATGAGTAAGCGAGTTCCTAGGTGTGAAGAAACCAGGCCGTTCCAAAAACTGCTCCAACAAGTAATCCTCTCCCACAGGAACCGTGAAAAATGCGGCCGCGGAACGCACTCCCTCAAGGGCACATATATAAACACAATTATTTCAAACCAGAAAGAAACAACACACTGGAGAATATAACGTGGGTCCTTGGTAAAGCACGCATAGCAAACCACACATATGCACGAGCAGCAGAAGTAAAGGACAGTGAAGTTAAAACAATCAGAACATTGCAATTGGTACAGAAAAATTTATTTATTTTCTTAAAAACCACAGAGAGAATTTAGAGAGAAATTTGAGAATAAGTCGTGTTTAGGAAGACAAGTGTTCAGAGTTTGACGTATATGGAGAGCATTCTCCATGATAGGTCAGGTTCCAACACCAAGGGTTATACACAGTCAAAATTTACTTTAATGTCCCCGGCACTTGAGATTTCTATGTGCTCAAGCGTCCAAGGAAAGCAAACCCCTACCACGTGTTCGAAGAATTCTGTAAAGAAAGGCACTCAATACGGTCCCGGCGTCGTAAAAATTATACACATTTTTGTGGATATAGAAAGTAAAATGCAGCTAAAGTGGAAATTCACGAAAAATTAATTTCCTGGTTTTTCGAAACCTCTGATTCTTAATAACTGGAACCCGGAAAAATACAATATTAAGTCTATAAGTATGATGTCCGAGTTTTTCGGATTATAAGACTGTTGTAAAGTGGTAAAATATTACGCGAGCTATTCAAACTCTGATTTGAATAGAGGTCAATTAATACGGTAGCACTACGGATTCTGAGACTAATAAAAAGTTGCAAAGTGATGCGCGAGCACTTCAGACTCTGACTTTAAGTGAGGAGGCCAAGTAATGCGCGAGTTCTTGGGAGTATGAGAATTTTCATAAAGTGGCCAAGTAATACGCGAGATTTCCAGACTCTGACTTTAAGTAAGGTGGCCAGGTAATGCGCGAATTCTTAGGAGTATAAGAATTTTTATAAAGTGGCCAAGTAATACGCGAGATTTCCGGGCTCTGACTTAAAATAAGGTGGCCAAGTAATGCGCGAGTTCTTAGGAGTATAAGAATTTTTATTAAGTGGCAAAGTAATACGCGAGATTTCCGGAATCTGACTTTAAGTAAGGTGATCAAGTAATGCGCGAGTACAATGGACCTCAGGACCGACATAAATACATAAGTGGCCTCGTAATACGCGAGTTAGACGAAGTCTGTCCTGAAAAGAGTGGCCAAGTAATGCGCGAATTCTTAGGAGAATGAGAATTTTTATAAAGTGGCCAAGTAATGCGCGAGTTCAATGGACCTCATGACTGATATAAATACATAAGTGGCCTCGTAATACGTGAGATTTCCGGACTCTGACTTAAAGTAAAGTGGCCAAGTAATGCGCGAATTCTTAGGAGTATAAGAATTGTTATAAAGTGGCCAACTAATACGCGAGATTTCCGGACTCTGACTTGAAGTAAGGTGGTCAAGTAATACGCGAATTCATAGGAGTATAAGAATTTTTCTAAAGTGGCCAAGTAATGCGCGAGTTCAATGGACCTCATGACTGATATAAATACATAAGTGGCCTCGTAATACGCGAGTTAGACGAAGCCTGTCCTGAAAAGAGTGGCCAAGTAATGCGAGAATTCTTAGGAGTATAAGAATTGTTATAAAGTGGCCAACTAATACGCGAGATTTCCGGACTCTGACTTTAAGTAAGGTGATCACGTAATGCGCGAGTACAATGGACCTCAAGACTGACATAAATACATAAGTGGCCTCGTAATACGTGAGTTAGACGAAGTCTGTCCTGAAAAGAGTCGCCAAGTAATGCGCGAATTCTTAGGAGTATAAGAATTTTTCTAAAGTGGCCAACTAATACACGAGATTTCCGGTCTCTGACTTAAAGTAAGGTGTCCAAGTAATGCGCGAATTCCTAGGAGTATAAGAATTGTTATGAAGTGGCCAACTAATACACGAGATTTCCGGACTCTGACTTAAAGTAAGGTGGCCAAGTAATGCGCGAGTTCAATGGACCACAGGACTGATATAAATACATAAGTGGCCTCGTAATACGCGAGTTAAACGAAGTCTGTCTGTAAAAGAGTGGCCAAGTAATACGCGAATTCATAGAAGTATAAGAATTTTTCTAAAGTGGCCAAGTAATACGCGAGATTTCCGGACTCTGACTTTAACTAAGGTGGCCAAGTAATGCGCGAATTCTTAGGAGTATAAGAATTTTTTTAAAGTGGCCAAGTAATACGCGAGATTTCCGGACTCTGACTTTAATTAAGGTGATCAAGTAATGCGCGAGTTCAATGCACCTCATGACTGATATAAATACATAAGTGGTCTCGTAATACGCGAGTTAAACGAAGTCTGTCCTGAAAAGAGTGGCCAAGTAATGCGCGAATTCTTAGGAGTATAAGAATTTTTCTAAAGTGGCCAAGTAATGCGCGAGTTCAATGGACGTCAGAACTGCTATAAATACAAAAATAGCCACGCAATACGCGATTTCAACGAAGTCTGTCCTAAATAAGGTGGCAAAAAAGCGCGAGTTCAATGGACCTCATGTCTGATATAAAGTAAAAAAACTAGCCGAGTAATACGCGAGTTCAACGAAGTCTGACCTAAATAAGGTAGCCAAGTAATGCGCGAGTTTCAACTAAATCTGGTCCAGGTAAAGTGACCAGATGTGAGATCATAAAACCTGAAGGGACGACTGAAATACATGTTGGAGTCTCAATTTCTCAGGTCAGATTTTTTATGACCCTTTTTTAAGTATAGGGTTGTAAATCTTAGAAAGGTTTTCTATGTCAGTTCCAAGATTCACTGCATCGTCCGTACCTGCAATGTGACACATTTCCAACACTAATCTTTTTTTATAGTTTATTTCGTTAGCTAGGATTTTTGTTCTGTCAAATTCGAAGAAATGTTCTTTCTCAATTGTATGTTTAGTTAGTGCTTTATGTTTATTAGGGCTTTCTCTAATGTTGATTTTATGTTCTTTTAACCTGTTTTTAAGGAACCTTTTAGTTTGACCTATATAGACGGCTTTGCAATCATTCCCTTTGCAAAGAACGCTGTAGACGATGTTGGACGATAGTTCTTTAGGAATTTTATCTTTGGTTGGCTTGAATATCATTTTTAGATTTTTTTTATTTTTATACGCGGTTTTCAAGTTGTAGCTGTGTAGGATTCCCGATATTTTTTCTGACAGACCTTCGATATAAGGAATGCTAATGAAAGGTTTGATTTCCGCGTTTATGTCGATATGATTGTTGCCTCATCGTGTTTTTTGTTCAAGAGTAAGAAGTCTCTGGTTAATAATGTCTTGTGTGAAACAAGGTGGGTAGTCATTTTCATCTAGTGTATCTGTAATTAATTTAAGGTTGTTTTTTTGGAATTTCGTGTCTGAAAGTAAAATTGCTCTGTCAACCAAGTTGTTAATTACACTTTTTTTATATCTAAGGGGGTGGTGGGAGTTGAAGTTAAGGTATCTGCCTGATCAACTAGGCTTTCTATTCCAATTGAAAGATAGTTTTTGGTTCTGTTTCCTCGTGATAGAGACGTCTAAGAAATTGATAGCACCACCGACCTCTTTTTCTAGAGTGAATTCAATATTGAGGGGGTTAGTATTGAAAATTTGTAATATGCGGTCAACATGTGTGTTGGGAACCATGATGAAAATATCGTCTACGAAACGAAAATAGACAGGTACTTCAAAGTCAAGGTTGGAAAGTCTGTCTTTCTCTAGGTCATCCATCACTAATTCAAAAACCTGACAGGAAATCAAATCCCGGAAAATGTCTCAAAAATAGCTAGCTTAGGTATAAATTTCGGGGTTACTATTAAAAAACGGGAAATTCCTACTTATACTATCATCGCGGACATTGAATCTAACATTAATAAAATTAATCTGGAATCGCAGGATGAAATGCGACTTAAAGTCGCAAATGCTGTTAATAATTTTAAAAAATGTGGAAACGAGCATAAATCTAAATTCGTACAGCCTATTAAAGAAATCAAAGAAGCTAGAAATTTCTTTAAAAATAATCCGGACATAGTTTTTACCAGGGCAGACAAAGGTAACACCACAGTAGCCTTGACGCGAACAGATTATAATGAAAAAGTTAAAAACCTTTTACAAGACGAGAACACATACACAGATTTTAATTTTGATGGCAAAACTTATTTCCAAAAACGTGTATTACCAATGGGTTCTCCTTTCTCCCCCGTCCTTGCTGATTTAGTGATGGATGACCTAGAGAAAGACAGACTTTCCAACCTTGACTTTGAAGTACCTGTCTATTTTCGTTTCGCAAACGATATTTTCATCATGGTTCCCAACACACATGTTGACCGCATATTACAAATTTTCGATACTAACCCCCTCAATATTGAATTCACTCTAGAAAAAGAGGTCGGTGGTGCTATCAATTTCTTAGACGTCTCTATCACGAGGAAACAGAACCAAAAACTATCTTTCAATTGGTATAGAAAGCCTAGTTGGTCAGGCAGATACCTTAACTTCAACTCCCACCACCCCCTTAGATATAAAAAAAGTGTAATTAACAACTTGGTTGACAGAGCAATTTTACTTTCAGACAAGAAATTCCAAAAAAACAACCTTAAATTAATTACAGATACACTAGATGAAAATGACTACCCACCTTGTTTCACACAAGACATTATTAACTAGAGACTTCTTACTCTTGAACAAAAAACACGATGAGGCAACAATCGTATCGACATAAACGCGGAAATCAAATCTTTCATTAGCATTCCTTATATCGAAGGTCTGTCAGAAAAAATATCGGGAATCCTACACAGCTACAACTTGAAAACCGCGTTTAAAAATCAAAAAAATCTAAAAAGGATATTCAAGCCAACCAAAGATAAAATTCCTAAAGAACTATCGTCCAACATCGTCTACAGCGTTCCTTGCAAAGGGAATGATTGCAAAGCCGTCCATATAGGTCAAACTAAAAGGTTCCTTAAAAACAGGTTAAAAGAACATAAAATCAACATTAGAGAAAGCCCTAATAAACATAAATCACTAACTAAACATACAATTGAGAAAGAACATTTCTTCGAATTTGACAGAACAAAAATCCTAGCTAACGAAATAAACTATAAAAAAAGATTAGTGTTGGAAATGTGTCACATTGCAGGTACGGACGATGCAGTGAATCTTAGAACTGACATAGAAAACCTTTCTAAGATTTACAACCCTATACTTAAAAAAGGGTCATAAAAAATCTGACCTGAGAAATTGGGACTCCACCATGTATTTCAGTCGTCCCTTCAGGTTTTATGATCTCACATCTGGTCACTTTATCTGGGCCAGATTTCGTTGAAACTCGCGCATTACTTGGTTACCTTATTTAGGTCAGACTTAGTTGAACTCGCGTATTATTCGGCTAGTTTTTTTAATTTATATCAGTCATGAGGTCCATTGAACTCGCGCTTTTTTGCCACCTTCTTTGGGACAGACTTCGTTGATCTCGCGTATTGCGCGGCTATTTTTGTACTTATAGCAGTTCTGACGTCCATTAAACTCGCGCATTACTTGGCCACTTTAGAAAAATTCTTATACTCCTAAGAATTCGCGCATTACTTGGCCACCTTATTTAAAGTCAGAGTCCGGAAATCTCGCGTATTACTTGGCCACTTTATAAAAATTCTTATACTCCTAAGATTTCGCGCATTACTTGGCCACTCTTTTCAGGACAGACTTCGTTTAACTCGCGTATTACGAGGCCACTTATGTACTTATGTCAGTCCTGAGGTCCATTGTACTCGCGACTTACTTGATCACCTTATTTAAAGTCATAGTCCGGAAATCTCGCGTATTACTTGGCCTTTTTAGAAAAATTCTTATACTCCTAAGAATTCGCGCATTACTTGGCCACCTTACTTTAAGTCAGAGTCCGGAAATCTCGCGTATTAGTTGGCCACTTTATAACAATTCTTATACTCCTAAGAATTCGCGCATTACTTGGCCACTCTTTTCAGGACAGACTTCGTTTAACTCGCGTATTACGAGACCACTTATGTACTTATGTCAGTCCTGTGGCCCATTGAACTCGCGCATTACTTGGCCACCTTTCTTAAGGTCAGAGTCCGGAAATCTCGCGTATTACTTGGCCACTTAAGAAAAATTCTTATACTCCTAAGAATTCGCGCATTACTTGGCCACCTAACTTAAGGTCAGAGTCCGGAAATCTCGCGTATTACTTGGCCACTTTATAAAAATTCTTATACTCCTATGAATTCGCGTATTACTTGGCCACTCTTTTCAAGACAGACTTCGTTTATCTCGCGTATTACTTGGCTACTTATAAAAATTCTTAAACTCCTAAGAACTCGCGCATTACTTGGCCACCTTACTTAAAGTCAGAGTCCGGAAATCTCGCGTATTACTTGGCCACTTTATAAAAATTCTTATACTCCTATGAATTCGCGTATTACTTGGCCACCTTACTTTAAGTCAGAGTTCGGAAATCTCGCGTATTAGTTGGCCACTTTATAACAATTCTCTTACTCCTGAGAATTCGCGCATTACTTGGCCACTCTTTTCAGGACAGGCTTCGTCTAACTCGCGTATTACGTGGCCACTTATGTATTTATATCAGTCATGAGGTCCATTGAACTCGCGCATTACTTGATCACCTTAATTAAAGTCAGAGTCCGGAAATCTCGCGTATTACTTGGCCACTTTAGAAAAATTCTTATACTCCTATGAATTCGCGTATTACTTGGCCACCTTACTTTAAGTCAGAGTCCGAAAATCTCGCGTATTAGTTGGCCACTTTATAACAATTCTTATACTCCTAACAATTCGCGCATAACTTGGCCACTCTTTTCAAGACAGACTTCGCTTAACTCGCGTATTACTTGTCCCCTTATAAAAATTCTTACACTCCTAAGAACTCGCGCATTACTTGGCCACTTTACTTTAAGTCAGAGTTCGGAAATCTCGCGCATTACTTGGCCACTTTACTTTAAGTCAGAGTCCGGAAATCTCACGTATTACTTGGCCACTTGATAAAAATTCTCATACTCCTAAGAATTCGCGCATTACTTGGCCACTCTTTTCAGGACAGACTTCGTTTAACTCGCGTATTACGAGACCACTTATGTATTTATATCAGTCCTGTGGACTATTGAACCTGACCTTACTTAAGGTCAGAGTCCGGAAATCTCGAGGACTACTTGGCCACTTTAGAAAAATTCTTATACTCCTATGAATTCGCGTATTACTTGGCCACTCTTTTCAAGACAGACTTTGTTTAACTCGCGTATTACGATACCAAATATGTATTTATGTCAGTCCTGTGGCCCATTGAACTCGCGCATTAATTGGCCACCTAACTTAAGGTCAGAGTCCGGAAATCTCGCGTATTACTTGGCCACTTAAGAAAAATTATTAGACTCCTAAGAATTCGCGCATTACTTGGCCACCTTATTTGAAGTCAGAGTCCGGAAATCTCGCGTATTACTTGGCCACTTTAGAAAAATTCTTATACTCCTATGAATTCGCGTATTACTTGGCCACTCTTTTCAAGACAGACATCGTTTATCGCGCGTATTACTTAGCCACCTTACTTGAAGTCAGAGTCCGGAAATCTCGCGTATTAGTTGGCCACTTTATAACAATTCTTATACTCCTTAGAATTCGCGCTTTACTTGGCCAAAATTTTCAGGACAAGCTTCGTCTAACTCGCGTATTACGAGGCCACTTATGTATTTATATCATTCATGAGGTCCATAAAACTCGCGCATTACTTGATCACCTTACTTAAAGTCAGAGTCCGGAAATCTCGCGTATTATTTGGCCACTTTAGAAAAATTCTTATACTCCTATGAATTCGCGTATTACTTGGCCACCTTACTTTAAGTCAGAGTCCGGAAATCTCGCGTATTAGTTGGCCACTTTATAACAATTCTGATACTCCTAAAAATTCGCGCATTACTTGGCCACTCTTTTCAGGACAGGCTTCGTCTAACTCGCGTATTACGAGGCCACGTATGTATATATATCAGTCATGAGGTCCATTGAACTCGCGCATAATTTGATCACCTTACTTAAAGTCAGAGTCCGGAAATCTCACGTATTACTTTGCCACTTTAGAAAAATTCTTATACTCCTATGAATTCGCGTATTACTTGGCCACCTTACTTTAAGTCAGAGTCCGAAAATCTCGCGTATTAGTTGGCCACTTTATAACAATTCTTATACTCCTAAGAATTCGCGCATTACTTGGCCACTCTTTTCAAGACAGACTTTGTTTAACTCGCGTATTACGATACCAAATATGTATTTATGTCAGTCCTGTGGCCCATTGAACTCGCGCATTAATTGGCCACCTAACTTAAGGTCAGAGTCCGGAAATCTCGCGTATTACTTGGCCACTTAAGAAAAATTTTTATACTCCTAAGAATTCGCGCATTACTTGGCCACCTTATTTGAATTCAGAGTCCGGAAATCTCGCGTATTACTTGGCCACTTTAGAAAAATTCTTATACTCCTAAGAATTCGCGCATTACTTGGCCACTCTTTTCAAGACAGACTGCGTTTAACTCGCGTATTACTTGTCCACTTTACTTTCAGTCAGAGTCCGGAAATCTCGCGTATTAATTGGCCACTTTATAACAATTCTTATACTCCTTAGAATTCGCGCTTTACTTGGCCAAAATTTTCAGGACAAGCTTCGTCTAACTCGCGTATTACGAGGCCACTTATGTATTTATATCATTCATGAGGTCCATAAAACTCGCGCATTACTTGATCACCTTACTTAAAGTCAGAGTCCGGAAATCTCGCGTATTATTTGGCCACTTTAGAAAAATTCTTATACTCCTATGAATTCGCGTATTACTTGGCCACCTTACTTTAAGTCAGAGTCCGGAAATCTCGCGTATTAGTTGGCCACTTTATAACAATTCTGATACTCCTAAAAATTCGCGCATTACTTGGCCACTCTTTTCAGGACAGGCTTCGTCTAACTCGCGTATTACGAGGCCACTTATGTATATATATCAGTCATGAGGTCCATTGAACTCGCGCATAATTTGATCACCTTACTTAAAGTCAGAGTCCGGAAATCTCACGTATTACTTTGCCACTTTAGAAAAATTCTTATACTCCTATGAATTCGCGTATTACTTGGCCACCTTACTTTAAGTCAGAGTCCGAAAATCTCGCGTATTAGTTGGCCACTTTATAACAATTCTTATACTCCTAAGAATTCTCGCATTACTTGGCCACTCTTTTCAGGACAGGCTTCGTCTAACTCGCGTATTACTTGGCCACTTATAAAAATTCTTATACTGCTAAGAACTCGCGCATTACTTGGCCACTTTACTTTAAGTCAGAGTCCGGAAATCTCGCGTATTAGTTGGCCACTTTATAACAATTCTTATACTCCTAAGAATTCGCGCATTACTTGGCGACTCTTTTCAGGACAGGCTTCGTCTAACTCGCGTATTACGCGGCCACTTATGTATTTATATCAGTCATGAGGTCCATTGAACTTGCGCATTACTTGATCACCTTACTTTCAGTCAGAGTCCGAAAATCTCGCGTATTACTTTGCCATTTTAGAAAAATTCTTATACTCCTATGAATTCGCGTATTACTTGATCACCTTACTTTCAGTCAGAGTCCGAAAATCTCGCGTATTAGTTGGCCACTTTATAACAATTCTTATACTCCTAAGAACTCACGCATTACTTGGCCACTTTACTTTAAGTCAGAGTCCGGAAATCTCGCGTATTACTTGGCCACTTTAGAAAAATTCTTATACTCCTATGAATTCGCGTATTACTTGGCCACCTTACTTTAAGTCAGAGTCCGAAAATCTCGCGTATTAGTTGGCCACTTTATAACAATTCTTATACTCCTAACAATTCGCGCATAACTTTGCCACTCTTTTCAAAACAGACTTCGCTTAACTCGCGTATTACTTGGCCCCGTATAAAAATTCTTACACTCCTAAGAACTCGCGCATTACTTGGCCACTTTACTTTAAGTCAGAGTCCGGAAATCTCGCGCATTACTTGGCCACTTTACTTTAAGTCAGAGTCAGGAAATCTCGCGTATTACTTGGCCACTTTAGAAAAATTCTTATACTCCTAAGAATTCGCGCATTACTTGGCCACCTTATTTAAAGTCAGAGTCCGGAAATCTCGAGTATTACTTGGCCACTTTAGAAAAATTCTTATACTCCTATGAATTCGCGTATTACTTGGCCACTCTTTTCAAGACAGACTTTGTTTAACTCGCGTATTACGAGGCCACTTATGTATTTATATCAGTCCTGTGTTCCATTGAACTCGCGCATTACTTGGCCACTCTTTTCAAGACAGACTTCGTTTATCTCGCGTATTACTTGGCCACCTTACTTAAAGTCAGAGTTCGGAAATCTCGCGTATTAGTTGGCCACTTTATAACAATTCTTATACTCCTAAGAATTCGCGCATTACTTGGCCACTCTTTTCAGGACAGGCTTCGTCTAACTCGCGTATTACGAGGCCACTTATGTATTTATATCAGTCCTGTGGTCCATTGAACTCGCGCATTACTTGGCCACTCTTTTCAAGACAGACTTCGTTTATCTCGCGTATTACTTGGCCACCTTACTTAAAGTCAGAGTTCGGAAATCTCGTGTATTAGTTGGCCACTTTATAACAATTCTTATACTCCTAAGAATTCGCGCATTACTTGGCCACTCCTTTCAGGACAGGCTTCGTCTAACTCGCGTATTACGAGGCCACTTATAAAAATTCTTATACTCCTAAGAATTCGCGCATTACTTGGCCACTATTTTCAGGACAGGCTTCGTCTAACTCGCGTATTACGAGGCCACTTATGTATTTATATCAGTCATGAGTTCCATTGAACTCGCGCATTACTTGATCACCTTACTAAAAGTCAGAGACCGGAAATCTCGCGTATTGCTTGGCCACTTTAGAAAAATTCTTATACTCCTATGAATTCGCGTATTACTTGGCCACTTTTTTCAAGACAGACTTCGCTTAACTCGCGTATTACTTGGCCCCTTATAAAAATTCTTACACTCCTAAGAACTCGCGCATTACTTGGCCACTTTACTTTAAGTCAGAGTCCGGAAATCTCGCGCATTACTTGGCCACTTTACTTTAAGTCAGAGTCCGGAAATCTCACGTATTACTTGGCCACTTGATAAAAATTCTAATACTCCTAAGAATTCGCGCATTACTTGGCCACTCTTTTCAGGACAGGCTTCGTCTAACTCGCGTATTACTTGGCCACTTTTAAAAATTCTTATACTCCTAAGAACTCGCGCATTACTTGGCCACTTTACTTTAAGTCAGAGTCCGGAAATCTCGCGTATTAGTTGGCCACTTTATAACAATTCTTATACTCCTAAGAATTCGCGCATTACTGGGCCACTCTTTTCAGGACAGGCTTCGTCTAACTCGCGTGTTACGAGGCCACTTATGTGTTTATATCAGTCATGAGGTCCATTGAACTCGCGCATAACTTGATCACCTTACTTAAAGTCAGAGTCCGAAAATCTCGCGTATTAGTTGGCCACTTTATAACAATTCTTATACTCCTAACAATTCGCGCATTACTTGGACACTCGTTTCAAGACAGACTTCGTTTAACTCGCGTATTACTTGGCCACTTATAAAAATTCTTATACTCCTAAGAACTCGCGCATTACTTGGCCACTTTAGTTTAAGTCAGAGTCCGGAAATCTCGCGTATTAGTTGGCCACTTTATAACAATTCTTATACTCCTTAGAATTCGCGCATTACTTGGCCACTCTTTTCAGGACAGGCTTCGTCTAACTCGCGTATTACGAGGCCACTTTAGAAAAATTCTTATACTCCTATGAATTCGCGTATTACTTGGCCACTCTTTTCAAGACAGACTTTGTTTAACTCGCGTATTACGAGGCCACTCATGTATTTATATCAGTCCTGTGGTCCATTGAACTCGCGCATTACTTGATCACCTTACTAAAAGTCAGAGTCCGGAAATCTCGCGTATTACTTGGCCACTATATAACAATTCTTATACTCCTAACAATTCGCGCATTACTTGGCCATTCTTTTCAAGACGGACTTCGTTTAACTCGCGTATTACGAGACAACTTATGTATTTATATCAGTCCTGTGGTCCATTGAACTCGCGCATTACCTGGCAACTTTATAACAATTCTTATACTCCTAAGAATTCGCGCATTACTTGGCCACTCTTTTCAGGACAGGCTTCGTCTAACTCGCGTATTACGAGGCCACTTATGTATTTATATCAGTCATGAGGTCCATTGAACTCGCGCATTACTTGATCACCTTACTAAAATTCAGAGTCCGGAAATCTCGCGTATTACTTGGCCACTTTAGAAAAATTCTTATACTCCTATGAATTCGCTTATTACTTGGCCACTTTACTTTAAGTCAGAGTCCGGAAATCTCGCGTATTAGTTGGCCACTTTATAACAATTCTTATACTCCTTAGAATTCGCGCATTACTTGGCCACTCTTTTCAGGACAGGCTTCGTCTAACTCGCGTATTACGAGGCCACTTATGTAATTATATCATTCATGAGGTCCATAAAACTCGCGTATTACTTGGCCACCTTACTTATAGTCAGAGTTCGGAAATCTCGCGTATTAGTTGGCCACTTTATAACAATTCTTATACTCCTAAGAATTCGCGCATTACTTGGCCACTCTTTTCAGGACAGGCTTCGTCTAACTCGCGTATTACGAGGCCACTTATGTATTTATATCAGTCATGAGGTCCATTGAACTCGCGCATTACTTGATCACCTTACTAAAAGTCAGAGTCTGGAAATCTCGCGTATCACTTGGCCACTTTAGAAAAATTCTTATACTCCTATGAATTCGCGTATTACATGGCCACCTTACTTTAAGTCAGAGTCCGGAAATCTCGCGTATTTGTTGGCCACTTTATAACAATTCTGATACTCCTAAGAATTCGCGCATTACTTGGCCACTCTTTTCAGGACAGGCTTCGTCTAACTCGCGTATTACGAGGCCACTTATAACAATTGTTATACTCCTAAGAACTCGCGCATTACCTGGCCACTTTACTTTAAGTCAGAGTCCGGAAATCTCGCGTATTACTTGGCCACTTTAGTAAAATTCTGATACTCCTATGAATTCGCGTATTACTTGGCCACCTTACTTAAAGTCAGAGTCCGAAAATCTCGCGTATTAGTTGGCCACTTTATAACAATTCTTATACTCCTAACAATTTTCGCATAACTTGGCCACTCTTTTCAAGACAGACTTCGCTTAACTCGCGTATTACTTGTCCACTTATAAAAATTCTTATACTCCTAAGAACTCGCGCATTACTTGGCCACTTTACTTTAAGTCAGAGTCCGGAAATCTCGCGTATTAGTTGGCCACTTTATAACAATTCTTATACTCCTTAGAATTCGCGCTTTACTTGGCCAAAATTTTCAGGACAAGCTTCGTCTAACTCGCGTATTACGAGGCCACTTATGTATTTATATCATTCATGAGGTCCATAAAACTCGCGCATTACTTGATCACCTTACTTAAAGTCAGAGTCCGGAAATCTCGCGTATTATTTGGCCACTTTAGAAAAATTCTTATACTCCTATGAATTCGCGTATTACTTGGCCACCTTACTTTAAGTCAGAGTCCGGAAATCTCGCGTATTAGTTGGCCACTTTATAACAATTCTTATACTCCTTAGAATTCGCGCTTTACTTGGCCACTCTTTTCAGGACAGGCTTCGTCTAACTCGCGTATTACGAGGCCACTTATGTATATATATCAGTCATGAGGTCCATTGAACTCCCGCATAATTTGATCACCTTACTTAAAGTCAGAGTCCGGAAATCTCACGTATTAGTTGGCCACTTTATAACAATTCTTATACTCCTAAGAACTCGCGTATTACTTGGCCACCTTACTTTAAGTCAGAGTCCGAAAATCTCGCGTATTAGTTGGCCACTTTATAACAATTCTTATACTCCTAAGAATTCTCGCATTACTTGGCCACTCTTTTCAGGACAGGCTTCGTCTAACTCGCGTATTACTTGGCCACTTATAAAAATTCTTATACTGCTAAGAACTCGCGCATTACTTGGCCACTTTACTTTAAGTCAGAGTCCGGAAATCTCGCGCATTACTTGGCCACTTTACTTTAAGTCAGAGTCAGGAAATCTCGCGTATTACTTGGCCACTTTAGAAAAATTCTTATACTCCTAAGAATTCGCGCATTACTTGGCCACCTTATTTAAAGTCAGAGTCAGGAAATCTCGAGTATTACTTGGCCACTTTAGAAAAATTCTTATACTCCTATGAATTCGCGTATTACTTGGCCACTCTTTTCAAGACAGACTTTGTTTAACTCGCGTATTACGAGGCCACTTATGTATTTATATCAGTCCTGTGTTCCATTGAACTCGCGCATTACTTGGCCACTCTTTTCAAGACAGACTTCGTTTATCTCGCGTATTACTTGGCCACCTTACTTAAAGTCAGAGTTCGGAAATCTCGCGTATTAGTTGGCCACTTTATAACAATTCTTATACTCCTAAGAATTCGCGCATTACTTGGCCACTCTTTTCAGGACAGGCTTCGTCTAACTCGCGTATTACGAGGCCACTTATGTATTTATATCAGTCCTGTGGTCCATTGAACTCGCGCATTACTTGGCCACTCTTTTCAAGACAGACTTCGTTTATCTCGCGTATTACTTGGCCACCTTACTTAAAGTCAGAGTTCGGAAATCTCGCGTATTAGTTGGCCACTTTATAACAATTCTTATACTCCTAAGAATTCGCGCATTACTTGGCCACTCTTTTCAGGACAGGCTTCGTCTAACTCGCGTATTACGAGGCCACTTATAAAAATTCTTATACTCCTAAGAACTCGCGCATTACTTGGCCACTCTTTTCAGGACAGGCTTCGTCTAACTCGCGTATTACGAGGACACTTATGTATTTATATCAGTCATGAGGTGCATTGAACTCGCGCATTACTTGATCACCTTACTAAAAGTCAGAGTCCGGATATCTCGCGTATTACTTGGCCACTTTAGAAAAATTCTTATACTCCTATGAATTCGCGTATTACTTGGCCACTCTTTTCAAGACAGACTTCGCTTAACTCGCGTATTACTTGGCCCCTTATAAAAATTCTTACACTCCTAAGAACTCGCGCATTACTTGGCCACTTTACTTTAAGTCAGAGTCCGGAAATCTCGCGCATTACTTGGCCACTTTACTTTAAGTCAGAGTCCGGAAATCTCACGTATTACTTGGCCACTTGATAAAAATTCTTATACTCCTAAGAATTCGCGCATTACTTGGCCACTCTTTTCAGGACAGACTTCGTTTAACTCGCGTATTACGAGGCCACTTATGTATTTATATCAGTCCTGTGGTCCATTGAACTCGCGCATAACTTGATCACCTTACTTAAAGTCAGAGTCCGAAAATCTCGCGTATTAGTTGGCCACTTTATAACAATTCTTATACTCCTAACAATTCGCGCATTACTTGGACACTCGTTTCAAGACAGACTTCGTTTAACTCGCGTATTACTTGGCCACTTATAAAAATTCTTATACTCCTAAGAACTCGCGCATTACTTGGCCACTTTACTTTAAGTCAGAGTCCGGAAATCTCGCGTATTAGTTGGCCACTTTATAACAATTCTTATACTCCTTAGAATTCGCGCATTACTTGGCCACTCTTTTCAGGACAGGCTTCGTCTAACTCGCGTATTACGAGGCCACTTATGTTTTTATATCATTCATGAGGTCCATTGAACTCGCGCATTACTCGATCACCTTACTTAAAGTCAGAGTCCGGAAATCTCGCGTATTACTTGGCCACTTTAGAAAAATTCTTATACTCCTATGAATTCGCGTATTACTTGGCCACTCTTTTCAAGACAGACTTTGTTTAACTCGCGTATTACGAGGCCACTCATGTATTTATATCAGTCCTGTGGTCCATTGAACTCGCGCATTACTTGATCACCATACTAAAAGTCAGAGTCCGGAAATCTCGCGTATTACTTGGCCACTCTTTTCAAGACAGACTTTGTTTAACTCGCGTATTACGAGGCCACTCATGTATTTATATCAGTCCTGTGGTCCATTGAACTCGTGCATTACTTGGCCACTCTTTTCAAGACAGACTTCGTTTATCTCGCGTATTACTTGGCCACCTTACTTATAGTCAGAGTTCGGAAATCTCGCGTATTAGTTGGCCACTTTATAACAATTCTTATACTCCTAAGAATTCGCGCATTACTTGGCCACTCTTTTCAGGACAGGCTTCGTCTAACTCGCGTATTACGAGGCCACTTATGTATTTATATCAGTCATGAGGTCCATTGAACTCGCGCATTACTTGATCACCTTACTAAAAGTCAGAGACCGGAAATCTCGCGTATTGCTTGGCCACTTTAGAAAAATTCTTATACTCCTATGAATTCGCGAATTACTTGGCCACTCGTTTCAAGACAGACTTTGTTTAACTCGCGTATTACTTGGCCCCTTATAAAAATTCTTACACTCCTAAGAACTCGCGCATTACTTGGCCACTTTACTTTAAGTCAGAGTCCGGAAATCTCGCGCATTACTTGGCCACTTTATAACAATTCTTATACTCCTAACAATTCGCGCATAGCTTGGCCACTCTTTTCAAGACAGACTTCGTTTAACTCGCGTATTACTTTGCCACTTATAAAAATTCTTATACTCCTAAGAACTCGCGCATTACTTGGCCACTTTACTTTAAGTCAGAGTCCGGAAATCTCACGTATTACTTGGCCACTTTAGAAAAATTCTTATACTCCTATGAATTCGCGTATTACTTGGCCACTCTTTTCAAGACAGACTTTGTTTAACTCGCGTATTACGAGGCCACTTATGTATTTATATCAGTCCTGTCGTCCATTGAACTCGCGCATTACTTGGCCACTCTTTTCAAGACAGACTTCGTTTATCTCGCGTATTACTTGGCCACCTTACTTAAAGTCAGAGTTCGGAAATCTCGCGTATTAGTTGGCCACTTTATAACAATTCTTATACTCCTAACAATTCGCGCATTACTTGGCCACTCTTTTCAAGACAGACTTCGTTTAACTCGCGTATTACTTTGCCACTTATAAAAATTCTTATACTCCTAAGAACTCGCGCATTACTTGGCCACTTTACTTTAAGTCAGAGTCCGGAAATCTCACGTATTACTTGGCCACTTTAGAAAAATTCTTATACTCCTATGAATTCGCGTATTACTTGGCCACTCTTTTCAAGACAGACTTTGTTTAACTCGCGTATTACGAGGCCACTCATGTATTTATATCAGTCCTGTGGTCCATTGAACTCGCGCATTACTTGATCACCTTACTAAACGTCAGAGTCCGGAAATCTCGCGTATTACTTGGCCACTCTTTTCAAGACAGACTTTGTTAAACTCGCGTATTACGAGGCCACTCATGTATTTATATCAGTCCTGTGGTCCATTGAACTCGTGCATTACTTGGCCACTCTTTTCAAGACAGACTTCGTTTATCTCGCGTATTACTTGGCCACCTTACTTATAGTCAGAGTTCGGAAATCTCGCGTATTAGTTGGCCACTTTATAACAATTCTTATACTCCTAAGAATTCGCGCATTACTTGGCCACTCTTTTCAGGACAGGCTTCGTCTAACTCGCGTATTACGAGGCCACTTATGTATTTATATCAGTCATGAGGTCCATTGAACTCGCGCATTACTTGATCACCTTACTAAAATTCAGAGTCCGGAAATCTCGCGTATTACTTGGCCACTTTAGAAAAATTCTTATACTCCTATGAATTCGCTTATTACTTGGCCACTTTACTTTAAGTCAGAGTCCGGAAATCTCGCGTATTAGTTGGCCACTTTATAACAATTCTTATACTCCTTAGAATTCGCGCATTACTTGGCCACTCTTTTCAGGACAGGCTTCGTCTAACTCGCGTATTACGAGGCCACTTATGTAATTATATCATTCATGAGAACCATAAAACTCGCGCATTACTTGATGACCTTACTTAAAGTCAGAGTCCGGAAATATCGCGTATTATTTGGCCACTTTAGAAAAATTCTTATACTCCTATGAATTCGCGTATTACTTGGCCACTCTTTTCAAGACAGACTTTGTGTAACTCGCGTATTACGAGGCCACTCATGTATTTATATCAGTCCTGTGGTCCATTGAACTCGTGCATTACTTGGCCACTCTTTTCAAGACAGACTTCGTTTATCTCGCGTATTACTTGGCCACCTTACTTATAGTCAGAGTTCGGAAATCTCGCGTATTAGTTGGCCACTTTATAACAATTCTTATACTCCTAAGAATTCGCGCATTACTTGGCCACTCTTTTCAGGACAGGCTTCGTCTAACTCGCGTATTACGAGGCCACTTATGTATTTATATCAGTCATGAGGTCCATTGAACTCGCGCATTACTTGATCACCTTACTAAAAGTCAGAGTCTGGAAATCTCGCGTATCACTTGGCCACTTTAGAAAAATTCTTATACTCCTATGAATTCGCGTATTACATGGCCACCTTACTTTAAGTCAGAGTCCGGAAATCTCGCGTATTTTTTGGCCACTTTATAACAATTCTGATACTCCTAATAATTCGCGCATTACTTGGCCACTCTTTTCAGGACAGACTTCGCTTAACTCGCGTATTACTTGGCCCCATATAAAAATTCTTACACTCCTAAGAACTCGCGCATTACTTGGCCACTTTACTTTAAGTCAGAGTCCGGAAATCTCGAGTATTACTTGGCCACTTTAGAAAAATTCTTATACTCCTATGAATTCGCGTATTACTTGGCCACTCTTTTCAAGACAGACTTTGTTTAACTCGCGTATTACGAGGCCACTCATGTATTTATATCAGTCCTGTGGTCCATTGAACTCGTGCATTACTTGGCCACTCTTTTCAAGACAGACTTCGTTTATCTCGCGTATTACTTGGCCACCTTACTTATAGTCAGAGTTCGGAAATCTCGCGTATTAGTTGGCCACTTTATAACAATTCTTATACTCCTAAGAATTCGCGCATTACTTGGCCACTCTTTTCAGGACAGGCTTCGTCTAACTCGCGTATTACGAGGCCACTTATGTATTTATATCAGTCATGAGGTCCATTGAACTCGCGCATTACTTGATCACCTTACTAAAATTCAGAGTCCGGAAATCTCGCGTATTACTTGGCCACTTTAGAAAAATTCTTATACTCCTATGAATTCGCTTATTACTTGGCCACTTTACTTTAAGTCAGAGTCCGGAAATCTCGCGTATTAGTTGGCCACTTTATAACAATTCTTATACTCCTTAGAATTCGCGCATTACTTGGCCACTCTTTTCAGGACAGGCTTCGTCTAACTCGCGTATTACGAGGCCACTTATGTAATTATATCATTCATGAGAACCATAAAACTCGCGCATTACTTGATGACCTTACTTAAAGTCAGAGTCCGGAAATATCGCGTATTATTTGGCCACTTTAGAAAAATTCTTATACTCCTATGAATTCGCGTATTACTTGGCCACTCTTTTCAAGACAGACTTTGTTTAACTCGCGTATTACGAGGCCACTCATGTATTTATATCAGCCCTGTGGTCCATTGAACTCGTGCATTACTTGGCCACTCTTTTCAGGACAGGCTTCGTCTAACTCGCGTATTACTTGGCCCCATATAAAAATTCTTACACTCCTAAGAACTCGCGCATTACTTGGCCACTTTACTTTAAGTCAGAGTCCGGAAATCTCGAGTATTACTTGGCCACTTTAGAAAAATTCTTATACTCCTATGAATTCGCGTATTACTTGGCCACTCTTTTCAAGACAGACTTTGTTTAACTCGCGTATTACGAGGCCACTCATGTATTTATATCAGTCCTGTGGTCCATTGAACTCGTGCATTACTTGGCCACTCTTTTCAGGACAGACTTCGTTTATCTCGCGTATTACTTGGCCACCTTACTTAAAGTCAGAGTTCGGAAATCTCGCGTATTACTTGGCCACCTTACTTAAAGTCAGAGTCCGAAAATCTCGCGTATTAGATGGCCACTTTATAACAATTCTTATACTCCTAACAATTCGCGCATAGCTTGGCCACTCTTTTCAAGACAGCCTTCGCTTAACTCGCGTATTACTTGGCCCCTTATAAAAATTCTTAAAATCCTAAGAACTCGCGCATTACTTGGCCACTTTACTTTAAGTCAGAGTCCGGAAATCTCGAGTATTACTTGGCCACTTTAGAAAAATTCTTATACTCCTATGAATTCGCGTATTACTTGGCCACTCTTTTCAAGACAGACTTTGTTTAACTCGCGTATTACGAGGCCACTCATGTATTTATATCAGTCCTGTGGTCCATTGAACTCGCGCATTACTTGGCCACTCTTTTCAAGACAGACTTCGTTTATCTCGCGTATTACTTGGCCACCTTACTTATAGTTAGAGTTCGGAAATCTCGCGTATTAGTTGGCCACTTTATAACAATTCTTATACTCCTAAGAATTCGCGCATTACTTGGCCACTCTTTTCAGGACAGGCTTCGTCTAACTCGCGTATTACGAGGCCACTTATAAAAATTCTTATACTCCTAAGAATTCGCGCATTACTTGGCCACTCTTTTCAGGACAGGCTTCGTCTAACTCGCGTATTACGAGGCCACTTATAAAAATTCTTATACTCCTAAGAATTCGCGCATTACTTGGCCACTCTTTTCAGGACAGGCTTCGTCTAACTCGCGTATTACGAGGCCACTTATGTATTTATATCAGTCATGAGGTCCATTGAACTCGCGCATTACTTGATCACCTTACTAAAATTCAGAGTCCGGAAATCTCGCGTATTAGTTGGCCACTTTATAACAATTCTTATACTCCTTAGAATTCGCGCATTACTTGGCCACTCTTTTCAGGACAGGCTTCGTCTAACTCGCGTATTACGAGGCCACTTATGTAATTATATCATTCATGAGATCAATAAAACTCGAGCATTACTTGATGACCTTACTTAAAGTCAGAGTCCGGAAATATCGCGTATTATTTGGCCACTTTAGAAAAATTCTTATACTCCTATGAATTCGCGTATTACTTGGCCACTCTTTTCAAGACAGACTTTGTTTAACTCGCGTATTACGAGGCCACTCATGTATTTATATCAGCCCTGTGGTCCATTGAACTCGTGCATTACTTGGCCACTCTTTTCAAGACAGACTTCGTTTATCTCGCGTATTACTTGGCCACCTTACTTATAGTCAGAGTTCGGAAATCTCGCGTATTAGTTGGCCACTTTATAACAATTCTTATACTCCTAAGAATTCGCTTATTACTTGGCCACTCTTTTCATGACAGACTTCGCTTAACTCGCGTATTACTTGGCCCCATATAAAAATTCTTACACTCCTAAGAACTTGCGCATTACTTGGCCACTTTACTTTAAGTCAGAGTCCGGAAATCTCGAGTATTACTTGGCCACTTTAGAAAAATTCTTATACTCCTATGAATTCGCGCATTACTTGGCAATTCTTTTCAAGACAGACTTTGTTTAACTCGCGTATTACGAGGCCACTTATGTATTTATATCAGTCCTGTGGTCCATTGAACTCGCGCATTACTTGGACACTCTTTTCAAGACAGACTTCGTTTATCTCGCGTATTACTTGGCCACCTTTCCTAAAGTCAGAGTTCGGAAATCTCGCGTATTAGTTGGCCACTTTATAACAATTCTTATAATAAAAAGAGTTCGCGGATTACTTGGCCACTCTTTTCAGGACAGTCTTAGTCTAACTAGCGGATTACGAGTCCACTTATGTATTTGTATCAGTCATGAGGTCCATTGAACTCGCGCATTACTTCATCACCTTACTAAAAGTCAGAGTCCGGAAATCTCGCGTATTACTTGGCCACTCTTTTCAAGACAGACTTTGTTTAACTCGCGTATTACGAGGCCACTCATGTATTTATATCAGTCCTGTGGTCCATTGAACTCGCGCATTACTTGGCCACTCATTTCAAGACAGACTTCGTTTATCTCGAGTATTACTTGGCCACCTTACTTATAGTCAGAGTTCGGAAATCTCGCGTATTAGTTGGCCACTTTATAACAATTCTTATACTCCTAAGAATTCTCGGATTACTTGGCCACTCTTTTCAGGACAGGCTTCGTCTAACTCGGATATTACGAGGCCACTTATGTATTTATATCAGTCATGAGGTCCATTGAACTCGCGCATTACTTGATCACCTTACTAAAAGTCAGAGTCCGGAATTCTCGCGTACTACTTGGCCACTTTAGAAAAATTCTTATACTCCTATGAATTCGCTTATTACTTGGCCACTTTACTTTAAGTCAGAGTCCGGAAATCTCGCGTATTAGTTGGCCACTTTATAACAATTCTTATACTCCTTAGAATTCGCGCATTACTTGGCCACTCTTTTCAGGACAGGCTTCGTCTAACTCGCGTATTACGAGGCCACTTATGTAATTATATCATTCATGAGAACCATAAAACTCGCGCATTACTTGATGACCTTACTTAAAGTCAGAGTCCGGAAATATCGCGTATTATTTGGCCACTTTAGAAAAATTCTTATACTCCTATGAATTCGCGTATTACTTGGCCACTCTTTTCAAGACAGACTTTGTTTAACTCGCGTATTACGAGGCCACTCATGTATTTATATCAGCCCTGTGGTCCATTGATCTCGTGCATTACTTGGCCACTCTTTTCAAGACAGACTTCGTTTATCTCGCGTATTACTTGGCCACCTTACTTATAGTCAGAGTTCGGAAATCTCGCGTATTAGTTGGCCACTTTATAACAATTCTTATACTCCTAAGAATTCGCGCATTACTTGGCCACTCTTTTCAGGACAGGCTTCGTCTAACTCGCGTATTACGAGGCCACTTATGTATTTATATCAGTCATGAGGTCCATTGAACTCGCGCATTACTTGATCACCTTACTAAAAGTCAGAGTCTGGAAATCTCGCGTATCACTTGGCCACTTTAGAAAAATTCTTATACTCCTATGAATTCGCTTATTACTTGGCCACTTTACTTTAAGTCAGAGTCCGGAAATCTCGCGTATTTTTTGGCCACTTCATAACAATTCTGATACTCCTAAGAATTCGCGCATTACTTGGCCACTCTTTTCAAGACAGACTTCGTTTAACTCGAGTATTACTATGCCCCAAATAAAAATTCTTAGACTCCTAAGAACTCGCGCATTACTTGGCCACTTTACTTTAAGTCAGAGTCCGGAAATCTCGAGTATTACTTGGCCACTTTAGAAAAATTCGTATTCTCCTATGAATTCGCGTATTACTTGGCCACTCTTTTCAAGACTGACTTTGTTTAACTCGCGTATTACGAGGCCACTTATGTATTTATATCAGTCCTGTCGTCCATTGAACTCGCGCATTACTTGGCCACTCTTTTCAAGACAGACTTCGTTTATCTCGCGTATTACTTGGCCACCTTACTTATAGTCAGAGTTCGGATATCTCGAGTATTAGTTGGACACTTTATAACAATTCTTATACTCCTAAGAATTCGCGCATTACTTGGCCACTCTTTTCAGGACAGGCTTCGTCTAACTCGCGTATTACGAGGACACTTATGTATTTATATCAGTCATGAGGTGCATTGAACTCGCGCATTAATTGATAACCTTACGAAAAGTAAGAGTCCGGATATCTCGCGCATTACATGGCCACTCTTTTCAGGACAGGCTTCGTCTAACTCGCGTATTACGAGGCCACTTATGTATTTATATCAGTCATGAGGTCCATTGAACTCGCGCATTACTTGATCACCTTACTAAAAGTCAGAGTCTGGAAATCTCGCGTATCACTTGGCCACTTTAGAAAAATTCTTATACTCCTATGAATTCGCGTATTACATGGCCACCTTACTTTAAGTCAGAGTCCGGAAATCTCGCGTATTTGTTGGCCACTTTATAACAATTCTGATACTCCTAAGAATTCGCGCATTACTTGGCCACTCTTTTCAGGACAGGCTTCGTCTAACTCGCGTATTACGAGGCCACTTATAACAATTGTTATACTCCTATGAACTCGCGCATTACCTGGCCACTTTACTTTAAGTCAGAGTCCGGAAATCTCGCGTATTACTTGGCCACTTTAGTAAAATTCTGATACTCCTATGAATTCGCGTATTACTTGGCCACCTTACTTAAAGTCAGAGTCCGGAAATCTCACGTATTAGTTGGCCACTTTATAACAATTCTTATACTCCTAACAATTTTCGCATAACTTGGCCACTCTTTTCAAGACAGACTTCGCTTAACTCGTGTATTACTTGGCCCCATATAAAAATTCTTACACTCCTAAGAACTCGCGTATTACTTGGCCATTTACTTTAAGTCAGAGTCCGGAAATCTCGAGTATTACTTGGCCACTTTAGAAAAATTCTTATACTCCTATGAATTCGCGTATTACTTGGCCACTCTTTTCAAGACAGACTTTGTTTAACTCGCGTATAACGAGGCCACTTATGTATTTATATCAGTTCTGTGGTCCATTGAAATCGCGCATTACTTGGCCACTCTTGTCAAGACAGACTTCGTTTATCTCGCGTATTACTTGGCCACCTTACTTAAAGTCAGAGTTCGGAAATCTCGCGTATTACTTGGCCACCTTACTTAAAGTCAGAGTCCGAAAATCTCGCGTATTAGTTGGACACTTTATAACAATTCTTATACTCCTAACAATTCGCGCATAGCTTGGCCACTCTTTTCAAGACAGACTTCGCTTAACTCGCGTATTACTTGGCCCCTTATAAAAATTCTTACACTCCTAAGAACTCGCGCATTACTTGGCCACTTTACTTTAAGTCAGAGTCCGGAAATCTCGAGTATTACTTGGCCACTTTAGAAAAATTCTTATACTCCTATGAATTCGCGTATTACTTGGCCACTTTAGAAAAATTCTTATACTCCTATGAATTCGCGCATTACTTGGCCACTCTTTTCAAGACAGACTTCGTTTAACTCGCGTATTACGAGGCCACTTATGTATTTATATCAGTCCTGTGGTCCATTGAACTCGCGCATTAGTTGGCCACTCTTTTCAAGACAGACTTCGTTTATCTCGCGTATTACTTGGCCACCTTACTTAAAGTCAGAGTCCGGAAATCTCGCGTATTAGTTGGCCACTTTATAACAATTCTTATACTCCTAAGAATTCGCGCATTACTTGGCCACTCTTTTCAGGACAGGCTTCGTCTAACTCGCGTATTACGAGGCCACTTATGTAATTATATCAGTCATGAGGTCCATTGTACTCGCGCATTACTTGATCACCTTACTTAAAGTCAGGGTCGGGAAATCTCGCGTATCACTTGGCCACTTGAGAAAAATTCTTATACTCCTATGAATTCGCGTATTACTTGGCCACTTTACTTTAAGTCAGAGTCCGGAAATCTCGCGTATTTGTTGGCCACTTTATAACAATTCTGATACTCCTAAGAATTCGCGCATTACTTGGCCACTCTTTTCAGGACAGACTTCGCTTAACTCGCGTATTACTTGGCCCCATATAAAAATTCTTACACTCCTAAGAACTCGCGCATTACTTGGCCACTTTACTTTAAGTCAGAGTCCGGAAATCTCGAGTATTACTTGGCCACTTTAGAAAAATTCTTATACTCCTATGAATTCGCGTATTACTTGGCCACTCTTTTCAAGACAGACTTTGTTTAACTCGCGTATTACGAGGCCACTCATGTATTTATATCAGTCCTGTGGTCCATTGAACTCGCGCATTACTTGGCCACTCTTTTCAAGACAGACTTCGTTTATCTCGCGTATTACTTGGCCACGTTTCTTATAGTCAGAGTTCGGAAATCTCGCGTATTAGTTGGCCACTTTATAACAATTCTTATACTCCTAACAATTCGCGCATTACTTGGCCACTCTTTTCAGGACAGGCTTCGTCTAACTCGCATATTACGAGGCCACTTATGTATTTATATCAGTCATGAGGTCCATTGAACTCGCGCATTACTTCATCACCTTACTAAAAGTCAGAGTCCGGAAATCTCGCGTATTACTTGGCCACTCTTTTCAAGACAGACTTTGTTTAACTCGCGTATTACGAGGCCACTCATGTATTTATATCAGTCCTGTGGTCCATTGAACTCGCGCATTACTTGGCCACTCTTTTCAAGACAGACTTCGTTTATCTCGCGTATTACTTGGCCACCTTACTTAAAGTCAGAGTTCGGAAATCTCGCGTATTAGTTGGCCACTTTATAACAATTCTTATACTCCTAAGAATTCTCGCATTACTTGGCCACTCTTTTCAGGACAGGCTTCGTCTAACTCGCATATTACGAGGACACTTATGTATTGATATCAGTCATGAGGTGCATTGAACTCGCGCATTACTTGATCACCTTACTAAAAGTCAGAGTCCGGAAATCTCGCGTACTACTTGGCCACTTTAGAAAAATTCTTATACTCCTATGAATTCGCTTATTACTTGGCCACTTTACTTTAAGTCAGAGTCCGGAAATCTCGCGTATTAGTTGGCCACTTTATAACAATTCTTATACTCCTTAGAATTCGCGCATTACTTGGCCACTCTTTTCAGGACAGGCTTCGTCTAACTCGCGTATTACGAGGCCACTTATGTAATTATATCATTCATGAGAACCATAAAACTCGCGCATTACTTGATGACCTTACTTAAAGTCAGAGTCCGGAAATATCGCGTATTATTTGGCCACTTTAGAAAAATTCTTATACTCCTATGAATTCGCGTATTACTTGGCCACTCTTTTCAAGACAGACTTTGTTTAACTCGCGTATTACGAGGCCACTCATGTATTTATATCAGCCCTGTGGTCCATTGAACTCGTGCATTACTTGGCCACTCTTTTCAAGACAGACTTCGTTTATCTCGCGTATTACTTGGCCACCTTACTTATAGTCAGAGTTCGGAAATCTCGCGTATTAGTTGGCCACTTTATAACAATTCTTATACTCCTAAGAATTCGCGCATTACTTGGCCACTCTTTTCAGGACAGGCTTCGTCTAACTCGCGTATTACGAGGCCACTTATGTATTTATATCAGTCATGAGGTCCATTGAACTCGCGCATTACTTGATCACCTTACTAAAAGTCAGAGTCTGGAAATCTCGCGTATCACTTGGCCACTTTAGAAAAATTCTTATACTCCTATGAATTCGCGTATTACATGGCCACCTTACTTTAAGTCAGAGTCCGGAAATCTCGCGTATTTTTTGGCCACTTTATAACAATTCTGATACTCCTAAGAATTCGCGCATTACTTGGCCACTCTTTTCAGGACAGGCTTCGTCTAACTCGCGTATTACTTGGCCCCATATAAAAATTCTTACACTCCTAAGAACTCGCGCATTACTTGGCCACTTTACTTTAAGTCAGAGTCCGGAAATCTCGAGTATTACTTGGCCACTTTAGAAAAATTCTTATACTCCTATGAATTCGCGTATTACTTGGCCACTCTTTTCAAGACAGACTTTGTTTAACTCGCGTATTACGAGGCCACTTATATATTTATATCAGTCCTGTGGTCCATTGAACTCGCGCATTACTTGGCCACTCTTTTCAAGACAGACTTCGTTTATCTCGAGTATTACTTGGCCACCTTACTTAAAGTCAGAGTTCGGAAATCTCGAGTATTAGTTGGCCACTTTATAACAATTCTTATACTCCTAACAATTTTCGCATAACTTGGCCACTCTTTTCAAGACAGACTTCGCTTAACTCGTGTATTACTTGGCCCCATATAAAAATTCTTACACTCCTAAGAACTCGCGTATTACTTGGCCATTTACTTTATGTCAGAGTCCGGAAATCTCGAGTATTACTTGGCCACTTTAGAAAAATTCTTATACTCCTATGAATTCGCGTATTACTTGGCCACTCTTTTCAAGACAGACTTTGTTTAACTCGCGTATCACGAGGCCACTTATGTATTTATATCAGTTCTGTGGTCCATTGAAATCGCGCATTACTTGGCCACTCTTGTCAAGACAGACTTCGTTTATCTCGCGTATTACTTGGCCACCTTACTTAAAGTCAGAGTTCGGAAATCTCGCGTATTACTTGGCCACCTTACTTAAAGTCAGAGTCCGAAAATCTCGCGTATTAGTTGGCCACTTTATAACAATTCTTATACTCCTTACACGTCGCTCATACGTTGGCCACACTTTTCAAGACAGACTTCGCTTAACTCGCGTATTACTTGGCCCCTTATAAAAATTCTTACACTCCTAAGAACTCGCGCATTACTTGGCCACTTTACTTTAAGTCAGAGTCCGGAAATCTCGAGTATTACTTGGCCACTTTAGAAAAATTCTTATACTCCTATGAATTCGCGTATTACTTGGCCACTCTTTTCAAGACAGACTTTGTTTAACTCGCGTATCACGAGGCCACTTATGTATTTATATCAGTCCTGTGGTCCATTGAACTCGCGCATTAGTTGGCCACTCTTTTCAAGACAGACTTCGTTTATCTCGCGTTTTACTTGGCCACCTTACTTATAGTGAGAGTTCGGAAATCTCGCGTATTAGTTGGCCACTTTATAACAATTCTTATACTCCTAAGAATTCGCGCATTACTTGGCCACTCTTTTCAGGACAGGCTTCGTCTAACTCGCGTATTACGAGGCCACTTATAAAAATTCTTATACTCCTAAGAACTCGCGCATTACTTGGCCACTCTTTTCAGGACAGGCTTCGTCTAACTCGCGTATTACTATGCCTATTATGTATGTCTATCCTGCCTGTCGTACATTGAACTCGCGCATTACTTGGCCACTCTTTTCAAGACAGACCTCGTTTATCTCGCGTATTACTTGGCATCTCAGAGTTCGGAAATCTCGCGTATTAGTTGGCCACTTTATAACAATTCTTATACTCCTAAGAATTCGCGCATTACTTGGCCACTCTTTTCAGGACAGGCTTCGTCTAACTCGCGTATTACGAGGCCACTTATGTATTTATATCAGTCATGAGGTCCATTGAACTCGCGCATTACTTGATCACCTTACTAAAAGTCAGAGTCTGGAAATCTCGCGTATCACTTGGCCACTTTAGAAAAATTCTTATACTCCTATGAATTCGCGTATTACTTGGCCACCTTACTTTAAGTCAGAGTCCGGAAATCTCGCGTATTTTTTGGCCACTTTATAACAATTCTGATACTCCTAAGAATTCGCGCATTACTTGGCCACTCTTTTCAGGACAGACTTCGTCTAACTCGCGTATTACTTGGCCCCATATAAAAATTCTTACACTCCTAAGAACTCGCGCATTACTTGGCCACTTTACTTTAAGTCAGAGTCCGGAAATCTCGAGTATTACTTGGCCACTTTAGAAAAATTCTTATACTCCTATGAATTCGCGTATTACTTGGCCACTCTTTTCAAGACAGACTTTGTTTAACTCGCGTATTACGAGGCCACTCATGTATTTATATCAGTCCTGTGGTCCATTGAACTCGCGCATTACTTGGCCACTCTTTTCAAGACAGACTTCGTTTATCTCGCGTATTACTTGGCCACCTTTCTTAAAGTCATAGTCCGGAAATATCTCGTATTAGTTGGCCACTTTATAACAATTCTTATACTCCTAAGAATTCGCGCATCACTTGGCCACTCTTTTCAGGACAGGCTTCGTCTAACTCGCATATTACGAGGCCACTTATGTATTTATATCAGTCATGAGGTCCATTGAACTCGCGCATTACTTCATCACCTTACTAACAGTCAGAGTCCGGAAATCTCGCGTATTTCTTGGCCACTCTTTTCAAGACAGACTTTGTTTAACTCGCGTATTACGAGGCCACTCATGTATTTATATCAGTCCTGTGGTCCATTGAACTCGCGCATTACTTGGCCACTCTTTTCAAGACAGACTTCGTTTATCTCGCGTATTACTTGGCCACCTTACTTAAAGTCAGAGTTCGGAAATCTCGCGTATTAGTTGGCCACTTTATAACAATTCTTATACTCCTAAGAATTCTCGCATTACTTGGCCACTCTTTTCAGGACAGGCTTCGTCTAACTCGCGTATTACGAGGCCACTTATGTATTTATATCAGTAATGAGGTCCATTGAACTCGCGCATTACTTGATCACCTTACTAAAATTCAGAGTCCGGAAATCTCGCGTATTACTTGGCCACTTTAGAAAAATTCTTATACTCCTATGAATTCGCTTATTACTTGGCCACTTTACTTTAAGTCAGAGTCCGGAAATCTCGCGTATTAGTTGGCCACTTTATAACAATTCTTATACTCCTTAGAATTCGCGCATTACTTGGCCACTCTTTTCAGGACAGGCTTCGTCTAACTCGCGTATTACGAGGCCACTTATGTAATTATATCATTCATGAGAACCATAAAACTCGCGCATTACTTGATGACCTTACTTAAAGTCAGAGTCCGGAAATATCGCGTATTATTTGGCCACTTTAGAAAAATTCTTATACTCCTATGAATTCGCGTATTACTTGGCCACTCTTTTCAAGACAGACTTTGTTTAACTCGCGTATTACGAGGCCACTCATGTATTTATATCAGCCCTGTGGTCCATTGAACTCGTGCATTACTTGGCCACTCTTTTCAAGACAGACTTCGTTTATCTCGCGTATTACTTGGCCACCTTACTTATAGTCAGAGTTCGGAAATCTCGCGTATTAGTTGGCCACTTTATAACAATTCTTATACTCCTAAGAATTCGCGCATTACTTGGCCACTCTTTTCAGGACAGGCTTCGTCTAACTCGCGTATTACGAGGCCACTTATGTATTTATATCAGTCATGAGGTCCATTGAACTCGCGCATTACTTGATCACCTTACTAAAAGTCAGAGTCTGGAAATCTCGCGTATCACTTGGCCACTTTAGAAAAATTCTTATACTCCTATGAATTCGCGTATTACATGGCCACCTTACTTTAAGTCAGAGTCCGGAAATCTCGCGTATTTTTTGGCCACTTTATAACAATTCTGATACTCCTAAGAATTCGCGCATTACTTGGCCACTCTTTTCAGGACAGGCTTCGTCTAACTCGCGTATTACTTGGCCCCATATAAAAATTCTTACACTCCTAAGAACTCGCGCATTACTTGGCCACTTTACTTTAAGTCAGAGTCCGGAAATCTCGAGTATTACTTGGCCACTTTAGAAAAATTCTTATACTCCTATGAATTCGCGTATTACTTGGCCACTCTTTTCAAGACAGACTTTGTTTAACTCGCGTATTACGAGGCCACTTATGTATTTATATCAGTCCTGTGGTCCATTGAACTCGCGCATTACTTGGCCACTCTTTTCAAGACAGACTTCGTTTATCTCGCGTATTACTTGGCCACCTTACTTATAGTCAGAGTTCGGAAATCTCGCGTATTAGTTGGCCACTTTATAACAATTCTTATACTCCTAACAATTCGCGCATTACTTGGCCACTCTTTTCAGGACAGGCTTCGTCTAACTCGCATATTACGAGGCCACTTATGTATTTATATCAGTCATGAGGTCCATTGAACTCGCGCATTACTTGATCACCTAACTAAAAGTCAGAGTCCGGAAATCTCGCGTATTACTTGGCCACTCTTTTCAAGACAGACTTTGTTTAACTCGCGTATTACGAGGCCACTCATGTATTTATATCAGCCCTGTGGTCCATTGAACTCGGGCATTACGTGGCCACTCTTTTCAAGACAGACTTCCTTTATCTCGCGTATTACTTGGCCACCATACTTATAGTCAGAGTTCGGAAATCTCGCGTATTGGATGGCCACTTTATAACTATTCTTATTCTCATAAGAATTCGCTCATTACTTGGCCACTCTTTTCAGGTCAGGATTCGTCTTACTCGCGTATTTCGAGGACACTTATGTATTTATATCAGTCCGGACGTCCATTGAACTCGCGCATTACTTGATCACCTTACTAAAAGTCAGAGTCTGAAATCGCGCGTATCACTTTGCCACGTTAGTAAAATTATTATACTCCTATGAATTCGCGTATTACTTGGCCACCTTACTTTAAGTCAGAGTCCGGAAATCTCGCGTATTTGTTGGCCACTTTATAACAATTCTGATACTCCTAAGAATTCGCGCATTACTTGGCCACTCTTTTCAGGACAGGCTTCGTCTAACTCGCGTATTACGAGGCCACTTATAACAATTGTTATACTCCTATGAACTCGCGCATTACCTGGCCACTTTACTTTAAGTCAGAGTCCGGAAATCTCGCGTATTACTTGGCCACTTTAGTAAAATTCTGATACTCCTATGAATTCGCGTATTACTTGGCCACCTTACTTAAAGTCAGAGTCCGGAAATCTCACGTATTAGTTGGCCACTTTATAACAATTCTTATACTCCTAACAATTTTCGCATAACTTGGCCACTCTTTTCAAGACAGACTTCGCTTAACTCGTGTATTACTTGGCCCCATATAAAAATTCTTACACTCCTAAGAACTCGCGCATTACTTGGCCATTTACTTTAAGTCCGAGTGCGGAAATCTCGAGTATTACTTGGCCACTTTAGAAAAATTCTTATACTCCTATGAATTCGCGTATTACTTGGCCACTCTTTTCAAGACAGACTTTGTTTAACTCGCGTATAACGAGGCCACTTATGTATATATATCAGTCATTATGTCCATTGAACTCGCGCATTACTTGGCCACTCTTTTCAAGACAGACTTCGTTTATCTCGCGTATTACTTGGCCACCTTACTTAAAGTCAGAGTACGGAAATCTCGCGTATTAGTTGGCCACTTTATAACAATTCTTATACTCCTAAGAATTCGCGCATTACTTGGCCACTCTTTTCAGGACAGGCTTCGTCTAACTCGCGTATTACGAGGCCACTTATGTTTTTATATCATTCATGAGGTCCATTGAACTCGCGCATTACTCGATCACCTAACTTAAAGTCAGAGTCCGGAAATCTCGCGTATTACTTGTCCACTCTTTTCAAGACAGACTTTGTTTAACTCGCGTATTACGAGGCCACTCATGTATTTATATCAGTCCTGTGGTCCATTGAACTCGTGCATTACTTGGCCACAATGTTCAAGACAGACTTCGTTTATCACGAGTATTACTTGGCCACCTTACTTATAGTCAGAGTTCGGAAATCTCGCGTATTGGATGGCCACCCTATCACAACTCTTATACTCATAAGAAGACGCTCTTTACATGGCCACTCTTTTCCCGTCAGGCTTCGTCTCACTCTCGTACTACGAGGCCACTTATGTATTTATATCAGTCATGAGGTCCATTGAACTCGCGCATTACTTGATCACCGTACTAAAAGTCAGAGTCTGGAAATCTCGCGTATCACTTGGCCACTTTAGAAAAATGCTTATACTCCTATGAATTCGCGTATTACATGGCCACCTTACTTTAAGTCAGAGTCCGGAAATCTCGCGTATTTGTTGGCCACTTTATAACAATTCTGATACTCCTAAGAATTCGCGCATTACTTGGCCACTCTTTTCAGGACAGGCTTCGTCTAACTCGCGTATTACGAGGCCACTTATAACAATTGTTATACTCCTATGAACTCGCGCATTACCTGGCCACTTTACTTTAAGTCAGTCTACGGAAATCTAGCGTATTACTAGGCCACTTTAGTAAAATTCTGATACTCCTATGAATTCGCGTATTACTTGGCCACCTTACTTAAAGTCAGAGTCCGGAAATCTCACGTATTAGTTGGCCACTTTATAACAATTCTTATACTCCTAACAATTTTCGCATAACTTGGCCACTCTTTTCAAGACAGACTTCGCTTAACTCGTGTATTACTTGGCCCCATATAAAAATTCTTACACTCCTAAGAACTCGCGTATTACTTGGCCATTTACTTTAAGTCCGAGTGCGGAAATCTCGAGTATTACTTGGCCACTTTAGAAAAATTCTTATACTCCTATGAATTCGCGTATTACTTGGCCACTCTTTTCAAGACAGACTTTGTTTAACTAGCGTAGAACGAGGCCCCTTATGTCTTTCTATCAGTCCTGTCGTCCATTTAAATCGCGCATTACTTGGCCACTCTTGTCAAGACAGACTTCGTTTATCTCGCGTATTACTTTGCCACCTTACTTAAAGTCACAGTCCGGAAATCTCGCGTATTACTTGGCCACCTTACTTAAAGTCAGAGTCCGAAAATCTCGCGTATTAGTTGGCCACTTTATAACAATTCTTATACTCCTAACAATTCGCGCATAGCTTGGCCACTCTTTTCAAGACAGACTTCGCTTAACTCGCGTATTACTTGGCCCCTTATAAAAATTCTTACACTCCTAAGAACTCGCGCATTACTTGGCCACTTTACTTTAAGTCAGAGTCCGGAAATCTCGAGTATTACTTGGCCACTTTAGAAAAATTCTTATACTCCTATGAATTCGCGTATTACTTGGCCACTCTTTTTCAAGACAGACTTTGTTTAACTCGCGTATCACGAGGCCACTTATGTATTTATATCAGTCCTGTGGTCCATTGAACTCGCGCATTAGTTGGCCGCTCTTTTCAAGACAGACTTCGTTTATCTCGCGTATTACTTGGCCACCTTACTTATAGTCAGAGTTCGGAAATCTCGCGTATTAGTTGGCCACTTTATAACAATTCTTATACTCCTAAGAATTCGCGCATTACTTGGCCACTCTTTTCAGGACAGGCTTCGTCTAACTCGCGTATTACGAGGCCACTTATAAAAATTCTTATACTCCTAAGAATTCGCGCATTACTTGGCCACTCTTTTCAGGACAGGCTTCGTCTAACTCGCGTATTACGAGGCCACTTATAAAAATTCTTATACTCCTAAGAATTCGCGCATTACTTGGCCACTCTTTTCAGGACAGGCTTCGTCTAACTCGCGTATTACGAGGCCACTTATGTATTTATATCAGTCATGAGGTCCATTGAACTCGCGCATTACTTGATCACCTTACTAAAATTCAGAGTCCGGAAATCTCGCGTATTACTTGGCCACTTTAGAAAAATTCTTATACTCCTATGAATTCGCTTATTACTTGGCCACTTTACTTTAAGTCAGAGTCCGGAAATCTCGCGTATTAGTTGGCCACTTTATAACAATTCTTATACTCCTTAGAATTCGCGCATTACTTGGCCACTCTTTTCAGGACAGGCTTCGTCTAACTCGCGTCTTACGAGGCCACTTATGTAATTATATCATTCATGAGAACCATAAAACTCGCGCATTACTTGATCACCTTACTAAAAGTCAGAGTCTGGAAATCTCGCGTATCACTTGGCCACTTTAGAAAAATTCTTATACACCTATGAATTCGCGTACTACTTGGCCACTCTTTTCAAGACAGACTTTGTTTAACTCGCGTATTACGAGGCCACTTATAAAAATTCTTATACTCCTATGAATTCGCGCATTACTTGGCCACTCTTTTCAGGACAGGCTTCGTCTAACTCGCGTATTACGAGGCCACTTATGTATTTATATCAGTCATGAGGTCCATTGAACTCGCGCATTACTTGATCACCTTACTAAAAGTCAGAGTCTGGAAATCTCGCGTATCACTTGGCCACTTTAGAAAAATTCTTATACTCCTATGAATTCGCGTATTACATGGCCACCTTACTTTAAGTCAGAGTCCGGAAATCTCGCGTATTTGTTGGCCACTTTATAACAATTCTGATACTCCTAAGAATTCGCGCATTACTTGGCCACGCTTTTCAGGACAGACTTCGCTTAACTCGCGTATTACTCGGCCCCATATAAAAATTCTTACACTCCTAAGAACTCGCGCATTACTTGGCCACTTTACTTTAAGTGAGAGTCCGGAAATCTCGAGTATTACTTGGCCACTTTAGAAAAATTCTTATACTCCTATGAATTCGCGTATTACTTGGCCACTCTTTTCAAGACAGACTTTGTTTAACTCGCGTATTACGAGGCCACTTATGTATTTATATCAGTCCTGTGGTCCATTGAACTCGCGCATTACTTGGCCACTCTTTTCAAGACAGACTTCGTTTATCTCGCGTATTACTTGGCCACCTTACTTATAGTCAGAGTTCGGAAATCTCGCGTATTAGTTGGCCACTTTATGACAATTCTTATACTCATAAGAATTCGCGCATTACTTGGCCACTCTTTTCAGGACAGGCTTCGTCTAACTCGCATATTACGAGGACACTTATGTATTTATATCAGTCATGAGGTGCATTGAACTCGCGCATTACTTGATCACCTTACTTAAAGTAAGAGTCCGGAAATATCGCGTATTACTTGGCCACTCTTTTCAAGACAGACTTTGTTTAACTCGCGTATTACGAGGCCACTCATGTATTTATATCAGTCCTGTGGTCCATTGAACTCGTGCATTACTTGGCCACTCTTTTCAAGACAGACTTCGTTTATCTCGCGTATTACTTGGCCACCTTCCTTATAGTCCGAGTTCGGTAATCTCGCGCTTTACTTGGCCACTTTATAAAAATTATTATACTTCTAAGAATTCGCGCTTACCCTGCCACTTTTTTCAGGTTAGGCTTCAATTAACTCGCGTATTACGCGGCCACATATGTATTTATATCAGTCGTGAGGTCCATTGGACTCGTGCATTATTTGGTCACCTTACTAAAAGTCAGAGTCTGGAAATCTCGCGTATCACTTGGCCACTTTAGAAAAATTCTTATACTCCTATGAATTCGCGTATTACATGGCCACCTTACTTTAAGTCAGAGTCCGGAAATCTCGCGTATTTTTTGGCCACTTTATAACAATTCTGATACTCTTAAGAATTCGCGCATTACTTGGCCACTCTTTTCAGGACAGACTTCGCTTAACTCGCGTATTACTTGGCTCCATATAAAAATTCTTACACTCCTAAGAACTCGCGCATTACTTGGCCACTTTACTTTAAGTCAGAGTCCGGAAATCTCGAGTATTACTTGGCCACTTTAGAAAAATTCTTATACTCCTATGAATTCGCGTATTACTTGGCCACTCTTTTCAAGACAGACTTTGCTTAACTCGCGCATTACGAGGCCACTCATGTATTTATATCAGTCCTGTGGTCCATTGAACTCGCGCCTTACTTGGCCACTCTTTTAGAGACAGACTTCGTTTATCTCGCGTATTACTTGGCCACCTTACTTATAGTCAGAGTTCGGAAATCTCGCGTATTAGTTGGCCACTTTATAACACTTCTTATACTCCTAAGAATTCGAGCATTACTTTGCCACTCTTTTCAGGACAGGCTTCGTCTAACTCGCTTATTACGAGGCCACTTACGTATTTATATCAGTCATGAGGTCCATTGAACCTGCGCATTACTTGATCACCTTACTAAAAGTCAGAGTCCGGAAATCTCGCGTATTACTTGGCCACTCTTTTCAAGACAGACTTTGTTTAACTCGCGTATTACGAGGCCACTAATGTATTTATATCAGTCCTGTGGTCCATTGAACTCGTGCATTACTTGGACACTCTTTTCAAGACAGACGTCGTTTATCTCGAGTATTACTTGGCCACCTTACTTATAGTCAGAGTTCGGAAATCTCGCGTATTAGTTGGCCACTTTATAACAATTCTTATACTCCTAAGAATTCGCGCATTACTTGGCCACTCTTTTCAGGACAGGCTTCGTCTAACTCGCGTATTACGAGGACGCTTATAACAATTGTTATACTCCTAAGAACTCGCGCATTACTTGATCACCTTACTAAAAGTCAGAGTCTGGAAATCTCGCGTATCACTTGGCCACTTTAGAAAAATTCTTATACTCCTATGAATTCGCTTATTACTTGGCCACTTTACTTTAAGTCAGAGTCCGGAAATCTCGCGTATTTTTTGGCCACTTTATAACAATTCTTATACTCCTAACAATTTTCGCATAACTTGGCCACTCTTTTCAAGACAGACTTCGCTTAACTCGTGTATTACTTGGCCCCATATAAAAATTCTTACACTCCAATGAACTCGCGCATTACTTGGCCACTTTACTTTAAGTCAGAGTCCGGAAATCTCGAGTATTACTTGGCCACTTTAGAAAAATTCTTATACTCCTATGAATTCGCGTATTACTTGGCCACTCTTTTCAAGACAGACTTTGTTTAACTCGCGTATTACGAGGCCACTTATATATTTATATCAGTTCTGTGGTCCATTGAACTCGCGCATTACTTGGCCACTCTTTTCAAGACAGACTTCGATTATCTCGCGTATTACTTGGTCACCTTACTTAAAGTCAGAGTTCGGAAATCTCGCGTATTACTTGGCCACCTTACTTAAAGTCAGAGTCCGAAAATCTCGCGTATTAGATGGCCACTTTATAACAATTCTTATACTCCTAACAATTCGCGCATAGCTTGGCCACTCTTTTCAAGACAGACTTCGCTTAACTCGCGTATTACTTGGCCCCTTATAAAAATTCTTACACTCCTAAGAACTCGCGCATTACTTGGCCACTTTACTTTAAGTCAGAGTCCGGAAATCTCACGTATTACTTGGCCACTTTAGAAAAATTCTTATACTCCTATGAATTCGCGTATTACTTGGCCACTCTTTTCAAGACAGACTTTGTTTAACTCGCGTATTACGAGGCCACTTATGTATTTATATCAGTCCTGTGGTCCATTGAACTCGCGCATTACTTGGCCACTCTTTTCAAGACAGACTTCGGTTATCTCGCGTATTACTTGGCCACCTTACTTATAGTCAGAGTTCGGAAATCTCGCGTATTAGTTGGCCACTTTATAACAATTCTTATACTCCTAAGAATTCGCACATTACTTGGCCACTCTTTTCAAGACAGGCTTCGTCTAACTCGCGTATTACTTGGCCACTCTTTTCAAGACAGACTTTGTTTAACTCGCGTATTACGAGGCCACTCATGTATTTATATCAGTCCTGTGGTCCATTGAATTCGCGCATTACTTGGCCACTCTTTTCAAGACAGACTTCGTTTATCTCGCGTATTACTTGGCCACCTTACTTATAGTCAGAGTTCGGAAACCTCGCGTATTAGTTGGCCACTTTATAACAATTCTTATACTCCTAAGAATTCGCGCATTACTTGGCCACTCTTTTCAGGACAGGCTTCGTCTAACTAGCGTATTACGAGGCCACATATGTATTTATATCAGTCCTGGGGTCCATTGAACTCGCGCATTACTTGATCACCTTACTAAAAGTCAGAGTCTGGAAATCTCGCGTATCACTTGGCCACTTTAGAAAAATTCTTATACTCCTATGAATTCGCGTATTACATGGCCACCTTACTTTAAGTCAGAGTCCGGAAATCTCGCGTATTAGTTGGCCACTTTATAACAATTCTTATACTCTTAAGAATTCGCGCATTACTTGGCCACTCTTTTCAGGACAGGCTTCGTCTAACTCGCGTATTACTTGGCCCCATATAAAAATTCTTACACTCCTAAGAACTCGCGCATTACTTGGCCACTTTACTTTAAGTCAGAGTCCGGAAATCTCGAGTATTACTTGGCCACTTTAGAAAAATTCTTATGCTCCTATGAATTCGCGTATTACTTGGCCACTCTTTTCAAGACAGACTTTGTTTAACTCGCGTATTACGAGGCCACTGATGTATGTATATCAGTCCTGTGGTCCATTGAACTCGCGCAGTACGTGGCCACTCTTTTAGAGACAGACTTCGTTTATCTCGCGTATTACTTGGCCACCTTACTTATAGTCAGAGTTCGGAAATCTCGCGTATTAGTTGGCCACTTTATAACAATTCTTATACTCCTAAGAATTCGCCCATTACTTTGCCACTCTTTTCAGGACAGGCTTCGTCTAACTCGCATATTACGAGGCCACTTATGTATTTATATCAGTCTTGAGGTCCATTGAACTCGCGCATTACTTGATCACCTTACTTAAAGTCAGAGTCCGGAAATATCGCGTATTACTTGGCCACTCTTTTCAAGACAGACTTTGTTTAACTCGCGTATTACGAGGCCACTCATGTATTTATATCAGTCCTGTGGTCCATTGAACTCGTGCATTACTTGGCCACTCTTTTCAAGACAGACTTCGTTTATCTCGCGTATTACTTGGCCACCTTACTTATAGTCAGAGTTCGGAAATCTCGCGTATTAGTTGGCCACTTTATAACAATTCTTATACTCCTAAGAATTCGCGCATCACTTGGCCACTCTTTTCAGGACAGGCTTCGTCTAACTCGCGTATTACGAGGACGCTTATAACAATTCCTATACTCCTAAGAACTCGCGCATTACTTGAACACATTACTAAAAGTCAGAGTCCGGAAATCTCGCGTATCACTTGGCCACTTTAGAAAAATTCTTATACTCCTATGAATTCGCGCATTACTTGGCCACCTTACTTTTAGTCAGAGTCCGGAAATCTCACGTATTAGTTGGCCACTTTATAACAATTCTTATACTCCTAACAATTTTCGCATAACTTGGCCACTCTTTTCAAGACAGACTTCGCTTAACTCGCGTATTACTTGGCCCCATTTAAAAACACTTACACTCCTAAGAACTCGCGCATTACTTGGCCACTTTACTTTAAGTCAGAGTCCGGAAATCTCGAGTATTACTTGGCCACTTTAGAAAAATTCTTATACTCCTATGAATTCGCGTATTACTTGGCCACTCTTTTCAAGACAGACTTTGTTTAACTCGCGTATTACGAGGCCACTTATATATTTATATCAGTTCTGTGGTCCATTGAACTCGCGCATTACTTGGCCACTCTTTTCAAGACAGACTTCGTTTATCTCGCGTATTACTTGGCCACCTTACTTAAAGTCAGAGTTCGGAAATCTCGCGTATTACTTGGCCACCTTACTTAAAGTCAGAGTCCGAAAATCTCGCGTATTAGATGGCCACTTTATAACAATTCTTATACTCCTAACAATTCGCGCATAGCTTGGCCACTCTTTTCAAGACAGACTTCGCTTAACTCGCGTATTACTTGGCCACTTATAAAAATTCTTATACTCCTAAGAACTCGCGCATTACTTGGCCACTTTACTTTAAGTCAGAGTCCGGAAATCTCACGTATTACTTGGCCACTTTAGAAAAATTCTTATACTCCTATGAATTCGCGTATTACTTGGCCACTCTTTTCAAGACAGACTTTGTTTAACTCGCGTATTACGAGGCCACTTATGTATTTATATCAGTCCTGTGGTCCATTGAACTCGCGCATTACTTGGCCACTCTTTTCAAGACAGACTTCGTTTATCTCGCGTATTACTTGGCCACCTTACTTAAAGTCAGAGTTCGGAAATCTCGCGTATTAGTTGGCCACTTTATAACAATTCTTATACTCCTAAGAATTCGCGCATTACTTGGCCACTCTTTTCAGGACAGGCTTCGTCTAACTCGCGTATTACTTGGCCACTCTTTTCAAGACAGACTTTGTTTAACTCGCGTATTACGAGGCCACTTATGTATTTATATCAGTCCTGTGGTCCATTGAACTCGTGCATTACTTGGCCACTCTTTTCAAGACAGACTTCGTTTATCTCGCGTATTACTTGGCCACCTTACTTAAATTCAGAGTTCGGAAACCTCGTGTATTAGTTGGCCACTTTGTAACAATTCTTATACTCCTAAGAATTCGCGCATTACTTGGCCACTCTTTTCAGGACAGGCTTCGTCTAACTCGCGTATTACGAGGCAACATATGTAATATAAGTCCTGAGGTCCATTGAACTCGCGCATTACTTGATCACCTTACTAAAAGTCAGAGTCTGGAAATCTCGCGTATCACTTGGCCACTTTAGAAAAATACTTATACTCCTATGAATTCGCGTATTACATGGCCACCTTACTATAAGTCAGAGTCCGGAAATCTCGCGTATTTGTTGGACACTTTATAACAATTCTGATACTCTTAAGAATTCGCGCATTACTTGGCCACTCTTTTCAGGACAGACTTCGCTTAACTCGCGTATTACTTGGCCCCATATAAAAATTCTTACACTCCTAAGAACTCGCGCATTACTTGGCCACTTTACTTTAAGTCAGAGTCCGGAAATCTCGAGTATTACTTGGCCACTTTAGAAAAATTCTTATGCTCCATTGAACTCGCGCATTACTTGGCCACTCTTTTAGAGACAGACTTCGTTTATCTCGCGTATTTGTTGGCGAACTTACTTAACGTCAGAGTACGGAAATCTCGCGTATTAGTTGTCCAATTAATAACAATTCTTATACTCCTAAGAATTCGCGCATTACTTTGCCACTCTTTTCAGGACAGGCTTCGTCTAACTCGCATATTACGAGGCCACTCATGTATTTATATCAGTCCTGTGGTCCATTGAACTCGCGCATTACTTGATCACCTTACTTAAAGTCAGAGTCCGGAAATCTCGCGTATTACTTGGCCACTCTTTTCAAGACAGACTTTGTTTAACTCGCGTATTACGAGGCCACTCATGTATTTATATCAGTCCTGTGGTCCATTGAACTCGTGCATTACTTGGCCACTCTTTTCAAGACAGACTTCGTTTATCTCGCGTATTACTTGGCCACCTTACTTATAGTCAGAGTTCGGAAATCTCGCGTATTAGTTGGCCACTTTATAACAATTCTTATACTCCTAAGAATTCGCGCATTACTTGGCCACTCTTTTCAGGACAGGCTTCGTCTAACTCGCGTATTACGAGGACGCTTATAACAATTGTTATACTCCTAAGAACTCGCGCATTACTTGATCACCTTACTAAAAGTCAGAGTCTGGAAATCTCGCGTATCACTTGGCCACTTTAGAAAAATTCTTATACTCCTATGAATTCGCGTATTACATGGCCACCTTACTTTAAGTCAGAGTCCGGAAATCTCGCGTATTTGTTGGCCACTTTATAACAATTCTTATACTCCTAACAATTTTCGCATAACTTGGCCACTCTTTTCAAGACAGACTTCGCTTAACTCGCGTATTACTTGGCCACTTATAAGAATTCTTATACTCCTAAGAACTCGCGCATTACTTCGCCACTTTACTTTAAGTCAGAAGCCGGAAATCTCGCGTATTACTTGGCCACTTTAGAAAAATTCTTATACTCCTATGAATTCGCGTATTACTTGGCCACTCTTTTCAAGACAGACTTTGTTTAACTCGCGTATTACGAGGCCACTTATATATTTATATCAGTTCTGTGGTCCATTGAACTCGCGCATTACTTGGCCACTCTTTTCAAGACAGACTTCGTTTATCTCGCGTATTAATTGGGCACCTTACTTAACGTCAGAGTTCGGAAATCTCGCGTATTACTTGGCCACCTTACTTAAAGTCAGAGTCCGAAAATCTCGCGTATTAGATGGCCACTTTATAACAATTCTTATACTCCTAACAATTCGCGCATAGCTTGGCCACTCTTTTCAAGACAGACTTCGTTTAACTCGCGTATTACTTGGCCACTTATAAAAATTCTTATACTCCTAAGAACTCGCGCATTACTTGGCCACTTTACTTTAAGTCAGAGTCCGGAAATCTCGCGTATTACTTGGCCACCTTACTTAAAGTCAGAGTTCGGAAATCTCGCGTATTACTTGGCCACTTTATAACAATTCTTATACTCCTAAGAATTCGCGCATTACTTGGCCACTCTTTTCAGGACAGGCTTCGTCTAACTCGCGTTTTTCGAGGCCACTTATAAAAATTCTTATACTCCTAAGAATTCGCGCATTACTGGGCCACTCTTTTCAGGACAGGCTTCGTCTAACTCGCGTGTTACGAGGCCACTTATGTATTTATATCAGTATTGAGGTCCATTAAACTAGAGCGTTACTTGGCCACCTCACTAAAAGTCAGAGTCCGGAAATCTCGCGTATTACTTGGCCACCTTACTTAAAGTCAGAGTCCGAAAATCTCGCGTATTAGTTGGCCACTTTATAACAATTCTTATACTCCTAACAATTCGCGCATAGCTTGGCCACTTTTTTCAAGACAGACTTCGCTTAACTCGCGTATTACTTGGCCCCTTATAAAAATTCTTACACTCCTAAGAACTCGCGCATTACTTGGCCACTTTACTTTAAGTCAGAGTCCGGAAATCTCGCGTATTAGTTGGCCACTTTATAACAATTCTTATACTCCTTAGAATTCGCGCTTTACTTGGCCAAAATTTTCAGGACAAGCTTCGTCTAACTCGCGTATTACGAGGCCACTTATGTATTTATATCAGTCCTGTCGTCCATTGAACTCGCGCATTACTTGGCCACTCTTTTCAAGACAGACTTCGTTTATCTCGCGCATTACTTGGCCACTCTTTTCAGGACAGGCTTCGTCTAACTCGCGTATTACGAGGCCACTTATGTATTTATATCAGTCATGAGGACCATTGAACTCGCGCATTACTCGATCACCTTACTTAAAGTCAGAGTCCGGAAATCTCGCGTATTACTTGGCCACTTTAGAAAAATTCTTATACTCCTATGAATTCGCGTATTACTTGGCCACTCTTTTCAAGACAGACTTTGTTTAACTCGTGTATTACGAGGCCACTCATGTATTTATATCAGTCCTGTGGTCCATTGAACTCGTGCATTACTTGGCCACTCTTTTCAAGACAGACTTCGTTTATCTCGCGTATTACTTGGCCACCTTACTTATAGTCAGAGTTCGGAAACCTCGCGTATTAGTTGGCCACTTTATAACAATTTTTATACTCCTAAGAATTCGCGCATTACTTGGCCACTCTTTTCAGGACAGGCTTCGTCTAACTCGCGTATTACGAGGCCACTTATAAAAATTCTTATACTCCTAAGAATTCGGGCATTACTTGGCCACTCTTTTCAGGACAGGCTTCGTCTAACTCGCATATTACGAGGGCACTTATGTATTTATATCAGTCATGAGATCCATTGAACTCGCGCATTACTTGATCACCTTACTAAAAGTCAGAGTCCGGAAATCTCGCGTATTAGTTGGCCACTTTATAACAATTTTTATACTCCTAAGAATTCGCGCATTACTTGGCCACTCTTTTCAGGACAGGCTTCGTCTAACTCGCGTATTACGAGGCCACTTATGTATTTATATCAGTCATGAGTTCCATTGAACTCGCGCACTACTTGATCACCTTACTACAAGTCAGAGTCCGGAAATCTCGCGTATTACTTGGCCACCTTACTTAAAGTCAGAGTCCGAAAATCTCGCGTATTAGATGGCCACTTTATAACAATTCTTATACTCCTAACAATTCGCGCATATCTTGGCCACTCTTTTCAAGACAGACTTCGCTTAACTCGCGTATTACTTGGCCCCTTATAAAAACTCTTACACTCCTAAGAACTCGCGCATTACTTGGCCACTATACTTTAAGTCAGAGTCCGGAAATCTCGCGTATTACTTGGCCACCTTACTTAAAGTCAGAGTCCGAAAATCTCGCGTATTAGTTGGCCACTTCATAACAATTCTTATACTCCTAAGAATTCGCGCATTACTTGGCCACTCTTTTCAGGACAGGCTTCGTCTAACTCGCGTATTACTAGGGAACTGATTTATTTATATCAGTCCTGTGGTCCATTGAACTCGCGCATTACTTGGCCACTCTTTTCAAGACAGACTTCGTTTATCTCGCGTATTACTTGGCCACCTTACTTAAAGTCAGAGTTCGGAAATCTCGCGTATTACTTGGCCACCTTACTTAAAGTCAGAGTCCGGAAATCTCGCGTATTAGTTGGCCACTTTATAACAATTCTTATACTCCTAACAATTCGCGCATAGCTTGGCCACTCTTTTCAAGACAGACTTCGCTTAACTCGCGTATTACTTGGCCCCTTATAAAAATTCTTACACTCCTAAGAACTCGTGCATTACTTGGCCACTTTACTTTAAGTCAGAGTCCGGAAATCTCACGTATTACTTGGCCACTTTAGAAAAATTCTTATACTCCTATGAATTCGCGTATTACTTGGCCACTCTTTTCAAGACAGACTTTGTTTAACTCGCGTATTACGAGGCCACTTATGTATTTATATCAGTCGTGTGGTCCATTGAACTCGGGCATTACTTGGCCACTCTTTTCAAGACAGACTTCGTTTATCTCGCGTATTACTTGGCCACCTTACTTAAAGTCAGAGTTCGGAAATCTCGCGTATTAGTTGGCCACTTTATAACAATTCTTATACTCCTAAGAATTCGCGCATTACTTGGCCACTCTTTTCAGGACAGGCTTCGTCTAACTCGCGTATTACGAGGCCTCTTATAAAAATTCTTATACTCCTAAGAATTCGCGCATTACTTGGCCACTCTTTTCAGGACAGGCTTCGTCTAACTCGCGTATTACGAGGCCACTTTTGTATTTATATCAGTCATGAGTTCCATTGAACTCGCGCATTACTTGATCACCTTACTAAAAGTCAGAGTCCGGAAATCTCGCGTATTAATTGGCCGACTTACTTAAAGTCTGAGTCCGATAATCTCGGGTATTAGTTGGCCACTTTATAACAATTCTTATACTCCTAACAATTCGCGCATAGCTTGGCCACTCTTTTCAAGACAGACTTCGCTTAACTCGCGTATTACTTGGCCCCTTATAAAAATTCTTACACTCCTAAGAACTCGCGCATTACTTGGCCACTTTACTTTAAGTCAGAGTCCGGAAATCTCGCGTATTAGTTGGCCACTTAAAAACAAATCAAAAACTCAAAAGAAAACGCCCATCACTTGTCCACTCTTTTCAGGACAGGCTTCGTCTAACTCGCGTATTACGAGGCCACTTATGTATTTATATCATTCATGAGGTCCATTGAACTCGCGCATTACTTGGTCACTCTTTTCAAGACAGACTTCGTTTATCTCGCGTATTACTTGGCCACCTTACTTATAGTCAGAGTTCGGAAATCTCGCGTATTAGTTGGCCACTTTATAACAATTCTTATACTCCTAAGAATTCGCGCATTACTTGGCCACTCTTTTCAGGACAGGCTTCGTCTAACTCGCGTATTACGAGGCCACTTATAAAAATTCTTATACTCCTAAGAATTCGCGCATTACTTGGCCACTCTTTTCAGGACAGGCTTCGTCTAACTCGCGTATTACGAGGCCACTTATGTATTTATATCAGTCATGAGTTCCATTGAACTCGCGCATTACTTGATCACCTTACTAAAAGTCAGAGTCCGGAAATCTAGCGTATTACTTGGCCACTTTACTTTAAGTCAGAGTCCGGAAATCTCACGTATTACTTGGCCCCTTATAAAAATTCTTACACTCCTAAGAACTCGCGCATTACTTGGCCACCTTACTTATAGTCAGAGTTCGGAAATCTCGCGTATTAGTTGGCCACTTTATAACAATTCTTATACTCCTAACAATTTTCGCATAACTTGGCCACTCTTTTCAAGACAGACTTCGCTTAACTCGCGTATTACTTGGCCCCATATAAAAATTCTTACACTCCTAAGAACTCGCGCATTACTTGGCCACTTTACTTTAAGTCAGAGTAAGGAAATCTCGCGTATTAGTTGGCCACTTTATAACAATTCTTATACTCCTTAGAATTAGAGCATTACTTGTCACCTCTTTTCAGGACAGGCTTCGTCTAACTCGCGTATTACGAGGCCACTTATGTATTTATATGAGTACTGTGGTCCATTGAACTCGCGCATTACTTGGTCACTCTTTTCAAGACAGACTTCGTTTATCTCGCGTATTACTTGGCCACCTTACTTATAGTCAGAGTTCGGAAATCTCGCGTATTAGTTGGCCACTTTATAACAATTCTTATACTCCTAAGAATTCGCGCATTACTTGGCCACTCTTTTCAGGACAGGCTTCGTCTAACTCGCGTATTACGAGGCTACTTATAAAAATTCTTATACTCCTAAGAATTCGCGCATTACTTGGCCACTCTTTTCAGGACAGGCTTCGTCTAACTCGCGTATTACGAGGCCACTTATGTATTTATATCAGTCATGAGTTCCATTGAACTCGCGCATTACTTGATCACCTTACTAAAAGTCAGAGTCCGGAAATCTCGCGTATTACTTGGCCACTTTACTTTAAGTCAGAGTCCGGAAATCTCACGTATTACTTGCCCCTTATAAAAATTCTTACACTCCTAAGAACTCGCGCATTACTTGGCCACCTTACTTATAGTCAGAGTCCGGAAATCTCACGTATTACTTGGCCACTTTACTTTAAGTCAGAGTCCGGAAATCTCGCGTATTAGTTGGCCACTTTATAACAATTCTTATACTCCTAAGAATTCGCGCATTACTTGGCCACTCTTTTCAGGACAGGCTTCGTCTAACTCGCGTATTATAAGGCCACTTATAAAAATTCTCAGACTCCGAAGAAGTCGCGCATTACTTGGCCACTCTTTTCAGGACAGGCTTCGTCTAACTCGCGTATTACAAGGCCACTTAGGTATTTATATCAGTCATGAGTTCCATTGAACTCGCGCACTACTTGATCACCTTACTAAAAGTCAGAGTCCGGAAATCTCGCGTATTACTTTGCCACTTTAGAAAAATTCTTATACTCCTATGAATTCGCGTATTACTTGGCCACTCTTTTCAAGACAGACTTCGTTTATCTCGCGTATTACTTGGCCACCTTACTTAAAGTCAGAGTTCGGAAATCTCGCGTATTAGTTGGCCACTTTATAACAATTCTTATACTCCTAAGAATTCGCGCATTACTTGGCCACTCTTTTCAGGACAGGCTTCGTCTAACTCGCGTATTACGAGGCCACTTATAAAAATTCTTATACTCCTAAGAATTCGCGCATTACTTGGCCACTCTTTTCAGGACAGGCTTCGTCTAACTCGCGTATTACTTGGCCACTTATAAAAATTCTTATACTCCTAAGAACTCGCGCATTACTTGGCCACTTTACTTTAAGTCAGAGTCCGGAAATCTCGCGTATTAGTTGGCCACTTTATAACAATTCTTATACTCCTAAGAATTCGCGCATTACTTGGCCACTCTTTTCAGGACAGGCTTCGTCTAACTCGCGTATTACGAGGCCACTTATGTATTTATATCAGTCATGAGGTCCATTGAACTCGCGCATTACTTGATCACCTTACTTAAAGTCAGAGTCCGGAAATCTCACGTATTAGTTGGCCACTTTATAACAATTCTTATACTCCTAACGATTCGCGCATTACTTGGACACTCGTTTCAAGACAGACTTCGTTTAACTCGCGTATTACTTGGCCACTTATAAAAATTCTTATACTCCTAAGAGCTCGCGCATTACTTGGCCACTTTACTTTAAGTCAGAGTCCGGAAATCTCGCGTATTAGTTGGCCACTTTATAACAATTCTTATACTCCTAAGAATTCGCGCATTACTTGGCCACTCTTTTCAGGACAGGCTTCGTCTAACTCGCGTATTACGAGGCCACTTTTGTTTTTATATCAGTCATGAGGTCCATTGAACTCGCGCATTACTCGATCACCTTACTTAAAGTCAGAGTCCGGAAATCTCGCGTATTACTTGGCCACTTATAAAAATTCTTATACTCCTATGAATTCGCGTATTACTTGGCAACTCTTTTCAAGACAGACTTTGTTTAACTCGCGTATTACGAGGCCACTTATGTATTTATATCAGTCCTGTCGTCCATTGAACTCGCGCATTACTTGGCCACTCTTTTCAAGACAGACTTCGTTTATCTCGCGTATTACTTGGCCACCTTACTTAAAGTCAGAGTTCGGAAATCTCGCGTATTAGTTGGCCACTTTATAACAATTCTTATACTCCTAAGAATTCGCGCATTACTTGGCCACTCTTTTCAGGACAGGCTTCGTCTAACTCGCATATTACGAGGCCACTTATGTATTTATATCAGTCATGAGGTCCATTGAACTCGCGCATTACTCGATCACCTTACTAAAAGTCAGAGTCCGGAAATCTCGCGTATTACTTGGCCACTCTTTTCAAGACAGACTTTGTTTAACTCGCGTATTACGAGGCCACTCATGTATTTATATCAGTCCTGTGGTCCATTGAACTCGCGCATTACTTGGCCAGTCTTTTCAAGACAGACTTCGTTTATCTCGCGTATTACTTGGCCACCTTACTTATAGTCAGAGTTCGGAAATCTCGCGTATTAGTTGGCCACTTTATAACAATTCTTATACTCCTAAGAATTCGCGCATTACTTGGCCACTCTTTTCAGGACAGGCTTCGTCTAACTCGCGTATTACGAGGCCACTTATAAAAATTCTTATACTCCTAAGAATTCGCGCATTACTTGGCCACTTTTTTCAGGACAGGCTTCGTCTAACTCGCGTATTACGAGGCCACTTATGTATTTATATCAGTCATGAGTTCCATTGAACTCGCGCATTACTTGATCACCTTACCAAAATTCAGAGTCCGAAAATCTCGCGTATTAGTTGGCCACTTTATAACAATTCTTATACTCCTAACAATTCGAGCATTGCTTGGCCACTCTTTTCAAGACAGACTTCGCTTAACTCGCGTATTACTTGGCCCCTTATAAAAACTCTTACACTCCTAAGAACTCGCGCATTACTTGGCCACTTTACTTTAAGTCAGAGTCCGTAAATCTCTCGTAATAGTTGCGCACTTTATATGACTTCTTATTCTCGATAGTATTATCTCATTACTTGGCCACTCTTTTCAGGACAGGCTTCGTCTAACTCGCGTATTACGAGGCCACTTAGGTATTTATATCCTTCATGAGGGCCAGTGAACTCGCGCCTTACTCGATCCCCTGACGTAACGTCAAAGTCCGGAAATCTCGCGTATTACTTGGCCACTTTAGAAAAATTCTTATACTCCTATGAATTCGCGTATTACTTGGCCACTCTTTTCAAGACAGACTTTGTTTAACTCGCGTATTACGAGGCCACTCATGTATTTATATCAGTCCTGTGGTCCATTGAACTCGCGCATTACTTGGCCACTCTTTTCAAGACAGACTTCGTTTATCTCGCGTATTACTTGGCCACCTTACTTTAAGTCAGAGTTCGGAAATCTCGCGTATTAGTTGGCCACTTTATAACAATTCTTATACTCCTAAGAATTCGCGCATTACTTGGCCACTCTTTTCAGGACAGGCTTCGTCTAACTCGCATATTACGAGGACACTTATGTATTTATATCAGTCATGAGTTGCATTGAACTCGCGCATTACTTGATCACCTTACTAAAAGTCAGAGTCCGGAAATCTCGCGTATTACTTGGCCACTCTTTTCAAGACAGACTTTGTTTAACTCGCGTATTACGAGGCCACTCATGTATTTATATCAGTCCTGTGGTCCATTGAACTCGTGCATTACTTGGCCACTCTTTTCAAGACAGACTTCGTTTATCTCGCGTATTACTTGGCCACCTTACTTATAGTCAGAGTTCGGAAATCTCGCGTATTAGTTGGCCACTTTATAACAATTCTTATACTCCTAAGAATTCGCGCATTACTTGGCCACTCTTTTCAGGACAGGCTTCGTCTAACTCGCGTAATACGAGGCCACTTATAAAAATTCTTATACTCCTAAGAATTCGCGCATTACTTGGCCACTTTTTTCAGGACAGGCTTCGTCTAACTCGCGTATTACGAGGCCACTTATGTATTTATATCAGTCATGAGTTCCATTGAACTCGCGCATTACTTGATCACCTTACCAAAATTCAGAGTCCGAAAATCTCGCGTATTAGTTGGCCACTTTATAACAATTCTTATACTCCTAACAATTCGCGCATTGCTTGGCCACTCTTTTCAAGACAGACTTCGCTTAACTCGCGTATTACTTGGCCCCTTATAAAAACTCTTACACTCCTAAGAACTCGCGCATTACTTGGCCACTTAACTTTAAGTCAGAGTCCGGAAATCTCGCGTATTAGTTGGCCACTTTATAGCAATTCTTATACTCCTTAGAATTCGCTCATTACTTGGCCACTCTTTTCAGGACAGGCTTCGTCTAACTCGCATATTACGAGGCCACTTATGTATTTATATCATTCATGAGGTCCATTGAACTCGCGCATTACTCGATCACCTTACTTAAAGTCAAAGTCCGGAAATCTCGCGTATTACTTGGCCACTTCATAACAATTCTTATACTCCTAAGAATTCGCGCATCACTTGGCCACTCTTTTCAGGACAGACTTTGTTTAACTCGCGTATTACGAGGCCACTTATGTATTTATATCAGTCCTGTGGTCCATTGAACTCGCGCATTACTTGGCCACTCTTTTCAAGACAGACTTCGTTTATCTCGCGTATTACTTGGCCACCTTACTTAAAGTCAGAGTTCGGAAATCTCGCGTATTAGTTGGCCACTTTATGACAATTCTTATACTCATAAGAATTCGCGCATTACTTGGCCACTCTTTTCAGGACAGGCTTCGTCTAACTCGCATATTACGAGGACACTTATGTATTTATATCAGTCATGAGGTGCATTGAACTCGCGCATTACTTGATCACCTTACTAAAAGTCAGAGTCCGGATATCTCGCGTATTACTTGGCCACTCTTTTCAAGACAGACTTTGTTTAACTCGCGCATTACTTGATCACCTTACTAAAAGTCAGAGTCCGGATATCTCGCGTATTACTTGGCCACTCTTTTCAGGACAGGCTTCGTCTAACTCGCGTATTACGAGGCCACTTATAAAAATTCTTGTACTTCTAAGAATTGGCGCATTACTTGGCAACTTTTTTGAGGTAAGGCTTCGTTTAAATCGCGTATTACGGGGCCACTTATGTATTTATATCAGTCATGAGTTCCATTGAACTCGCGCATTACTTGATCACCTTACTAAAAGTCAGAGTCCGGTAATATCGCGTATTACTTGGTCACCTTACTTAAAGTCAGAGTCCGGAAATCTCGCGTATTAGTTGGCCACTTTATAACAATTCTTATACTCCTAACAATTCGCGCATAGCTTGGCCACTCTTTTCAAGACAGACTTCGCTTAACTCGCGTATTACTTGGCCCCTTATAAAAACTCTTACACTCCTAAGAACTCGCGCATTACTTGGCCACCTTACTTTAAGTCAGAGTCCGAAAATCTCGCGTATTAGTTGGCCACTTTATAACAATTCTTATACTCCTTAGAATTCGCGCTTTACTTGGCCACTCTTTTCAGGACAGGCTTCGTCTAACTCGCGTATTACGAGGCCACTTATGTATATATATCAGTCATGAGGTCCATTGAACTCCCGCATAATTTGATCACCTTACTTAAAGTCAGAGTCCGGAAATCTCACGTATTACTTGGCCACTCTTTTCAAGACAGACTTTGTTTAACTCGCGTATTACGAGGCCACTCATGTATTTATATCAGTCCTGTGGTCCATTGAACTCGTGCATTACTTGGCCACTCTTTTCAAGACAGACTTCGTTTATCTCGCGTATTACTTGGCCACCTTACTTGAAGTCAGAGTTCGGAAATCTCGCGTATTACTTGGCCACCTTACTTAAAGTCAGAGTCCGGAAATCTCACGTATTAGTTGGCCACTTTATAACAATTCTTATACTCCTAACAATTTTCGCATAACTTGGCCACTCTTTTCAAGACAGACTTCGCTTAACTCGTGTATTACTTGGCCCCATATAAAAATTCTTACACTCCTAAGAACTCGCGTATTACTTGGCCACCTTACTTTAAGTCAGAGTCCGAAAATCTCGAGTATTACTTGGCCACTTTAGAAAAGTTCTTATACTTCTATGAATTCGCGTATTACTTGGCCACTCTTTTCAAGACAGACTTTGTTTAACTCGCGTATTACGAGGCAACTTATGTATTTATATCAGTTCTGTGGTCCATTGAACTCGCGCATTACTTGGCCACTCTTGTCAAGACAGACGTCGTTTATCTCGCTTATTACTTTGACACCTTTTTTGAAGTCATAGTTCTGATATCTCGCGTATTTCTTGGCCACCTTACTTAAATTCTGATTCCGAAAATCTCTGGTATTAGTTTGCCACTTTATAACAATTTTTATACTCCTAACAATTCGCGCATAGCTTGGCCACTCTTTTCAAGACAGACTTCGCTTAACTCGCGTATTACTTGGCCCCTTATAAAAATTCTTACACTCCTAAGAACTCGCGCATTACTTGGCCACTTTACTTTAAGTCAGAGTCCGGAAATCTCACGTATTACTTGGCCACTTTAGAAAAATTCTTATACTCCTATGAATTCGCGTATTACTTGGCCACTCTTTTCAAGACAGACTTTGTTTAACTCGCGTATTACGAGGCCACTTATGTATTTATATCAGTCCTGTGGTCCATTGAACTCGCGCATTACTTGGCCACTCTTTTCAAGACAGACTTCGTTTATCTCGCGTATTACTTGGCCACCTTACTTAAAGTCAGAGTTCGGAAATCTCGCGTATTAGTTGGCCACTTTATAACAATTCTTATACTCCTAAGAATTCGCGCATTACTTGGCCACTCTTTTCAGGACAGGCTTCGTCTAACTCGCGTATTACGAGGCCACTTATGTATTTATATCATTCATGAGGTCCATTGAACTCGCGCATTACTTGGCCACTCTTTTCAAGACAGACTTCGTTTATCTTGAGTATTACTTGGCCACCTTACTTATAGTCAGAGTTCGGAAATCTCGCGTATTAGTTGGCCACTTTATAACAATTCTTATACTCCTAAGAATTCGCGCATTACTTGGCCACTCTTTTCAGGACAGGCTTCGTCTAACTCGCGTATTACGAGGCCACTTATAAAAATTCTTATACTCCTAAGAATTCGCGCATTACTTGGCCACTCTTTTCAGGACAGGCTTCGTCTAACTCGCGTATTACGAGGCCACTTATGTATTTATATCAGTCATGAGTTCCATTGAACTCGCGCATTACTTGATCACCTTACTAAAAGTCAGAGTCCGGAAATCTAGCGTATTACTTGGCCACTTTACTTTAAGTCAGAGTCCGGAAATCTCACGTATTGCTTGGCCCCTTATAAAAATTCTTACACTCCTAAGAACTCGCGCATTACTTGGCCACTTTACTTTAAGTCAGAGTCCGGAAATCTCACGTATTACTTGGCCACTTTACTTTAAGTCAGAGTCCGGAAATCTCGCGTATTAGTTGGCCACTTTATAACAATTCTTATACTCCTAAGAATTCGCGCATTACTTGGCCACTCTTTTCAGGACAGGCTTCGTCTAACTCGCGTATTACGAGGCCACTTATAAAAATTCTCATACTCCTAAGAATTCGCGCATTACTTGGCCACTCTTTTCAGGACAGGCTTCGTCTAACTCGCGTATTACGAGGCCACTTATGTATTTATATCATTCATGAGGTCCATTGAACTCGCGCATTACTTGGCCACTCTTTTCAAGACAGACTTCGTTTATCTCGCGTATTACTTGGCCACCTTACTTAAAGTCAGAGTTCGGAAATCTCGCGTATTAGTTGGCCACTTTATAACAATTCTTATACTCCTAAGAATTCGCGCATTACTTGGCCACTCTTTTCAGGACAGGCTTCGTCTAACTCGCGTATTACGAGGCCACTTATAAAAATTCTTATACTCCTAAGAATTCGCGCATTACTTGGTCACTCTTTTCAGGACAGGCTTCGTCTAACTCGCGTATTACGAGGCCACTTATGTATTTATATCAGTCATGAGTTCCATTGAACTCGCGCATTACTTGATCACCTTACTAAAAGTCAGAGTCCGGAAATCTCGCGGATTACTTGGCCACTTTACTTTAAGTCAGAGTCCGGAAATCTCACGTATTACTTGGCCACTTTACTTTAAGTCAGAGTCCGGAAATCTCGCGTATTAGTTGGCCACTTTATAACAATTCTTATACTCCTAAGAATTCGCGCAATAGTTGGCCACTCTTTTCAGGACAGGCTTCGGGTATCTCGCGTATTACGAGGCCACTTATAAAAATTCTCATACTCCTAAGAATACGGGCATTACTTGGCCACTCTTTTCAGGACAGGCTTCGTCTAACTCGCGTATTACGAGGCCACTTATGTATTTATATCAGTCATGAGTTCCATTGAACTCGCGCATTACTTGATCACCTTACTAAAAGTCAGAGACCGGAAATCTCGCGTATTGCTTGGCCACTTTAGAAAAATTCTTATACTCCTATGAATTCGCGTATTACTTGGCCACTTTTTTCAAGACAGACTTCGCTTAACTCGCGTATTACTTGGCCCCTTATAAAAATTCTTACACTCCTAAGAACTCGCGCATTACTTGGCCACTTTACTTTAAGTCAGAGTCCGGAAATCTCGCGCATTACTTGGCCACTTTACTTTAAGTCAGAGTCCGGAAATCTCACGTATTACTTGGCCACTTGATAAAAATTCTAATACTCCTAAGAATTCGCGCATTACTTGGCCACTCTTTTCAGGACAGGCTTCGTCTAACTCGCGTATTACGAGGCCACTTATAAAAATTCTCATACTCCTAAGAATTCGCGCATTACTTGGCCACTCTTTTCAGGACAGGCTTCGTCTAACTCGCGTATTACGAGGCCACTTATGTTTTTATATCAGTCTTGAGTTCCTTTGATATCGCGCATTACTTGATCACCTTACTTAAAGTCAGAGTCCGGAAATCTCGCGTATTACTTGGCCACTTTAGAAAAATTCTTATACTCCTAAGAATTCGCGCATTACTTGGCCACTCTTTTCAAGACAGACTTCGCTTAACTCGCGTATTACTTGGCCCCTTATAAAAATTCTTACACTCATAAGAACTCGCGCATTACTTGGCCACTTTACTTTTAGTCAGAGTCCGGAAATCTCGCGCATTACTTGGCCACTTTACTTTAAGTCAGAGTCCGGAAATCTCGCGTATTAGTTGGCCACTTTATAACAATTCTTATACTCCTAAGAATTCGCGCATTACTTGGCCACTCTTTTCAGGACAGGCTTCGTCTAACTCGCGTATTACGAGGCCACTTATGTATTTATATCATACATGAGGTCCATTGAACTCGCGCATTACTTGGCCACTCTTTTCAAGACAGACTTCGTTTATCTCGCGTATTACTTGGCCACCTTACTTAAAGTCAGAGTTCGGAAATCTCGCGTATTAGTTGGCCACTTTATAACAATTCTTATACTCCTAAGAACTCGCGCATTACTTGGCCACTCTTTTCAAGACAGACTTCGTTTATCTCGCGTATTACTTGGCCACCTTACTTAAAGTCAGAGTTCGGAAATCTCGCGTATCAGTTGTCCACATTATAACAATTCTTATACTCCTAAGAATTCGCGTATTACTTGGCCACTTTATATAAAAATTCTTATACTCCTAATAATTCGCGCATTACTTGGCCACCTTACTTTAAGCCAGAGTCCAGAAATCTCGCGTATTAGTTGGCCACTTTATAACAATTCTTATACTCCTAAGAATTCGCGCATTACTTGGCCACTCTTTTCAGGACAGGCTTCGTCTAACTCGCGTATTACGAGGCCACTTATATATTTATATCAGTCATGGGGTCCATTGAATTCGCGCATTACTTGGCCACTCTTTTCAGGACAGGCTTCGTCTAACTCGCGTATTACGAGGCCACTTATAAAAATTCTTATACTCCTAAGAACTCGCGCATTACTTGGACACTCTTTTCAGGACAGGCTTCGTCTAACTCGCGTATTACGAGGCCACTTATGTATTTATATCAGTCATGAGTTCCATTGAACTCGCGCATTACTTGATCACCTTACTTAAGGTCAGAGTCCGGAAATCTCGCGTATTACTTGGCCACTTTACTTTCAGTCAGAGTCCGGAAATCTCACGTATTACTTGGCCCCTTATAAAAATTCTTACACTCCTAAGAACTCGCGCATTACTTGGCCACTTTACTTTAAGTCAGAGTCCGGAAATCTCGCGTATTACTTGGCCACTTTACTTTCAGTCAGAGTCCGGAAATCTCGCGTATTAGTTGGCCAAGTTATAACAATTCTTATACTCCTAAGAATTCGCGCATTACTTGGCCACTCTTTTCAGGACAGGCTTCGTCTAACTCGCGTATTACGAGGCCACTTATGTATTTATATCAGTCATGAGGTCCATTGAACTCGCGCTTTTCTTGATCACCTTACTTAAAGTAAGAGTCCGGAAATCTCGCCTATTACTTGGCCACTTTAGAAAAATTCTTATTCTCCTATGAATTCGCGTATTACTTGGCCACTCTTTTCAAGACAGACTTCGTCTAACTCGCGTATTACGAGGCCACTTATGTATTTATATCAGTCATGAGGTCCATTGAACTCGCGCATTACTTGATCACCTTACTAAAAGTCAGAGTCCGGAAATCTCGCGTATTACTTGGCCACTTTACTTTAAGTCAGAGTCCGGAAATCTCACGTATTACTTGGCCACTTGATAAAAATTCTAATACTCCTAAGAATTCGCGCATTACTTGGCCACTCTTTTCAGGTCTGGCTTCGTCTAACTCGCGTATTACTTGGCCACTTTTAAAAATTCTTATACTCCTAAGAACTCGCGCATTACTTGGCCACTTTACTTTAAGTCAGAGTCCGGAAATCTCGCGTATTAGTTGGCCACTTTATAACAATTCTTATACTCCTAAGAATTCGCGCATTACTTGGCCACTCTTTTCAGGACAGGCTTCGTCTAACTCGCGTGTTACGAGGCCACTTATGTAATTATATCAGTCATGAGGTCCATTGAACTCGCGCATAACTTGATCACCTTACTTAAAGTCAGAGTCCGAAAATCTCGCGTATTAGTTGGCCACTTTATAACAATTCTTATACTCCTAACAATTCGCGTATTACTTGGCCACTCTTTTCAAGACAGACTTTGTTTAACTCGCGTATTACGAGGCCACTCATGTATTTATATCAGTCCTGTGGTCCATTGAACTCGTGCATTACTTGGCCACTCTTTTCAAGACAGACTTCGTTTATCTCGAGTATTACTTGGCCACCTTACTTATAGTCAGAGTTCGGAAATCTCGCGTATTAGTTGGCCACTTTATAACAATTCTTATACTCCTAAGAATTCGCGCATTACTTGGCCACTCTTTTCAGGACAGGCTTCGTCTAACTCGCGTATTACGAGGCCACTTATGTATTGATATCAGTCATGAGGTCCATTGAACTCGCGCATTACTTGATCACCTTACTAAAAGTCAGAGTCTGGAAATCTCGCGTATCACTTGGCCACTTTAGAAAAATTCTTATACTCCTATGAATTCGCGTATTACTTGGCCACCTTACTTTAAGTCAGAGTCCGGAAATCTCGCGTATTACTTGGCCACCTTACTTAAAGTCAGAGTCCGAAAATCTCGCGTATTAGTTGGCAACTTTATAACAATTCTTATACTCCTAACAATTCGCGCATAGCTTGGCCACTCTTTTCAAGACAGACTTCGCTTAACTCGCGTATTACTTGGCCCCTTATAAAAACTCTTACACTCCTAAGAACTCGCGCATTACTTGGCCACTTTACTTTAAGTCAGAGTCCGGAAATCTCGCGTATTAGTTGGCCACTTTATAACAATTCTTATACTCCTTAGAATTCGCGCATTACTTGGCCACTCTTTTCAGGACAGGCTTCGTCTAACTCGCGTATTACGAGGCCACTTATGTATTTATATCAGTCAGTTGGTCCATTGATCTCGCGCATTACTTGATCACCTTACTAAAAGTCAGAGTCCGGAAATCTCGCGTATTACTTGGCCACTCTTTTCAAGACAGACTTTGTTAAACTCGCGTATTACGAGGCCACTCATGTATTTATATCAGTCCTGTGGTCCATTGAACTCGTGCATTACTTGGCCACTCTATTAAAGACAGACTTCGTTTATCTCGCGTATTACTTGGCCACCTTACCTATAGTCAGTGTGCGGAAATGTCGAGTTTCCTTTGGACACACGATAACAATTCTTATACTCCTAAGAATTCGCGCATCACTTGGCCACTCTTTTCAGGACAGGCTTCGTCTAACTCGCGTATTACGAGGCCACTTATAAAAATTCTTATACTCCTCAGAATTAGCGCATTACTTGGCCACTCTTTTCAGGACAGGCTTCGTCTAAATCGCGTATTACTTGGCCACTTATAAAAATTCTTATACTCCTAAGAACTCGCGCATTACTTGGCCACTTTACTTTTAGTCAGAGTCCGGAAATCTCGCGTAGTAGTTGGCCACTTTATAACAATTCTTATACTACTAAGAAATCGCGCATAGCTTGGCCACTCTTTTCAAGACAGACTTCGCTTAGCTCGCGTATTACTTGGACCCTTATAAAAATTCTTACACTCCTAAGAACTCGCGCATTACTTGGCCACTTTACTTTAAGTCATAGTCAGGAAATCTCGCGTATTAGTTGGCCACTTTATAACAATTCTTATACTCCTAAGAATTCGCGCATTACTTTGCCACTCTTTTCAGGACAGGCTTCGTCTAACTCGCGTATTACGAGGCCACTTATGTATTTATATCTGTCCTGTGGTCCATTGAACTCGCGCATTACTTGGCCACTCTTTTCAAGACAGACTTCGTTTATCTCGCGTATTACTTGGCCACCTTACTTAATGTCAGAGTTCGGAAATCTCGCGTATTAGTTGGCCACTTTATAACAATTCTTATACTCCTAAGAATTCGCGCATTACTTGGCCACTCTTTTCAGGACAGGCTTCGTCTAACTCGCGTATTACGAGGCCACTTATAAAAATTCTTATACTCCTAAGAATTCGCGCATTACTTGGCCACTCTTTTCAGGACAGGCTTCGTCTAACTCGAGTATTACGAGGCCACTTATAACAATTCTTATACTCCTAAGAATTCGCGCATTACTTGGCCACTCTTGTCAGGGCCGGCTTCCTCTAACTCGCGGATTACGAGGACAAATATGTATGTATATAAGTACTGAGTACCATTGAACTCGCGCATTACTTGATCACCTTACTAAAAGTCAGAGTCCGGAAATCTCGCGTATTACTTGGCCACCTTACTTAAAGTCAGAGTCCGAAAATCTCGCGTATTAGTTGGCCACTTTATAACAATTCTGATACTCCTAACAATTCGCGCATAAATTGGCCACTCTTTTCAAGACAGACTTCGCTTAACTCGCGTATTACTTGGCCACTTATAAAATTTCTTATACTCCTAAGAACTCGCGCATTACTTGGCCACTTTACTTTAAGTCAGAGTCCGGAAATCTCGCGTATTAGTTGGCCACTTTATAACAATTCTTATACTTCTTAGAATTCGCGTATTACTTGGCCACTCTTTTCAAGACAGACTTTGTTAAACTCGCGTATTACGAGGCCACTCATGTATTTATATCAGTCCTGTGGTCCATTGAACTCGAGCATTACTTGGCCACTCTTTTCAAGACAGACTTCGTTTATCTCGAGTATTACTTGGCCACCTTACTTATAGTCAGAGTTCGGAAATCTCGCGTATTAGTTGGCCACTTTATAACAATTCTTATACTCCTAAGAATTCGCGCATTACTTGGCCACTCTTTTCAGGACAGGCTTCGTCTAACTCGCATATTACGAGGCCACTTATGTATTGATATCAGTCATGAGGTCCATTGAACTCGCGCATTACTTGATCACCTTACTAAAAGTCAGAGTCTGGAAATCTCGCGTATCACTTGGCCACTTTAGAAAAATTCTTATACTCCTATGAATTCGCTTATTACTTGGCCACTTTACTTTAAGTCAGAGTCCGGAAATCTCGCGCATTACTTGGCCACTTTACTTTAAGTCAGAGTCCGAAAATCTCGCGTATTAGATGGCCACTTTATAACAATTCTTATACTCCTAACAATTCGCGCATAGCTTGGCCACTCTTTTCAAGACAGACTTCGCTTAACTCGCGTATTACTTGGCCCCTTATAAAAACTCTTACACTCCTAAGAACTCGCGCATTACTTGGCCACTTTACTTTAAGTCAGAGTCCGGAAATCTCGCGTATTACTTGGCCACTCTTTTCAAGACAGACTTTGTTTAACTCGCGTATTACGAGGCCACTTATGTATTTATATCAGTCCTGTGGTCCATTGAACTCGCGCATTACTTGTGCACTCTTTTCAATACAGACTTCGTTTATCTCGCGTATTACTTGGCCACCTTACTTAAAGTCAGAGTCCGGAAATCTCGCGTATTAGTTGGCCACTTTATAACAATTCTTATACTCCTAAGAAGTCGCGCCTCACTTGGCCACTCTGTTCAGGACCGGCTTCGTCTCACTCGCGTATTACTTGGCCACTTTATAAAAATTCTCTTACTCCTAAGAATTCGCGCATTACTTGGCCACTCTTTTCAAGACAGGCTTCGTCTAACTCGCGTATTACGAGGCCACTTATGTATTTATATCAGTCATGAGGTCCATAGAACTCGCGCATTACTTGGCCACCTCACTTAAAGTCAGAGTCCGGAAATCTCGCGTATTACTTGGCCACCTTACTTAAAGTCAGAGTCCGAAAATCTCGCGTATTAGTTGGCAACTTTATAACAATTCTAATACTCCTAACAATTCGCGCATAGCTTGGCCACTCTTTTCAAGACAGACTTCGCTTAACTCGCGTATTACTTGGCCCCTTATAAAAACTCTTACACTCCTTAGAACTCGCGCATTACTTGGCCATTGTCCTTTAAGTCAGAGTCCGGAAATCTCGCGTATTAGTTGGCCACTTTATAACAATTCTTATACTCCTTAGAATTCGCGCATTACTTGGCCACTCTTTTCAGGACTGGCTTCGTCTAACTCGCGTATTACGAGGCCACTTATGTTTTTATATCAGTCATGAGGTCCATTGAACTCGCGCATTACTTGATCACCTTACTAAAATTCAGAGTCCGGAAATCTCGCGTATTACTTGGCCACTCTTTTCAAGACAGACTTTGTTTAACTCGCGTATTACGAGGCCACGCATGTATTTATATCAGTCCTGTGGTCCATTGAACTCGTGCATTACTTGGCCACTCTTTTCAAGACAGACTTCGTTTATCTCGCGTATTACTTGGCCACCTTACTTATATTCAGAGTGCGGAAATATCGCGTATTAGTTGGACACTTTATAACAATTCTTATACTCCTAAGAATTCGCGCATTACTTGGCCACTCTTTTCAGGACAGGCTTCGTCTAACTCGCGTATTACGAGGCCACTTATAAAAATTATTACACTCCTCAGAATTCGCGCATTACTTGTCCACTCTTTTCAGGACATGCTTCGTCTAACTCGCGTATTACGAGGCCACTTATGTATTTATATCAGTCATGTGTTCCATTGAACTCGCGCATTACTTGATCACCTTACTAAAATTCAGAGTCCGGAAATCTCGCGTATTACTTGGCCACCTTACTTAAAGTCTGAGTCCGAAAATCTCGGGTATTAGTTGGCCACTTTATAACAATTCTTATACTCCTAACAATTCTCGCATAGCTTGGCCACTCTTTTCAAGACAGACTTCGCTTAACTCGCGTATTACTTGGCCCCTTATAAAAATTCTTACACTCCTAAGAACTCGCGCATTACTTGGCCACTTTACTTTAAGTCAGAGTCCGGAAATCTCGCGTATTAGTTGGCCACTTTATAACAATTCTTATACTCCTTAGAATTCGCGCATTACTTGGCCACTCTTCTCAAGACAGACTTCGTTTATCTCGCGTATTACTTGGCCACCTTACTTAAAGTCAGTTTTCGGTACTATAGTGTATTTGTTGGCCTCTTTATAACAATTCTTATACTCCTAAGAATTCGCGCATTACTTGGCCACTCTTTTCAGGACAGGCTTCGTCTAACTCGCGTATTACGAGGCCACTTATAAAAATTCTTATACTCCTAAGAATTCGCGCATTACTTGGCCACTCTTTTCAGGACAGGCTTCGTCTAACTTGAGGATTACGAGGCCACTTATAAAAATTCTTATACTCCTAAGAATTCGCGCATCACTTGGCCACTCTTTTCAGGACAGGCTTCGTCTAACTCGCGTATTACGAGGCCACTTATGTATTTATATCAGTTATGAGTTCCATTGAACTCGCGCATTACTTGATCACCTTACTAAAAGTCATAGTCCGGAAATCTCGCGTATTACTTGGCCACCTTACTTAAAGTCAGAGTCCGAAAATCTCGCGTATTAGTTGGCCACTTTATAACAATTCTGATACTCCTAACAATTCGCGCATAGCTTGGCCACTCTTTTCAAGACAGACTTCGCTTAACTCGCGTATTACTTGGCCCCTTATAAAAATTCTTATACTCCTAAGAACTCGCGCATTACTTGGCCACTTTACTTTAAGTCAGAGTCCGGAAATCTCGCGTATTAGTTGGCCACTTTATAAAAATTCTTATACTCCTAAGAATTCGCGTATTACTTGGCCACTCTTTTCAAGACAGACTTAGTTTAACTCGCGTATTACGAGGCCACTCATGTATTTATATAAGTCCTGTGGTCAATTGAACTCGTGCATTACTTGGCCACTCTTTTCAAGACAGAATTCGTTTATCTCGCGCATTACTTGGCCACTTTACTTTAAGTCAGAGTCCTGAAATCTCGCGTATTAGTTGGCCACTTTATAACAATTCTTATACTCCTAAGAATTCGCGCATCACTTGGCCACTCTTTTCAGGACAGGCTTCGTCTAACTCGCGTATTACGAGCCCACTTATGTATTGATATCAGTCATGAGGTCCATTGAACTCGCGCATTACTTGATCACCTTACTAAAAGTCAGAGTCTGGAAATCTCGCGTATCACTTGGCCACTTTAGAAAAATTCTTATACTCCTATGAATTCGCGTATTACTTGGCCGCCTTACTTTAAGTCAGAGTCCGGAAATCTCGCGCATTACTTGGCCACTTTACTTAAAGTCAGAGTCCGCAAATCTCTCGTAGTAGTTGGCCACATTATAAAAATTCTTATACACCTAACAAATCGCGCATAGCTTGGCCACTCTTTTCAAGACAGACTTCGCTTAACTCGCGTATTACTTGGCCCCTTATAAAAACTCTTACACTCCTAAGAACTCGCGCATTACTTTGCAACTTTACTTTAAGTCAGAGTCCGGAAATCTCGCGTATTAGTTGGCCACTTTATAACAATTCTTATACTCCTAAGAATTCGCGCATTACTTGGCCACTCTTTTCAGGACAGGCTTCGTCTAACTCGCGCATTACGAGGCCACTTATAAAAATTCTTATACTCCTAAGAATTCGCGCATTACTTGCCCACTCTTTTCAGGACAGGCTTCGTCTAACTCGCGTATTACGAGGCCACTTATAAAAATTCTTATAATCCTCAGAATTCGCGCATTACTTGGCCACTCTTTTCAGGACAGGCTTCGTCTAACTCGCGTATTTCGAGGCCTCTTATGTATTTATATCAGTCATGAGTTCCATTGAACTCGCGCATTACTTGATCACCTTACTAAAAGTCAGAGTCCGGAAATCTCGCGTATTACTTGGCCACCTTACTTTAAGTCAGAGTCCGAAAATCTCGCGTATTAGTTGGCCACTTTATAACAATTCTTATACTCCTAACAATTCGCGCATTACTTGGACACTCTTTTCAGGACAGGCTTCGTCTAACTCGCGTATTACTTGGCCACTTATAAAAATTCTTATACTCCTAAGAACTCGCGCATTACTTGGCAACTTTACTTTAAGTCAGAGTCCGGAAATCTCGCGTATTAGTTGGCCACTTTATAACAATTCTTATACTCCTAAGAATTCGCGCATTACTTGGCCACTCTTTTCAGGACAGGCTTCGTCTAACTCGCGTATTACGAGGCCACTTATGTATTTATATCAGTCATGAGTTCCATTGAACTCGCGCATTACTTGATCACCTTACTAAAAGTCAGAGTCCGAAAATCTCGCGTATTAGTTGGCCACTTTATAACAATTCTTATACTCCTAACAATTCTCGCATAGCTTGGCCACTCTTTTCAAGACAGACTTCGCTTAACTCGCGTATTACTTGGCCCCTTATAAAAATTCTTACACTCCTAAGAACTCGCGCATTACTTGGCCACTTTACTTTAAGTCAGAGTCCGGAAATCTCGCGTATTAGTTGGCCACTTTATAAAAATTCTTATACTCCTAAGAATTCGCGCATTACTTTGCCACTCTTTTCAGGACAGGCTTCGTCTAACTCGCGTATTACGAGGCCACTTATGTATTTATATCAGTTTTGAGTTCCATTGAACTCGCGCATTACTTGGCCACTCTTTTCAAGACAGACTTCGTTTATCTCGCGTATTACTTGGCCGCCTTACTTATAGTCAGAGTTCGGAAATCTCGCGTATTAGTTGGCCACTTTATAACAATTCTTATACTCCTAAGAATTCGCGCATTACTTGGCCACTCTTTTCAGGACAGGCTTCGTCTAACTCGCGCATTACGAGGCCACTTATATAAATTCTTATACACCTAAGAATTCGCGCATTACTTGCCCACTCTTTTCAGGACAGGCTTCGTCTAACTCGCGTATTACGAGGCCACTTATGTATTTATATCAGTCATGAGTTCCATTGAACTCGCGCATTACTTGATCACCTTACTAAAAGTCAGAGTCCGGAAATCTCGCGTATTACGAGGCCACTTATAAAAATTCTTATACTCCTAAGAATTCGCGCATTACTTGGCCACTCTTTTCAGGACAGGCTTCGTCTAACTCGCGTATTACGAGGCCACTTATGTCATTATATCAGTCATGAGTTCCATTGAACTCGCGCATTACTTGATCACCTTACTAAAAGTCAGAGTCCGGAAATCCCGCGTATTACTTGGCCACCTTACTTAAAGTCAGAGTCCGAAAATCTCGCGTATTAGTTGGCAACTTTATAACAATTCTTATACTCCTAACAATTCGCGCATAGCTTGGCCACTCTTTTCAAGACAGACTTCGCTTAACTCGCGTATTACTTGGCCCCTTATAAAAACTCTTACACTCCTAAGAACTCGCGCATTACTTGGCCACTTTACTTTAAGTCAGAGTCCGGAAATCTCGCGTATTAGTTGGCCACTTTATAACAATTCTTATACTCCTTAGAATTCGCGCATTACTTGGCCACTCTTTTCAGGACTGGCTTCGTCTAACTCGCGCATTACGAGGCCACTTATGTATTTATATCAGTCATGAGTTCCATTGAACTCGCGCATTACTTGATCACCTTACTAAAAGTCAGAGACCGGAAATCTCGCGTATTACTTGGCCACCTTACTTAAAGTCAGAGTCCGAAAATCTCGCGTATTAGTTGGCCACTTTATAACAATTCTTATACTCCTAACAATTCTCGCATAGCTTGGCCACTCTTTTCAAGACAGACTTCGCTTAACTCGCGTATTACTTGGCCCCTTATAAAAATTCTTACACTCCTAAGAACTCGCGCATTACTTGGCCACTTTACTTTAAGTCAGAGTCCGGAAATCTCGCGTATTAGTTGGCCACTTTATAACAATTCTTATACTCCTTAGAATTCGCGCATTACTTGGCCACTCTTTTCAGGACAGGCTTCGTCTAACTCGCGTATTACGAGGCCACTTATGTATTTATATCATTCATGAGGTCCATTGAACTCGCGCATTACTTGGCCACTCTTTTCAAGACAGACTTCGTTTATCTCGCGTATTACTTGGCCACCTTACTTAAAGTCAGAGTTCGGAAATCTCGCGTATTAGTTGGCCACTTTATAACAATTCTTATACTCCTAAGAATTCGCGCATTACTTGGCCACTCTTTTCAGGACAGGCTTCGTCTAACTCGCGTATTACGAGGCCACTTATAAAAATTCTTATACTCCTAAGAATTCGCGCATTACTTGGCCACTCTTTTCAGGACAGGCTTCGTCTAACTCGAGTATTACGAGGCCACTTATAAAAATTCTTATACTCCTAAGAATTCGCGCATTACTTGGCCACTCTTTTCAGGACAGGCTTCGTCTAACTCGCGTATTACGCGGCCACTTATGTATATATATCAGTTATGAGTTCCATTGAACTCGCGCATTACTTGCCCACTTTACTAAAAGTCAGAGTCCGGAAATCTCGCGTATTAGTTGGCCACTTTATAACAATTCTTATACTCCTAAGAATTCGCGCATTACTTGGCCACTCTTTTCAAGACAGACTTCGTTTATCTCGCGTATTACTTGGCCACCTTACTTAAAGTCAGAGTTCGGAAATCTCGCGTATTAGTTGGCCACTTTATAACAATTCTTATACTCCTAAGAATTCGCGCATTACTTGGCCACTCTTTTCAGGACAGGCTTCGTCTAACTCGAGGATAACGAGGCAACTTATAAAAATTCTTATACTCCTAAGAATTCGCGCATTACTTGGCCACTCTTTTCAGGACAGGCTTCGTCTAACTCGCGTATTACGCGGCCACTTATGTATTTATATCAGTTATGAGTTCCATTGAACTCGCGCATTACTTGATCACCTTACTAAAAGTCAGAGTCCGGAAATCTCGCGTATTACTTGGCCACCTTACTTAAAGTCAGAGTCCGAAAATCTCGCGTATTAGTTGGCCACTTTATAACAATTCTGATACTCCTAACAATTCGCGCATAGCTTGGCCACTCTTTTCAAGACAGACTTCGTTTAACTCGCGTATTACTTGGCCACTTATAAAAATTCTTATACTCCTAAGAACTCGCGCATTACTTGGCCACTTTACTTTAAGTCAGAGTCCGGAAATCTCGCGTATTAGTTGGCCACTTTATAACAATTCTTATACTTCTTAGAATTCGCGTATTACTTGGCCACTCTTTTCAAGACAGACTTTGTTTACCTCGCGTATTACGAGGCCACTTATGTATTTATATCAGTCCTGTGGTCCTTTGAACTCGCGCATTACTTGGCCACTCTTTTCAAGACAGACTTCGTTTATCTCGCGTATTACTTGGCCACATTACTTAAAGTCAGAGTTCGGAAATCTCGCGTATTAGTTGGCCACTTTATAACAATTCTTATACTCCTAAGAATTCGCGCATTACTTGGCCACTCTTTTCAGGACAGGCTTCGTCTAACTCGCGTATTACGAGGCCACTTATGTATTGATATCAGTCATGAGGTGCATTGAACTCGCGCATTACTTGATCACCTTACTAAAAGTCAGAGTCTGGAAATCTCGCGTATCACTTGGCCACTTTAGAAAAATTCTTATACTACTATGAATTCGCGTATTACTTGGCCGCCTTACTTTAAGTCAGAGTCCGGAAATCTCGCGCATTACTTGGCCACTTTTCTTTAAGTCAGAGTCCGAAAATCTCGCGTATTAGTTGGCCACTTTATAACAATTCTTATACTCCTAACAATTCGCTCATAGCTTGGCCACTCTTTTCAAGACAGACTTCGCTTAACTCGCGTATTACTTGGCCCCTTATAAAAACTCTTACACTCCTAAGAACTCGCGCATTACTTGGCAACTTTACTTTAAGTCAGAGTCCGGAAATCTCGCGTATTAGTTGGCCACTTTATAACAATTCTTATACTCCTAAGAATTCGCGCATTACTTGGCCACTCTTTTCAGGACAGGCTTCGTCTAACTCGCGCATTACGAGGCCACTTATAAAAATTCTTATACTCCTAAGAATTCGCGCATTACTTGCCCACTCTTTTCAGGACAGGCTTCGTCTAACTCGCGTATTACGAGGCCACTTATGTATTTATATCAGTCATGAGTTCCATTGAACTCGCGCATTACTTGATCACCTTACTAAAAGTCAGAGTCCGGAAATCTCGCGCATTACTTGGCCACTTTACTTTAAGTCAGAGTCCGAAAATCTCGCGTATTAGTTGGCCACTTTATAACAATTCTTATACTCCTAACAATTCGCGCATAGCTTGGCCACTCTTTTCAAGACAGACTTCGCTTAACTCGCGTATTACTTGGCCCCTCATAAAAACTCTTACACTCCTAAGAACTCGCGCATTACTTGGCCACTTTACTTTAAGTCAGAGTCCGGAAATCTCGCGTATTAGTTGGCCACTTTATAACAATTCTTATACTCCTAAGAATTCGCGCATTACTTGGCCACTCTTTTCAGGACAGGCTTCGTCTAACTCGCGCATTACGAGGCCACTTATAAAAATTCTTATACTCCTAAGAATTCGCGCATTACTTGCCCACTCTTTTCAGGACAGGCTTCGTCTAACTCGCGTATTACGAGGCCACTTATGTTTTAATATCAGTCCTAAGTTCCATTGAACTCGCGCATTACATGACCACCTTACTTAAAGTCAGAGTCCGGAAATCTCGCGTATTACGAGGCCACTTATAAAAATTCTTATACTCCTAAGAATTCGCGCATTACTTGGCCACTCTTTTCAGGACAGGCTTCGTCTAACTCGCGTATTACGAGGCCACTTATGTATTTATATCAGTCATGAGTTCCATTGAACTCGCGCATTACTTGATCACCTTACTAAAAGTCAGAGTCCGGAAATCTCGCGTATTACTTGGCCATCTTACTTAAAGTCAGAGTCCGAAAATCTCGCGTATTAGTTGGCAACTTTATAACAATTCTTATACTCCTAACAATTCGCGCATAGCTTGGCCACTCTTTTCAAGACAGACTTCGCTTAACTCGCGTATTACTTGGCCCCTTATAAAAACTCTTACACTTCTAAGAACTCGCGCATTACTTGGCCACTTTACTTTAAGTCAGAGTCCGGAAATCTCGCGTATTAGTTGGCCACTGTATAACAATGCTTATACTCCTTAGAATGCGCGCAATACTTGGCCACTCTTTGCGGGACTGGCTTCGTCTAACTCGCATCTTACGAGGCCAATTATGTTTTTATATCATTCATGATGTCCATTGAACTCGCGCATTACTCGATCACCTTACTTAAAGTCAGAGTCCGGAAATCTCGCGTATTACTTGGCCACTCTTTTCAAGACAGACTTTGTTTAACTCGCGTATTACGAGGCCACTCATGTATTTATATCAGTCCTGTGGTCCATTGAACTCGTGCATTACTTGGCCACTCTATTCAAGACAGACTTCGTTTATCTCGCGTATTACTTGGCCACCTTACTTATATTCAGAGTGCGGAAATATCGCGTATTAGTTGGACACTTTATAACAATTCTTATACTCCTAAGAATTCGCGCATTACTTGGCCACTCTTTTCAGGACAGGCTTCGTCTAACTCGCGTATTACGAGGCCACTTATAAAAATTCTTATACTCCTCAGAATTCGCGCATTACTTGGCCACTCTTTTTCAGGACAGGCTTCGTCTAACTCGCGCATTACGAGGCCACTTATGTATTTATATCAGTCATGAGTTCCATTGAACTCGCGCATTACTTGATCACCTTACTAAAAGTCAGAGTCCGGAAATCTCGCGTATTACTTGGCCACCTTACTTAAAGTCAGAGTCCGAAAATCTCGCGTATTAGTTGGCCACTTTATAACAATTCTGATACTCCTAACAATTCGCGCATAGCTTGGCCACTCTTTTCAAGACAGACTTCGCTTAACTCGCGTATTACTTGGCCCCTTATAAAAATTCTTACACTCCTAAGAACTCGCGCATTACTTGGCCACTTTACTTTAAGTCAGAGTCCGGAAATCTCGCGTATTAGTTGGCCACTTTATAACAATTCTTATACTTCTTAGAATTCGCGTATTACTTGGCCACTCTTTTCAAGACAGACTTTGTTTACCTCGCGTATTACGAGGCCACTCATGTATTTATATCAGTCCTGTGGTCCATTGAACTCGTGCATTACTTGGCCACTCTTTTCAAGACAGACTTCGTTTATCTCGCGCATTACTTGGCCACCTTACTTATAGTCAGAGTTCGGAAATCTCACGTATTAGTTGGCCACTTTATAACAATTCTTATACTCCTAAGAATTCGCGCATTACTTGGCCACTCTTTTCAGGACAGGCTTCGTCTAACTCGCGTATTACGAGGCCACTTATGTATTTATATCAGTCATGAGGTCCATTGAACTCGCGCATTACTTGATCACCTTACTAAAAGTCAGAGTCTGGAAATCTCGCGTATCACTTGGCCACTTTAGAAAAATTCTTATACTCCTATGAATTCGCGTATTACTTGGCCACCTTACTTTAAGTCAGAGTCCGGAAATCTCGCGTATTTGTTGGCCACTTTATAACAATTCTGATACTCCTAAGAACTCGCGCATTACTTGGCCACTTTACTTTAAGTCAGAGTCCGGAAATCTCGCGTATTAGTTGGCCACTTTATAACAATTCTTATACTCCTTAGAATTCGCGCATTACTTGGCCACTCTTTTCAGGACAGGCTTCGTCTAACTCGCGTATTACGAGGCCACTTATGTATTTATATCATTCATGAGGTCCTTTGAACTCGCGCATTACTTGGCCACTCTTTTCAAGACAGACTTCGTTTATCTCGAGTATTACTTGGCCACCTTACTTATAGTCAGAGTTCGGAAATCTCGCGTATTAGTTGGCCACTTTATAACAATTCTTATACTCCTAAGAATTCGCGCATTACTTGGCCACTCTTTTCAGGACAGGCTTCGTCTAACTCGCGTATTACGAGGCCACTTATGTATTTATATCAGTCATGAGGTCCATTGAACTCGCGCATTACTTGATCACCTTACTAAAAGTCAGAGTCTGGAAATCTCGCGTATCACTTGGCCACTTTAGAAAAATTCTTATACTCCTATGAATTCGCGTATTACATGGCCACCTTACTTTAAGTCAGAGTCCGGAAATCTCGCGTATTTGTTGGCCACTTTATAACAATTCTGATACTCCTAAGAATTCGCGCATTACTTGGCCACTCTTTTCAGGACAGGCTTCGTCTAACTCGCGTATTACGAGGCCACTTATAACAATTGTTATACTCCTATGAACTCGCGCATTACCTGGCCACTTTACTTTAAGTCAGAGTCCGGAAATCTCGCGTATTACTTGGCCACTTTAGTAAAATTCTGAACCTCCTATGAATTCGCGTATTACTTGGCCACCTTACTTAAAGTCAGAGTCCGAAAATCTCGCGTATTAGTTGGCCACTTTATAACAATTCTTGTACTCCTAACAATTTGGGCATAACTTGGCCACTCTTTTCAAGACAGACTTCGCTTAACTCGCGTATTTCTTGGCCCCATATAAAAATTCTTACACTCCTAAGAACTCGCGCATTACTTGGCCGCTTTACTTTAAGTCAGAGTCCGGAAATCTCGAGTATTACTTGGCCACTTTAGAAAAATTCTTATACTCCTATGAATTCGCGTATTACTTGGCCACTCTTTTCAAGACAGACTTTGTTTAACTCGCTTATTACGAGGCCACTTATGTATTTATATCAGTTCTGTGGTCCATTGAACTCGCGCATTACTTGGCCACTCTTGTCAAGACAGACTTCGTTTATCTCGCGTATTACTTGGCCACCTTACTTAAAGTCAGAGTTCGGAAATATCGCGTATTACTTGGCCACCTTACTTAAAGTCAGAGTCCGAAAATCTCGCGTATTAGTTGGCCACTTTATAACAATTCTTATACTCCTAACAATTCGCGCATAGCTTGGCCACTCTTTTCAAGACAGACTTCGCTTAACTCGCGTATTACTTGGCCCCTTATAAAAATTCCTACACTCCTAAGAACTCGCTCATTACTTGGCCACTTTACTTTAAGTCAGAGTCCGGAAATCTCGCGTATTAGTTGGCCACTTTATAACAATTCTTATACTCCTTAGAATTCGCGTATTACTTGGCCACTCTTTTCAAGACAGACCTTGTTTAACTCGCGTATTACGAGGCCACTCATGTATTAATATCAGTCCTGTGGTCCATTGAACTCGTGCATTACTTGGCCACTCTTTTCAAGACAGACTTCGTTTATCTCGCGTATTACTTGGCCACCTTACTTATAGTCAGAGTTCGGAAATCTCGCGTATTAGTTGGCCACTTTATAACAATTCTTATACTCCTAAGAATTCGCGCATTACTTGGCCACTCTTTTCAGGACAGGCTTCGTCTAACTCGCGTATTACGAGGCCACTTATGTATTTATATCAGTCATGAGGTCCATTGAACTCGCGCATTACTTGATCACCTTACTAAAAGTCAGAGTCTGGAAATCTCGCGTATCACTTGGCCACTTTAGAAAAATTCTTATACTCCTATGAATTCGCGTATTACATGGCCACCTTACTTTAAGTCAGAGTCCGGAAATCTCGCGTATTTGTTGGCCACTTTATAACAATTCTGATACTCCTAAGAATTCGCGCATTACTTGGCCACTCTTTTCAGGACAGGCTTCGTCTAACTCGCGTATTACGAGGCCACTTATAACAATTGTTATACTCCTATGAACTCGCGCATTACCTGGCCACTTTACTTTAAGTCAGAGTCCGGAAATCTCGCGTATTTCTTTGCCACTTTAGTAAATTTCTTATACTTCTATGAATTAGCGTATTACTTTGCCACCTTACTTTAAGTCAGAGTCCGAAAATCTCGCGTATTAGTTGGCCACTTTATAACAATTCTTATACTCCTAACAATTTGGGCATAACTTGGCCACTCTTTTCAAGACAGACTTCGCTTAACTCGCGTATTTCTTGGCCCCATATAAAAATTCTTACACTCCTAAGAACTCGCGCATTACTTGGCCGCTTTACTTTAAGTCAGAGTCCGGAAATCTCGAGTATTACTTGGCCACTTTAGAAAAATTCTTATACTCCTTAGAATTCGCGTATTACTTGGCCACTCTTTTCAAGACAGACCTTGTTTAACTCGCGTATTACGAGGCCACTCATGTATTAATATCAGTCCTGTGGTCCATTGAACTCGTGCATTACTTGGCCACTCTTTTCAAGACAGACTTCGTTTATCTCGAGTATTACTTGGCCACCTTACTTATAGTCAGAGTTCGGAAATCTCGCGTATTAGTTGGCCACTTTATAACAATTCTTATACTCCTAAGAATTCGCGCATTACTTGGCCACTCTTTTCAGGACAGGCTTCGTCTAACTCGCGTATTACGAGGCCACTTATGTATTTATATCAGTCATGAGGTCCATTGAACTCGCGCATTACTTGATCACCTTACTAAAAGTCAGAGTCTGGAAATCTCGCGTATCACTTGGCCACTTTAGAAAAATTCTTATACTCCTATGAATTCGCGTATTACATGGCCACCTTACTTTAAGTCAGAGTCCGGAAATCTCGCGTATTTTTTGGCCACTTTATAACAATTCTGATACTCCTAAGAATTCGCGCATTACTTGGCCACTCTTTTCAGGACAGGCTTCGTCTAACTCGCGTATTACGAGGCCACTTATAACAATTCTTATACTCCTAAGAACTCGCGCATTACTTGGACACTTTACTTTAAGTCAGAGTCCGGAAATCTCGCGTATTACTTGGCCACTTTAGTAAAATTCTGATACTCCTATGAATTCGCGTATTACTTGGCCACCTTACTTAAAGTCAGAGTCCGAAAATCTCGCGTATTAGTTGGCCACTTTATAACAATTCTTATACTCCTAACGATTTGCGCATAACTTGGCCACTCTTTTCAAGACAGACTTCGCTTAACTCGCGTATTTCTTGGCCCCATATAAAAATTCTTACTCTCCTAAGAACTCGCGCATTACTTGGCCACTTTACTTTCAGTCAGAGTCCGGAAATTTCGCGTATTACTTGGCCACTTTAGAAAAATTCTTACACTCCTATGAATTCGCGTATTACTTGGCCACCTTTTCAAGACAGACTTTGTTTAACTCGCTTATTACGAGGCCACTTATGTATTTATATCAGTTCTGTGGTCCATTGAACTCGCGCATTACTTGGCCACTCTTGTCAAGACAGACTTCGTTTATCTCGCGTATTACTTGGCCACCTTACTTAAAGTCAGAGTTCGGAAATCTCGCGTATTACTTGGCCACCTTACTTAAAGTCAGAGTCCGAAAATCCTGCGTATTAGTTGGCCACTTTATAACAATTCTTATACTCCTAACAATTCTCGCATAGCTTGGCCACTCTTTTCAAGACAGACTTCGCTTAACTCGCGTATTACTTGGCCCCTTATAAAAATTCTTACACTCCTAAGAACTCGCGCATTACTTGGCCACTTTACTTTAAGTCAGAGTCCGGAAATCTCGCGTATTAGTTGGCCACTTTATAACAATTCTTATACTCCTTAGAATTCGCGCATTACTTGGCCACTCTTTTCAGGACAGGCTTCGTCTAACTCGCGTATCACTTGGCCACTTTAGAAAAATTCTTATACTCCTATGAATTCGCGTATTACTTGGCCACCTTACTTTAAGTCAGAGTCCGGAAATCTCGCGTATTTGTTGGCCACTTTATAACAATTCTGATACTCCTAAGAATTCGCGCATTACTTGGCCACTCTTTTTCAGGACAGGCTTCGTCTAACTCGCGTATTACGAGGCCACTTATAACAATTGTTATACTCCTAAGAACTCGCGCATTACTTGGCCACTTTACTTTAAGTCAGAGTCCGGAAATCTCGCGTATTACTTGGCCACTTTAGTAAATTTCTGATACTCCTATGAATTCGCGTATTACTTGGCCACCTTACTTAAAGTCAGAGTCCGAAAATCTCGCGTATTAGTTGGCCACTTTATAACAATTCTTATACTCCTAACAATTTGGGCATAACTTGGCCACTCTTTTCAAGACAGACTTCGCTTAACTCGCGTATTTCTTGGCCCCATATAAAAATTCTTACACTCCTAAGAACTCGCGCATTACTTGGCCGCTTTACTTTAAGTCAGAGTCCGGAAATCTCGAGTATTACTTGGCCACTTTAGAAAAATTCTTATACTCCTTAGAATTCGCGTATTACTTGGCCACTCTTTTCAAGACAGACCTTGTTTAACTCGCGTATTACGAGGCCACTCATGTATTAATATCAGTCCTGTGCTCCATTGAACTCGTGCTTTACTTGGCCACTCTTTTCAAGACAGACTTCGTTTATCTCGCGTATTACTTGGCCACCTTACTTATAGTCAGAGTTCGGAAATCTCGCGTATTAGTTGGCCACTTTATAACAATTCTTATACTCCTAAGAATTCGCGCATTACTTGGCCACTCTTTTCAGGACAGGCTTCGTCTAACTCGCGTATTACGAGGCCACTTATGTATTTATATCAGTCATGAGGTCCATTGAACTCGCGCATTACTTGATCACCTTACTAAAAGTCAGAGTCTGGAAATCTCGCGTATCACTTGGCCACTTTAGAAAAATTCTTATACTCCTATGAATTCGCGTATTACATGGCCACCTTACTTTAAGTCAGAGTCCGGAAATCTCGCGTATTTGTTGGCCACTTTATAACAATTCTGATACTCCTAAGAATTCGCGCATTACTTGGCCACTCTTTCCAGGACAGGCTTCGTCTAACTCGCGTATTACGAGGCCACTTATAACAATTGTTATACTCCTAAGAACTCGCGCATTACATGTACACTTTACTATAAGTCAGAGTCCGGAAATCTCGCGTATTACTTGGCCACTTTAGTAAAATTCTGATACTCCTATGAATTCGCGTATTACTTGGCCACCTTACTTAAAGTCAGAGTCCGAAAATCTCGCGTATTAGTTGGCCACTTTATAACAATTCTTATACTCCTAACGATTTGCGCATAACTTGGCCACTCTTTTCAAGACAGACTTCGCTTAACTCGCGTATTTCTTGGCCCCATATAAAAATTCTTACACTCCTAAGAACTCGCGCATTACTTGGCCACTTTACTTTAAGTCAGAGTCCGGAAATCTCGAGTATTACTTGGCCACTTTAGAAAAATTCTTATACTCCTATGAATTCGCGTATTACTTGGCCACTCTTTTCAAGACAGACTTTGTTTAACTCGCTTATTACGAGGCCACTTATGTATTTATATCAGTTCTGTGGTCCATTGAACTCGCGCATTACTTGGCCACGCTTGTCAAGACAGACTTCGTTTATCTCGCGTATTACTTGGCCACCTTACTTAAAGTCAGAGTTCGGAAATCTCGCGTATTACTTGGCCACCTTACTTAAAGTCAGAGTCCGAAAATCTCGCGTATTAGTTGGCCACTTTATAACAATTCTTATACTCCTAACAATTCTCGCATAGCTTGGCCACTCTTTTCAAGACAGACTTCGCTTAACTCGCGTATTACTTGGCCCCTTATAAAAATTCTTATACTCCTAAGAACTTGCGCATTACTTGGCCACTTTACTTTAAGTCAGAGTCCGGAAATCTCGCGTATTAGTTGGCCACTTTATAACAATTCTTATACTCCTTAGAATTCGCGCATTACATGGCAACTCTTTTCAGGACAGGCTTCGTCTAACTCGCGTATCACTTGGCCACTTTAGAAAAATTCTTATACTCCTATGAATTCGCGTATTACATGGCCACCTTACTTTAAGTCAGAGTCCGGAAATCTCGCGTATTTGTTGGCCACTTTATAACAATTCTGATACTCCTAAGAATTCGCGCATTACTTGGCCACTCTTTTCAGGACAGGCTTCGTCTAACTCGCGTATTACGAGGCCACTTATGTATTTATATCAGTCATGAGTTCCATTGAACTCGCGCATTACTTGATCACCTTACTAAAAGTCAGAGTCCGGAAATCTCGCGTATTACTTGGCCACCTTACTTAAAGTCAGAGTCCGAAAATCTCGCGTATTAGTTGGCCACTTTATAACAATTCTTATACTCCTAACAATTCTCGCATAGCTTGGCCACTCTTTTCAAGACAGACTTCGCTTAACTCGCGTATTACTTGGCCCCTTATAAAAATTCTTACACTCCTAAGAACTCGCGCATTACTTGGCCACTTTACTTTAAGTCAGAGTCCGTAAATCTCGCGTATTAGTTGGCCACTTTATAACAATTCTTATACTCCTTAGAATTCGCGCTTTACTTGGCCACTCTTTTCAGGACAGGCTTCGTCTAACTCGCGTATTACGAGGCCACTTATGTATATATATCAGTCATGAGGTCCATTGAACTCGCGCATTACTTGGCCACTCTTTTCAAGACAGACTTCGTTTATCTTGAGTATTACTTGGCCACCTTACTTATAGTCAGAGTTCGGAAATCTCGCGTATTAGTTGGCCACTTTATAACAATTCTTATACTCCTAAGAATTCGCGCATTACTTGGCCACTCTTTTCAGGACAGGCTTCGTCTAACTCGCGTATTACGAGGCCACTTATAAAAATTCTTATACTCCTAAGAATTCGCGCATTACTTGGCCACTCTTGTCAGGACAGGCTTCGTCTAACTCGCGTATTACGAGGCCACTTTTAAAAATTCTTATACTCCTAAGAACTCGCGCATTACTTGGCCACTCTTTTCAGGACAGGCTTCGTCTAACTCGCGTATTACGAGGCCACTTATGTATTGATATCAGTCATGAGGTCCATTGAACTCGCGCATTACTTGATCACCTTACTAAAAGTCAGAGTCTGGAAATCTCGCGTATCACTTGGCCACTTTAGAAAAATTCTTATACTCCTATGAATTCGCGTATTACTTTGCCACCTTACTTTAAGTCAGAGTCCGGAAATCTCGCGTATTACTTGGCCACTTTATAAAAATTCTGATACTCCTAAGAATTCGCGCATTACTTGGCCACTCTTTTCAGGACAGGCTTCGTCTAACTCGCGTATTACGAGGCCACTTATAACAATTGTTATACTCCTATGAACTCGCGCATTACCAGGCCACTTTACTTTAAGACAGAGTCCGGAAATCTCGTGTATTACTTGGCCACTTTAGTAAATTTCTGATACTCCTATGAATTCGCGTATTACTTGGCCACCTTACTTAAAGTCAGAGTCCGAAAATCTCGCGTATTAGTTGGCCACTTTATAACAATTCTTATACTCCTAACAATTTGGGCATAACTTGGCCACTCTTTTCAAGACAGACTTCGCTTAACTCGCGTATTTCTTGGCCCCATATAAAAATTCTTACACTCCTAAGAACTCGCGCATTACTGGGCCACCTTCCTTTAATTCAGCGTCCTGAAATCTCGGGTATTACTCGCCCACTTTCGTATCTTTCTGATACTCCTATGAATTCGCGTATTACTTGGCCACCTTACTTTAAGTCAGAGTCCGGAAATCTCGAGTATTACTTGGCCACTTTAGAAAAATTCTTATACTCCTATGAATTCGCGTATTACTTGGCCACTCTTTTCTAGACAGACTTTGTTTAACTCGCGTATTACGAGGCCACTTATATATTTATATCAGTTCTGTGGTCCATTGAACTCGCGCATTACTTGGCCACTCTTGTCAGGACAGTCTTCGTTTATCTCGCGTATTACTTGGCCACCTTACTTAAAGTCAGAGTACGGAAATATCGCGTATTACTTGGCCACCTTACTTAAAGTCAGAGTCCGAAAATCTCGCGTATTAGTTGGCCACTTTATAACAATTCTTATACTCCTAACAATTCGCGCATAGCTTGGCCACTCTTTTCAAGACAGACTTCGCTTAACTCGCGTATTACTTGGCCCCTTATAAAAATTCTTACACTCCTAAGAACTCGCTCATTACTTGGCCACTTTACTTTAAGTCAGAGTCCGGAAATCTCGCGTATTAATTTGCCACTTCATAACAATTCTTATACTCCTTAGAATTCGCGTATTACTTGGCCACTCTTTTCAAGACAGACCTTGTTTAACTCGCGTATTACGAGGCCACTCATGTATTAATATCAGTCCTGTGGTCCATTGACGTCGCGCATTACTTGGCCACTCTTTTCTAGACAGTATTCGTTTATCTCGCGTATTACTTGGCCACCTTACTTTAAGTCAGAGTCCGGAAATCTCGCGTATTAGTTGGCCACTTAATAACAATTCTGATACTCCTTAGAATACGCGCAATACTTGGCCACTCTTTTCAGGACAGGCTTCGTCTAAGTCGCGTTTTACGAGGCCACTTATAACAACTGTTATACTCCTAAGAACTCGCGCATTACTTGGACACTTTACTTTAAGTCAGAGTCCGGAAATCTCGCGTATTACTTGGCCACTTTAGAAAAATTCTTATACTCCTATGAATTCGCGTATTACTTGGCCACCTTACTTAAAGTCAGAGTCCGAAAATCTCGCGTATTAGTTGGCCACTTTATAACAATTCTTATACTCCTAACGATTTGCGCATAACTTGGCCACTCTTTTCAAGACAGACTTCGCTTAACTCGCGTATTTCTTGGCCCCATATAAAAATTCTTACACTCCTAAGAACTCGCGCATTACTTGGCCACTTTACTTTAAGTCAGAGTCCGTAAATCTCGCGTATTACTTGGCCACCTTACTTAAAGTCAGAGTCCGAAAATCTCGCGTATTAGTTGGCCACTTTATAACAATTCTTATACTCCTTAGAATTCGCGTATTACTTGGCCACTCTTTTCAAGACAGACCTTGTTTAACTCGCGTATTACGAGGCCACTCATGTATTTATATCAGTCCTGTGGTCCATTGAACTCGTGCATTACTTGGCCACTCTTTTCAGGACAGACTTCGTTTAACTCGCGTATTACTTGGCCACCTTACTTTAAGTCAGAGTCCGGAAATCTCGCGTATTATTTGGCCACTTTAGAAAAATTCTTATACTCCTATGAATTCGCGTATTACTTGACGACTCTTTTCAAGACAGACTTTGTTTATCTCGCTTATTACGAGGCCACTTATGTATTTATATCAGTTCTGTGGTCCATTGAACTCGCGCATTACTTGGCCACTCTTGTCAAGACAGACTTCGTTTATCTCGCGTATTACTTGGCCACCTTTCTTGAAGTCAGAGTTCGGAAATCTCGCGTATTACTTGGCCACCTTACTTAAAGTCAGAGTCCGAAAATCTCGCGTATTAGTTGGCCACTTTATAACAATTCTTATACTCCTAACAATTCGCGCATAGCTTGGCCACTCTTTTCAAGACAGACTTCGCTTAACTCGCGTATTACTTGGCCCCTTATAAAAATTCTTACACTCCTAAGAACTCGCGCATTACTTGGCCACTTTACTTTAAGTCAGAGTCCGGAAATCTCGCGTATTAGTTGGCCACTTTATAACAATTCTTATACTTCTTAGAATTCGCGTATTACTTGGCCACTCTTTTCAAGACAGACTTTGTTTACCTCGCGTATTACGAGGCCACTCATGTATTTATATCAGCCCTGTGGTCCATTGAACTCGTGCATTACTTGGCCACTCTTTTCAAGACAGACTTCGTTTATCTCGCGTATTACTTGGCCACCTTACTTATAGTCAGAGTTCGGAAATCTCGCGTATTAGTTGGCCACTTTATAACAATTCTTATACTCCTAAGAATTCGCGCATTACTTGGCCACTCTTTTCAGGACAGGCTTCGTCTAACTCGCGTATTACGAGGCCACATATGTATTTATATCAGTCCTGAGGTCCATTGAACTCGCGCATTACTTGATCACCTTACTAAAAGTCAGAGTCTGGAAATCTCGCGTATCACTTGGCCACTTTAGAAAAATTCTTATACTCCTATGAATTCGCGTATTACATGGCCACCTTACTTTAAGTCAGAGTCCGGAAATCTCGCGTATTTGTTGGCCACTTTATAACAATTCTGATACTCCTAAGAATTCGCGCATTACTTGGCCACTCTTTTCAGGACAGGCTTCGTCTAACTCGCGTATTACGAGGCCACTTACAACAATTGTTATACTCCTAAGAACTCGCGCATTACTTGGCCACTCTTTTCAAGACAGACTTCGTTTATCTCGCGTATTACTTGGCCACCTTACTTAAAGTCAGAGTCCGGAAATCTCGCGTATTAGTTGGCCACTTTATAACAATTCTTATACTCCTAACAATTCGCGCATAGCTTGGCCACTCTTTTCAAGACAGACTTCGCTTAACTCGCGTATTACTTGGCCCCTTATAAAAATTCTTACACTCCTAAGAACTCGCGCATTACTTGGCCACTTTACTTTAAGTCAGAGTCCGGAAATCTCGCGTATTAGTTGGCCACTTTATAACAATTCTTATACTTCTTAGAATTCGCGTATTACTTGGCCACTCTTTTCAAGACAGACTTTGTTTAACACGCGTATTACGAGGCCACTAATGTATTTATATCAGCCCTGTGGTCCATTGAACTCGTGCATTACTTGGCCACTCTTTTCAAGACAGACTTCGTTTATCTCGCGTATTACTTGGCCACCTTACTTATAGTCAGAGTTCGGAAATCTCGCGTATTAGTTGGCCACTTTATAACAATTCTTATACTCCTAAGAATTCGCGCATTACTTGGCCACTCTTTTCAGGACAGGCTTCGTCTAACTCGCGTATTACGAGGCCACATATGTATTTATATCAGTCCTGAGGTCCATTGAACTCGCGCATTACTTGATCACCTTACTAAAAGTCAGAGTCTGGAAATCTCGCGTATCACTTGGCCACTTTAGAAAAATTCTTATACTCCTATGAATTCGCGTATTACATGGCCACCTTACTTTAAGTCAGAGTCCGGAAATCTCGCGTATTTTTTGGCCACTTTATAACAATTCTGATACTCCTAAGAATTCGCGCATTACTTGGCCACTCTTTTCAGGACAGGCTTCGTCTAACTCGCGTATTACGAGGCCACTTATAACAATTGTTATACTCCTAAGAACTCGCGCATTACTTGGCCACTCTTTTCAAGACAGACTTCGTTTATCTCGCGTATTACTTGGCCACCTTACTTAAAGTCAGAGTCCTAAAATCTCGCGTATATGTTGGCCACTTTATAACAATTCTTATACTCCTAACAATTTGCGCATAACTTGGCCACTCTTTTCAAGACAGACTTCGCTTAACTCGCGCATTACTTGGCCCCATATAAAAATTCTTACACTCCTAAGAACTCGCGCATTACTTGGCCACTTTACTTTAAGTCAGAGTCCGGAAATCTCGAGTATTACTTGGCCACTTTAGAAAAATTCTTATACTCCTATGAATTCGCGTATTACTTGGCCACTCTTTTCAAGACAGACTTTGTTTACCTCGCTTATTACGAGGCCACTGATATATTTATATCAGTCCTCTTGTCCATTGAACTCGCGCATTACTTGGCCACTCTTTTCAAGACAGACTTCGTTTATCTCGCGTATTACTTGGCCACCTTACTTAAAGTCAGAGTTCGGAAATCTCGCGTATTACTTGTCCACCTTACTTCAAGTTAGAGACCGGAAATCTCGCGTATTACTTGGCCAATTATAAAAATTCTTATACTGCTAAGAACTCGGGCATTACTTGGCCACTTTACTTTAAGTCAGAGTCCGGAAATCTCGAGTATTACTTGGCCACTTTAGAAAAATTCTTATACTCCTATGAATTCGCGTATTACTTGGCCACTCGTTTGAAGACAGACTTTGTTTAACTCGCGTATTACGAGGCCACTTATGTATTTATATCAGTCCTGTGGTCCATTGAACTCGCGCATTACTTGGCCACTCTTTTCAAGACAGACTTCGTTTATCTCGCGTATTACTTGGCCACCTTACTTAAAGTTAGAGTTCGGAAATCTCGCGTATTAGTTGGCCACTTTATAACAATTCTTATACTCCTAAGAATTCGCGCATTACTTGGCCACTCTTTTCAGGACAGGCTTCGTCTAACTCGCGTATTACGAGGCCACTTATAAAAATTCTTATACTCCTAAGAATTCGCGCATTACTTGGCCACTCTTTTCAGGACAGACTTCGTTTATCTCGCGTATTACTTGGCCACCTTACTTAAAGTCAGAGTTCGGAAATCTCGCGTATTAGTTGGCCACTTTATAACAATTCTTATACTCCTAAGAATTCGCGCATTACTTGGCCACTCTTTTCAGGACAGGCTTCGTCTAACTCGCGTATTACGAGGCCACTTATAAAAATTCTTATACTCCTAAGAATTCGCGCATTACTTGGCCACTCTTTTCAGGACAGACTTCGTTTATCTCGCGTATTACTTGGCCACCTTACTTTAAGTCAGATTTCGGAAATCTCGCGTATTAGTTGGCCACTTTATAACAATTCTTATACTCCTAAGAATTCGCGCATTACTTGGCCACTCTTTTCAGGACAGGCTTCGTCTAACTCGCGTATTACGAGGCCACATATGTATTTATATCAGTCATGAGGTCCATTGAACTCGCGCATTACTTGATCACCTTACTAAAAGTCAGAGTCTGGAAATCTCGCGTATCACTTGGCCACTTTAGAAAAATTCTTATACTCCTATGAATTCGCGTATTACATGGCCACCTTACTTTAAGTCAGAGTCCGGAAATCTCGCGTATTTGTTGGCCACTTTATAACAATTCTGATACTCCTAAGAATTCGCGCATTACTTGGCCACTCTTTTCAGGACAGGCTTCGTCTAACTCGCGTATTACGAGGCCACTTATAACAATTGTTATACTCCTAAGAACTCGCGCATTACCTGGCCACTTTACTTTAAGTCAGAGTCCGGAAATCTCGCGTATTACTTGGCCACTTTAGTAAAATTCTGATACTCCTATGAATTCGCGTATTACTTGGCCACCTTACTTAAAGTCAGAGTCCGAAAATCTCGCGTATTAGTTGGCCACTTTATAACAATTCTTATACTCCTAACAATTCGCGCATTACTTGGACACTCTTTTCAAGACAGACTTCGTTTAACTCGCGTATTACTTGTCCACTTATAAAAATTCTTATACTCCTAAGAACTCGCGCATTACTTGGCCACTTTACTTTAAGTCAGAGTCCGGAAATCTCGCGTATTAGTTGGCCACTTTATAACAATTCTTATACTCCTAAGAATTCGCGCATTACTTGGCCACTCTTTTCAGGACAGGCTTCGTCTAACTCGCGTATTACGAGGCCACTTATGTATTTATATCAGTCCTGTGGTCCATTGAACTCGCGCATTACTTGGCCACTCTTTTCAAGACAGACTTCGTTTATCTCGCGTATTACTTGGCCACTTATAAAAATTCTTATACTCCTAAGAACTCGCGCATTACTTGGCCACCTTACTTAAAGTCAGAGTTCGGAAATCTCGCGTATAACTTGGCCACTTCATAACAATTCTTATACTCCTAACAATTAGCGCATAGCTTGGACACTCTTTTCAAGACAGACTTCGCTTAACTCGCGTATTACTTGGCCCCTTATAAAAATTCTTACACTCCTAAGAACTCGCGCATTACTTGGCCACTTTACTTTAAGTCAGAGTCCGGAAATCTCGCGCATTACTTGGCCACTTTAGTAAAATTCTGATACTCCTATGAATTCGCGTATTACTTGGCCACCTTACTTAAAGTCAGAGTCCGAAAATCTCGCGTATATGTTGGCCACTTTATAACAATTCTTATACTCCTAACAATTTGCGCATAACTTGGACACTTTTTTCAAGACAGACTTCGCTTAACTCGCGTATTACTTGGCCCCATATAAAAATTCTTACACTCCTAAGAACTCGCGCATTACTTGGCCACTTTACTTTAAGTCAGAGTCCGGAAATCTCGAGTATTACTTGGCCACTTTAGAAAAATTCTTATACACCTATGAATTCGCGTATTACTTGGCCACTCTTTTCAAGACAGACTGTGTTTAACTCGCTTATTACGAGGCCACTTATGTATTTATATCAGTTCTGTGGTCCATTGAACTCGCGCATTACTTGGCCACTCGTGTCAATACAGACTTCGTTTATCTCGCGTATTACTTGGCCACCTTACTGAAAGTCAGAGTTCGGAAATCTCGCGTATTACTTGGCCACCTGACTTAAAGTCAGAGTCCGGAAATCTCGCGTATTAGTTGGCCACTTTATAACAATTCTTATACTCCTAACAATTCGCGCATAGCTTGGCCACTTTTTTCAAGACAGACTTCGCTTAACTCGCGTATTACTTGGCCCCTTATAAAAATTCTTATACTCCTAAGAACTCGCGCATTACTTGGCCACTTTACTTTAAGTCAGAGTCCGGAAATCTCGCGTATTAGTTGGCCACTTTATAACAATTCTTATACTCCTAAGAATTCGCGCATTACTTGGCCACTCTTTTCAAGACAGACTTTGTTTAACTCGCGTATTACGAGGCCACTCATGTATTTATATCAGTCCTGTGGTCCATTGAACTCGTGCATTACTTGGCCACTCTTTTCAAGACAGACTTCGTTTATCTCGCGTATTACTTGGCCACCTTACTTATAGTCAGAGTTCGGAAATCTCGCGTATTAGTTGGCCACTTTATAACAATTCTTATACTCCTAAGAATTCGCGCATTACTTGGCCACTCTTTTCAGGACAGGCTTCGTCTAACTCGCGTATTACGAGGCCACATATGTATTTATATCAGTCGTGAGGTCCATTGGACTCGTGCATTACTTGATCACCTTACTAAAAGTCAGAGTCTGGACATTTCGCGTATCACTTGGCCACTTTAGAAAAATTCTTAGACTCCTATGAATTCGCGTGTTAGTTGGCCACCTTACTTTAAGTCAGAGTTCGGATATCTCGCGTATTTGTTGGACACTTTATAACAATTCTGATACTCCTAAGAATTCGCGCATTACTTGGCCACTCTTTTCAGGACAGGCTTCGTCTAACTCGCGTATTACGAGGCCACTTATAACAATTGTTATACTCCTAAGAACTCGCGCATTACTTGGCCAATTTACTTTAAGTCAGAGTACGGAAATCTCGCGTATTACTTGGCCACTTTAGAAAAATTCTTATACTCCTATGAATTCGAGTATTACTTGGCCACCTTACTTTAAGTCAGAGTCCGAAAATCTCGCGTATATGTTGGCCACTTTATAACAATTCTTATACTCCTAACAATTTTCGCATAACTTGGCCACTCTTTTCAAGACAGACTTCGCTTAACTCGCGTATTACTTGGCCCCATATAAAAATTCTTACACTCCTAAGAACTCGCGCATTACTTGGCCACTTTACTTTAAGTCAGAGTCCGGAAATCTCGAGTATTACTTGGCCACTTTAGAAAAATTCTTATACTCCTATGAATTCGCGTATTACTTGGCCACACTTTTCAAGACAGACTTTGTTTAACTCGCTTATTACGAGGCCACTTATATATTTATATCAGTTCTGTGGTCCATTGAACTCGCGCATTACTTGGCCACTCTTTTCAAGACAGACTTCGTTTATCTCGCGTATTACTTGGCCACCTTACTTGAAGTCAGAGTTCGGAAATCTCGCGTATTACTTGGCCACCTTACTTAAAGTCTGAGTCCGAAAATCTCGCGTATTAGTTGGCTACTTTATAACAATTCTTATACTCCTAAGAATTCGAGCATTACTTGGCCACTCTTTTCAAGACAGACTTCGTTTATCTCGCGTATTACTTGGCCCCTTATAAAAATTCTTACACTCCTAAGAACTCGCGCATTACTTGGCCACTTTACTTTAGGTCAGAGTCCGGACATCTCGAGTATTACTTGGCCACTATAGAAAAATTCTTCTACTCCTATGAATTCGCGCATTACTTGGCCACTCTTTTCAAGACTGACTTTGTTTAACTCGCGTATTACAAGGCCACTTATGTATTTATATCAGTCCTGTCGTCCATTGAACTCGCGCATTACTTGGCCACTCTTTTCAAGACAGACTTCGTTTATCTCGCGTATTACTTGGCCACCTTACTTAAAGTCAGAGTTCGGAAATCTCGCGTATTAGTTGGCCACTTTATAACAATTCTTATACTCCTAAGAATTCGCGCATTACTTGGCCACTCTTTTCAGGACAGGCTTCGTCTAACTCGCGTATTACGAGGCCACTTATAAAAATTCTTATACTCCTAAGAATTCGCGCATTACTTGGCCACACTTTTCAGGACAGGTTTCGTCTAACTCGCGTATTACGAGGCCACTTATGTATTTATATCAGTCATGAGTTCCATTGAACTCGCGCATTACTTGATCACCTTACTAAAACTCAGAGGCCGGAAATCTCGCGTATTACTTGGCCACCTTACTTAAAGTCAGAGTACGAAAATCTCGCGTATTAGTTGGCCACTTTATAACAATTCTTATACTCCTAACAATTCGCGCATAGCTTGGCCACTCTTTTCAAGACAGACTTCGCTTAACTCGCGTATTACTTGGCCCCTTATAAAAATTCTTACCCTCCTAAGAACTCGCGCATTACTTGGCCACTTTACTTTAAGTCAGAGTCCGGAAATCTCGCGTATTAGTTGGCCACTTTATAACAATTCTTATACTCCTTAGAATTCGCGCATTACTTGGCCACTCTTTTCAGGACAGGCTTCGTCTAACTCGCGTATTACTTGGCCCCTTATAAAAATTCTTACACTCCTAAGAACTCGCGCATTACTTGGCCACTTTACTTTAAGTCAGAGTCTGGAAATCTCGCGCATTACTTGGCCACTTTAGTAAAATTCTGATACTCCTATGAATTCGCGTATTACTTGGCCACCTTACTTAAAGTCAGAGTCCGGAAATCTCACGTATTAGTTGGCCACTTTATAACAATTCTTATACTCCTAACAATTTTCGCATAACTTGGCCACTCTTTTCAAGACAGACTTCGCTTAACTCGTGTATTACTTGGCCCCATATAAAAATTCTTACACTCCTAAGAACTCGCGTATTACTTGGCCACCTTACTTTAAGTCAGAGTCCGAAAATCTCGCGTATTAGTTGGCCACTTTATAACAATTCTTATACTCCTAAGAATTCTCGCATTACTTGGCCACTCTTTTCAAGACAGACTTCGCTTAACTCGCGTATTACTTGGCCCCTTATAAAAATTCTTACACTCCTAAGAACTCGCGCATTACTTGGCCACTTTACTTTAAGTCAGAGTCCGGAAATCTCGCGTATTACTTGGCCACTTTAGTAAAATTCTGATACTCCTATGAATTCGCGTATTACTTGGCCACCTTACTTAATGTCAGAGTCCGAAAATCTCGCGTATTAGTTGGCCACTTTATAACAATTCTTATACTCCTAACAATTTTCGCATAACTTGGCCACTCTTTTCAAGACAGACTTCGCTTAACTCGTGTATTACTTGGCCCCATATAAAAATTCTTACACTCCTAAGAACTCGCGTATTACTTGGCCACCTTACTTTAAGTCAGAGTCCGAAAATCTCGCGTATTAGTTGGCCACTTTATAACAATTCTTATACTCCTAAGAATTCTCGCATAGCTTGGCCACTCTTTTCAAGACAGACTTCGCTTAACTCGCGTATTACTTGGCCCCTTATAAAAATTCTTACACTCCTAAGAACTCGCGCATTACTTGGCCACTTTACTTTAAGTCAGAGTCCGGAAATCTCGAGTATTACTTGGCCACTTTAGAAAAATTCTTATACTTCTATGAATTCGCGTATTACTTGGCCACTCTTTTCAAGACAGACTTTGTTTAACTCGCTTATTACGAGGCCACTTATGTATTTATATCAGTTCTGTGGTCCATTGAACTCGCGCATTACTTGGCCACTCTTTTCAATACAGACTTCGTTTATCTCGCGTATTACTTGGCCACCTTACTTAAAGTCAGAGTTCGGAAATCTCGCGTATTACTTGGCCACCTTACTTAAAGTCAGAGTCCGAAAATCTCGCGTATTAGTTGGCCACTTTATAACAATTCTTATACTCCTAACAATTCGCGCATAGCTTGGCCACTCTTTTCAAGACAGACTTCGCTTAACTCGCGTATTACTTGGCCCCTTATAAAAACTCTTACACTCCTAAGAACTCGCGCATTACTTGGCCACTTTACTTTAAGTCAGAGTCCGGAAATCTCGAGTATTACTTGGCCACTTTAGAAAAATTCGTATACTCCTATGAATTCGCGTATTACTTGGCCACTCTTTTCAAGACAGACTTTGTTTAACTCGCGTATTACGAGGCCACTTATGTATTTATATCAGTCCTGTGGTCCATTGAACTCGCGCATTACTTGGCCACTCTTTTCAAGACAGACTTCGTTTATCTCGCGTATTACTTGGCCACCTTACTTATAGTTAGAGTTCGGAAATCTCGCGTATTAGTTGGCCACTTTATAACAATTCTTATACTCCTAAGAATTCGCGCATTACTTGGCCACTCTTTTCAGGACAGGCTTCGTCTAACTCGCGTATTACGAGGCCACTTATAAAAATTCTTATACTCCTAAGAATTCGCGCATTACTTGGCCACTCTTTTCAGGACAGGCTTCGTCTAACTCGCGTATTACGAGGCCACTTATGTATTTATATCAGTCATGAATTCCATTGAACTCGCGCATTACTTGATCACCTTACTAAAAGTCAGAGGCCGGAAATCTCGCGTATTACTTGGCCACCTTACTTAAAGTCAGAGTCGGGAAATATCGCGGATTAGTTGGCCACTTCATAAAAATTCTTATACTACTAACACTTCGCGCATAACTTGGCCACTCTTTTCAAGACAGACTTCGCTTAACTCGCGTATTTCTTGGCCCCTTATAAAAATTCTTACCCTCCTAAGAACTCGCGCATTACTTGGCCACTTTACTTTAAGTCAGAGTCCGGAAATCTCGCGTATTAGTTGGCCACTTTATAACAATTCTTATACTCCTTAGAATTCGCGCATTACTTGGCCACTCTTTTCAGGACAGGCTTCGTTTAACTCGCGTATTACGAGGCCACTTATGTATTTATATCAGTCCTGTGGTCCATTGAACTCGCGCATTACTTGGCCACTCTTTTCAAGACAGACTTCGTCGATCTCGCGTATTACTTGGCCACCTTACTTAACGTCAGAGTTCGGAAATCTCGCGTATTAGTTGGCCACTTTATAACAATTCTTATACTCCTACGAATTCGCGCATTACTTGGCCACTCTTTTCAGGACAGGCTTCGTCTAACTCGCGTATTACGAGGCCACTTATGTATTTATATCAGTCATGAGGTCCATTGAACTCGCGCATAACTTGATCACCTTACTTAAAGTCAGAGTCCGGAAATCTCGAGTATTACTTGGCCAGTTTAGAAAAATTCTTATACTCCTATGAATTCGCGTATTACTTGGCCACTCTTTTCAAGACAGACTTCGTTTATCTCGCGTATTACTTGGCCACTTATGAAAATTCTTATACTCCTAAGAATTCGCGCATTACTTGGCCACTCTTTTCAGGACAGGCTTCGTCTAACTCGCGTATTACGAGGCCACTTATGTATTTATATCAGTCATGTGGTCCATTGAACTCGCGCATTACATGGCCACTCTTTTCAAGACAGACTTTGTTTATCTCGCGTATTACTTGGCCACAAAACTTATAGTCAGAGTTCGGAAATCTCGCGTATTAGTTGGCCACTTTATAACAATTCTTATACTCCTAAGAATTCGCGCATTACTTGGCCACTCTTTTCAGGACAGGCTTCGTCTAACTCGCGTATTACGAGGCCACTTATGTATTTATATCAGTCATGAGCTCCATTGAACTCGCGCATTACTTGGCCACTCTTTTCAAGACAGACTTCGTTTATCTCTATTATTACTTGTCCACCTTACTTAAAGTCAGAGTTCGGAAATCTCGCGTATTAGTTGGCCACTTTATAACAATTCTTATACTCCTAAGAATTCGCGCATTACTTGGCCACTCTTTTCAGGACAGGCTTCGTCTAACTCGCGTATTACGAGGCCACTTATGTATTTATATCAGTCATGAGGTCCATTGAACTCGCGCATAACTTGATCACCTTACTTAAAGTCAGAGTTCGGAAATCTCGAGTATTACTTGGCCAGTTTAGAAAAATTCTTATACTCCTATGAATTCGCGCATTACTTGTCCACTTTTTTCAAGACAGACTTCGTTTATCTCGCGTATTACTTGGCCACTTATAAAAATTCTTATACTCCTAAGAATTCGCGTATTACTTGGCCACTCTTTTCAAGACAGGCTTCGTCTAACTCGCGTATTACGAGGCCACTTATGTATTTATATCAGTCATGAGGTGCATTGAACTCGCGCATTACTTGGCCACTCTTTTCAAGACAGACTTCGTTTATCTCGCGTATTACTTGGCCACCTTACTTGAAGTCAGAGTTCGGAAATCTCGCGTATTAGTTGGCCACTTTATAACAATTCTTATACTCCTAAGAATTCGCGCATTACTTGGCCACTCTTTTCAGGACAGGCTTCGTCTAACTCGCGTATTACGAGGCCACTTATGTATTTATATCAGTCATGAGCTCCATTGAACTCGCGCATTACTTGGCCACTCTTTTCAAGACAGACTTCGTTTATCTCGCGTATTACTTGGCCAGCTTACTTATAGTCAGAGTTCGGAAATCTCGCGTATTAGTTGGCCACTTTATAACAATTCTTATACTCCTAAGAATTCGCGCATTACTTGGCCACTCTTTTCAGGACAGGCTTCGTCTAACTCGCGTATTACGAGGCCACTTATGTATTTATATCTGTCATGTGTTCAATTGAACTCGCGCATTACTTGATCACCATACTAAAAGTCAGAGTCCTGAAATCTAGCGTATTACTTGGCCACTGTACTTTAAGTCAGAGTCCGGAAATCTCAGGTATTACTTGGCCCCTTATAAAAATTCTTACACTCCTAAGAACTCGCGCATTACTTGGCCACTTTACTTTAAGTCAGAGTCCGGAAATCTCGCGCATTACTTGGCCACTTTACTTTAAGTCAGAGTCCGGAAATCTCACGTATTACTTGGCCACTTGATAAAAATTCTAATACTCCTAAGAATTCGCGCATTACTTGGCCACTCTTTTCAGGACAGGCTTCGTCTAACTAGAGTATTACTTGGCCACTTATAAAAATTCTTATACTAATAAGAACTCGCGCATTACTTGGCCAATTTACTTTAAGTCAGAGTCCGGAAATCTCGCGTATTAGTTGGCCACTTTATAACAATTCTTATACTCCTAAGAATTCGCGCATTACTTGGCCACTCTTTTCAGGACAGGCTTCGTCTAACTCGCGTATTACGAGGCCACTTATAAAAATTCTTATACTCCTAAGAATTCGCGCATTACTTGGCCACTCTTTTCAGGACAGGCTTCGTCTAACTCGCGTATTACGAGGCCACTTATGTATTTATATCAGTCATGAGTTCCATTGAACTTGCGCATTACTTGGCCACTCTTTTCAAGACAGACTTCGTTTATCTCGCGTATTACTTGGCCACCTTACTTAAAGTCAGAGTTCGAAAATCTCGCGTATTAGTTGGCCACTTTATAACAATTCTTATACTCCTAACAATTCGCGCATAACTTGGCCACTCTTTTCAAGACAGACTTCGTTTAACTCGCGTATTACTTGGCCCCATATAAAAATTCTTACACTCCTAAGAACTCGCGCATTACTTGGCCACTTTACTTTAAGTCAGAGTCCGGAAATCTCGAGTATTACTTGGCCACTTTAGAAAAATTCTTATACTCCTATGAATTCGCGTATTACTTGGCCACTCTTTTCAAGACAGACTTTGTTTAACTCGCGTATTACGAGGCCACTTATGTATTTATATCAGTCCTGTGGTCCATTGAACTCGCGCATTACTTGGCCACTCTTTTCAAGACAGACTTCGTTTATCTCGCGTATTACTTGGCCACCTTACTTAAAGTCAGAGTTCGGAAATCTCGCGTATTAGTTGGCCACTTTATAACAATTCTTATACTCCTAAGAATTCGCGCATTACTTGGCCACTCTTTTCAGGACAGGCTTCGTCTAACTCGCGTATTACGAGGCCACTTATAAAAATTCTTATACTCCTAAGAATTCGCGCATTACTTGGCCACTCTTTTCAGGACAGGCTTCGTCTAACTCGCGTATTACGAGGCCACTTATGTATTTATATCAGTCATGAGTTCCATTGAACTCGCGCATTACTTGATCACCTTACTAAAAGTCAGAGTCCGGAAATCTCGCGTATTACTTGGCCACCTTACTTAAAGTCTGAGTCCGAAAATCTCGCGTATTAGTTGGCCACTTTATAACAATTCTTATACTCCTAAGAATTCGCGCATTACTTGGCCACTCTTTTCAGGACAGGCTTCGTCTAACTCGCGTATTACGAGGCCACTCTTTTCAAGACAGACTTCGTTTATCTCGCGTATTACTTGGCCACCTTACTTACCTTCAGAGTTCGGAAATCTCGTCTATTAGTTGGCCACTTTATAACAATTCTTATACTCCTAAGAATTCGCGCATTACTTGGCCACTCTTTTCAGGACAGGCTTCGTCTAACTCGCGTATTACGAGGCCACTTATGTATTTATATCAGTCCTGTGGTCCATTGAACTCGCGCATTACTTGGCCACTCTTTTCAAGACAGACTTCGTTTATCTCGCGTATTACTTGGCCACCTTACTTAAAGTCAGAGTTCGGAAATCTCGCGTATTAGTTGGCCACTTTATAACAATTCTTATACTCCTAAGAATTCGCGCATTACTTGGCCACTCTTTTCAGGACAGGCTTCGTCTAACTCGCGTATTACGAGGCCACATATGTATTTATATCAGTCGTGAGGTCCATTGGACTCGTGCATTACTTGATCACCTTACTAAAAGTCAGAGTCTGGAAATCTCGCGTATCACTTGGCCACTTTAGAAAAATTCTTATACTCCAATGAATTCGCGTATTACTTGGCCACCTTACTTTAAGTCAGAGTACGGAAATCTCGCGTATTTGTTGGCCACTTTATAACAATTCTGATACTCCTAAGAACTCGCGCATTACTTGGCCACTCTTTTCACGACAGACTTCGTCTAACTCGCGTATTACGAGGCCACTTATGTATTTATATCAGTCCTGTCGTCCATTGAACTCGCGCATTACTTGGCCACTCTTTTAAAGAAAGCATTCGTTTATCTCCCGGAATACTTGGCCCCCTTACTTATAGTCAGAGTTCGGAATACTCGCGTATTAGTTGGCCACTTTATAACAATTCTTATACTCCTAAGAATTCGCGCATTACTTGGCCACTCTTTTCAGGACAGGCTTCGTCTAACTCGCATATTACGAGGCCACTTATGTTTTTATATCAGTCATGAGGTCCATTGAACTCGCGCATTACTTGATCACCTTACTAAAAGTCAGAGTCCGGAAATCTCGCGTATTACTTGGCCACTCTTTTCAAGACAGACTTTGTTTAACTCGCGTATTACGAGGCCACTCATGTATTTATATCATTCCTGTGGTCCATTGAACTCGTGCATTACTTGGCCACTCTTTTCAAGACAGACTTCGTTTATCTCGCGTATTACTTGGCCACCTTACTTATAGTCAGAGTTCGGAAATCTCGCGTATTAGTTGGCCACTTTATAACAATTCTTATACTCCTAAGAATTCGCGCATTACTTGGCCACTCTTTTCAGGACAGGCTTCGTCTAACTCGCGTATTACGAGGCCACTTATGTATTTATATCAGTCATGAGGTCCATTGAACTCGCGCATTACTTGATCACCTTACTAAAAGTCAGAGTCTGGAAATCTCGCGTATCACTTGGCCACTTTAGAAAAATTCTTATACTCCTATGAATTCGCGTATTACATGGCCACCTTACTTTAAGTCAGAGTCCGGAAATCTCGCGTATTTTTTGGCCACTTTATAACAATTCTGATACTCCTAAGAATTCGCGCATTACTTGGCCACTCTTTTCAGGACAGGCTTCGTCTAACTCGCGTATTACTTGGCCACTTTAGTAAAATTCTGATACTCCTATGAATTCGCGTATTACTTGGCCACCTTACTTAAAGTCAGAGTCCGAAAATCTCGCGTATTAGTTGCCCACTTTATAACAATTCTTATACTCCTAACAATTTGCGCATAACTTGGCCATTCTTTTCCAGACAGACTTCGCTTAACTCGCGTATTACTTGGCCCCATATAAAAATTCTTACACTCCTAAGAACTCGCGCATTACTTGGCCACTTTACTTTAAGTCAGAGTCCGGAAATCTCGAGTATTACTTGGCCACTTTAGAAAAATTCTTATACTCCTATGAATTCGCGTATTACTTGGCCACTCTTTTCAAGACAGACTTTGTTTAACTCGCGTATTACGAGGCCACTTATATATTTATATCAGTTCTGTGGTCCATTGAACTCGCGCATTACTTGGCCACTCTTTTCAAGACAGACTTCGTTTATCTCGCGTATTACTTGGCCACCTTACTTAAAGTCAGAGTTCGGAAATCTCGCGTATTACTTGGCCACCTTACTTAAAGTCAGAGTCCGAAAATCTCGCGTATTAGATGGCCACTTTATAACAATTCTTATACTCCTAACAATTCGCGCATAGCTTGGCCACTCTTTTCAAGACAGACTTCGCTTAACTCGCGTATTACTTGGCCCCTTATAAAAACTCTTACACTCCTAAGAACTCGCGCATTACTTGGCCACTTTACTTTAAGTCAGAGTCCGGAAATCTCGAGTATTACTTGGCCACTTTAGAAAAATTCTTATACTCCTATGAATTCGCGTATTACTTGGCCACTCTTTTCAAGACAGACTTTGTTTAACTCGCGTATTACGAGGCCACTTATGTATTTATATCAGTCCTGTGGTCCATTGAACTCGCGCATTACTTGGCCACTCTTTTCAAGACAGACTTCGTTTATCTCGCGTATTACTTGGCCACCTTACTTAAAGTCAGAGTTCGGAAATCTCGCGTATTAGTTGGCCACTTTATAACAATTCTTATACTCCTAAGAATTCGCGCATTACTTGGCCACTCTTTTCAGGACAGGCTTCGTCTAACTCGCGTATTACGAGGCCACTTATAAAAATTCTTATACTCCTAAGAATTCGCGCATTACTTGGCCACTCTTTTCAGGACAGGCTTCGTCTAACTCGCGTATTACGAGGCCACTTATGTATTTATATCAGTCATGAGTTCCATTGAACTCGCGCATTACTTGTCCACCTTACTAAAAGTCAGAGTTCGGATATCTCGCGTATTACTTGGCCACCTTACTTAAAGTCAGAGTCCGAAAATCTCGCGTATTAGTTGGCCACTTTATAACAATTCTTATACTCCTTAGAATTCGCGCTTTACTTGGCCACTCTTTTCAGGACAGGCTTCGTCTAACTCGCGTATTACGAGGCCACTTATGTATTTATATCATTCATGAGGTCCATTGAACTAGCGCATAATTTGTCACTCTTTTCAAGACAGACTTCGTTTATCTCGCGTATTACTTGGCCACCTTACATATAGTCAGAGTTCGGAAATCTCTCGTATTAGTTGGCCACTTTATAACAATTCTTATACTCCTAAGAATTCGCGCATTACTTGGCCACTCTTTTCAGGACAGGCTTCGTCTAACTCGCGTATTACGAGGCCACTTATAAAAATTCTTATACTCCTAAGAATTCGCGCATTACTTGGCCACTCTTTTCAGGACAGGCTTCGTCTAACTCGCGTATTACGAGGCCACTTATGTATTTATATCAGTCATGAGTTCCATTGAACTCGCGCATTACTTGATCACCTTACTAAAAGTCAGAGTCCGGAAATCTCGCGTATTACTTGGCCACCTTACTTAAAGTCAGAGTCCGAAAATCTCGCGTATTAGTTGGCCACTTTATAACAATTCTTATACTCCTAACAATTCGCGCATTACTTGGCCACTCTTTTCAGGACAGGCTTCGTCTAACTCACGTATTACGAGGCCACTTATGTATTTATATCAGTCATGAGGTCCATTGAACTCGCGCATTATTTGTCACTCTTTTCAAGACAGACTTCGTTTATCTCGCGTATTACTTGGCCACCTTACTTATAGTCAGAGTTCGGAAATCTCGCGTATTAGTTGGCCACTTTATAACAATTCTTATACTCCTAAGAATTCGCGCATTACTTGGACACTCTTTTCAAGACAGGCTTCGTCTAACTCACGTATTACGAGGCCACTTATGTATTTATATCAGTCATGAGGTCCATTGAACTCGCGCATTACTTGATCACCTTACTAAAAGTCAGAGTCTGGAAATCTCGCGTATCACTTGGCCACTTTAGAAAAATTCTTATACTCCTATGAATTCGCGTATTTCATGGCCACCTTACTTTAAGTCAGAGTCCGGAAATCTCGCGTATTTTTTGGCCACTTTATAACAATTCTGATACTCCTAAGAATTTGCGCATTACTTGGCCACTCCTTTCAGGACAGGCTTCGTCTAACTCGCGTATTACGAGGCCGCTTATAACAATTGTTATACTCCTAAGAACTCGCGCATTACTTGGCCACTTGACTTTAAGTCAGAGTCCGGAAATCTCGCGTATTACTTGGCCACTTTAGTAAAATTCTGATACTCCTATGAATTCGCGTATTACTTGGCCACCTTACTTAAAGTCAGAGTCCGAAAATCTCGCGTATTAGTTGCCCACTTTATAACAATTCTTATACTCCTAACAATTTTCGCATAACTTGGCCACTCTTTTCAAGACAGACTTCGCTTAACTCGTGTATTACTTGGCCCCATATAAAAAATCTTACACTCCTAAGAACTCGCGAATTACTTGGACACATTACTCTAAGTCAGAGTCCGGAAATCTCGAGTATTACTTGGCCACTTTAGAAAAATTCTTATACTCCTATGAATTCGCGTATTACTTGGCCACTCTTTTCAAGACAGACTATGTTTAACTCGCGTATTACGAGGCCACTTATGTATTTATACCAGTTCTGTGGTCCATTGAACTCGCGCATTACTTGGCCACTCTTGACAAGACAGACTTCGTTTATCTCGCGTATTACTTGGCCACCATACTTAAAGACAGAGTTCGGAAAACACCCGTATTACTTGGCCACCTTACTTAAAGTCAGAGTCCGAAAATCTCGCGTATAAGATGGCCACAGTATAACAAATCATATACTCCTAACAATTCGCGCATAGCTTGGCCACTCTTTTCAAGACAGACTTCGCTTAACTCGCGTATTACTTGGCCCCTTATAAAAACTCTTACACTCCTAAGAACTCGCGCATTACTTGGCCACTTTACTTTAAGTCAGAGTCCGGAAATCTCGAGTATTACTTGGCCACTTTAGAAAAATTCTTATACTCCTATGAATTCGCGTATTACTTGGCCACTCTTTTCAAGACAGACTTTGTTTAACTCGCGTATTACGAGGCCACTTATGTATTTATATCAGTCCTGTGGTCCATTGAACTCGCGCATTACTTGGCCACTCTTTTCAAGACAGACTTCGTTTATCTCGCGTATTACTTGGCCACCTTACTTAAAGTCAGAGTTCGGAAATCTCGCGTATTAGTTGGCCACTTTATAACAATTCTTATACTCCTAAGAATTCGCGCATGACTTGGCCACTCTTTTCAGGACAGGCTTCGTCTAACTCGCGTATTACGAGGCCACTTATAAAAATTCTTATACTCCTAAGAATTCGCGCATTACTTGGCCACTCTTTTCAGGACAGGCTTCGTCTAACTCGCGTATTACGAGGCCACTTATGTATTTATATCAGTCATGAGTTCCATTGAACTCGCGCATTACTTGATCACCTTACTAAAAGTCAGAGTCCGGAAATCTCGAGTATTACTTGGCCACCTTACTTAAAGTCAGAGTCCGAAAATCTCGCGTATTAGTGTGCCACTAAATAACATTTCCTCTACTCCCTAGAATTCGCGCATTACTTGGCCACTCTTTTCAGGACAGGCTTCGTCTAACTCGCGTATTACGAGGCCACTTATGTATTTATATCATTCATGAGGTCCATTGAACTCGCGCATTATTTGGCCACTCTTTTCAAGACAGACTTCGTTTATCTCGCGTATTACTTGGCCACCTTACTTATAGTCAGAGTTCGGAAATCTCGCGTATTAGTTGGCCACTTTATAACAATTCTTATACTCCTAAGAATTCGCGCATTACTTGGCCACTCTTTTCAGGACAGGCTTCGTCTAACTCGCGTATTACGAGGCCACTTATGTATTTATATCAGTCATGAGTTCCATTGAACTCGCGCATTACTTGATCACCTTACTAAAAGTCAGAGTCCGGAAATCTCGCGTATTACTTGGCCACTTTACTTTAAGTCAGAGTCCGGAAATCTCACGTATTACTTGGCCCCTTATAAAAATTCTTACACTCCTAAGAACTCGCGCATTACTTGGCCACCTTACTTATAGTCAGAGTTCGGAAATCTCGCGTATTACTAGGACACTTTACTTTAAGTAAGAGTCCGGAAATCTCACGTATTACTTGGCCACTTGATAAAAATTCTAATACTCCTAAGAATTCGCGCATTACTTGGCCACTCTTTTCAGGACAGGCTTCGTCTAACTCGCGTATTACTTGGCCACTTTCAAAAATTCTTAGACTCCTCACATCTCGCGCATTACTTGGCCAATTTACTTTAAGTCAGAGTCCGGAAATCTCGCGTATTAGTTGGCCACTTTATAACAATTCTTATACTCCTAAGAATTCGCGCATTACTTGGCCACTCTTTTCAGGACAGGCTTCGTCTAACTCGCGTATTACGAGGCCACTTATGTATTTATATCAGTCATGAGTTCCATTGAACTAGCGCATTACTTGATCACCTTACTTAAAGTCAGAGTTCGGAAATCTCGCGTATTACTTGGCCACCTTACTTAAAGTCAGAGTCCGAAAATCTCGCGTATTAGTTGGCCACTTTATAACAATTCTTATACTCCTTAGAATTCGCGCATTACTTGGCCACTCTTTTCAGGACAGGCTTCGTCTAACTCGCGTATTACGAGGCCACTTATGTATTTATATCATTCATGAGGTCCATTGAACTCGCGCATTACTTGGCCACTCTTTTCAAGACAGACTTCGTTTATCTCGCGTATTACTTGGCCACCTTACTTAAAGTCAGAGTTCGGAAATCTCGCGTATTAGTTGGCCACTTTATAACAATTCTTATACTCCTAAGAATTCGCGCATTACTTGGCCACTCTTTTCAGGACAGGCTTCGTCTAACTCGCGTATTACGAGGCCACTTATGTATTTATATCAGTCATGAGTTCCATTGAACTCGCGCATTACTTGATCACCTTACTAAAAGTCAGAGTCCGGAAATCTCGCGTATTACTTGGCCACTTTACTTTAAGTCAGAGTCCGGAAATCTCACGTATTACTTGCCCCTTATAAAAATTCTTACACTGCTAAGAACTCGCGCATTACTTGGCCACTTTACTTTAAGTCAGAGTCCGGAAATCTCGCGCATTACTTGGCCACTTTACTTTAAGTCAGAGTCCGGAAATCTCACGTATTACTTGGCCACTTGATAAAAATTCTAATACTCCTAAGAATTCGCGCATTACTTGGCCACTCTTTTCAGGACAGGCTTCGTCTAACTCGCGTATTACGAGGCCACTTTTAAAAATTCTTATACTCCTAAGAACTCGCGCATTACTTGGCCAATTTACTTTAAGTCAGAGTCCGGAAATCTCGCGTATTAGTTGGCCACTTTATAACAATTCTTATACTCCTAAGAATTCGCGCATTACTTGGCCACTCTTTTCAGGACAGGCTTCGTCTAACTCGCGTATTACGAGGCCACTTATAAAAATTCTTATACTCCTAAGAATTCGCGCATTACTTGGCCACTCTTTTCAGGACAGGCTTCGTCTAACTCGCGTATTACGAGGCCACTTATGTATTTATATCAGTCATGAGTTCCATTGAACTCGCGCATTACTTGATCACCTTACTAAAAGTCAGAGACCGGAAATCTCGCGTATTGCTTGGCCACTTTAGAAAAATTCTTATACTCCTATGAATTCGCGTATTACTTGGCCACTCTTTTCAAGACAGACTTCGCTTAACTCGCGTATTACTTGGCCCCTTATAAAAATTCTTACACTCCTAAGAACTCGCGCATTACTTGGCCACTTTACTTTAAGTCAGAGTCCGGAAATCTCGCGCATTACTTGGCCACTTTACTTTAAGTCAGAGTCCGGAAATCTCACGTATTACTTGGCCACTTGATAAAAATTCTAATACTCCTAAGAATTCGCGCATTACTTGGCCACTCTTTTCAAGACAGACTTCGTTTAACTCGCGTATTACTTGGCCACTTATAAAAATTCTTATACTCCTAAGAACTCGCGCATTACTTGGCCACTTTACTTTAAGTCAGAGTCCGGAAATCTCACGTATTACTTGGCCACTTGATAAAAATTCTAATACTCCTATGAATTCGCGCATTACTTGGCCACTTTACTTTAAGTCAGAGTCTGGAAATCTCGCGCATTACTTGGCCACTTTATAACAATTCTTATACTCCTTAGAATTCGCGCATTACTTGGCCACTCTTTTCAGGACAGGCTTCGCCTAACTCGCGTGTTACGAGGCCACTTATGTATTTATATCAGTCATGAGGTCCATTGAACTCGCGCATAACTTGATCACCTTACTTAAAGTCAGAGTCCGAAAATCTCGCGTATTAGTTGGCCACTTTATAACAATTCTTATACTCCTAACAATTCGCGCATTACTTGGACACTCGTTTCAAGACAGACTTCGTTTAACTCGCGTATTACTTGGCCACTTATAAAAATTCTTATACTCCTAAGAACTCGCGCATTACTTGGCCACTTTACTTTAAGTCAGAGTCCGGAAATCTCGCGTATTAGTTGGCCACTTTATAACAATTCTTATACTCCTTAGAATTCGCGCATTACTTGGCCACTCTTTTCAGGACAGGCTTCGTCTAACTCGCGCATTACTTGGCCACTTTACTTTAAGTCAGAGTCCGGAAATCTCACGTATTACTTGGCCACTTGATAAAAATTCTAATACTCCTAAGAATTCGCGCATTACTTGGCCACTCTTTTCAAGACAGACTTCGCTTAACTCGCGTATTACTTGGCCACTTATAAAAATTCTTATACTCCTAAGAACTCGCGCATTACTTGGCCACTTTACTTTAAGTCAGAGTCCGGAAATCTCGCGTATTAGTTGGCCACTTTATAACAATTCTTATACTCCTTAGAATTCGCGCATTACTTGGCCACTCTTTTCAGGACATAACTCGCGCATTACTTGGCCACTTTACTTTAAGTCAGAGTCCGGAAATCTCGCGAATTAGTTGGCCACTTTATAACAATTCTTATACTCCTAAGAACTCGCGCATTACTTGGTCACTTTACTTCAAGTCAGAGTCCGGAAATCTCGCGTATTATTTGGCCACTTTATAACAATTCTTATACTCCTAAGAATTCGCGCATTACTTGGCCACTCTTTTCATGACAGTCTTCGTTTATCTCTCGTATTACTTGTCCACATATCTTAATGTCACAGTTCGGAAATCTAGAGTATTAGTTGGCCACTTTATAACAATTCTTATACTCCTTTGAATTCGCGCATTACTTGGCCACTCTTTTCAGGACAGGCTTCGTCTAACTCGCGCATTACTTGGCCACTTTACTTTAAGTCAGAGTCCGAAAATCTCGCGTATTAGTTGGCCACGTTATAACAATTCTTATACTCCTAACAATTCGCGCATTACTTGGCCACTCTTTTCAAGACAGACTTCGTTTAACTCGCGTATTACTTGGCCACTTATAAAAATTCTTATACTCCTAAGAACTCGCGCATTACTTGGCCACTTTACTTTAAGTCAGAGTCCGGAAATCTCGCGTATTAGTTGGCCACTTTATAACAATTCTTATACTCCTTAGAATTCGCGCATTACTTGGCCACTCTTTTCAGTACTTGGCCACTTTACTTTAAGTCAGAGTCCGGAAATCTCGCGTATTAGTTGGCCACTTTATAACAATTCTTATACTCCTAAGAACTCGCGCATTACTTGGCCACTTTACTTTAAGTCAGAGTCCGGAAATCTCGCGTATTTTTTGGCCACTTTATAACAATTCTTATACTCCTAAGAATTCGCGCATTACTTGGCCACTCTTTTCAAGACAGACTTCGTTTATCTCGAGTATTACTTGGCCACCTTACTTAAAGTCAGAGTTCGGAAATCTCGCGTATTAGTTGGCCACTTTATAACAATTCTTATACTCCTAAGAATTCGCGCATTACTTGGCCACTCTTTTCAGGACAGGCTTCGTCTAACTCGCGTATTACGAAGCCACTTATGTATTTATATCAGTCATGAGGTCCATTGAACTCGCGCATAACTTGATCACCTTACTTAAAGTCAGAGTCCGGAAATCTCGAGTACTACTTGGCCACTTTAGAAAAATTCTTATACTCCTATGAATTCGCGTATTACTTGGACACTCGTTTCAAGACAGACTTTGTTTAACTCGCGTATTACTTGGCCACTTATAAAAATTCTTATACTCCTAAGAATTCGCGTATTACTTGGCCACTCTTTTCAAGACAGGCTTCGTCTAACTCGCGTATTACGAGGCCACTTATGTATTTATATCAGTCATGAGGTGCATTGAACTCGCGCATTACTTGGCCACTCTTTTCAAGACAGACTTCGTTTATCTCGCGTATTACTTGGCCACCTTACTTATAGTCAGAGTTCGGAAATCTCGCGTATTAGTTGGCCACTTTATAACAATTCTTATACTCCTAAGAATTCGCGCATTACTTGGCCACTCTTTTCAGGACAGGCTTCGTCTAACTCGCGTATCACGAGGCCACTTATGTATTGATATCAGTCATGAGCTCCATTGAACTCGCGCATTACTTGGCCACTCTTTTCAAGACAGACTTCGTTTATCTCTCGTATTACTTGGCCACCTTACTGACAGTCAGAGTTCGGAAATCTCGCGTATTAGTTGGCCACTTTATAACAATTCTTATACTCCTAAGAATTCGCGCATTACTTGGCCACTCTTTTCAGGACAGGCTTCGTCTAACTCGCGTATTACGAGGCCACTTATGTATTTATATCAGTCATGAGTTCCATTGAACTCGCGCAGTACTTGATCACCTTACTAAAAGTCAGAGTCCTGAAATCTCGCGTATTACTTGGCCACTGTACTTTAAGTCAGAGTCCGGAAATCTCACGTATTACTTGGCACCTTATAAAAATTCTTACACTCCTAAGAACTCGCGCATTACTTGGCCACTTTACTTTAAGTCAGAGTCCGGAAATCTCGCGCATTACTTGGCCACTTTACTTTAAGTCAGAGTCCGGAAATCTCACGTATTACTTGGCCACTTGATAAAAATTCTAATACTCCTAAGAATTCGCGCATTACTTGGCCACTCTTTTCAGGACAGGCTTCGTCTAACTCGCGTATTACTTGGCCACTATTAAAAATTCTTATACTACTAAGAACTCGCGCATTACTTGGCCAATTTACTTTAAGTCAGAGTCCGGAAATCTCGCGTATTAGTTGGCCACTTTATAACAATTCTTATACTCCTAAGAATTCGCGCATTACTTGGCCACTCTTTTCAGGACAGGCTTCGTCTAACTCGCGTATTACTAGGCCACTTATAAAAATTCTTATACTCCTAAGAATTCGCGCATTACTTGGCCACTCTTTTCAGGACAGGCTTCGTCTAACTCGCGTATTACGAGGCCACTTATGTATTTATATCAGTCATGAGTTCCATTGAACTTGCGCATTACTTGGCCACTCTTTTCAAGACAGACTTCGTTTATCTCGCGTATTACTTGGCCACCTTACTTAAAGTCAGAGTTCGGAAATCTCGCGTATTAGTTGGCCACTTTATAACAATTCTTATACTCCTAAGAATTCGCGCATTACTTGGCCACTCTTTTCAGGACAGGCTTCGTCTAACTCGCGTATTACGAGGCCACTTATGTATTTATATCAGTCCTGTGGTCCATTGAACTCGCGCATTACTTGGCCACTCTTTTCAAGACAGACTTCGTTTATCTCGCGTATTACTTGGCCACCTTACTTAAAGTCAGAGTTCGGAAATCTCGCGTATTAGTTGGCCACTTTATAACAATTCTTATACTCCTAAGAATTCGCGCATTACTTGGCCACTCTTTTCAGGACAGGCTTCGTCTAACTCGCGTATTACGAGGCCACATATGTATTTATATCAGTCCTGAGGTCCATTGAACTCGCGCATTACTTGATCACCTTACTAAAAGTCAGAGTCTGGAAATCTCGCGTATAACTTGGCCACTTTAGAAAAATTCTTATACTGCAATGAATTCGCGTATTACTGGGCCACCTTACATATAGTCAGTGTCCTGAAATCTCGCGTATCAGTTGGCCACATTATAACAATTCGTCTACTCCTAAGAAGTCGCGCATGACTTGGCCACTCTTTTCAAGACAGACTTCGCTTAACTCGCGTATTACGAGGCCACTCATGTATTTATATCAGTCCTGTGGTCCATTGAACTCGCGCATTACTTGGCCACTCTTTTAGAGACAGACTTCGTTTATCTCGCGTATTACTTGGCCACCTTACTTATAGTCAGAGTTCGGAATACTCGCGTATTAGTTGGCCACTTTATAACAATTCTTATACTCCTAAGAATTCGCGCATTACTTGGCCACTCTTTTCAGGACAGGCTTCGTCTAACTCGTGTATTACGAGGCCACTTATGTTCTTATATCAGTCCTGTGGTCCATTGAACTCGCGCATTACTCGATCACCTTACTTAAATTCAGAGTCCGGAAATCTCGCGTATTACTTGGCCACTCTTTTCAAGACAGACTTTGTTTAACTCGCGTATTACGAGGCCACTAATTTATTTATATCATTCCTGTGGTCCATTGAACTCGTGCATTACTTGGCCACTCTTTTCAAGACAGACTTCGTTTATCTCGCGTATTACTTGGCCACCTTACTTATATTCAGAGTGCGGAAATATCGCGTATTAGTTGGCCACTTTATAACAATTCTTATACTCCTAAGAATTCGCGCATTACTTGGCCACTCTTTTCAGGACAGGCTTCGTCTAACTCGCGTATTACGAGGCCACTTATGTATTTATATCAGTCATGAGGTCCATTGAACTCGCGCATTACTTGATCACCTTACTAAAAGTCAGAGTCTGGAAATCTCGCGTATCACTAGGCCACTTTAGAAAAATTCTTATACTCCTATGAATTCGCGTATTACATGGCCACCTTACTTTAAGTCAGAGTCCGGAAATCTCGCGTATTTGTTGGCCACTTTATAACAATTCTGATACTCCTAAGAATTCGCGCATTACTTGGCCACTCTTTTCAGGACAGGCTTCGTCTAACTCGCGTATTACGAGGCCACTTATAACAATTGTTATACTCCTAAGAACTCGCGCATTACCTGGCCACTTTACTTTAAGTCAGAGTCCGGAAATCTCGCGTATTACTTGGCCACTTTAGTAAAATTCTGATACTCCTATGAATTCGCGTATTACTTGGCCACCTTACTTAAAGTCAGAGTCCGAAAATCTCGCGTATTACTTGGCCACTTTAGTAAAATTCTGATACTCCTAAGAATTCGCGCATTAGTTGGCCACTCTTTTCATGACAGGCTTCGTCTAACTCGCGTATTACGAGGCCGCTTATAACAATTGTTATACTCCTAAGAACTCGCGCATTACCTGGCCACTTTACTTTAAGTCAGAGTCCGGAAATCTCGCGTATTACTTGGCCACTTTAGTAAAATTCTGATACTCCTATGAATTCGCGTATTACTTGGCCACCTTACTAAAAGTCAGAGTCCGGAAATCTCGAGTATTACTTGGCCACATAGGAAAACGTGTTATAATCCTAAGAATTCACATATGACTTGGCCACTCTTTTCAAGACAGACTATGTTTAACTCGCGTATTACGAGGCCACTTATGTATTTATATCAGTTCTGTGGTCCATTGAACACGCGCATTACTTGGCCACTCTATACAAGACAGACTTCGTTTATCTCGCGTATTACTTGGCCACCTTACTTAAAGTCAGAGTTCGGAAATCTCGCGTATTACTTGGCCACCTTACTTAAAGTCAGAGTCCGGAAATCTCGCGTATTAGTTGGCCACTTTATAACAATTCTTATACTCCTTAGAATTCGCGCATAGCTTGGCCACTCTTTTCAAGACAGACTTCGCTTAACTCCCGTATTACTTGGCCCCTGAGAAAAACACTTACACTACTAAGAAGTCGAGAATTATTTGGACTCTTTACTTTCAGTGAGAGTCCGGAAATCTCGAGGATTACTTGGCCACTTTAGAAAAATTCTTATACTCCTATGAATTCGCGTATTACTTGGCCACTCTTTTCAAGACAGACTTTGTTTAACTCGCGTATTACGAGGCCACTTATGTATTTATATCAGTCCTGTGGTCCATTGAACTCGCGCATTACTTGGCCACTCTTTTCAAGACAGACTTCGTTTATCTCGCGTATTACTTGGCCACCTTACTTAAAGTCAGAGTTCGGAAATCTCGCGTATTAGTTGGCCACTTTATAACAATTCTTATACTCCTAAGAATTCGCGCATTACTTGGCCACTCTTTTCAGGACAGGCTTCGTCTAACTCGCGTATTACGAGGCAACTTATAAAAATTCTTATACTCCTAAGAATTCGCGCATTACTTGGCCACTCTTTTCAGGACAGGCTTCGTCTAACTCGCGTATTACGAGGCCACTTATGTATTTATATCAGTCATGAGTTCCATTGAACTCGCGCATTACTTGATCACCTTACTAAAAGTCAGAGTTCGGAAATCTCGCGTATTACTTGGCCACCTTACTTAAAGTCTGAGTCCGAAAATCTCGCGTATTAGTTGGCTACTTTATAACAATTCTTATACTCCTAAGAATTCGAGCATTACTTGGCCACTCTTTTCAGGACAGGCTTCGTCTAACTCGCGTATTACGAGGCCACTTATGTATTTATATCATTCATGAGGTCCATTGAACTCGAGCATTATTTGGCCACTCTTTTCAAGACAGACTTCGTTTATCTCGCGTATTACTTGGCCACCTTACTTATAGTCAGAGTTCGGAAATCTCGCGTATTAGTTGGCCACTTTATAACAATTCTTATACTCCTAAGAATTCGCGCATTACTTGGCCACTCTTTTCAGGACAGGCTTCGTCTAACTCGCGTATTACGAGGCTACTTATAAAAATTCTTATACTCCTAAGAATTCGCGCATTACTTGGCCACTCTTTTCAGGACAGGCTTCGTCTAACTCGCGTATTACGAGGCCACTTATGTATTTATATCAGTCATGAGGTCCATTGAACTCGCGCATTACTTGATCACCTTACTAAAAGTCAGAGTCTGGAAATCTCGCGTATCACTTGGCCACTTTAGAAAAATTCTTATACTCCTATGAATTCGCGTATTACATGGCCACCTTACTTTAAGTCAGAGTCCGGAAATCTCGCGTATTTGTTGGCCACTTTATAACAATTCTGATACTCCTAAGAATTTGCGCATTACTTGGCCACTCCTTTCAGGACAGGCTTCGTCTAACTCGCGTATTACGAGGCCTCTTATAACAATTGTTATACTCCTAAGAACTCGCGCATTACCTGGCCACTTTACTTTAAGTCAGAGTCCGGAAATCTCGCGTATTACTTGGCCACTTTAGTAAAATTCTGATACTCCTATGAATTCGCGTATTACTTGGCCACCTTACTTAAAGTCAGAGTCCGAAAATCTCGCGTATTAGTTGGCCACTTTATAACAATTCTTATACTCCTAACAATTTTCGCATAACTTGGCCACTCTTTTCAAGACAGACTTCGCTTAACTCGCGTATTACTTGGCCCCATATAAAAATTCTTACACTCCTAAGAACTCGCGCATTACTTGGCCACTTTACTCTAAGTCAGAGTCCGGAAATCTCGAGTATTACTTGGCCACTTTAGAAAAATTCTTATACTCCTATGAATTCGCGTATTACTTGGCCACTCTTTTCAACACACAGAATGTGTAACTCGCGTATTACGAGGCCACTAAGATATTTATATCAGTTCTGTGGTCCATTGAACTCGCGCATTACTTGGCCACTCTTGACAAGACAGACTTCGTTTATCTCGCGTATTACTTGGCCACCTTACTTAAAGTCAGAGTTCGGAAATCTCGCGTATTACTTGGCCACCTTACTTAAAGTCTGAGTCCGAAAATCTCGCGTATTAGTTGGCCACTTTATAACAATTCTTATACTCCTAACAATTCGCCCCTAGCTTGGCCACTCTTTTCAAGACAGACTTCGCTTAACTCGCGTATTACTTGGCCCCTTATAAAAATTCTTACACTCCTAAGAACTCGCGCATTACTTGGCCACTTTACTTTAAGTCAGAGTCCGGAAATCTCGAGTATTACTTGGCCACTTTAGAAAAATTCTTATACTCCTATGAATTCGCGTATTACTTGGCCACTCTTTTCAAGACAGACTTTGTTTAACTCGCGTATTACGAGGCCACTTATGTATTTATATCAGTCCTGTGGTCCATTGAACTCGCGCATTACTTGGCCACTCTTTTCAAGACAGACTTCGTTTATCTCTCGTATTACTTGGCCACCTTACTGAATTTCAGAGTTCGGAAATCTCGCGTATTAGTTGGCCACTTTATAACAATTCTTATACTCCTAAGAATTCGCGCATTACTTGGCCACTCTTTTCAGGACAGGCTTCGTCGAACTCGCGTATTACAAGGCCACTTATAAAAATTCTTATACTCCTAAGAATTCGCGCATTACTTGGCAACTCTTTTCATGACAGGCTTCGTCTAACTCGCGTATTACGAGGCCACTTATGTATTAATATCAGTCATGAGTTCCATTGAACTCGCGCATTACTTGATCACCTTACTAAAAGTCAGAGTCCGGAAATCTCGAGTATTACTTGGCCACCTTACTTAAAGTCAGAGTCCGAAAATCTCGCGTATTAGTTGGCCACTTGATAACAATTCTTAAACTCCTCACAATTCTCGCATTACTTGGCCACTCTTTTCAGGACAGGCTTCGTCTAACTCGCGTATTACGAGGCCACTTATGTAATTATATCATTCATGAGGTCCATTGAACTCGCGAATTAATTGGCAAGTCTTTTCAAGAATGTGAACGTTTATATTGAGTATAACTTGGCCACCTTACATATAGTCAGAGTTCGGAAATCTCGCGTATTAGTTGGCCACTTTATAACAATTCTTATACTCCTAAGAATTCGCGCATTACTTGGCCACTCTTTTCAGGACAGGCTTCGTCTAACTCGCGTATTACGAGGCTACTTATAAAAATTCTTATACTCCTAAGAATTCGCGCATTACTTGGCCACTCTTTTCAGGACAGGCTTCGTCTAACTCGCGTATTACGAGGCCACTTATGTATTTATATCAGTCATGAGTTCCATTGAACTCGCGCATTACTTGATCACCTTACTAAAAGTCAGAGTCCGGAAATCTCGCGTATTACTTGGCCACTTTACTTTAAGTCAGAGTCCGGAAATCTCACGTATTACTTGCCCCTTATAAAAATTCTTACACTGCTAAGAACTCGCGCATTACTTGGCCACTTTACTTTAAGTCAGAGTCCGGAAATCTCGCGCATTTCTTGGTCACTTTACTTTAAGTCAGAGTCCGGAAATATCAGGTATTTCTTGGGCACTTTATAAAAATTCTAATACTCCTAAGAATTCGCGCATTACTTGGCCACTCTTTTCAGGACAGGCTTCGTCTAACTCGCGTATTACGAGGCCACTTTTAAAAATTCTTATACTCCTAAGAACTCGCGCATTACTTGGCCAATTTACTTTAAGTCAGAGTCCGGAAATCTCGCGTATTAGTTGGCCACTTTATAACAATTCTTATACTCCTAAGAATTCGCGCATTACTTGGCCACTCTTTTCAGGACAGGCTTCGTCTAACTCGCGTATTACGAGGCCACTTATGTATTTATATCAGTCATGAGTTCCATTGAACTCGCGCATTACTTGATCACCTTACTAAAAGTCAGAGTCCGGAAATCTAGCGTATTACTTGGCCACCTTACTTAAAGTCAGAGTCCGAAAATCTCGCGTATTAGTTGGCCACTTTATAACAATTCTTATACTCCTTAGAATTCGCGCATTACTTGGCCACTCTTTTCAGGACAGGCTTCGTTTATCTCGCGTATTACTTGGCCACCTTACTTAAAGTCAGAGTTCGGAAATCTCGCGTATTAGTTGGCCACTTTATAACAATTCTTATACTCCTAAGAATTCGCGCATTACTTGGCCACTCTTTTCAGGACAGGCTTCGTCTAACTCGCGTATTACGAGGCCACTTATGTATTTATATCAGTCATGAGTTCCATTGAACTCGCGCATTACTTGATCACCTTACTAAAAGTCAGAGTCCGGAAATCTCGCGTATTACTTGGCCACTTTACTTTAAGTCAGAGTCCGGAAATCTCACGTATTACTTGCCCCTTATAAAAATTCTTACACTGCTAAGAACTCGCGCATTACTTGGCCACTTTACTTTAAGTCAGAGTCCGGAAATCTCGCGCATTTCTTGGTCACTTTACTTTAAGTCAGAGTCCGGAAATCTCACGTATTACTTGGCCACTTGATAAAAATTCTAATACTCCTAAGAATTCGCGCATTACTTGGCCACTCTTTTCAGGACAGGCTTCGTCTAACTCGCGTATTACGAGGCCACTTTTAAAAATTCTTATACTCCTAAGAACTCGCGCATTACTTGGCCACTTTACTTTAAGTCAGAGTCCGGAAATCTCGCGTATTAGTTGGCCACTTTATAACAAATCTTATACTCCTAAGAATTCGCGCATTACTTGGCCACTCTTTTCAGGACAGGCTTCGTCTAACTCGCGTATTACGAGGCCACTTATAAAAATTCTTATACTTCTAAGAATTCGCGCATTACCCTCCCACTTTTTTCAGGTCAGGCTTCAATTAACTCGCGTATTACGCGGCCACATATGTATTTATATCAGTCTTGAGGTCCATTGGACTCGTGCATTACTTGATCACCTTACTTAAAGTCAGAGTCTGGAAATCCCGCGTATCACTTGGCCACTTTACAAAAATTCTTATACTCCAATGAATTCGCGTATTACTGGGCCACCTTACTTAAAGTCAGAGTCCGGAAATCTCGCGTATCAGTTGGCCACATTATAACAATTCTTATACTCCTAAGAATTCGCGCATTTCATGGCCACTCTTTTCAGGACAGACTTCGCTTAACTCGCGTATTACGAGGCCCCTCATCTATTCATACCACTCCTGTGGTCCTTAGAACTCGCGCATTACTTGGCCACTCTTTTCAAGACAGACTTCGTTTATCTCGCGTATTACTTGGCCACCTTACTTATAGTCAGAGTTCGGAATACTCGCGTATTAGTTGGCCACTTTATAACAATTCTTATACTCCTAAGAATTCGCGCAACACTTGGCCACTCTTTTCAGGACAGGCTTCGTCTAACTCGCCTAGTAGGAGGCCACTTATGTATTTATATCAGTCCTGAGGTCCATTGAACTCGCGCATTACTCGATCACCTTACTTAAAGTCAGAGTCCGGAAATCTCGCGTATTACTTGGCCACTCTTTTCAAGACAGACTTTGTTTAACTCGCGTATTACGAGGCCACTCATGTATTTATATCAGTCCTGTGGTCCATTGAACTCGGGCATTACTTGGCCACTCTTTTGAAGACAGACTTCGTTTATCTCGCGTATTACTTGGCCACCGTACGTATAGTCAGAGTTCGGAAATCTCGCGTATTAGTTGGCCACTTTATAACAATTCTTATACTCCTAAGAATTCGCGCATTACTTGGCCACTCTTTTCAGGACAGGCTTCGTCTAACTCGCGTATTACGAGGCCACTTATGTATTTATATCAGTCATGAGGTCCATTGAACTCGCGCATTACTTGATCACCTTACTAAAAGTCAGAGTCTGGAAATCTCGCGTATCACTTGGCCACTTTAGAAAAATTCTTATACTCCTATGAATTCGCGTATTACATGGCCACCTTACTTTAAGTCAGAGTCCGGAAATCTCGCGTATTTGTTGGCCACTTTATAACAATTCTGATACTCCTAAGAATTCGCGCATTACTTGGCCACTCTTTACAGGACAGGCTTCGTCTAACTCGCGTATTACGAGGCCGCTTATAACAATTCTTATACTCCTAAGAACTCGCGCATTACTTGGCCACTTTACTTTAAGTCAGAGTCCGGAAATCTCGCGTATTACTTGGCCACTTTAGTAAAATTCTGATACTCCTATGAATTCGCGTATTACTTGGCCACCTTACTTAAAGTCAGAGTCCGAAAATCTCGCGTATTACTTTGCCACTTTAGAAAAATTCTGATACTCCTAAGAATTCGCGCATTACTTGGCCACTCTTTTCAGGACAGACTTCGTCTAACTCGCGTATTACGAGGCCGCTTATAACAATTCTTATACTCCTAAGAACTCGCGCATTACTTGGCCACTTTACTTTAAGTCAGAGTCCGGAAATCTCGCGTATTACTTGGCCACTTTAGTAAAATTCTGATACTCCTATGAATTCGCGTATTACTTGGCCACCTTACTAAAAGTCAGAGTCCGGAAATCTCGAGTATTACTTGGCCACTTTAGAAAAATTCTTATACTCCTATGAATTCGCGTATTACTTGGCCACTCTTTTCAAGAAAGAAGTTGTTTAAATAGCGTATTACGAGGCCACATATAAATTTATATCACTTCTGTGGTCCATTGAACTCGCGCATTAGTTGGCCACTCTTGACAAGACAGACTTCGTTTAACTCGCGTATTACTTGGCCACCTTACTTGAAGTCAGAGTTCGGAAATCTCGCGTATTACTTGGCCACCTTACTTAAAGTCAGAGTCCGAAAATCTCGCGTATTAGATGGCCACTTTATAACAATTCTTATACTCCTAACAATTCGCGCATAGCTTGGCCACTCTTTTCAAGACAGACTTCGCTTAACTCGCGTATTACTTGGCCCCTTATAAAAATTCTTACACTCCTAAGAACTCGCGCATTACTTGGCCACTTTACTTTAAGTCAGAGTCCGGAAATCTCGAGTATTACTTGGCCACTTTAGAAAAATTCTTATACTCCTATGAATTCGCGTATTACTTGGCCACTCTTTTCAAGACAGACTTTGTTTAACTCGCGTATTACGAGGCCACTTATGTATTTATATCAGTCCTGTGGTTCATTGAACTCGCGCATTACTTGGCCATTCTTTTCAAGACAGACTTCGTTTATCTCGCGTATTACTTGGCCACCTTACTTAAAGTCAGAGTTCGGAAATCTCGCGTATTAGTTGGCCACTTTATAACAATTCTTATACTCCTAAGAATTCGCGCATTACTTGGCCACTCTTTTCAGGACAGGCTTCGTCTAACTCGCGTATTACGAGGCAACTTATAAAAATTCTTATACTCCTAAGAATTCGCGCATTACTTGGCCACTCTTTTCAGGACAGGCTTCGTCTAACTCGCGTATTACGAGGCCACTTATGTATTTATATCAGTCATGAGTTCCATTGAACTCGCGCATTACTTGATCACCTTACTTTAAGTCAGAGTCCGGAAATCTCGCGTATTACTTGGCCACCTTACTTAAAGTCAGAGTCCGGAAATCTCGCGTATTAGTTGGCCACTTTATAACAATTCTTATACTCCTTAGAATTCGCGCATTACTTGGCCACTCTTTTCAGGACAGGCTTCGTCTAACTCGCGTATTACGAGGCCACTTATGTATTTATATCATTCATGAGGTCCATTGAACTCGCGCATTATTTGGCCACTCTTTTCAAGACAGACTTCGTTTATCTCGCGTATTACTTGGCCACCTTACTTATAGTCAGAGTTCGGAAATCTCGCGTATTAGTTGGCCACTTTATAACAATTCTTATACTCCTAAGAATTCGCGCATTACTTGGCCACTCTTTTCAGGACAGGCTTCGTCTAACTCGCGTATTACGAGGCCACTTATAAAAATTCTTATACTCCTAAGAATTCGCGCATTACTTGGCCACTCTTTTCAGGACAGGCTTCGTCTAACTCGCGTATTACGAGGCCACTTATGTATTTATATCAGTCATGAGGTCCATTGAACTCGCGCATTATTTGGCCACTCTTTTCAAGACAGACTTCGTTTATCTCGCGTATTACTTGGCCACCTTACTTATAGTCAGAGTTCGGAAATCTCGCGTATTAGTTGGCCACTTTATAACAATTCTTATACTCCTTAGAATTCGCGCATTACTTGGCCACTCTTTTCAGGACAGGCTTCGTCTAACTCGCGTATTACGAGGCCACTTATGTATTTATATCAGTCCATAGGTCCATTGAACTCGCGCATTACTTGGCCACTCTTTTCAAGACAGACTTTGTTTAACTCGCGTATTACGAGGCCAATTGTGTATTTATATCAGTTCTGTGGTCCATTGAACTCGCGCATTACTTGGCCACTCTTGACAAGACAGACTTCGTTTATCTCGCGTATTACTTGGCCACCTTACTTGAAGTCAGAGTTCGGAAATCTCGCGTATTACTTGGCCACCTTACTTAAAGTCAGAGTCCGAAAATCTCGCGTATTAGTTGGCCACTTTATAACAATTCTTATACTCCTAAGAATTCGCGCATTACTTGGCCACTCTTTTCAGGACAGGCTTCGTCTAACTCGCGTATTACGAGGCCACTTATAAAAATTCTTATACTCCTAAGAATTCGCGCATTACTTGGCCACTCTTTTCAAGACAGGCTTCGTCTAACTCGCGTATTACGAGGCCACTTATGTATTTATATCAGTCATGAGGTCCATTGAACTCGCGCATTACTTGATCACCTTACTAAAAGTCAGAGTCTGGAAATCTCGCGTATCACTTGGCCACTTTAGAAAAATTCTTATACTCCTATGAATTCGCGTATTACATGGCCACCTTACTTTAAGTCAGAGTCCGGAAATCTCGCGTATTTTTTGGCCACTTTATAACAATTCTGATACTCCTAAGAATTTGCGCATTACTTGGCCACTCTTTTCAGGACAGGCTTCGTCTAACTCGCGTATTACGAGGCCGCTTATAACAATTGTTATACTCCTAAGAACTCGCGCATTACTTGGCCACTTTACTTTAAGTCAGAGTCCGGAAATCTCGCGTATTACTTGGCCACTTTAGTAAAATTCTGATACTCCTATGAATTCGCGTATTACTTGGCCACTCTTTTCAAGACAGACTATGTTTAACTCGCGTATTACGAGGCCACTTATGTATTTATATCAGTTCTGTGGTCCATTGAACTCGCGCATTACTTGGCCACTCTTGACAAGACAGACTTCGATTATCTCGCGTATTTCTTGGCCTCCTTACTTAAAGTCAGAGTTCGGAAATCTCGCGTATTACTTGGCCACCTTACTTAAAGTCAGAGTCCGAAAATCTCGCGTATTAGATGGCCACTTTATAACAATTCTTATACTCCTAACAATTCGCGCATAGCTTGGCCACTCTTTTCAAGACAGACTTCGCTTAACTCGCGTATTACTTGGCCCCTTATAAAAATTCTTACACTCCTAAGAACTCGCGCATTACTTGGCCACTTTACTTTAAGTCAGAGTCCGGAAATCTCGAGTATTACTTGGCCACTTTAGAAAAATTCTTATACTCCTATGAATTCGCGTATTACTTGGCCACTCTTTTCAAGACAGACTTTGTTTAACTCGCGTATTACGAGGCCACTTATGTATTTATATCAGTCCTGTGGTCCATTGAACTCGCGCATTACTTGGCCACTCTTTTCAAGACAGACTTCGTTTATCTCTCGTATTACTTGGCCACCTTACTTAAAGTCAGAGTTCGGAAATCTCGCGTATTATTTGGCCACTTTATAACAATTCTTATACTCCTAAGAATTCGCGCATTACTTGGCCACTCTTTTCAGGACAGGCTTCGTCTAACTCGCGTATTACGAGGCCACTTATAAAAATTCTTATACTCCTAAGAATTCGCGCATTACTTGGCAACTCTTTTCATGACAGGCTTCGTCTAACTCGCGTATTACGAGGCCACTTATGTAATTATATCAGTCATGAGTTCCATTGAACTCGCGCATTACTTGATCACCTTACTAAAAGTCAGAGTCCGGAAATCTCGAGTATTACTTGGCCACCTTACATAAAGTCAGAGTCCGAAAATCTCGCGTATTAGTTGGCCTCATTATTACAATTCTTCTTCTCCTTAGAATTCGCGCATTACTTGGCCACTCTTTTCAGGACAGGCTTCGTCTAACTCGCGTATTACGAGGCCACTTATGTATTTATATCATTCATGAGGTCCATTGAACTCGCGCATTATTTGGCCACTCTTTTCAAGACATACTTCGATTATCTCGTGTATTACTTGGCCACCTTACTTAAAGTCAGAGTTCGGAAATCTCGCGTATTAGTTGGCCACTTTATAACAATTCTTATACTCCTAAGAATTCGCGCATTACTTGGCCACTCTTTTCAGGACAGGCTTCGTCTAACTCGCGTATTACGAGGCCACTTATAAAAATTCTTATACTCCTAAGAATTCGCGCATTACTTGGCCACTCTTTTCAGGACAGGCTTCGTCTAACTCGCGTATTACGAGGCCACTTATGTATTTATATCAGTCATGAGTTCCATTGAACTCGCGCATTACTTGATCACCTTACTAAAAGTCAGAGTCCGGAAATATCGCGTATTACTTGGCCACTTTACTTTAAGTCAGAGTCCGGAAATCTCACGTATTACTTGGACCCCTTATAAAAATTCTTACACTCCTAAGAACTCGCGCATTACTTGGCCACCATACTTTAAGTCAGAGTTCGGAAATCTCGCGTATTAGTTGGCCACTTTACTTTAAGTCAGAGTCCGGAAATCTCACGAATTACTTGGCCACTTGATAAAAATTCTTATACTCCTAAGAATTCGCGCATTACTTGGCCACTCTTTTCAGGACAGGCTTCGTCTAACTCGCGTATTACGAGGCCACTTTTAAAAATTCTTATACTCCTAAGAACTCGCGCATTACTTGGCCAATTTACTTTAAGTGAGAGTCCGGAAATCTCGCGTATTAGTTGGCCACTTTATAACAATTCTTATACTCCTAAGAATTCGCGCATTACTTGGCCACTCTTTTCAGGACAGGCTTCGTCTAACTCGCGTATTACGAGGCCACTTATGTATTTATATCAGTCATGAGTTCCATTGAACTCGCGCATTACTTGATCACCTTACTAAAAGTCAGAGACCGGAAATCTCGCGTATTACTTGGCCACCTTACTTAAAGTCAGAGTCCGAAAATCTCGCGTATTATTTGGCCACTTTATAACAATTCTTATACTCCTAAGAATTCGCGCATTACTTGGCCACTCTTTTCACGACAGGCTTCGTTTATCTCGCGTATTACTTGGCCACCTTACTTAAAGTCAGAGTTCGGAAATCTCGCGTATTAGTTGGCCACTTTATAACAATTCTTATACTCCTAAGAATTCGCGCATTACTTGGCCACTCTTTTCAGGACAGGCTTCGTCTAACTCGCGTATTACGAGGCCACTTATGTATTTATATCAGTCATGAGTTCCATTGAACTCGCGCATTACTTGATCACCTTACTAAAAGTCAGAGTCCGGAAATCTAGCGTATTACTTGGCCACTTTACTTTAAGTCAGAGTCCGGAAATCTCACGTATTACTTGGCCCCTTATAAAAATTCTTACACTCCTAAGAACTCGCGCATTACTTGGCCACTCTTTTCAGGACAGGCTTCGTTTATCTCGCGTATTACTTGGCCACCTTACTTAAAGTCAGAGTTCGGAAATCTCGCGTATTAGTTGGCCACTTTATAACAATTCTTATACTCCTAAGAATTCGCGCATTACTTGGCCACTCTTTTCAGGACAGGCTTCGTTTATCTCGCGTATTACTTGGCCACCTTACTTAAAGTCAGAGTCCGAAAATCTCGCGTATTAGTTGGCCACTTTATAACAATTCTTATTCTCCTAAGAATTCGCGCATTACTTGGCCACTCTTTTCACGACAGTCTTCGTTTATCTCGCGTATTACTTGGCCACCTTACTTAACGTCAGAGTTCGGAAATCTCGCGTATTAGTTGGCCACTTTATAACAATTCTTATACTCCTAAGAATTCGCGCATTACTTGGCCACTCTTTTCAGGACAGGCTTCGTCTAACTCGCGTATTACGTGGCCACTTATGTATTTATATCAGTCATGAGTTCCATTGAACTCGCGCATTACTTGATCACCTTACTAAAAGTCAGAGTCCGGAAATCTCACGTATTACTTGGCCACTTTACTTTAAGTCAGAGTCCGGAAATCTCACGTATTACTTGGCCCCTTATAAAAATTCTTACACTCCTAAGAACTCGCGCATTACTTAGCCACTTTACTTTAAGTCAGAGTCCGGAAATCTCGCGCATTACTTGGCCACTTTACTTTAAGTCAGAGTCCGGAAATCTCACGTATTACTTGGCCACTTGATAAAAATTCTAATACTCCTAAGAATTCGCGCATTACTTGGCCACTCTTTTCAGGACAGGCTTCGTCTAACTCGCGTATTACTTGGCCACTTTTAAAAATTCTTATACTCCTAAGAACTCGCGCATTACTTGGGCAAATTAATTTAAGTCAGAGTCCGGAAATCTCGCGTATTAGTTGGCCACTTTATAACAATTCTTATACTCCTAAGAATTCGCGCATTACTTGGCCACTCTTTTCAGGACAGGCTTCGTCTAACTCGCGTATTACGAGGCCACTTATAAAAATTCTTATACTCCTAAGAATTCGCGCATTACTTGGCCACTCTTTTCAGGACAGGCTTCGTCTAACTCGCGTATTACGAGGCCACTTACGTATTTATATCAGTCATGAGTTCCATTGAACTCGCGCATTACTTGATCACCTTACTAAAAGTCAGAGACCGGAAATCTCGCGTATTGCTTGGCCACTTTAGAAAAATTCTTATACTCCTATGAATTCGCGTATTACTTGGCCACTCTTTTCAAGACAGACTTCGCTTAACTCGCGTATTACTTGGCCCCTTATAAAAATTCTTACACTCCTAAGAACTCGCGCATTACTTGGCCACTTTACTTTAAGTCAGAGTCCGGAAATCTCGCGCATTACTTGGCCACTTTACTTTAAGTCAGAGTCCGGAAATCTCACGTATTACTTGGCCACTTGATAAAAATTCTAATACTCCTAAGAATTCGCGCATTACTTGGCCACTCTTTTCAAGACAGACTTCGCTTAACTCGCGTATTACTTGGCCCCTTATAAAAATTCTTATACTCCTAAGAACTCGCGCATTACTTGGCCACTTTACTTTAAGTCAGAGTCCGGAAATCTCGCGTATTAGTTGGCCACTTTATAACAATTCTTATACTCCTTAGAATTCGCGCATTACTTGGCCACTCTTTTCAGGACAGGCTTCGTCTAACTCGCGTGTTACGAGGCCACTTATGTGTTTATATCAGTCATGAGGTCCATTGAACTCGCGCATAACTTGATCACCTTACTTAAAGTCAGAGTCCGAAAATCTCGCGTATTAGTTGGCCACTTTATAACAATTCTTATACTCCTAACAATTCGCGCATTACTTGGACACTCGTTTCAAGACAGACTTCGTTTAACTCGCGTATTACTTGGCCACTTATAAAAATTCTTATACTCCTAAGAACTCGCGCATTACTTGGCCACTTTACTTTAAGTCAGAGTCCGGAAATCTCGCGTATTAGTTGGCCACTTTATAACAATTCTTATACTCCTTAGAATTCGCGCATTACTTGGCCACTCTTTTCAGGACAGGCTTCGTCTAACTCGCGTATTACGAGGCCACTTATGTATTTATATCATTCATGAGGTCCATTGAACTCGCGCATTACTCGATCACCTTACTTAAAGTCAGAGTCCGGAAATCTCGCGTATTACTTGGCCACTTTAGAAAAATTCTTATACTCCTATGAATTCGCGTATTACTTGGCCACTCTTTTCAAGACAGACTTTGTTTAACTCGCGTATTACGAGGCCACTCATGTATTTATATCAGTCCTGTGGTCCATTGAACTCGCGCATTACTTGGCCACTCTTTTCAAGACAGACTTCGTTTATCTCGCGTATTACTTGGCCACCTTACTTAAAGTCAGAGTTCGGAAATCTCGCGTATTAGTTGGCCACTTTATAACAATTCTTATACTCCTAAGAATTCGCGCATTACTTGGCCACTCTTTTCAGGACAGGCTTCGTCTAACTCGCGTATTACGAGGCCACTTATGTATTTATATCATTCATGAGGTCCATTGAACTCGCGCATTACTTGATCACCTTACTAAAATTCAGAGTCCGGAAATCTCGCGTATTACTTGGCCACTCTTTTCAAGACAGACTTTGTTTAACTCGCGTATTACGAGGCCACTCATGTATTTATATCAGTCCTGTGGTCCATTGAACTCGTGCATTACTTGGCCACTCTTTTCAAGACAGACTTCGTTTATCTCGCGTATTACTTGGCCACCAGACTTAAACTCAGTGTACGCAAATCCCGCGTACTCGTGGGCCACTTTATAACAATTCTTATACTCCTAAGAATTCGCGCATTACTTGGCCACTCTTTTCAGGACAGGCTTCGTCTAACTCGCGTATTACGAGGCCACTTATAAAAATTCTTATACTCCTAAGAATTCGCGCATTACTTGGCAACTCTTTTCAGGACAGGCTTCGTCTAACTCGCGTATTACGAGGCCACTTATAAAAATTCTTATACTCCTAACAATTCGCGCATAGCTTGGCCACTCTTTTCAAGACAGACTTCGCTTAACTCGCGTATTACTTGGCCCCTTATAAAAACTCTTACACTCCTAAGAACTCGCGCATTACTTGGCCACTTTACTTTAAGTCAGAGTCCGGAAATCTCGCGTCTTAGTTGGCCACTCTTTTCAAGACAGACTTTGTTTAACTCGCGTATTACGAGGCCACTTATAAAAATTCTTATACTCCTAAGAATTCGCGCATTACTTAGCCACTCTTTTCAGGACAGGCTTCGTCTAACTCGCGTATTACGAGGCCACTTATGTATTTATATCAGTCATGAGTTCCAATGAACTCGCGCATTACTTGATCACCTTACTAAAAGTCAGAGTCCGGAAATCTCGCGTATTACTTGGCCACCTTACTTAAAGTCAGAGTCCGAAAATCTCGCGTATTAGTTGGCCACTTTATAACAATTCTTATACTCCTAACAATTCGCGCATAGCTTGGCCACTCTTTTGAAGACAGACTTCGCTTAACTCGCGTATTACTTGGCCCCTTATAAAAATTCTTACACTCCTAAGAACTCGCGCATTACTTGGCCACTTTACTTTAAGTCAGAGTCCGGAAATCTCGCGTATTAGTTGGCCACTTTATAACAATTCTTATACTCCTTAGAATTCGCGCATTACTTGGCCACTCTTTTCAAGACAGACTTCGTTTATCTCGCGTATTACTTGGCCACCTTACTTATAGTCAGAGTTCGGAAATCTCGCGTATTAGTTGGCCACTTTATAACAATTCTTATACTCCTAAGAATTCGCGCATTACTTGGCCACTCTTTTCAGGACAGGCTTCGTCTAACTCGCGTATTACGAGGCCACTTATAAAAATTCTTATAATCCTAAGAATTCGCGCATTACTTGGCCACTCTTTTCAGGACAGGCTTCGTCTAACTCGCGTATTACGAGGCCACTTATGTATATATATCAGACCAGAGTTCCATTGAACTCGCGCATTACTTGATCACCTTACTAAAAGTCAGAGTCCGGAAATCTCGCGTATTACTTGGCCACCTTACTTAAAGTCAGAGTCCGAAAATCTCGCGTATTAGTTGGCCACTTTATAACAATTCTGATACTCCTAACAATTCGCGCATTACTTGTCCACTTTACTTTAAGTCAGAGTCCGGAAATCTCGCGCATTACTTGGCCACTTTACATTAAGTCAGAGTCCGGAAAGCTCACGTATTACTTGGCCACTTGATAAAAATTCTAATACTCCTAAGAATTCGCGCATTACTTGGCCACTCTTTTCAGGACAGGCTTCGTCTAACTCGCGTATTACTTGGCCACTTTTAAAAATTCTTATACTCCTAAGAACTCGCGCATTACTTGGCCAATTTACTTTAAGTCAGAGTCCGGAAATCTCGCGTATTAGTTGGCCACTTTATAACAATTCTTATACTCCTAAGAATTCGCGCATTACTTGGCCACTCTTTTCAGGACAGGCTTCGTCTAACTCGCGTATTACGAGGCCACTTATAAAAATTCTAAGACTCCTGAGAATTCGCGCATTACTTGGCCACTCTTTTCAGGACAGGCTTCGTCTAACTCGCGTATTACTTGGCCACTTTTAAAAATTCTTATACTCCTAAGAACTCGCGCATTACTTGGCCACTTTACTTTAAGTCAGAGTCCGGAAATCTCGCGTATTAGTTGGCCACTTTATAACAATTCTTATACTCCTAAGAATTCGCGCATTACTTGGCCACTCTTTTCAGGACAGGCTTCGTCTAACTCGCGTGTTACGAGGCCACTTATGGATTTATGTCAGTCATGAGGTCCATTGAACTCGCGCATTACTTGATCACCTTACTTAAAGTCAGAGTCCGGAAATCTCGCGTATTAGTTGGCCACTTTATAACAATTCTTATACTCCTAAGAATTCGCGCATTACTTGGCCACTCTTTTCAGGACAGGCTTCGTCTAACTCGCGTATTACGAGGCCACTTATGTATTTATATCATTCATGAGGTCCATTGAACTCGCGCATTACTCGATCACCTTACTTAAAGTCAGAGTCCGGAAATCTCGCGTATTACTTGGCCACTTTAGAAAAATTCTTATACTCCTATGAATTCGCGTATTACTTGGCCACTCTTTTCAAGACAGACTTTGTTTAACTCGCGTATTACGAGGCCACTCATGTATTTATATCAGTCCTGTGGTCCATTGAACTCGCGCATTACTTGGCCACTCTTTTCAGGACAGGCTTCGTCTAACTCGCGTATTACGAGGCCACTTATGTATTTATATCATTCATGAGGTCCATTGAACTCGCGCATTACTCGATCACCTTACTTAAAGTCAGAGTCCGGAAATCTCGCGTATTACTTGGCCACTTTAGAAAAATTCTTATACTCCTATGAATTCGCGTATTACTTGGCCACTCTTTTCAAGACAGACTTTGTTTAACTCGCGTATTACGAGGCCACTCATGTATTTATATCAGTCCTGTGGTCCATTGAACTCGCGCATTACTTGCCACTCTTTTCAAGACAGACTTAGTTTATCTCGCGTCTGACTTGGCCACCTTAATTATTGTCTGAGTTCGTTAATCTAGTGCTTTAGTTGGCCACATTATAACAATTCTTTTACTCCTAAGAATTCGCGCATTACTTGGCCACTCTTTTCAGGACAGGCTTCGTCTAACTCGCATATTACGAGGACACTTATGTATTTATATCAGTCATGAGGTGCATTGAACTCGCGCATTACTTGATCACCTTACTAAAAGTCAGAGTCCGGAAATCTCGCGTATTACTTGGCCACTCTTTTCAAGACAGACTTTGTTTAACTCGCGTATTACGAGGCCACTCATGTATTTATATCAGTCCTGTGGTCCATTGAACTCGTGCATTACTTGGCCACTCTTTTCAAGACAGACTTCGTTTATCTCGCGTATTACTTGGCCACCTTACTTATAGTCAGAGTTCGGAAATCTCGCGTATTAGTTGGCCACTTTATAACAATTCTTATACTCCTAAGAATTCGCGCATTACTTGGCCACTCTTTTCAGGACAGGCTTCGTCTAACTCGCGTATTACTAGGCCACTTATAAAAATTCTTATACTCCTAAGAATTTGCGCATTACTTAGCCACTCTTTTCAGGACAGGCTTCGTCTAACTCGCGTATTACGAGGCCACTTATGTATTTATATCAGTCATGAGTTCCATTGAACTCGCGCATTACTCGATCACCTTACTAAAAGTCAGAGTCCGGATATCTCGCGTATTACTTGGCCACTTTAGAAAAATTCTTATACTCCTATGAATTCGCGTATTACTTGGCCACTCTTTTCAAGACAGACTTTGTTAAACTCGCGTATTACGAGGCCACTCATGTATTTATATCAGTCCTGTGGTCCGTTGAACTCGTGCATTACTTGGCCACTCTTTTCAAGACAGACTTCGTTTATCTCGCGTATTACTTGGCCACCTTACTTAAAGTCAGAGTTCGGAAATCTCGCGTATTAGTTGGCCACTTTATAACAATTCTTATACTCCTAAGAATTCGCGCATTACTTGTCCACTCTTTTCATGACAGGCTTCGTCTAACTCGCATATTACGAGGCCACTTATGTATTTATATCAGTCCTGTGGTCCATTGAACTCGCGCATTACTTGATCACCTTACTAAAAGTCAGAGTCCGGAAATCTCGCGTATTACTTGGCCACTCTTTTCAAGACAGACTTTGTTTAACTCGCGTATTACGAGGCCACTCATGTATTTATATCAGTCCTGTGGTCCATTGAACTCGTGCATTACTTGGCCACTCTTTTCAAGACAGACTTCGTTTATCTCGCGTATTACTTGGCCACCTTACTTAAAGTCAGAGTCCGGAAATCTCGCGTATTAGTTGGCCACTTTATAACAATTCTTATACTCCTTAGAATTCGCGCATTACTTGGCCACTCTTTTCAGGACAGGCTTCGTCTAACTCGCGTATTACGAGGCCACTTATGTATTTATATCATTCATGAGGTCCATTGAACTCGCGCATTACTTGGCCACTCTTTTCAAGACAGACTTCGTTTATCTCGCGTATTACTTGGCCACCTTACTTAAAGTCAGAGTTCGGAAATCTCGCGTATTAGTTGGCCACTTTATGACAATTCTTATACTCATAAGAATTCGCGCATTACTTGGCCACTCTTTTCAGGACAGGCTTCGTCTAACTCGCGTATTACGAGGACACTTATGTATTTATATCAGTCATGATTTCCATTGAACTCGCGCATTACTTGATCACCTTACTAAAAGTCAGAGTCCGGAAATCTCGCGTATTACTTGGCCACTTTACTTTAAGTCAGAGTCCGGAAATCTCACGTATTACTTGGCCCCTTATAAAAATTCTTACACTCCTAAGAACTCGCGCATTACTTGGCCACTTTACTTTAAGTCAGAGTCCGGAAATCTCGCGCATTACTTGGCCACTTTACTTTAAGTCAGAGTCCGGAAATCTCACGTATTACTTGGCCACTTGATAAAAATTCTAATACTCCTAAGAATTCGCGCATTACTTGGCCACTCTTTTCAGGACAGGCTTCGTCTAACTCGCGTATTACTTGGCCACTTATAAAAATTCTTATACTCCTAAGAACTCGCGCATTACTTGGCCACTTTACTTTAAGTCAGAGTCCGGAAATCTCGCGTATTAGTTGGCCACTTTATAACAATTCTTATACTCCTAAGAATTCGCGCATTACTTGGCCACTCTTTTCAGGACAGGCTTCGTCTAACTCGCGTGTTACGAGGCCACTTATGTATTTATATCAGTCATGAGGTCCATTGAACTCGCGCATAACTTGATCACCTTACTTAAAGTCAGAGTCCGAAAATCTCGCGTATTAGTGGGCCACTTTATAACAATTCTTATACTCCTAACAATTCGCGCATTACTTGGACACTCGTTTCAAGACAGACTTCGTTTAACTCGCGTATTACTTGGCCACTTATAAAAATTCTTATACTCCTAAGAACTCGCGCATTACTTGGCCACTTTACTTTAAGTCAGAGTTCGGAAATCTCGCGTATTAGTTGGCCACTTTATAACAATTCTTATACTCCTAAGAATTCGCGCATTACTTGGCCACTCTTTTCAGGACAGGCTTCGTCTAACTCGCGTATTACGAGGCCACTTATGTTTTTATATCATTCATGAGGTCCATTGAACTCGCGCATTACTCGATCACCTTACTTAAAGTCAGAGTCCGGAAATCTCGCGTATTACTTGGCCACTTTAGAAAAATTCTTATACTCCTATGAATTCGCGTATTACTTGGCCACTCTTTTCAAGACAGACTTTGTTTAACTCGCGTATTACGAGGCCACTTATGTATTTATATCAGTCCTGTGGTCCATTGAACTCGCGCATTACTTGGCCACTCTTTTCAAGACAGACTTCGTTTATCTCGCGTATTACTTGGCCACCTTACTTAAAGTCAGAGTTCGGAAATCTCGTGTATTAGTTGGCCACTTTATAACAATTCTTATACTCATAAGAATTCGCGCATTACTTGGCCACTCTTTTCAGGACAGGCTTCGTCTAACTCGCGTATTACGAGGCCACTTATGTATTTATATCATTCATGAGGTCCATTGAACTCGCGCATTACTTGATCACCTTACTAAACGTCAGAGTCCGGAAATCTCGCGTATTACTTGGCCACTCTTTTCAAGACAGACTTTGTTTAACTCGCGTATTACGAGGCCACTCATGTATTTATATCAGTCCTGTGGTCCATTGAACTCGTGCATTACTTGGCCACTCTTTTCAAGACAGACTTCGTTTATCTCGCGCATTACTTGGCCACTTTACTTATACTCAGAGTTCAGAAATCTCGCGTATTAGTTGGCCACTTTATAACAATTCTTATACTCCTAAGAATTCGCGCATTACTTGGCCACTCTTTTCAGGACAGGCATCGTCTAACTCGCGTATTACGAGGCCACTTATGTATTTATATCATTCATGAGTTCCAATGAACTCGCGCATTACTTGATCACCTTACTAAAAGTCAGAGTCCGGAAATCTCGCGTATTACTTGGCCACCTTACTTAAAGTCAGAGTCCGAAAATCTCGCGTATTAGTTGGCCACTTTATAACAATTCTTATACTCCTAACAATTCGCGCATAGCTTGGCCACTCTTTTGAAGACAGACTTCGCTTAACTCGCATATTACTTGGCCCCTTATAAAAATTCTTACACTCCTAAGAACTCGCGCATTACTTGGCCACTTTAATTTAAGTCAGAGGCCGGAAATCTCGCGTATTAGTTGGCCACTTTATAACAATTCTTATACTCCTTAGAATTCGCGCATTACTTGGCCACTCTTTTCAAGACAGACTTCGTTTATCTCGCGTATTACTTGGCCACCTTACTTATAGTCAGAGTTCGGAAATCTCGCGTATTAGTTGGCCACTTTATAATAATTCTTATACTCCTAAGAATTCGCGCATTACTTGGCCACTCTTTTCAGGACAGGCTTCGTCTAACTTGCGTATTACGAGGCCACTTATAAAAATTCTTATAATCCTAAGAATTCGCGCATTACTTGGCCACTCTTTTCAGTACAGGCTTCGTCTAACTCGAGTATTACGAGGCCACTTATGTATTTATATCAGTCATGAGTTCCATTGAACTCGCGCACTACTTGATCACCTTACTAAAAGTCAGAGTCCGGAAATCTCGCGTATTACTTGGCCACCTTACTTAAAGTCAGAGTCCGGAAATCTCGAGTATTAGTTGGCCACTTTAGAAAAATTCTTATACTCCTATGAATTCGCGCATTACTTGGCCACTTTACTTTAAGTCAGAGTCTGGAAATCTCGCGCATTACTTGGCCACTTTACTTTAAGTCAGAGTCCGGAAATCTCACGTATTACTTGGCCACTTGATAAAAATTCTAATACTCCTAAGAATTCGCGCATTACTTGGCCACTCTTTTCAGGGCAGGCTTCGTCTAACTCGCGTATTACTTGGCCCCTTATAAAAATTCTTACACTCCTAAGAACTGGCGCATTACTTGCACACTTTACATTAAGTCAGAGTCCGCAAATCTCGCGTATTAGTTGGCCACTTTATAACAATTCTTATACTCCTAAGAATTCGCGCATTACTTGGCCACTCTTTTCAGGACAGGCTTCGTCTAACTCGCGTATTACGAGGCCACTTATGTATTTATATCAGTCATGAGGTCCATTGAACTCGCGCATTACTTGATCACCTTACTAAAAGTCAGAGTCCGGAAATATCGCGTATTACTTGGCCACTCTTTTCAATAAAGACTTTTTTTAACTCGCGTATTACGAGGCCACTTATAAAAATTCTTATACTCCTAAGAACTCGCGCATTACTTGGCCACTCTTTTCAGGACAGGCTTCGTCTAACTCGCGTATTACGAGGCCACTGATGTATTTATATCAGTCATGAGTTCCAATGAACTCGCGCATTACTTGATCACCTTACTAAAAGTCAGAGTTCGGAAATCTCGCGTATTAGTTGGCCACTTTATAACAATTCTTATACTCCTAAGAATTCGCGCATTACTTGGCCACTCTTTTCAAGACAGACTTCGTTTATCTCGCGTATTACTTGGCCACCTTACTTATAGTCAGAGTTCGGAAATCTCGCGTATTAGTTGGCCACTTTATAACAATTCTTATACTCCTAAGAATTCGCGCATTACTTGGCCAGTCTTTTCAGGACAGGCTTCGTCTAACTCGCGTATTGCGAGGCCACTTATAACAATTCTTATACTCCTAAGAATTCGCGCATTACTTGGCCACTCTTTTCAGGACAGTCTTCGTCTAACTCGCGTATTACGAGGCCACTTATAAAAATTCTTATACTCCTAACAATTCGCGCATAGCTTGGCCACTCTTTTCAAGACAGACTTCGCTTAACTCGCGTATTACTTGGCCCCTTATAAAAACTCTTACACTCCTAAGAACTCGCGCATTACTTGGCCACTTTACTTTAAGTCAGAGTCCGGAAATCTCGCGTCTTAGTTGGCCACTCTTTTCAAGACAGACTTTGTTTAACTCGCGTATTACGAGGCCACTTATAAAAATTCTTATACTCCTAAGAATTCGCGCATTACTTGGCCACTCTTTTCAGGACAGGCTTCGTCTAACTCGCGTATTACGAGGCCACTTATGTATTTATATCAGTCATGAGTTCCAATGAACTCGCGCATTACTTGATCACCTTACTAAAAGTCAGAGTTCGGAAATCTCGCGTATTACTTGGCCACCTTACTTAAAGTCAGAGTCCGGAAATCTCGCGTATTAGTTGGCCACTTTATAACAATTCTTATACTCCTAAGAATTCGCGCATTACTTGGCCACTCTTTTCAAGACAGACTTCGTTTATCTCGCGTATTACTTGGCCACCTTACTTAAAGTAGGAGTCCGGAAATCTCGCGTATTAGTTGGCCACTTTATAACAATTCTTATACTCCTAAGAACTCGCGCATTACTTGGCCACTTTACTTTAAGTCAGAGTCCGGAAATCTCGCGTATTACTTGGCCACTTTATAAAAATTCTTATACTCCTAAGAATTCGCGCATTACTGGGCCACTCTTTTTAAGACAGACTTCGTTTATCTCGCGTATTACTTGGCCACCTTACTTAAAGTCAGAGTTCGGAAATCTCGCGTATTAGTTGGCCACTTTATAACAATTCTTATACTCCTAAGAATTCGCGCATTACTTGGCCACTCTTTTCAAGACTGACTTTGTTTAACTCGCGTATTACGAGGCCACTTATAAAAATTCTTATACTCCTAAGAATTCGCGCATTACTTGGCCACTCTTTTCAGGACAGGCTTCGTCTAACTCGCGTATTACGAGGCCACTTATGTATTTATAGCAGTCAAGAGTTCCAATGAACTAGCGCATTACTTGATCACCTTACTAAAAGTCAGAGTCCGGGAAATCTCGCGTATTACTTGGCCACCTTACTTAAAGTCAGAGTCCGAAAATCTCGCGTATTAGTTGGCCACTTTATAACAATTCTTATACTCCTAACAATTCGCGCATAGCTTGGCCACTCTTTTCAAGACAGACTTTGTTTAACTCGCGTATTACTTGGCCCCTTATAAAAATTCTTACACTCCTAAGAACTCGCGCATTACTTGGCCACTTTACTTTAAGTCAGAGTCCGGAAATCTCGCGCATTACTTGGCCACTTTACTTTAAGTCAGAGTCCGGAAATCTCACGTATTACTTGGCCACTTGATAAAAATTCTAATACTCCTAAGAATTTGCGCATTACTTGGCCACTCTTTTCAGGACAGGCTTCGTCTAACTCGCGTATTACTTGGCCACTTTTAAAAATTCTTATACTCCTAAGAACTCGCGCATTACTTGGCCACTTTACTTTAAGTCAGAGTCTGGAAATCTCGCGTATTAGTTGTCCACTTTATAACAATTCTTATACTCCTAAGAATTCGCGCATTACTTGGCCACTCTTTTCAGGATAGGCTTCGTCTAACTCGCGTGTCACGAGGCCACTTATGTATTTATATCAGTCATGAGGTCCATTGAACTCGCGCATAACTTGATCACCTTACTTAAAGTCAGAGTCCGGAAATCTCGCGTATTAGTTGGCCACTTTATAACAATTCTTATACTCCTTAGAATTCGCGCATTACTTGGCCACTCTTTTCAGGACAGGCTTCGTCTAACTCGCGTATTACGAGGCCACTTATGTTTTTATATCATTCATGAGGTCCATTGAACTCGCGCATTACTCGATCACCTTACTTAAAGTCAGAGTCCGGAAATCTCGCGTATTACTTGGCCACTTTACTTTAAGTCAGAGTGCGGAAATCTCGCGTATTAGTTGGCCACTTTATAACAATTCTTATACTCCTAACAATTCGCGCATAGCTTGGCCACTCTTTTGAAGACAGACTTCGCTTAACTCGCGTATTACTTGGCCCCGTATAAAAATTCTTACACTCCTAAGAACTCGCGCATTACTTGGCCACTTTACTTTAAGTCAGAGTCCGGAAATCTCGCGTATTAGTTGGCCACTTTATAACAATTCTTATACTCCTTAGAATTCGCGCATTACTTGGCCACTCTTTTCAAGACAGACTTCGTTTATCTCGCGCATTACTTGGCCACCTTACTTTAATTCAGAGTTCGGAAATCTCGCGTATTAGTTGGCCACTTTATAACAATTCTTATACTCCTAAAAATTCGCGCATTACTTGGCCACTCTTTTCAGGACAGGCTTCGTCTAACTTGCGTATTACGAGGCCACTTATAAAAATTCTTATAATCCTAAGAATTCGCGCATTACTTGGCCACTCTTTTCAGGACAGGCTTCGTCTAACTCGCGTATTACGAGGCCACTTATGTATTTATATCAGTCATGAGTTCCATTGAACTCGCGCATTACTTGATCACCTTACTAAAAGTCAGAGTCCGGAAATCTCGCGTATTACTTGGCCACCTTACTTTTAGTCTGAGTCCGAAAATCTCGGGTATTAGTTGGCCACTTTATAACAATTCTTATACTCCTAACAATTCGCGCATTACTTGGCCACTTTACTTTAAGTCAGAGTCCGGAAATCTCGCGCATTACTTGGCCACTTTACTTTAAGTCAGAGTCCGGAAATCTCACGTATTACTTGGCCACTTGATAAAAATTCTAATACTCCTAAGAATTTGCGCATTACTTGGCCACTCTTTTCAGGACAGGCTTCGTCTAACTCGCGTATTACTTGGCCACTTTTAAAAATTCTTATACTCCTAAGAACTCGCGCATTACTTGGCCACTTTACTTTAAGTCAGAGTTCGGAAATCTCGCGTATTAGTTGTCCACTTTATAACAATTCTTATACTCCTAAGAATTCGCGCATTACTTGGCCACTCTTTTCAGGACAGGCTTCGTCTAACTCGCGTATTACGAGGCAACTTATGTATTTATATCAGTCATGAGGTCCATTGAACTCGCGCATTACGTGATCACCTTACTTAAAGTCAGAGTCCGGAAATCTCGCGTATTAGTTGGCCACTTTATAACAATTCTTATACTCCTAAGAATTCTCGCATTACTTGGCCACTCTTTTCAGGACAGGCTTCGTCTAACTCGCGTATTACGAGGCCACTTATCTATTTATATCATTCATGAGGTCCATTGAACTCGCGCATTACTCGATCACCTTACTTAAAGTCAGAGTCCGGAAATCTCGCGTATTACTTGGCCACTTTAGAAAAATTCTTATACTCCTATGAATTCGCGTATTACTTGGCCACTCTTTTCAAGACAGACTTTGTTTAACTCGCGTATTACGAGGCCACTCATGTATTTATATCAGTCCTGTGGTCCATTGAACTCGCGCATTACTTGGCCACTCACTTCAAGACAGAGTACGGTTATCTCGCGCATTACTTGGCCACCTTACTTAAGTCAGAGCCCGGAAATCTCGCGTATTAGTTGGCCACTTTATGACAATTCTTATACTCATAAGAATTCGCGCATTACTTGGCCACTCTTTTCAGGACAGGCTTCGTCTAACTCGCGTATTACGAGGACACTTATGTATTTATATCAGTCATGAGGTGCATTGAACTCGCGCATTACTTGATCACATTACTATAATTCAGAGTCCGGAAATCTCGCGTATTACTTGGCCACTCTTTTCAAGACAGACTTTGTTTAACTCGCGTATTACGAGGCCACTCATGTATTTATATCAGTCCTGTGGTCCATTGAACTCGTGCATTACTTGGCCACTCTTTTCAAGACAGACTTCGTTTATCTCGCGTATTACTTGGCCACTTATAAAAATTCTTACACTCCTAAGAACTCGCGCATTACTTGGCCACTTTACTTTAAGTCAGAGTCCGGAAATCTCGCGTATTAGTTGGCCACTTTATAACAATTCTTATACTCCTTAGAATTCGCGCATTACTTGGCCACTCTTTTCAAGACAGACTTCGTTTATCTCGCGTATTACTTGGCCACCTTACTTATAGTCAGAGTTCGGAAATCTCGCGTATTAGTTGGCCACTTTATAACAATTCTTATACTCCTAAGAATTCGCGCATTACTTGGCCACTCTTTTCAGGACAGGCTTCGTCTAACTCGCGTATTACTTGGCCCCATATAAAAATTCTTACACTCCTAAGAACTCGCGCATTACTTGGCCACTTTACTTTAAGTCAGAGTCCGGAAATCTCGCGTATTAGTTGGCCACTTTATAACAATTCTTATACTCCTTAGAATTCGCGCATTACTTGGCCACTCTTTTCAAGACAGACTTCGTTTATCTCGCGTATTACTTGGCCACCTTACTTATAGTCAGAGTTCGGAAATCTCGCGTATTAGTTGGCCACTTTATAACAATTCTTATACTCCTAAGAATTCGCGCATTACTTGGCCACTCTTTTCAGGACAGGCTTCGTCTAACTTGCGTATTACGAGGCCACTTATAAAAATTCTTATAATCCTAAGAATTCGCGCATTACTTGGCCACTCTTTTCAGGACAGGCTTCGTCTAACTCGCGTATTACGAGGCCACTTATGTATTTATATCAGTCATGAGTTCCATTGAACTCGCGCATTACTTGATCACCTTACTAAAAGTCAGAGTCCGGAAATCTCGCGTATTACTTGGCCACCTTATTTAAAGTCAGAGTCCGGAAATCTCGAGTATTAGTTGGCCACTTTAGAAAAATTCTTATACTCCTATGAATTCGCGCATTACTTGGCCACTTTACTTTAAGTCAGAGTCTGGAAATCTCGCGCATTACTTGGCCACTTTACTTTAAGTCAGAGTCCGGAAATCTCACGTATTACTTGGCCACTTGATAAAAATTCTAATACTCCTAAGAATTCGCGCATTACTTGGCCACTCTTTTCAGGACAGACTTCGTTTAACTCGCGTATTACGAGGCCACTTATGTATTTATATCAGTCCTGTGGTCCATTGAACTCGCGCATTACTTGGCCACTCTTTTCAAGACAGACTTCGTTTATCTCGCGTATTACTTGGCCACCTTACTTATAGTCAGATTAAGGAAATCACTAGTATTAGTTGGACAATATATAACAATTCTTATACTCCTAAGAATTCGCGCATTACTTGGCCACTCTTTTCAGGAATGGCTTCGTCTAACTCGCGTATTACGAGGCCACTTATGTTTTTATATCATTCATGAGGTCCATTGAACTCGCGCATTACTCGATCACCTTACTTAAAGTCAGAGTCCGGAAATCTCGCGTATTACTTGGCCACTCTTTTCAAGACAGACTTTGTTTAACTCGCGTATTACGAGGCCACTCATGTATTTATATCAGTCCTGTGGTCCATTGAACTCGTGCATTACTTGGCCACTCTTTTCAAGACAGACTTCGTTTATCTCGCGTATTACTTGGCCACCTTACTTATAGTCAGAGTTCGGAAATCTCGCGTATTAGTTGGCCACTTTATAACAATTCTTATACTCCTAAGAATTCGCGCATTACTTGGCCACTCTTTTCAGGACAGGCTTCGTCTAACTCGCGTATTACGAGGCCACTTATGTATTTATATCATTCATGAGGTCCATTGAACTCGCGCATTACTTGGCCACTCTTTTCAAGACAGACTTCGTTTATCTCGCGTATTACTTGGCCACCTTACTTATAGTCAGAGTTCGGAAATCTCGCGTATTAGTTGGCCACTTTATAACAATTCTTATACTCCTAAGAATTCGCGCATTACTTGGCCACTCTTTTCAGGACAGGCTTCGTCTAACTCGCGTATTACGAGGCCACTTATGTATTTATATCAGTCATGAGTTCCATTGAACTCGCGCATTACTTGATCACCTTACTAAAAGTCAGAGTCCGGAAATCTCGCGTATTACTTGGCCACTTTACTTTAAGGCAGAGTCCGGAAATCTCGCGTATTACTTGGCCCCTTATAAAAATTCTTACACTCCTAAGAACTCGCGCATTACTTGGCCACTTTACTTTAAGTCAGAGTCCGGAAATCTCGCGCATTACTTGGCCACTTTACTTTAAGTCAGAGTCCGGAAATCTCACGTATTACTTGGCCACTTGATAAAAATTCTAATACTCCTAAGAATTCGCGCATTACTTGGCCACTCTTTTCAGGACAGGCTTCGTCTAACTCGCGTATTACGAGGCCACTTTTAAAAATTCTTATACTCCTAAGAACTCGCGCATTACTTGGCCAATTTACTTTAAGTGAGAGTCCGGAAATCTCGCGTATTAGTTGGCCACTTTATAACAATTCTTATACTCCTAAGAATTCGCGCATTACTTGGCCACTCTTTTCAGGACAGGCTTCGTCTAACTCGCGTATTACTTGGCCCCTTATAAAAATTCTTACACTCCTAAGAATTCGCGCATTACTTGGCCACTCTTTTCAGGACAGGCTTCGTCTAACTCGTGTATTACTTGGCCACTTATAAAAATTCCTATACTCCTAACAATTCGCGCATAGCTTGGCCACTCTTTTCAAGACAGACTTCGCTTAACTCGCGTATTACTTGGCCCCTTATAAAAACTCTTACACTCCTAAGAACTCGCGCATTACTTGGCCACTTTACTTTAAGTCAGAGTCCGGAAATCTCGCGTCTTAGTTGGCCACTCTTTTCAAGACAGACTTTGTTTAACTCGCGTATTACGAGGCCACTTATAAAAATTCTTATACTCCTAAGAATTCGCGCATTACATGGCCACTCTTTTCAGGACAGGCTTCGTCTAACTCGCGTATTACGAGGCCACTTATGTATTTATATCAGTCATGAGTTCCAATGAACTCGCGCATTACTTGATCACATTACTTATTGTCAGAGTCCGGAAATCTCGCGTATTACTTGGCCACCTTACTTAAAGTCAGAGTCCGGAAATCTCGCGTATTAGTTGGCCACTTTATAACAATTCTTATACTCCTAAGAATTCGCGCATTACTTGGCCACTCTTTTCAAGACAGACTTCGTTTATCTCGCGTATTACTTGGCCACCTTACTTAAAGTCAGAGTTCGGAAATCTCGCGAATTAGTTGGCCACTTTATAACAATTCTTATACTCCTAAGAACTCGCGCATTACTTGGTCACTTTACTTTAAGTCAGAGTCCGGAAATCTCGCGTATTAGTTGGCCACTTTATAACAATTCTTATACTCCTAAGAATTCGCGCATTACTTGGCCACTCTTTTCAAGACAGACTTCGTTTATCTCGCGTATTACTTGGCCACCTTTCTTATACTCAGAGTTCGGAAATCTCGCGTATTAGTTGGCCACTTTATAACAATTCTTATACTCCTAAGAATTCGCGCATTACTTGGCCACTCTTTTCAAGACAGACTTTGTTTAACTCGCGTATTACGAGGCCACTTATAAAAATTCTTATACTCCTAAGAATTCGCGCATTACTTGGCCACTCGTTTCAGCACAGTCTTCGACTAACTCGCGTATCCCGTGGCCACTTATGTATTTATATCAGTCATGAGTTCCAATGAACTCGCGCATTACTTGATCACCTTACTTAAAGTCAGAGTCCGGAAATCTCGCGTATTACTTGGCCACCTTACTTAAAGTCAGAGTCCGAAAATCTCGCGTATTAGTTGGCCACTTTATAACAATTCTTATACTCCTAACAATTCGCGCATAGCTTGGCCACACTTTTGAAGACAGACTTCGCTTAACTCGCGTATTACTTGGCCACTTATAAAAATTCTTATACTCCTAAGAACTCGCGCATTACTTGGCCACTTTACTTTAAGTGAGAGTCCGGAAATCTCGCGTATTAGTTGGCCACTTTATAACAATTCTTATACTCCTAAGAACTCGCGCATTACTTGTCCACTCTTTTCAAGACAGACTTCGTTTATCTCGCGTATTACTTGGCCACCTTACTTAAAGTCAGAGTTCGGAAATCTCGCGTATTAGTTGGCCACTTTATAACAATTCTTATACTCCTAAGAATTCGCGCATTACTTGGCCACTCTTTTCAGGACAGGCTTCGTCTAACTCGCGTATTACTTGGCCACTTATAAAAATTCTTATACTCCTAAGAATTCGCGCATTACTTGGCCACTCTTTTCAGGACAGGCTTCGTCTAACTCGCGTATTACGAGGCCACTTATGTCATTATATCAGTCATGAGTTCCATTGAACTCGCGCATTACTTGATCACCTTACTAAAAGTCAGAGTCCGGAAATCTCGCGTATTACTTGGCCACCTTATTTAAAGTCAGAGTCCGGAAATCTCGAGTATTAGTTGGCCACTTTAGAAAAATTCTTATACTCCTATGAATTCGCGCATTACTTGGCCACTTTACTTTAAGTCAGAGTCTGGAAATCTCGCGCATTACTTGGCCACTTTACTTTAAGTCAGAGTCCGGAAATCTCACGTATTACTTGGCCATTTTATAAAAATTCTAAGACTCCTAAGAATTCGCGCATTACTTGGCCACTCTTTTCAGGACAGGCTTAGTCTAACTCGCGTATTACTTGGCCACTTATAAGTATTCTTATACTCCTAAGAACTCGCGCATTACTTGGCCACCCTACTTTAAGTCAGAGTCTGCAACTCTCGCGTATTGTTTTGCCACATTATAACAATTCTTATACTCCTAAGAATTCGCGCATTACTTGGCCACTCTTTTCAGGACAGGCTTCGTCTAACTCGCGTGTTACGAGGCCACTTATGTATTTATATCAGTCATGAGGTCCATTGTACTCGCGCATTATTTGATCACCTTACTTAAAGTCAGAGTCCGGAAATCTCACGTATTAGTTGGCCACTTTATAACAATTCTTATACTCCTTAGAATTCGCGCATTACTTGGCCACTCTTTTCAGGACTGGCTTCGTCTAACTCGCGTATTACGAGGCCACTTATGTTTTTATATCATTCATGAGGTCCATTGAACTCGCGCATTACTCGATCACCTTACTTAAAGTCAGAGTCCGGAAATCTCGCGTATTACTTGGCCACTTTAGAAAAATTCGTATACTCCTATGAAGTCGCGTATTACTTGGCCACTCTTTTCAAGACAGACTTTGTTTAACTCGCGTATTACGAGGCCACTCATGTATTTATATCAGTCCTGTGGTCCATTGAACTCGTGCATTACTTGGCCACTCTTTTCAAGACAGACTTCGTTTATCTCGCGTATTACTTGGCCACCTTACTTATATTCAGAGTGCGGAAATATCGCGTATTAGTTGGCCACTTTATAACAATTCTTATACTCCTAAGAACTCGCGCATTACTTGGCCACTTTACTTTAAGTCAGAGTCCGAAAATCTCGCGTATTAGTTGGCCACTTTATAACAATTCTTATACTCCTAAGAATTCTCGCATTACTTGGCCACTCTTTTCAGGACAGGCTTCGTCTAACTCGCGTATTACGAGGCCACTTATAAAAATTCTTATACTCCTAAGAATTCGCGCATTACTTGGCCACTCTTTTCAGGACAGGCTTCGTCTAACTCGCGTATTACGAGGCCACTTATAAAAATTCTTATACTCCTAACAATTCGCGCATAGCTTGGCCACTCTTTTCAAGACAGACTTCGCTTAACTCGCGTATTACTTGGCCCCTTATAAAAAACTCTTACACTACTAAGAACTCGCGCATTACTTGGCCACTTTACTTTAAGTCAGAGTCCGGAAATCTCGCGTCTTAGTTGGCCACTCTTTTCAAGACAGACTTTGTTTAACTCGCGTATTACGAGGCCACTTATAAAAATTCCTATACTCCTAAGAATTCGCGCATTACATGGCCACTCTTTTCAGGACAGGCTTCGTCTAACTCGCGTATTACGAGGCCACTTATGTATTTATATCAGTCATGAGTTCCAATGAACTCGCGCATTACTTGATCACCTTACTAAAAGTCAGAGTCCGGAAATCTCGCGTATTACTTGGCCACCTTACTTAAAGTCAGAGTCCGGAAATCTCGCGTATTAGTTGGCCACTTTATAACAATTCTTATACTCCTAAGAATTCGCGCATTACTTGGCCACTCTTTTCAAGACAGACTTCGTTTATCTCGCGTATTACTTGGCCACCTTACTTATAGTCAGAGTTCGGAAATCTCGCGTATTAGTTGGCCACTTTATAACAATTCTTATACTCCTAAGAACTCGCGCATTACTTGGCCACTTTACTTTAAGTCAGAGTCCGGAAATCTCGCGTATTAGTTGGCCACTTTATAACAATTCTTATACTCCTAAGAATTCGCGCATTACTTGGCCACTCTTTTCAAGACAGACTTCGTTTATCTCGCGTATTACTTGGCCACCTTTCTTTTAGTCAGAGTTGGGAAATCTCGCGTATTAGTTGGCCACTTCATAACAATTCTTATACTCCTAAGAACTCGCGCATTACTTGGCCACTCTTTTCAAGACAGACTTTGTTTAACTCGCGTATTACGAGGCCACTTATAAAAATTCTTATACTCCTAAGAACTCGCGCATTACTTGGCCACTCTTTTCAGGACAGGCTTCGTCTAACTCGCGTATTACGAGGCCACTTATGTATTTATATCAGTAAATAGTTCCAATGAACTAGCGCATTACTTGATCACATTAAGAAAAGACAGAGTCCGGAAATCTCGCGTATTACTTGGCCACCTTACTTAAAGTCAGAGTCCGAAAATCTCGCGTATTAGTTGGCCACTTTATAACAATTCTTATACTCCTAACAATTCGCGCATAGCTTGGCCACACTTTTGAAGACAGACTTCGCTTAACTCGCGTATTCCTTGCCACCTTATAAAAATTCTTATACTCCTAAGAACTCGCGCATTACTTGGCCACTTTACTTTAAGTCAGAGTCCGGAAATCTCGCGTATTAGTTGGCCACTTTATAACAATTCTTATACTCCTAAGAACTCGCGCATTACTTGTCCACTCTTTTCAAGACAGACTTCGTTTATCTCGCGTATTACTTGGCCACCTTACTTAAAGTCAGAGTTCGGAAATCTCGCGTATTAGTTGGCCACTTTATAACAATTCTTATACTCCTAAGAAATCGCGCATTACTTGGCCACTCTTTTCAGGACAGGCTTCGTATAACACGCGTATTACGAGGCCACTTATAAAAATTGTTATAATCATATGAACTCGCGCATTACTTGGCCACTCTTTTCAGGACAGGCTTCGTCTAACTCGCGTATTACGAGGCCACTTATGTATTTATATCAGTCATGAGTTCCATTGAACTCGCGCATTACTTGATCACCTTACTAAAAGTCAGAGTCCGGAAATCTCGCGTATTACTTGGCCACCTTACTTAAAGTCAGAGTCCGAAAATCTCGCGTATTAGTTGGCCACTTTATAACAATTCTGATACTCCTAACACTTCGCGCATTACTTGGCCACTTTACTTTAAGTCAGAGTCCGGAAATCTCGCGCATTACTTGGCCACTTTACTTTAAGTCAGAGTCCGGAAATCTCACGTATTACTTGGCCACTTGATAAAAATTCTAATACTCCTAAGAATTAGCGCATTACTTGGCCACTCTTTTCAAGACAGACTTCGTTTAACTCGCGTATTACTTGGCCACTTATAAGTATTCTTATACTCCTAAGAACTCGCGCATTACTTGGCCACCCTACTTTAAGTCAGAGTCTGCAACTCTCGCGTATTGTTTTGCCACATTATAACAATTCTTATACTCCTAAGAATTCGCGCATTACTTGGCCACTCTTTTCAGGACAGGCTTCGTCTAACTCGCGTGTTACGAGGCCACTTATGTATTTATATCAGTCATGAGGTCCATTGAACTCGCGCATAATTTGATCACCTTACTTAAAGTCAGAGTCCGGAAATCTCGCGTATTAGTTGGCCACTTTATAACAATTCTTATACTCCTAAGAATTCTCGCATTACTTGGCCACTCTTTTCAGGACAGGCTTCGTCTAACTCGCGTATTACGAGGCCACTTATGTTTTTATATCATTCATGAGGTCCATTGAACTCGCGCATTACTCGATCACCTTACTTAAAGTCAGAGTCCGGAAATCTCGCGTATTACTTGGCCACTTTAGAAAAATTCTTATACTCCTATGAATTCGCGTATTACTTGGCCACTCTTTTCAAGACAGACTTTGTTTAACTCGTGTATTACGAGGCCACTCATGTATTTATATCAGTCCTGTGGTCCATTGAACTCGTGCATTACTTGGCCACTCTTTTCAAGACAGACTTCGTTTATCTCGCGTATTACTTGGCCACCTTACTTATAGTCAGAGCACGGAAATCTCGCGTATTAGTTGGCCACTTTATAACAATTCTTATACTCCTAAGAATTCGCGCATTACTTGGCCACTCTTTTCAGGACAGGCTTCGTCTAATTCGCATATTACGAGGCCACTTATGTATTTATATCAGTCATGAGGTCCATTGAACTCGCGCATTACTCGATCACCTTACTTAAAGTCAGAGTCCGGAAATCTCGCGTATTACTTGGCCACTCTTTTCAAGACAGACTTTGTTTAACTCGCGTATTACGAGGCCACTCATGTATTTATATCAGTCCTGTGGTCCATTGAACTCGTGCATTACTTGGCCACTCTTTTCAAGACAGACTTCGTTTATCTCGCGTATTACTTGGCCACCTTACTTATAGTCAGAGTTCGGAAATCTCGCGTATTAGTTGGCCACTTTATAACAATTCTTATACTCGTAAGTATTCGCGCATTACTTGGCCACTCTTTTCAGGACAGGCTTCGTCTAACTCGCGTATTACGAGGCCACTTATAAAAATTCTTATACTCCTAAGAATTTGCGCATTACTTAGCCACTCTTTTCAGGACAGGCTTCGTCTAACTCGCGTATTACGAGGCCACTTATGTATTTATATCAGTCATGAGTTCCATTGAACTCGCGCATTACTTGATCACCTTACTAAAAGTCAGAGTCCGGAAATCTCGCGTATTAGTTGGCCACTCATTTCACGACAGACGTTGTGTAACTCGCGTATTACGAGGCCACTCATGTATTTATATCAGTCCTGTGGTCCATTGAACTCGTGCATTACTTGGCCACTCTTTTCAAGACAGACTTCGTTTATCTCGCGTATTACTTGGCCACCTTACTTATAGTCAGAGTTCGGAAATCTCGCGTATTAGTTGGCCACTTTATGACAATTCTTATACTCATAAGAATTCGCGCATTACTTGGCCACTCTTTTCAGGACAGGCTTCGTCTAACTCGCATATTACGAGGACACTTATGTATTTATATCAGTCATGAGGTGCATTGAACTCGCGCATTACTTGATCACCTTACTAAAAGTCAGAGTCCGGATATCTCGCGTATTACTTGGCCACTCTTTTCAAGACAGACTTTGTTTAACTCGCGTATTACGAGGCCACTGATGTATTTATATCAGTCCTGTCGTCCAGTGAACTCGCGCATGACTTGGCCACTCTTTTCAAGACAGACGTCGTTTATCTCGCGTATTGCTTGGCCACCTTACTTAAAGTCAGAGTCCGAAAATCTCGCGTATTAGTTAGCCACTTTATAACAATTCTTATACTCCTTAGAATTCGCGCATTACTTGGCCACTCTTTTCAGGACAGGCTTCGTCTAACTCGCGTATTACGAGGCCACTTATGTATTTATATCATTCATGAGGTCCATTGAACTCGCGCATTACTTGGCCACTCTTTTCAAGACAGACTTCGTTTATCTTGAGTATTACTTGGCCACCTTACTTATAGTCAGATTTCGGAAATCTCGCGTATTAGTTGGCCACTTTATAACAATTCTTATACTCCTAAGAATTCGCGCATTACTTGGCCACTCTCTTCAGGACAGGCTTCGTCTAACTCGCGTATTACGAGGCCACTTATGTATTTATATCAGTCATGAGTTCCATTGAACTCGCGCATTACTTGATCACCTTACTAAAAGTCAGAGTCCGGAAATCTCGCGTATTACTTGGCCACTTTACTTTAAGTCAGAGTCCGGAAATCTCACGTATTACTTGCCCCTTATAAAAATTCTTACACTCCTAAGAACTCGCGCATTACTTGGCCACTTTACTTTAAGTCAGAGTCCGGAAATCTCGCGCATTACTTGGCCACTTTACTTTAAGTCAGAGTCCGGAAATCTCACGTATTACTTGGCCACTTGATAAAAATTCTAATACTCCTAAGAATTCGCGCATTACTTGGCCACTCTTTTCAGGACAGGCTTCGTCTAACTCGCGTATTACGAGGCCACTTATGTATTTATATCAGTCATGAGTTCCATTGAACTCGCGCATTACTTGATCACCTTACTTAAAGTCAGAGTTCGGAAATCTCGCGTATTAGTTGGCCACTTTATAACAATTCTTATACTCCTAAGAATTCGCGCATTACTTGGCCACTCTTTTCAGGACAGGCTTCGTCTAACTCGCGTATTACGAGGCCACTTATGTATTTATATCAGTCATGAGTTCCATTGAACTCGCGCATTACTTGATCACCTTACTTTAAGTCAGAGTTCGGAAATCTCGCGTATTAGTTGGCCACTTTATAACAATTCTTATACTCCTAAGAATTCGCGCATTACTTGGCCACTCTTTTCAGGACAGGCTTCGTCTAACTCGCATATTACGAGGCCACTTATGTATTTATATCAGTCCTGAGGTCCATTGAACTCGCGCATTACTTGATCACCTTACTAAAAGTCAGAGTCCGGAAATCTCGCGTATTACTTGGCCACTCTTTTCAAGACAGACTTTGTTAAACTCGCGTATTACGAGGCCACTCATGTATTTATATCAGTCCTGTGGTCCATTGAACTCGTGCATTACTTGGCCACTCTTTTCAAGACAGACTTCGTTTATCTCGCGTATTACTTGGCCACTTTACTTTAAGTCAGAGTCCGGAAATCTCGCGTATTAGTTGGCCACTTTATAACAATTCTTATACTCCTTAGAATTCGCGCATTACTTGGCCACTCTTTTCAGGACAGGCTTCGTCTAACTCGCGTATTACGAGGCCACTTATGTATTTATATCATTCATGAGGTCCATTGAACTCGCGCATTACTTGGCCACTCTTTTCAAGACAGACTTCGTTTATCTCGCGTATTACTTGGCCACCTTACTTATAGTCAGAGTTCGGAAATCTCGCGTATTAGTTGGCCACTTTATAACAATTCTTATACTCCTAAGAATTCGCGCATTACTTGGCCACTCTTTTCAGGACAGGCTTCGTCTAACTCGCGTATTACGAGGCCACTTATGTATTTATATCAGTCATGAGTTCCATTGAACTCGCGCATTACTTGATCACCTTACTAAAAGTCAGAGTCCGGAAATCTCGCGTATTACTTGGCCACTTTACTTTAAGGCAGAGTCCGGAAATCTCACGTATTACTTGGCCCCTTATAAAAATTCTTACACTCCTAAGAACTCGCGCATTACTTGGCCACTTTACTTTAAGTCAGAGTCCAGAAATCTCGCGCATTACTTTGTCACTTTACTTTAAGTCAGAGTCCGGAAATCTCACGTATTACTTGGCCACTTGATAAAAATTCTAATACTCCTAAGAATTCGCGCATTACTTGGCCACTCTTTTCAGGACAGGCTTCGTCTAACTCGCGTATTACTTGGCCACTTTCAAAAAATTCTTATACTCCTAAGAACTCGCGCATTACTTGGCCAATTTACTTTAAGTCAGAGTCCGGAAATCTCGCGTATTAGTTGGCCACTTTATAACAATTCTTATACTCCTAAGAATTCGCGCATTACTTGGCCACTCTTTTCAGGACAGGCCTCGTCTAACTCGCGTATTACGAGGCCACTTATAAAAATTCTTATACTCCTAAGAATTCGCGCATTACTTGGCCACTCTTTTCAGGACAGGCTTCGTCTAACTCGCGTATTACGAGGCCACTTATAAAAATTCTTATACTCCTAACAATTCGCGCATAGCTTGGCCACTCTTTTCAAGACAGACTTCGCTTAACTCGCGTATTACTTGGCCCCTTATAAAAACTCTTACACTCCCTAAGAACTCGCGCATTACTTGGCCACTTTACTTTAAGTCAGAGTCCGGAAATCTCGCGTCTTAGTTGGCCACTCTTTTCAAGACAGACTTTGTTTAACTCGCGTATTACAGGAGGCCACTTATAAAAATTCTTATACTCCTAAGAATTCGCGCATTACTTGGCCACTCTTTTCAGGACAGGCTTCGTCTAACTCGCGTATTACGAGGCCACTTATGTATTTATATCAGTCATGAGTTCCAATGAACTCGCGCATTACTTGATCACCTTACTAAAAGTCAGAGACCGGAAATCTCGCGTATTACTTGGCCACCTTACTTAAAGTCAGAGTCCGGAAATCTCGCGTATTAGTTGGCCACTTTATAACAATTCTTATACTCCTAAGAATTCGCGCATTACTTGGCCACTCTTTTCAAGACAGACTTCGTTTATCTCGCGTATTACTTGGCCACCTTACTTAAAGTCAGAGTTCGGAAATCTCGCGTATTAGTTGGCCACTTTATAACAATTCTTATACTCCTAAGAACTCGCGCATTACTTGGCCACTTTACTTTAAGTCAGAGTCCGGAAATCTCGCGTATTAGTTGGCCACTTTATAACAATTCTTATACTCCTAAGAATTCGCGCATTACTTGGCCACTCTTTTCAAGACAGACTTCGTTTATCTCGCGTATTACTTGGCCACCTTACTTAAAGTCAGAGTTCGGAAATCTCGCGTATTAGTTGGCCACTTTATAACAATTCTTATACTCCTAAGAATTCGCGCATTACTTGGCCACTCTTTTCAAGACAGACTTTGTTTAACTCGCGTATTACGAGGCCACTTATAAAAATTCTTATACTCCTAAGAATTCGCGCATTACTTGGCCACTCTTTTCAGGACAGGCTTCGTCTAACTCGCGTATTACGAGGCCACTTATATATTTATATCAGTCATGAGTTCCAATGAACTCGCGCATTACTTGATCACCTTACTAAAAGTCAGAGTCCGGAAATCTCGCGTATTACTTGGCCACCTTACTTAAAGTCAGAGTCCGAAAATCTCGCGTATTAGTTGGCCACTTTATAACAATTCTTATACTCCTAACAATTCGCGCATAGCTTGGCCACTCTTTTGAAGACAGACTTCGCTTAACTCGCGTATTACTTGGCCACTTATAAAAATTCTGATACTCCTAAGAACTCGCGCATTACTTGGCCACTTTACTTTAAGTCAGAGTCCGGAAATCTCGCGTATTAGTTGGCCACTTTATAACAATTCTTATACTCGTAAGAATTCGCGCATTACTTGGCCACTCTTTTCAAGACAGACTTCGTTTATCTCGCGTATTACTTGGCCACCTTACTTAAAGTCAGAGTTCGGAAATCTCGCGTATTAGTTGGCCACTTTATAACAATTCTTATACTCCTAAGAATTCGCGCATTACTTGGCCACTCTTTTCAAGACAGACTTTGTTTAACTCGCGTATTACGAGGCCACTTATAAAAATTCTTATACTCCTAAGAATTCGCGCATTACTTGGCCACTCTTTTCAGGACAGGCTTCGTCTAACTCGCGTATTACGAGGCCACTTATGTATTTATATCAGTCATGAGTTCCAATGAACTCGCGCATTACTTGATCACCTTACTAAAAGTCAGAGTCCGGAAATCTCGCGTATTACTTGGCCACCTTACTTAAAGTCAGAGTCCGAAAATCTCGCGTATTAGTTGGCCACTTTATAACAATTCTTATACTCCTAACAATTCGCGCATAGCTTGGCCACTCTTTTGAAGACAGACTTCGCTTAACTCGCGTATTACTTGGCCCCTTATAAAAATTCTTACACTCCTAAGAACTCGCGCATTACTTGGCCACTTTACTTTAAGTCAGAGTCCGGAAATCTCGCGTATTAGTTGGCCACTTTATAACAATTCTTATACTCATTAGAATTCGCGCATTACTTGGCCACTCTTTTCAAGACAGACTTCGTTTATCTCGCGTATTACTTGGCCACCTTACTTAAAGTCAGAGTTCGGAAATCTCGCGTATTAGTTGGCCACTTTATAACAATTCTTATACTCCTAAGAATTCGCGCATTACTTGGCCACTCTTTTCAGGACAGGCTTCGTCTAACTCGCGTATTACGAGGCCACTTATAAAAATTCTTATAATCCTAAGAATTCGCGCATTACTTGGCCACTCTTTTCAGGACAGGCTTCGTCTAACGCGCGTATGACGAGGGCACTTATGTATTTATAGCCGGCATGAGTTCCCTTGAACTCGCGCATTACTTGATCACCTTACTAAAAGTCAGATTCCGGAAATCTCGCGTATTACTTGGCCACCTTACTTAAAGTCAGAGTCCGGAAATCTCGAGTATTAGTTGGCCACTTTATAAAAATTCTTATACTCCTATGAATTCGCGCATTACTTGGCCACTTTACTTTAAGTCAGAGTCCGGAAATCTCGCGCATTACTTGGCCACTTTACTTTAAGTCAGAGTCCGGAAATCTCACGTATTACTTGGCCACTTGATAAAAATTCTAATACTCCTAAGAATTCGCGCATTACTTGGCCACTCTTTTCAGGACAGGCTTCGTCTAACTCGCGTATTACTTGGCCACTTTTAAAAATTCTTATACTCCTAAGAACTCGCTCATTACTTGGCCACTTTACTTTAAGTCAGAGTCTGGAAATCTCGCGCATTAGTTGGCCACTTAAAACAATTCTTATACTCCTAAGAATGCGCGCATGACGTGGCGACTCTGTTCAGGACAGGCTTCATCTAACTCGCGTGTTACGAGGCCACTTATGTATTTATATCAGTCATGAGGTCCATTGAACTCGCGCATAATTTGATCACCTTACTTAAAGTCAGAGTCCGGAAATCTCGCGTATTAGTTGGCCACTTTATAACAATTCTTATACTCCTTAGAATTCGCGCATTACTTGGCCACTCTTTTCAGGACAGGCTTCGTCTAACTCGCGTATTACGAGGCCACTTATGTTTTTATATCATTCATGAGGTCCATTGAACTCGCGCATTACTCGATCACCTTACTTAAAGTCAGAGTCCGGAAATCTCGCGTATTACTTGGCCACTTTAGAAAAATTCTTATACTCCTATGAATTCGCGTATTACTTGGCCACTCTTTTCAAGACAGACTTTGTTTAACTCGCGTATTACGAGGCCACTCATGTATTTATATCAGTCCTGTGGTCCATTGAACTCGCGCATTACTTGGCCACTCTTTTCAAGACAGACTTCGTTTATCTCGCGTATTACTTGGCCACCTTACTTATAGTCAGAGCACGGAAATCTCGCGTATTAGTTGGCCACTTTATAAAAATTCTTATACTCCTAAGAATTCGCGCATTACTTGGCCACTCTTTTCAGGACAGGCTTCGTCTGAATCGCATATTACGAGGCCACTTATGTATTTATATCAGTCATGAGGTCCATTGAACTCGCGCATTACTTGATCACCTTACTAAACGTCAGAGTCCGGAAATCTCGCGTATTACTTGGCCACTCTTTTCAAGACAGACTTTGTTAAACTCGCGTATTACGAGGCCACTCATGTATTTATATCAGTCCTGTGGTCCATTGAACTCGTGCATTACTTGGCCACTCTTTTCAAGACAGACTTCGTTTATCTCGCGTATTACTTGGCCACCTTACTTAAAGTCAGAGTTCGGAAATCTCGCGTATTAGTTGGCCACTTTATAACAATTCTTATACTCCTAAGAATTCGCGCATTACTTGGCCACTCTTTTCAAGACAGGCTTCGTCTAACTCGCGTATTACTTGGCCACCTTACTTATACTCCAGAGTTCGGAAATCTCGCGAATTAGTTGGCCACTTTATAACAATTCTTATACTCCTAAGAACTCGCGCATTACTTGGCCACTTTACTTTAAGTCAGAGTCCGGAAATCTCGCGTATTAGTTGGCCACTTTATAACAATTCTTATACTCCTAAGAATTCGCGCATTACTTGGCCACTCTTTTCAAGACAGACTTCGTTTATCTCGCGTATTACTTGGCCACCTTACTTAAAGTCAGAGTTCGGAAATCTCGCGTATTAGTTGGCCACTTTATAACAATTCTTATACTCCTAAGAATTCGCGCATTACTTGGCCACTCTTTTCAAGACTGACTTTGTTTAACTCGCGTATTACGAGGCCACTTATAAAAATTCTTATACTCCTAAGAATTCGCGCATTACTTGGCCACTCTTTTCAGGACAGGCTTCGTCTAACTCGCGTATTACGAGGCCACTTATGTATTTATATCAGTCATGAGTTCCAATGAACTCGCGCATTACTTGATCACCTTACTAAAAGTCAGAGTCCGGAAATCTCGCGTATTACTTGGCCACCTTACTTAAAGTCAGAGTCCGAAAATCTCGCGTATTAGTTGGCCACTTTATAACAATTCTTATACTCCTAACAATTCGCGCATAGCTTGGCCACTCTTTTGAAGACAGACTTCGCTTAACACGCGTATTACTTGGCCCCTTATAAAAATTCTTACACTCCTAAGAACTCGCGCATTACTTGGCCACTTTACTTTAAGTCAGAGTCCGGAAATCTCGCGTATTAGTTGGCCACTTTATAACAATTCTTCTACTCCTTAGAATTCGCGCATTACTTGGCCACTCTTTTCAAGACTGACTTCGTTTATCTCGCGTATTACTTGGCCACCTTACTTAAAGTCAGAGTTCGGAAATCTCGCGTATTAGTTGGCCACTTTATAACAATTCTTATACTCCTAAGAATTCGCGCATTACTTGGCCACTCTTTTCAGGACAGGCTTCGTCTAACTTGCGTATTACGAGGCCACTTATAAAAAATTCTTATAATCCTAAGAATTCGCGCATTACTTGGCCACTCTTTTCAGGACAGGCTTCGTCTAACTCGCGTATTACGAGGCCACTTATGTATTTATATCAGTCATGAGTTCCATTGAACTCGCGCATTACTTGATCACCTTACTAAAAGTCAGAGTCCGGAAATCTCGCGCATTACTTGGCCACCTTATTTAAAGTCAGAGTCCGGAAATCTCGAGTATTAGTTGGCCACTTTAGAAAAATTCTTATACTCCTATGAATTCGCGCATTACTTGGCCACTTTACTTTAAGTCAGAGTCTGGAAATCTCGCGCATTACTTGGCCACTTTACTTTAAGTCAGAGTCCGGAAATCTCACGTATTACTTGGCCACTTGATAAAAATTCTAATACTCCTAAGAATTCGCGCATTACTTGGCCACTCTTTTCAGGACAGACTTCGTCTAACTCGCGTATTACTTGGCCACTTATAAAAATTCTTACACTCCTAAGAATTCGCGCATTACTTGGCCACTCTTTTCAGGACAGGCTTCGTCTAACTCGCGTGTTACGAGGCCACTTATGTATTTATATCAGTCATGAGGTCCATTGAACTCGCGCATAACTTGATCACCTTACTTAAAGTCAGAGTCCGGAAATCTCGCGTATTACTTGGCCACTTTAGAAAAATTCTTATACTCCTTAGAATTCGCGCATTACTCGGCCACTCTTTTCAGGACAGGCTTCGTCTAACTCGCGTATTACGAGGCCACTTATCTATTTATATCATTCATGAGGTCCATTGAACTCGCGCATAACTTGATCACCTTACTTAAAGTCAGAGTCCGGAAATCTCGCGTATTACTTGGCCACTTTAGAAAAATTCTTATACTCCTATGAATTCGCGTATTACTTGGCCACTCTTTTCAAGACAGACTTTGTTTAACTCGCGTATTACGAGGCCACTCATGTATTTATATCAGTCCTGTGGTCCATTGAACTCGCGCATTACTTGGCCACTCTTTTCAAGACAGACTTCGTTTATCTCGCGTATTACTTGGCCACCTTACTTAAAGTCAGAGTTCGGTAATCTCGCGTATTAGTTGGCCACTTTATAACAATTCTCATACTCCTAAGAATTCGCGCATTACTTGGCCACTCTTTTCAGGACAGGCTTCGTCTAACTCGCATATTACGAGGCCACTTATGTATTTATATCAGTCATGAGGTCCATTGAACTCGCGCATTACTTGATCACCTTACTAAACGTCAGAGTCCGGAAATCTCGCGTATTACTTGGCCACTCTTTTCAAGACAGACTTTGTTTAACTCGCGTATTACGAGGCCACTCATGTATTTATATCAGTCCTGTGGTCCATTGAACTCGTGCATTACTTGGCCACTCTTTTCAAGACAGACTTCGTTTATCTCGCGTATTACTTGGCCACCTTACTTATAGTCAGAGTTCGGAAATCTCGCGTATTAGTTGGCCACTTTATAACAATTCTTATACTCCTAAGAATTCGCGCATTACTTGGCCACTCTTTTCAGGACAGGCTTCGTCTAACTCGCGTATTACGAGGCCACTTATAAAAATTCTTATACTCCTAAGAATTTGCGCATTACTTAGCCACTCTTTTCAGGACAGGCTTCGTCTAACTCGCGTATTACGAGGCCACTTATGTATTTATATCAGTCCTGTGGTCCATTGAACTCGCGCATTACTTGATCACCTTACTAAAAGTCAGAGTCCGGAAATCTCGCGTATTACTTGGCCACTTTAGAAAAATTCTTATACTCCTATGAATTCGCGTATTACTTGGCCACTCTTTTCAAGACAGACTTTGTTTAACTCGCGTATTACGAGGCCACTCATGTATTTATATCAGTCCTGTGGTCCATTGAACTCGTGCATTACTTGGCCACTCTTTTCAAGACAGACTTCGTTTATCTCGCGCATTACTTGGCCACCTTACTTATAGTCAGAGTTCGGAAATCTCGCGTATTAGTTGGCCACTTTATGACAATTCTTATACTCATAAGAATTCGCGCATTACTTGGCCACTCTTTTCAGGACAGGCTTCGTCTAACTCGCATATTACGAGGCCACTTATGTTTTTATATCATTCATGAGGTCCATTGAACTCGCGCATTACTAGATCACCATACTAAAAGTCAGAGTCCGGAAATCTCGCGTATTACTTGGCCACTCTTTTCAAGACAGACTTTGTTTAACTCGCGTATTACGAGGCCACTCATGTATTTATATCAGTCCTGTGGTCCATTGAACTCGTGCATTACTTGGCCACTCTTTTCAAGACAGACTTCGTTTATCTCGCGCATTACTTGGCCACTTTACTTTAAGTCAGAGTCCGGAAATCTCGCGTATTAGTTGGCCACTTTATAACAATTCTTATACTTCTTAGAATTCGCGCATTAGTTGGCCACTCTTTTCAGGACAGGCATCGTCTAACTCGCGTATTACGAGGCCACTTATGTATTTATATCATTCATGAGGTCCATTGAACTCGCGCATTACTTGGCCACTCTTTTCAAGACAGACTTCGTTTATCTTGAGTATTACTTGGCCACCTTACTTATAGTCAGAGTTCGGAAATCTCGCGTATTAGTTGGCCACTTTATAACAATTCTTATACTCCTAAGAATTCGCGCATTACTTGGCCACTCTTTTCAGGACAGGCTTCGTCTAACTCGCGTATTACGAGGCCACTTATGTCATTATATCAGTCATGAGTTCCATTGAACTCGCGCATTACTTGATCACCTTACTAAAAGTCAGAGTCCGGAAATCTCGCGTATTACTTGGCCACTTTACTTTAAGTCAGAGTCCGGAAATCTCACGTATTACTTGCCCCTTATAAAAATTCTTACACTGCTAAGAACTCGCGCATTACTTGGCCACTTTACTTTAAGTCAGAGTCCGGAAATCTCGCGCATTACTTGGCCACTTTACTTTAAGTCAGAGTCCGGAAATCTCACGTATTACTTGGCCACTTGATAAAAATTCTAATACTCCTAAGAATTCGCGCATTACTTGGCCACTCTTTTCGGGACAGGCTTCGTCTAACTCGCGTATTACTTGGCCACTTTTAAAAATTCTTATACTCCTAAGAACTCGCGCATTACTTGGCCAATTTACTTTAAGTGAGAGTCAGGAAATCTCGCGTATTAGTTGGCCACTTTATAACAATTCTTATACTCCTAAGAATTCGCGCATTACTTGGCCACTCTTTTCAGGACAGGCTTCGTCTAACTCGCGTATTACGAGGCCACTTATAAAAATTCTTATACTCCTAAGAATTCGCGCATTACTTGGCCACTCTTTTCAGGACAGGCTTCGTCTAACTCGCGTCTTACGAGGCCACTTATGTATTTATATCAGTCATGAGTTCCATTGAACTCGCGCATTACTTGATCACCTTACTAAAAGTCAGAGACCGGAAATCTCGCGTATTGCTTGGCCACTTTAGAAAAATTCTTATACTCCTATGAATTCGCGTATTACTTGGCCACTTTTTTCAAGACAGACTTCGCTTAACTCGCGTATTACTTGGCCCCTTATAAAAATTCTTACACTCCTAAGAACTCGCGCATTACTTGGCCACTTTACTTTAAGTCAGAGTCCGGAAATCTCGCGCATTACTTGGCCACTTTACTTTAAGTCAGAGTCCGGAAATCTCACGTATTACTTGGCCACTTGATAAAAATTCTAATACTCCTAAGAATTCGCGCATTACTTGGCCACTCTTTTCAGGACAGGCTTCGTCTAACTCGCGTATTACTTGGCCACTTTTAAAAATTCTTATACTCCTAAGAACTCGCGCATTACTTGGCCACTTTACTGTAAGTCAGAGTCCGGAAATCTCGCGTATTAGTTGGCCACTTTATAACAATTCTTATACTCCTAAGAATTCGCGCATTACTGGGCCACTCTTTTCAGGACAGGCTTCGTCTAACTCGCGTGTTACGAGGCCACTTATGTGTTTATATCAGTCATGAGGTCCATTGAACTCGCGCATAACTTGATCACCTTACTTAAAGTCAGAGTCCGAAAATCTCGCGTATTAGTTGGCCACTTTATAACAATTCTTATACTCCTAACAATTCGCGCATTACTTGGACACTCGTTTCAAGACAGACTTCGTTTAACTCGCGTATTACTTGGCCACTTATAAAAATTCTTATACTCCTAAGAACTCGCGCATTACTTGGCCACTTTACTTTAAGTCAGAGTCCGGAAATCTCGCGTATTAGTTGGCCACTTTATAACAATTCTTATACTCCTTAGAATTCGCGCATTACTTGGCCACTCTTTTCAGGACAGGCTTCGTCTAACTCGCGTATTACGAGGCCACTTATGTATTTATATCAGTCATGAGGTCCATTGAACTCGCGCATTACTTGATCACCTTACTTAAAGTCAGAGTCGGGAAATCTCGCTTATTACTTTGCCACTTTATAAAAATTCTGATACTCCTATGAATTTGCGTATTACTTGGCCACTCTTTTCAAGACAGACTTTGTTTAACTCGCGTATTACGAGGCCACTTATGTATTTATATCAGTCCTGTGGTCCATTGAACTCGCGCATTACTTGGCCACTCTTTTCAAGACAGACTTCGTTTATCTCGCGTATTACTTGGCCACCTTACTTAAAGTCAGAGTTCGGAAATCTCGCGTATTAGTTGGCCACTTTATAACAATTCTTATACTCCTAAGAATTCGCGCATTACTTGGCCACTCTTTTCAGGACAGGCTTCGTCTAACTCGCATATTACGAGGACACTTATGTATTTATATCAGTCATGAGGTGCATTGAACTCGCGCATTACTTGATCACCTTACTAAAAGTCAGAGTCCGGATATCTCGCGTATTACTTGGCCACTATTTTCAAGACAGACTTTGTTTAACTCGCGTATTACGAGGCCACTCATGTATTTATATCAGTCCTGTGGTCCATTGAACTCGTGCATTACTTGGCCACTATTTTCAAGACAGAATTCGTTTATCTCGCGTATTACCTGGCCAACTTACCTATAGTCAGAGTTCGGAAATCTCGCGTATTAGTTGGCCACTTTATAACAATTCTTATACTCCTAAGAATTCGCGCATTACTTGGCCACTCTTTTCAGGACAGGCTTCGTCTAACTCGCGTATTACGAGGCCACTTATAAAAATTCTTATAATCCTAAGAATTCGCGCATTACTTGGCCACTCTTTTCAGGACAGGCTTCGTCTAACTCGCGTATTACGAGGCCACTTATGTATTTATATCAGTCATGAGTTCCATTGAACTCGCGCATTACTTGATCACCTTACTAAAAGTCAGAGTCCGGAAATCTCGCGTATTACTTGGCCACCTTACTTAAAGTCAGAGTCCGAAAATCTCGCGTATTAGTTGGCCACTTTATAACAATTCTGATACTCCTAACAATTCGCGCATTACTTGGCCACCTTACTTAAAGTCAGAGTCCGGAAATCTCGCGCATTACTTGGCCACTCTTTTCAGGACAGGCTTCGTCTAACTCGCGTATTACTTGGCCACTTATAAAAATTCTTATACTCCTAAGAACTCGCGCATTACTTGGCCACTTTACTTTAAGTCAGAGTCCGGAAATCTCGCGTATTAGTTGGCCACTTTATAACAATTCTTATACTCCTAAGAATTCGCGCATTACTTGGCCACTCTTTTCAGGACAGGCTTCGTCTAACTCGCGTATTACGAGGCCACTTATAAAAATTCTTATACTCCTAAGAATTCGCGCATTACTTGGCCACTCTTTTCAGGACAGGCTTCGTCTAACTCGCGTATTACGAGGCCACTTATGTATTTATATCAGTCATGAGTTCCATTGAACTCGCGCATTACTTGATCACCTTACTAAAAGTCAGAGTCCGGAAATCTCGCGTATTGCTTGGCCACTTTAGAAAAATTCTTATACTCCTATGAATTCGCGTATTACTTGGCCACTTTTTTCAAGACAGACTTCGCTTAACTCGCGTATTACTTGGCCCCTTATAAAAATTCTTACACTCCTAAGAACTCGCGCATTACTTGGCCACTTTACTTTAAGTCAGAGTCCGGAAATCTCGCGCATTACTTGGCCACTTTACTTTAAGTCAGAGTCCGGAAATCTCACGTATTACTTGGCCACTTGATAAAAATTCTAATACTCCTAAGAATTCGCGCATTACTTGGCCACTCTTTTCAGGACAGCCTTCGTCTAACTCGCGTATTACGAGGCCACTTATAAAAATTCTTATACTCCTAACAATTCGCGCATAGCTTGGCCACTCTTTTCAAGACAGACTTCGCTTAACTCGCGTATTACTTGGGCCCTTATAAAAATTCTTACACTCCAAAGAACTCGCGCATTACTTGGCCACTTTACTTTAAGTCAGAGTCCGGAAATCTCGCGTCTTAGTTGGCCACTCTTTTCAAGACAGACTTTGTTTAACTCGCGTATTACGAGGCCACTTATAAAAATTCTTATACTCCTAAGAATTCGCGCATTACTTGGCCACTCTTTTCAGTACAGGCTTCGTCTAACTCGCGTATTACGCGGCCACTTATGTATTCATACTAGTCCTGAGTTCCATTGAACTCGCGCATTACTTGATCACCTTACTTAAAGTCAGAGTCCGGAAATCTCGCGTATTACTTGGCCACCTTACTTAAAGTCAGAGTCCGGAAATCTCGAGTATTACTTGGCCACTTGATAAAAATTCTAATACTCCTAAGAATTCGCGCATTACTTGGCCACTCTTTTCAGGACAGGCTTCGTCTAACTCGCGTATTACGAAGCCACTTATAAAAATTCCTATACTCCTAACAATTCGCGCATAGCTTGGCCACTCTTTTCAAGACAGACTTCGCTTAACTCGCGTATTACTTGGCCCCTTATAAAAACTCTTACACTCCAAAGAACTCGCGCATTACTTGGCCACTTTACTTTAAGTCAGAGTCCGGAAATCTCGCGTCTTAGTTGGCCACTCTTTTCAAGACAGACTTTGTTTAACTCGCGTATTACGAGGCCACTTATAAAAATTCTTATACTCCTTAGAATTCGCGCATTACTTGGCCACTCTTTTCAAGACAGACTTCGTTTATCTCGCGTATTACTTGGCCACCTTACTTAAAGTCAGAGTTCGGAAATCTCGCGTATTAGTTGGCCACTTTATAACAATTCTTATACTCCTAAGAATTCGCGCATTACTTGGCCACTCTTTTCAGGACAGGCTTCGTCTAACTTGCGTATTACGAGGCCACTTATAAAAATTCTTATAATCCTAAGAATTCGCGCATTACTTGGCCACTCTTTTCAGGACAGGCTTCGTCTAACTCGCGTATTACGAGGCCACTTATGTATTTATATCAGTCATGAGTTCCATTGAACTCGCGCATTACTTGATCACCTTACTAAAAGTCAGAGTCCGGAAATCTAGCGTATTACTTGGCCACCTTACTTAAAGTCAGAGTCCGAAAATCTCGCGTATTAGTTGGCCACTTTATAACAATTCTGATACTCCTAACAATTCGCGCATTACTTGGCCACTTTACTTTAAGTCAGAGTCCGGAAATCTCGCGCATTACTTGGCCACTTTACATTAAGTCAGAGTCCGGAAATCTCACGTATTACTTGGCCACTTGATAAAAATTCTAATACTCCTAAGAATACGCGCATTACTTGGCCACTCTTTTCAGGACAGGCTTCGTCTAACTCGCGTATTACTTGGCCACTTTTAAAAATTCTTATACTCCTAAGAACTCGCGCATTACTTGGCCACTTTACTTTAAGTCAGAGTCCGGAAATCTCGCGTATTAGTTGGCCACTTTATAACAATTCTTATACTCCTAAGAATTCGCGCATTACTTGGCCACTCTTTTCAGGACAGGCTTCGTCTAACTCGCGTATTACGAGGCCACTTATAAAAATTCTTATACTCCTAAGAATTCGCGCATTACTTGGCCACTCTTTTCAGGACAGGCTTCGTCTAACTCGCGTATTACGAGGCCACTTATGTATTTATATCAGTCATGAATTCCATTGAACTCGCGCATTACTTGATCACCTTACTAAAAGTCAGAGACCGGAAATCTCGCGTATTGCTTGGCCACTTGAGAAAAATTCTTATACTCCTATGAATTCGCGTATTACTTGGCCACTCTTTTCAAGACAGACTTCGCTTAACTCGCGTATTACTTGGCCCCTTATAAAAATTCTTACACTCCTAAGAACTCGCGCATTACTTGGCCACTTTACTTTAAGTCAGAGTCCGGAAATCTCGCGCATTACTTGGCCACTTTACTTTAAGTCAGAGTCCGGAAATCTCACGTATTACTTGGCCACTTGATAAAAATTCTAATACTCCTAAGAATTCGCGCATTACTTGGCCACTCTTTTCAAGACAGACTTTGTTTAACTCGCGTATTACGAGGCCCCTTATAAAAATTCTTACACTCCTAAGAATTCGCGCATTACTTGGCCACTCTTTTCAGGACAGGCTTCGTCTAACTCGCGTATTACGAGGCCACTTATGTATTTATATCAGTCATGAGTTCCATTGAACTCGCGCATTACTTGATCACCTTACTAAAAGTCAGAGTCCGGAAATCTCGCGTATTGCTTGGCCACTTTAGAAAAATTCTAATACTCCTAAGAATTCGCGCATTACTTGGCCACTCTTTTCAAGACAGACTTCGCTTAACTCGCGTATTACTTGGCCCCTTATAAAAATTCTTACACTCCTAAGAACTCGCGCATTACTTGGCCACTTTACTTTAAGTCAGAGTCCGGAAATCTCTCGCATTACTTGGCCACTTTACTTTAAGTCAGAGTCCGGAAATCTCACGTATTACTTGGCCACTTGATAAAAATTCTAATACTCCTAAGAATTCGCGCATTACTTGGCCACTCTTTTCAGGACAGGCTTCGTCTAACTCGCGTATTACGAGGCCACTTATAAAAATTCTTATACTCCTAAGAATTCGCGCATTACTTGGCCACTCTTTTCAGGACAGGCTTCGTCTAACTCGCGTATTACGAGGCCACTTATAAAAATTCTTATACTCCTAACAATTCGCGCATAGCTTGGCCACTCTTTTCAAGACAGACTTCGCTTAACTCGCGTATTACTTGGCCCCTTATAAAAACTCTTACACTCCTAAGAACTCGCGCATTACTTGGCCACTTTACTTTAAGTCAGAGTCCGGAAATCTCGCGTCTTAGTTGGCCACTCTTTTCAAGACAGACTTTGTTTAACTCGCGTATTACTTGGCCACTTATAAAAATTCTTATACTCCTAAGAATTGGCGCATTACTTGGCCACTCTTTTCAGGTCAGGCTTCGTTTAACTCGCGTATTACGAGGCCACTTATGTATTCATATTAGTCCTGAGTTCCACTGAACTCGCGCATTACTTGATCACCTTACTAAAAGTCAGAGTCCGGAAATCTCGCGTATTACTTGGCCACCTTACTTAAAGTCAGAGTCCGAAAATCTCGCGTATTAGTTGGCCACTTTATAACAATTCTTATACTCCTAACAATTCGCGCATAGCTTGGCCACTCTTTTGAAGACAGGCTTCGCTTAACTCGCGTATTACTTGGCCCCTTATAAAAATTCTTACACTCCTAAGAACTCGCGCATTACTTGGCCACTTTACTTTAAGTCAGAGTCCGGAAATCTCGCGTATTAGTTGGCCACTTTATAACAATTCTTATACTCCTTAGAATTCGCGCATTACTTGGCCACTCTTTTCAAGACAGACTTCGTTTATCTCGCGTATTACTTGGCCACCTTACTTATAGTCAGAGTTCGGAAATCTCGCGTATTAGTTGGCCAATTTATAACAATTCTTATACTCCTAAGAATTCTCGCATTACTTGGCCACTCTTTTCAGGATAGGCTTCGTCTAACTTGCGTATTACGAGGCCACTTATAAAAATTCTTATAATCCTAAGAATTCGCGCATTACTTGGCCACTCTTTTCAGGACAGGCTTCGTCTAACTCGCGTATTACGAGGCCACTTATGTATTTATATCAGTCATGAGGTCCATTGAACTCGCGCATTACTTGATCACCTTACTAAAAGTCAGAGTCCGGAAATCTCGCGTATTACTTGGCCACCTTACTTAAAGTCAGAGTCCGAAAATCTCGCGTATTAGTTGGCCACTTTATAACAATTCTGATACTCCTAACAATTCGCGCATTACTTGGCCACTTTACATTAAGTCAGAGTCCGGAAATCTCGCGCATTACTTGGCCACTTTACATTAAGTCAGAGTCCGGAAATCTCACGTATTACTTGGCCACTTGATAAAAATTCTAATACTCCTAAGAATTCGCGCATTACTTGGCCACTCTTTTCAGGACAGGCTTCGTCTAACTCGCGTATTACTTGGCCACTTATAAAAATTCTTATACTCCTAAGAACTCGCGCATTACTTGGCCACTTTACTTTAAGTCAGAGTCCGGAAATCTCGCGTATTAGTTGGCCACTTTATAACAATTCTTATACTCCTAAGAATTCGCGCATTACTTGGCCACTCTTTTCAGGACAGGCTTCGTCTAACTCGCGTATTACGAGGCCACTTATAAAAATTCTTATACTCCTAAGAACTCGCGCATTACTTGGCCACTTTACTTTAAGTCAGAGTCCGGAAATCTCGCGTATTAGTTGGCCACTTTATAACAATTCTTATACTCCTAAGAATTCGCGCATTACTTGGCCACTCTTTTCAAGACAGACTTCGTTTATCTCGCGTATTACTTGGCCACCTTACTTAAAGTCAGAGTTCGGAAATCTCGCGTATTAGTTGGCCACTTTATAACAATTCTTATACTCCTAAGAATTCGCGCATTACTTGGCCACTCTTTTCAGGACAGGCTTCGTCTACCTTGCGTATTACGAGGCCAATTATAACAATTCTTATACTCCTAACAATTCGCGCATTACTTGGCCACTCTTTTCAGGACAGGCTTCGTCTAACTCGCGTATTACGAGGCTACTTATGTATTTATATCAGTCATGAGGTCCATTGAACTCGCGCATTACCTGATCACCTTACTTAAAGTCAGAGTCCGGAAATCTCGCGTATTACTTGGCCACCTTACTTAAAGTCAGAGTCCGAAAATCTCGCGTATTAGTTGGCCACTTTATAACAATTCTGATACTCCTAACAATTCGCGCATTACTTGGCCACTTTACTTTAAGTCAGAGTCCGGAAATCTCGCGCATTACTTGGCCACTTTACATTAAGTCAGAGTCCGGAAATCTCACGTGTTACTTGGCCACTTGATAAAAATTCTAATACTCCTAAGAATTCGCGCATTACTTGGCCACTCTTTTCAGGACAGGCTTCGTCTAACTCGCGTATTACTTGGCCACTTTTAAAAATTCTTACACTCCTAAGAACTCGCGCATTACTTGGCCAATTTACTTAAAGTCAGAGTCCGGAAATCTCGCGTATTAGTTGGCCACTTTATAACAATTCTTATACTCCTAAGAATTCGCGCATTACTTGGCCAATCTTTTCAGGACAGGCTTCGTCTAACTCGCGTATTACGAGGCCACTTATGTATTCATATCAGTCATGAGTTCCAATGAACTCGCGCATTACTTGATCACCTTACTAAAAGTCAGAGTCCGGAAATCTCGCGTATTACTTGGCCACCTTACTTAAAGTCAGAGTCCGAAAATCTCGCGTATTAGTTGGCCACTTTATAACAATTCTTATACTCCTAACAATTCGCGCATAGCTTGGCCACTCTTTTGAAGACAGACTTCGCTTAACTCGCGTATTACTTGGCCCCTTATAAAAATTCTTACACTCCTAAGAATTCGCGCATTACTTGGCCACCTTAATTAAAGTCAGAGTCCGGAAATCTCGCGTATTAGTTGGCCACTTTATAACAATTCTGATACTCCTAAGAATTCGCGCATTACTTGGCCACTCTTTTCAAGACAGACTTCGTTTATCTCGAGTATTACTTGGCCACCTTACTTATAGTCAGAGTTCGGAAATCTCGCGTATTAGTTGGCCACTTTATAACAATTCTTATACTCCTAACAATTCGCGCATTAGTTGGCCACTCTTTTCAGGACAGGCTTCGTCTAACTTGCGTATTACGAGGCCACTTATAAAAATTCTTATAATCCTAAGAATTCGCGCATTACTTGGCCACTCTTTTCAGGACAGGCTTCGTCTAACTCGCGTATTACGAGGCCACTTATGTATTTATATCAGTCATGAGTTCCATTGAACTCGCGCATTACTTGATCACCTTACTAAAAGTCAGAGTCCGGAAATCTCGCGTATTACTTGGCCACCTTACTTAAAGTCAGAGTCCGAAAATCTCGCGTATTAGTTGGCCACTTTATAACAATTCTGATACTCCTAACAATTCGCGCATTACTTGGCCACTTTACTTTAAGTCAGAGTCCGGAAATCTCGCGCATTACTTGGCCACTTTACATTAAGTCAGAGTCCGGAAATCTCACGTGTTACTTGGCCACTTGATAAAAATTCTAATACTCCTAAGAATTCGCGCATTACTTGGCCACTCTTTTCAGGACAGGCTTCGTCTAACTCGCGTATTACTTGGCCACTTTTAAAAATTCTTATACTCCTAAGAACTCGCGCATTACTTGGCCAATTTACTTTAATTCAGAGTACGGAAAACTCGCGCATTACTTGGCCACTGTATAACAATTCTTATACTCCTAAGAATTCGCGCATTACTTGGCCAATCTTTTCAGGACAGGATTCGTCTAACTCGCGTATTACGAGGCCACTTATGTATTCATATCAGTCATGAGTTCCAATGAACTCGCGCATTACTTGATCACCTTACTAAAAGTCAGAGTCCGGAAATCTCGCGTATTACTTGGCCACCTTACTTAAAGTCAGAGTCCGAAAATCTCGCGTATTAGTTGGCCACTTTATAACAATTCTTATACTCCTAACAATTCGCGCATAGCTTGGCCACTCTTTTGAAGACAGACTTCGCTTAACTCGCGTATTACTTGGCCCCTTATAAAAATTCTTACACTCCTAAAAACTCGCGCAGTACTTGGCCACTTTACTTTAAGTCAGAGTCCGGAAATCTCGCGTATTAGTTGGCCACTTTATAACAATTCTTATACTCCTCAGAATTCGCGCATTACTTGGCCACTCTTTTCAAGACAGACTTCGTTTATCTCGCGTATTACTTGGCCACCTTACTTAAAGTCAGAGTTCGGAAATCTCGCGTATTAGTTGGCCACTTTATAACAATTCTTATACTCCTAAGAATTCGCGCATTACTAGGCCACTCTTTTCAGGACAGGCTTCGTCTAACTCGCGTATTACGAGGCCACTTATAAAAATTCTTATAATCCTAAGAATTCGCGCATTACTTGGCCACTCTTTTCAGGACAGGCTTCGTCTAACTCGCGTATTACGAGGCCACTTATGTATTTATATCAGTCATTAGGTCCATTGTACTCGCGAATTACTTGATCAACTTAATTAAAGTCAGATTCCGGAAATCTCGCGTATTACTTGGCCACCTTACTTAAAGTCAGAGTCCGAAAATCTCGCGTATTAGTTGGCCACTTTATAACAATTCTGATACTCCTAACAATTCGCGCATTACTTGGCCACTTTACTTTAAGTCAGAGTCCGGAAATCTCGCGCATTACTTGGCCACTTTACATTAAGTCAGAGTCCGGAAATCTCACGTATTACTTGGCCACTTGATAAAAATTCTAATACTCCTAAGAATTCGCGCATTACTTGGCCACTCTTTTCAGGACAGGCTTCGTCTAACTCGCGTATTACTTGGCCACTTATAAAAATTCTTATACTCCTAAGAACTCGCGCATTACTTGGCCACTTTACTTTAAGTCAGAGTCCGGAAATCTCGCGTATTAGTTGGCCACTTTATAACAATTCTTATACTCCTAAGAATTCGCGCATTACTTGGCCACTCTTTTCAGGACAGGCTTCGTCTAACTCGCGTATTACGAGGCCACTTATAAAAATTCTTATACTCCTAAGAACTCGCGCATTACTTGGCCACTTTACTTTAAGTCAGAGTCCGGAAATCTCGCGTATTAGTTGGCCACTTTATAACAATTCTTATACTCCTTAGAATTCGCGCATTACTTGGCCACTCTTTTCAAGACAGACTTCGTTTATCTCGCGTATTACTTGGCCACCTTACTTAAAGTCAGAGTTCGGAAATCTCGCGTATTAGTTGGCCACTTTATAACAATTCTTATACTCCTAAGAATTCGCGCATTACTTGGCCACTCTTTTCAGGACAGGCTTCGTCTAACTCGCGTATTACGAGGCCAATTATAAAAATTCTTATAATCCTAAGAATTCGCACATTACTTGTCCACTCTTTTCAGGACAGACTTCGTCTAACTCGCGTATTACGAGGCCACTTATGTATTTATATCAGTCATGAGGTCCATTGAACTCGCGCATTACTTGATCACCTTACTTAAAGTCAGAGTCCGGAAATCTCGCGTATTACTTGGCCACCTTACTTAAAGTCAGAGTCCGAAAATCTCGCGTATTAGTTGGCCACTTTATAACAATTCTGATACTCCTAACAATTCGCGCATTACTTGGCCACTTTACTTTAAGTCAGAGTCCGGAAATCTCGCGCATTACTTGGCCACTTTACATTAAGTCAGAGTCCGGAAATCTCACGTGTTACTTGGCCACTTGATAAAAATTCTAATACTCCTAAGAATTCGCGCATTACTTGGCCACTCTTTTCAGGACAGGCTTCGTCTAACTCGCGTATTACTTGGCCACTTATAAAAATTCTTATACTCCTAAGAACTCGCGCATTACTTGGCCACTTTACTTTAAGTCAGATTCCGGAAATCTCGCGTATTAGTTGGCCACTTTATAACAATTCTTATACTCCTAAGAATTCGCGCATTACTTGGCCAATCTTTTCAGGACAGGCTTCGTCTAACTCGCGTATTACGAGGCCACTTATAAAAATTCTTATACTCCTAAGAATTCGCGCATTACTTGGCCACTCTTTTCAGGACAGGCTTCGTCTAACTCGCGTATTACGAGGCCACTTATGTATTTATATCAGTCATGAGTTCCATTGAACTCGCGCATTACTTGATCACCTTACTAAAAGTCAGAGTCCGGAAATCTCGGGTATTGCTTGGCCACTTTAGAAAAATTCTTATACTCCTATGAATTCGCGTATTACTTGGCCACTTTTTTCAAGACAGACTTCGCTTAACTCGCGTATTACTTGGCCCCTTATAAAAATTCTTACACTCCTAAGAACTCGCGCATTACTTGGCCACTTTACTTTAAGTCAGAGTCCGGAAATCTCGCGCATTACTTGGCCACTTTACTTTAAGTCAGAGTCCGGAAATCTCACGTATTACTTGGCCACTTGATAAAAATTCTAATACTCCTAAGAATTCGCGCATTACTTGGCCACTCTTTTCAGGACAGGCTTCGTCTAACTCGCGTATTACTTGGCCACTTTTAAAAATTCTTATACTCCTAAGAACTCGCGCATTACTTGGCCACTTTACTTTAAGTCAGAGTCCGGAAATCTCGCGTATTAGTTGGCCACTTTATAACAATTCTTATACTCCTAAGAATTCGCGCATTACTTGGCCACTCTTTTCAGGACAGGCTTCGTCTAACTCGCGTGTTACGAGGCCACTTATGTATTTATATCAGTCATGAGGTCCATTGAACTCGCGCATAACTTGATCACCTTACTTTAAGTCAGAGTCCGGAAATCTCGCGTATTAGTTGGCCACTTTATAACAATTCTTATACTCCTTAGAATTCGCGCATTACTTGGCCACTCTTTTCAGGACAGGCTTCGTCTAACTCGCGTATTACGAGGCCACTTATGTTTTTATATCATTCATGAGGTCCATTGAACTCGCGCATTACTCGATCACCTTACTTAAAGTCAGAGTCCGGAAATCTCGCGTATTACTTGGCCACTTTAGAAAAATTCTTATACTCCTATGAATTCGCGTATTACTTGGCCACTCTTTTCAAGACAGACTTTGTTTAACTCGCGTATTACGAGGCCACTTATGTATTTATATCAGTCCTGTGGTCCATTGAACTCGCGCATTACTTGGCCACTCTTTTCAAGACAGACTTCGTTTATCTCGCGTATTACTTGGCCACCTTACTTAAAGTCAGAGTTCGGAAATCTCGCGTATTAGTTGGCCACTTTATAACAATTCTTATACTCCTAAGAATTCGCGCATTACTTGGCCACTCTTTTCAGGACAGGCTTCGTCTAACTCGCATATTACGAGGACACTTATGTATTTATATCAGTCATGTGGTCCATTGAACTCGCGCATTACTTGATCACCTTACTAAACGTCAGAGTCCGGAAATCTCGCGTATTACTTGGCCACTCTTTTCAAGACAGACTTTGTTAAACTCGCGTATTACGAGGCCACTCATGTATTTATATCAGTCCTGTGGTCCATTGAACTCGTGCATTACTTGGCCACTCTTTTCAAGACAGACTTCGTTTATCTCGCGTATTACTTGGCCACCTTACTTATAGTCAGAGTTCGGAAATCTCGCGTATTAGTTGGCCACTTTATAACAATTCTTATACTCCTTAGAATTCGCGCATTACTTGGCCACTCTTTTCAGGACAGGCTTAGTCTAACTCGCGTATTACGAGGCCACTTATAAAAATTCTTATACTCCTAAGAATTTGCGCATTACTTAGCCACTCTTTTCAGGACAGGCTTCGTCTAACTCGCGTATTACGAGGCCACTTATGTATTTATATCAGTCATGAGTTCCGTTGAACTCGCGCATTACTTGATCACCTTACTAAAAGTCAGAGTCCGGAAATCTCGCGTATTACTTGGCCACCTTACTTAAAGTCAGAGTCCGTTTATCTCGCGTATTAGTTGGCCACTTTATAACAATTCTTATACTCCTAACAATTCGCGCATAGCTTGGCCACTCTTTTCAAGACAGACTTCGCTTAACTCGCGTATTACTTGGCCCCTTATAAAAACTCTTACACTCCTAAGAACTCGCGCATTACTTGGCCACTTTACTTTAAGTCAGAGTCCGGAAATCTCGCGTATTAGTTGGCCACTTTATAACAATTCTTATACTCCTTAGAATTCGCGCATTACTTGGCCACTCTTTTCAGGACAGGCTTCGTCTAACTCGCATATTACGAGGCCACTTATGTATTTATATCAGTCATGAGGTCCATTGAACTCGCGCATTACTTGATCACCTTACCAAAATTCAGAGTCCGGAAATCTCGCGTATTACTCGGCCACTCTTTTCAAGACAGACTTCGTTTATCTTGAGTATTACTTGGCCACCTTACTTATAGTCAGAGTTCGGAAATCTCGCGTATTAGTTGGCCACTTTATAACAATTCTTATACTCCTAAGAATTCGCGCATTACTTGGCCACTCTTTTCAGGACAGGCTTCGTCTAACTCGCGTATTACGAGGCTACTTATAAAAATTCTTATACTCCTAAGAATTCGCGCATTACTTGGCCACTCTTTTCAGGACAGGCTTCGTCTAACTCGCGTATTACGAGGCCACTTATGTATTTATATCAGTCATGAGTTCCATTGAACTCGCGCATTACTTGATCACCTTATTAAAAGTCAGAGTCCGGAAATCTCGCGTATTACTTGGCCACCTTACTTAAAGTCAGAGTCCGAAAATCTCGCGTATTAGTTGGCCACTTTATAACAATTCTGATACTCCTAACAATTCGCGCATTACTTGGCCACTTTACTTTAAGTCAGAGTCCGGAAATCTCGAGTATTAGTTGGCCACTTTACAATAAGTCAGAGTCAGGACATCTCACGTATTACTTGGCCACTTGATAAAAATTCTAATACTCCTAAGAATTCGCGCATTACTTGGCCACTCTTTTCAGGACAGGCTTCGTCTAACTCGCGTATTACTTGGCCACTTATAAAAATTCTTATACTGCTAAGAACTCGCGCATTACTTGGCCACTTTACTTTAAGTCAGAGTCCGGAAATCTCGCGTATTAGTTGGCCACTTTATAACAATTCTTATACTCCTAAGAATTCGCGCATAGCTTGGCCACTCTTTTGAAGACAGACTTCGTTTAACTCGCGTATTACTTGGCCCCTTATAAAAATTCTTACACTCCTAAGAACTCGCGCATTACTTGGCCACTTTACTTTAAGTCAGAGTCCGGAAATCTCGCGTATTAGTTGGCCACTTTATAACAATTCTTATACTCCTAACAATTCGCGCATTACTTGGCCACTCTTTTCAAGACAGACTTCGTTTATCTCGCGTATTACTTGGCCACGTTACTTAAAGTCAGAGTTCGGAAATCTCGTGTATTAGTTGGCCACTTTATAACAATTCTTATACTCCTAAGAATTCGCGCATTACTTGGCCACTCCTTTCAGGACAGGCTTCGTCTAACTTGCGTATTACGAGGCCAATTATAAAAATTCTTATAATCCTAAGAATTCGCGCATTACTTGGCCACTCTTTTCAGGACAGGCTTCGTCTAACTCGCGTATTACGAGGCCACTTATGTATTTATATCAGTCATGAGTTCCATTGAACTCGCGCATTACTTGATCACCTTACTAAAAGTCAGAGTCCGGAAATCTCGCGTATTACTTGGCCACCTTACTTAAAGTCAGAGTCCGAAAATCTCGCGTATTAGTTGGCCACTTTATAACAATTCTGATACTCCTAACAATTCGCGCATTACTTGGCCACTTTACTTTAAGTCAGAGTCCGGAAATCTCGCGCATTACTTGGCCACTTTACATTAAGTCAGAGTCCGGAAATCTCACGTTTTACTTGTCCACTTGATAAATATTCTAATACTCCTAAGAATTCGCGCATTACTTGGCCACTCTTTTCAGGACAGGCTTCGTCTAACTCGCGTATTACTTGGCCACTTTTAAAAATTCTTATACTCCTAAGAACTCGCGCATTACTTGGCCAATTTACTTTAAGTCAGAGTCCGGAAATCTCGCGTATTAGTTGGCCACTTTATAACAATTCTTATACTCCTAAGAATTCGCGCATTACTTGGCCAAGCTTTTCAGGACAGGCTTCGTCTAACTCGCGTATTACGAGGCCACTTATAAAAATTCTTATAATCCTAAGAATTCGCGCATTACTTGGCCACTCTTTTCAGGACAGGCTTCGTGTAACTCGCGTATTACGAGGCCACTTATGTATTTATATCAGTCATGAGTTCCATTGAACTCGCGCATTACTTGGTCACCTTACTAAAAGTCAGAGTCCGGAAATCTCGGGTATTGCTTGGCCACTTTAGAAAAATTCTTATACTCCTATGAATTCGCGTATTACTTGGCCACTTTTTTCAAGACAGACTTCGCTTAACTCGCGTATTACTTGGCCCCTTATAAAAATTCTTACACTCCTAAGAACTCGCGCATTACTTGGCCACTTTACTTAAAGTCAGAGTCCGGAAATCTCTCGTATTTCTTGGCCACTTGATAAAAATTCTTATACTCCTAAGAATTCGCGCATTACTTGGCCACTCTTTTCAGGACAGGCTTCGTCTAACTCGCGTATTACTTGGCCACTTTTAAAAATTCTTATACTCCTAAGAACTCGCGCATTACTTGGCCACTTTACTGTAAGTCAGAGTCCGGAAATCTCGCGTATTAGTTGGCCACTTTATAACAATTCTTATACTCCTAAGAATTCGCGCATAGCTTGGCCACTCTTTTGAAGACAGACTTCGCTTAACTCGCGTATTACTTGGCCCCTTATAAAAATTCTTACACTCCTAAGAACTCGCGCATTACTTGGCCACTTTACTTTAAGTCAGAGTCCGGAAATCTCGCGTATTAGTTGGCCACTTTATAACAATTCTTATACTCCTTAGAATTCGCGCATTACTTGGCCACTCTTTTCAAGACAGACTTCGTTTATCTGTCGTATTACGTGGCCACCTTCCTTATAGTCAGAGTTCGGAAATCTCGCGTATTAGTTGGCCACTTTATAACAATTCTTATACTCCTAAGAATTCGCGCATTACTTGGCCACTCTTTTCAGGACAGGCTTCGTCTAACTTGCGTATTACGAGGCCAATTATAAAAATTCTTATAATCCTAAGAATTCGCGCATTACTTGGCCACTCTTTTCAGGACAGGCTTCGTCTAACTCGCGTATTACGAGGCCACTTATGTATTTATATCAGTCATGAGTTCCATTGAACTCGCGCATTACTTGATCACCTTACTAAAAGTCAGAGTCCGGAAATCTCGCGTATTACTTGGCCACCTTACTTAAAGTCAGAGTCCGAAAATCTCGCGTATTAGTTGGCCACTTTATAACAATTCTGATACTCCTAACAATTCGCGCATTACTTGGCCACTTTACTTTAAGTCAGAGTCCGGAAATCTCGCGCATTACTTGGCCACTTTACATTAAGTCAGAGTCCGGAAATCTCTCGTATTACGTTGCCACTTGATAAAAATTCTAATAATCCTAAGAATTCGCGCATTACTTGGCCTCTCTTTTCAGGACAGGCTTCGTCTAACTCGCGTATTACTTGGCCACTTTTAAAAATTCTTATACTCCTAAGAACTCGCGCATTACTTGGCCAATTTACTTTAAGTCAGAGTCCGGAAATCTCGCGAATTAGTTGGCCACTTTATAACAATTCTTATACTCCTAAGAATTCGCGCATTACTTGGCCAATCTTTTCAGGACAGGCTTCGTCTAACTCGCGTATTACGAGGCCACTTATAAAAATTCTTATAATCCTAAGAATTCGCGCATTACTTGGCCACTCTTTTCAGGACAGGCTTCGTCTAACTCGCGTATTACGAGGCCACTTATGTATTTATATCAGTCATGAGTTCCATTGAACTCGCGCATTACTTGATCACCTTACTAAAAGTCAGAGACCGGAAATCTCGGGTATTGCTTGACCACTTTAGAAAAATTCTTATACTCCTATGAATTCGCGTATTACTTGGCCACTCTTTTCAAGACAGACTTCGCTTAACTCGCGTATTACTTGGCCCCTTATAAAAATTCTTACACTCCTAAGAACTCGCGCATTACTTGGCCACTTTACTTTAAGTCAGAGTCCGGAAATCTCGCGCATTACTTGGCCACTTTACTTGAAGTCAGAGTCCGGAAATCTCACGTATTACTTGGCCACTTGATAAAAATTCTAATACTCCTAAGAATTCGCGCATTACTTGGCCACTCTTTTCAGGACAGGCTTCGTCTAACTCGCGTATTACTTGGCCACTTTTAAAAATTCTTATACTCCTAAGAACTCGCGCATTACTTGGCCACTTTACTTTAAGTCAGAGTCCGGAAATCTCGCGTATTAGTTGGCCACTTTATAACAATTCTTATACTCCTAAGAATTCGCGCATTACTTGGCCACTCTTTTCAGGACAGGCTTCGTCTAACTCGCGTGTTACGAGGCCACTTATGTATTTATATCAGTCATGAGGTCCATTGAACTCGCGCATAACTTGATCACCTTATTTAAGTCAGAGTCCGGAAATCTCGCGTATTAGTTGGCCACTTTATAACAATTCTTATACTCCTTAGAATTCGCGCATTACTTGGCCACTCTTTTCAGGACAGGCTTCGTCTAACTCGCGTATTACGAGGCCACTTATGTTTTTATATCATTCATGAGGTCCATTGAACTCGCGCATTACTCGATCACCTTACTTAAAGTCAGAGTCCGGAAATCTCGCGTATTACTTGGCCACTTTAGAAAAATTCTTATACTCCTATGAATTCGCGTATTACTTGGCCACTCTTTTCAAGACAGACTTTGTTTAACTCGCGTATTACGAGGCCAGTTATGTATTTATATCAGTCCTGTGGTCCATTGAACTCGCGCATTACTTGGCCACTCTTTTCAAGACAGACTTCGTTTATCTCGCGTATTACTTGGCCACCTTACTTAAAGTCAGAGTTCGGAAATCTCGCGTATTAGTTGGCCACTTTATAACAATTCTTATACTCCTAAGAATTCGCGCATTACTTGGCCACTCTTTTCAGGACAGGCTTCGTCTAACTCGCATATTACGAGGCCACTTATGTATTTATATCAGTCATGAGGTCCATTGAACTCGCGCATTACTTGATCACCTTACTAAACGTCAGAGTCCGGAAATCTCGCGTATTACTTGGCCACTCTTTTCAAGACAGACTTTGTTTAACTCGCGTATTACGAGGCCACTCATGTATTTATATCAGTCCTGTGGTCCATTGAACTCGTGCATTACTTGGCCACTCTTTTCAAGACAGACTTCGTTTATCTCGCGCATTACTTGGCCACCTTACTTTGAGTCAGAGTTCGGAAATCTCGCGTATTAGTTGGCCACTTTATAACAATTCTTATACTCCGTAGAATTCGCGCATTACTTGGCCACTCTTTTCAAGACAGACCTCGTGTAACTCGCGTATTACGAGGCCACTTATAAAAATTCTTATACTCCTAAGAATTTGCGCATTACTTAGCCACTCTTTTCAGGACAGGCTTCGTCTAACTCGCGTATTACGAGGCCACTTATGTATTTATATCAGTCATGAGTTCCGTTGAACTCGCGCATTACTTGATCACCTTACTAAAAGTCAGAGTCCGGAAATCTCGCGTATTACTTGGCCACCTTACTTAAAGTCAGAGTCCGAATATCTCGCGTATTAGTTGGCCACTTTATAACAATTCTTATACTCCTAACAATTCGCGCATAGCTTGGCCACTCTTTTCAAGACAGACTTCGCTTAACTCGCGTATTACTTGGCCCCTTATAAAAACTCTTACACTCCTAAGAACTCGCGCATTACTTGGCCACTTTACTTTAAGTCAGAGTCCGGAAATCTCGCGTATTAGTTGGCCACTTTATAACAATTCTTATACTCCTTAGAATTCGCGCATTACTTGGCCACTCTTTTCAGGACAGGCTTCGTCTAACTCGCATATTACGAGGCCACTTATGTATTTATATCAGTCATGAGGTCCATTGAACTCGCGCATTACTTGATCACCTTACCAAAATTCAGAGTCCGGAAATCTCGCGTATTACTCGGCCACTCTTTTCAAGACAGACTTCGTTTATCTCGCGTATTACTTGGCCACCTTACTTAAAGTCAGAGTTCGGAAATCTCGCGTATTAGTTGGCCACTTTATAACAATTCTTATACTCCTAAGAATTCGCGCATTACTTGGCCACTCTTTTCAGGACAGGCTTCGTCTAACTCGCGTATTACGAGGCCACTTATAAAAATTCTTATACTCCTAAGAATTCGCGCATTACTTGGCCACTCTTTTCAGGACAGGCTTCGTCTAACTCGCGTATTACGAGGCCACTTATGTATTTATATCAGTCATGAGTTCCATTGAACTCGCGCATTACTTGATCACCTTATTTAAAGTCAGAGTCCGGAAATCTCGCGTATTACTTGGCCACCTTACTTAAAGTCAGAGTCCGAAAATCTCGCGTATTAGTTGGCCACTTTATAACAATTCTTATACTCCTAACAATTCGCGCATAGCTTGGCCACTCTTTTCAAGACAGACTTCGCTTAACTCGCGTATTACTTGGCCCCTTATAAAAATTCTTACACTCCTAAGAACTCGCGCATTACTTGGCCACTTTACTTTAAGTCAGAGTCCGGAAATCTCGCGTATTAGTTGGCCACTTTATAACAATTCTTATACTCCTTAGAATTCGCGCATTACTTGGCCACTCTTTTCAGGACAGGCTTCGTCTAACTCGCGTATTACGAGGCCACTTATGTATTTATATCATTCATGAGGTCCATTGAACTCGCGCATTACTTGGCCACTCTTTTCAAGACAGACTTCGTTTATCTCGCGTATTACTTGGCCACCTTACTTAAAGTCAGAGTTCGGAAATCTCGCGTATTAGTTGGCCACTTTATAACAATTCTTATACTCCTAAGAATTCGCGCATTACTTGGCCACTCTTTTCAGGACAGGCTTCGTCTAACTCGCGTATTACGAGGCCACTTATGTATTTATATCAGTCATGAGTTCCATTGAACTCGCGCATTACTTGATCACCTTACTAAAAGTCAGAGTCCGGAAATCTCGCGTATTACTTGGCCACCTTACTTAAAGTCTGAGTCCGAAAATCTCGGGTATTAGTTGGCCACTTACTAACAATTCTGATACTCCTAACAATTTGCGCATTACTTGGCCACTCTTTTCGAGACAGACTTCGCTTAACTCGCGTATTACTTGGCCCCTTATAAAAATTCTTACACTCCTAAGAATTCGCGCATTACTTGGCCACTCTTTTCAGGACAGGCTTCGTCTAACTCGTGTATTACTTGGCCACTTATGTATTTATATCAGTCATGAGTTCCATTGAACTCGCGCATTACTTGGTCACCTTACTAAAAGTCAGAGTCCGGAAATCTCGGGTATTGCTTGACCACTTTAGAAAAATTCTTATACTCCTATGAATTCGCGTATTACTTGGCCACTTTTTTCAAGACAGACTTCGCTTAACTCGCGTATTACTTGGCCCCTTATAAAAATTCTTACACTCCTAAGAACTCGCGCATTACTTGGCCACTTTACTTTAAGTCAGAGTCCGGAAATCTCACGTATTCATTGGCCACTGGATTAAAATTCTAATACTCCTAAGAATTCGCGCATTACTTGGCCACTCTTGTCAGGACAGGCTTCGTCTAACTCGCGTATTACTTGGCCACTTTTAAAAATTCTTATACTCCTAAGAACTCGCGCATTACTTGGCCACTTTACTTTAAGTCAGAGTCCGGAAATCTCGCGTATTAGTTGGCCACTTTATAACAATTCTTATACTCCTAAGAATTCGCGCATAGCTTGGCCACTCTTTTGAAGACAGACTTCGGTTATCTCGCGTATTACTTGGCCCCTTATAAAAATTCTTACACTCCTAAGAACTCGCGCATTACTTGGCCACTTTACTTTAAGTCAGAGTCCGAAATCTCGCGTATTAGTTGGCCACTTTATAACAATTCTTATACTCCTTAGAATTCGCGCATTACTTGGCCACTCTTTTCAAGACAGACTTCGTTTATCTCGCGTATTACATGGCCACCTTACTTAAAGTCAGAGTTCGGAAATCTCGTGTATTATCTGGCCACTTTATAACAATTCTTATACTCCTAAGAATTCGCGCATTACTTGGCCACTCTTTTCAGGACAGGCTTCGTCTACCTTGCGTATTACGAGGCCAATTATAAAAATTCTTATAATCCTAAGAATTCGCGCATTACTTGGCCACTCTTTTCAGGACAGGCTTCGTCTAACTCGCGTATTACGAGGCCACTTATGTATTTATATCAGTCATGAGTTCCATTGAACTCGCGCATTACTTGATCACCTTACTAAAAGTCAGAGTCCGGAAATCTCGCGTATTACTTGGCCACCTTACTTAAAGTCAGAGTCCGAAAATCTCGCGTATTAGTTGGCCACTTTATAACAATTCTGATACTCCTAACAATTCGCGCATTACTTGGCCACTTTACTTTAAGTCAGAGTCTGGAAATCTCGCGCATTACTTGGCCACTTTACATTAAGTCAGAGTCCGGAAATCTCACGTATTACTTGGCCACTTGATAAAAATTCTAATACTCCTAAGAATTCGCGCATTACTTGGCCACTCTTTTCAGGACAGGCTTCGTCTAACTCGCGTATTACTTGGCCACTTTTAAAAATTCTTATACTCCTAAGAACTCGCGCATTACTTGGCCAATTTACTTTAAGTCAGAGTCCCGAAATCTCGCGTATTAGTTGGCCACTTTATAACAATTCTTATACTCCTAAGAATTCGCGCATTACTTGGCCAATCTTTTCAGGACAGGCTTCGTCTAACTCGCGTATTACGAGGCCACTTATAAAAATTCTTATAATCCTAAGAATTCGCGCATTACTTGGCCACTCTTTTCAGGACAGGCTTCGTCTAACTCGCGTATTACGAGGCCACTTATGTATTTATATCAGTCATGAGTTCCATTGAACTCGCGCATTACTTGATCACCTTACTAAAAGTCAGAGTCCGGAAATCTCGCGTATTGCTTGGCCACTTTAGAAAAATTCTTATACTCCTATGAATTCGCGTATTACTTGGCCACTCTTTTCAAGACAGACTTCGCTTAACTCGCGTATTACTTGGCCCCTTATAAAAATTCTTACACTCCTAAGAACTCGCGCATTACTTGGCCACTTTACTTTAAGTCAGAGTCCGGAAATCTCGCGCATTACTTGGCCACTTTACTTCAAGTCAGAGTCCGGATATCTCCCGTATTACTTGGCCACTTGATAAAAATTCTAATACTCCTAAGAATTAGCGCATTACTTGGCCACTCTTTTCAGGACAGGCTTCGTCTAACTCGCGTATTACTTGGCCACTTATAAAAATTCTTATACTCCTAATAACTCGCGCATTACTTGGCCACTTTACTTTAAGTCAGAGTCCGGAAATCTCGCGTATTAGTTGGCCACTTTATAACAATTCTTATACTCCTAAGAATTCGCGCATTACTTGGCCACTCTTTTCAGGATAGGCTTCGTCTAACTCGCGTGTCACGAGGCCACTTATGTATTTATATCAGTCATGAGGTCCATTGAACTCGCGCATAATTTGATCACCTTACTTAAAGTCAGAGTCCGGAAATCTCACGTATTAGTTGGCCACTTTATAACAATTCTTATACTCCTTAGAATTCGCGCATTACTTGGCCACTCTTTTCAGGACTGGCTTCGTCTAACTCGCGTATTACGAGGCCACTTATGTTTTTATATCATTCATGAGGTCCATTGAACTCGCGCATTACTCGATCACCTTACTTAAAGTCAGAGTCCGGAAATCTCGCGTATTACTTGGCCACTTTAGAAAAATTCTTATACTCCTATGAATTCGCGTATTACTTGGCCACTCTTTTCAAGACAGACTTTGTTTAACTCGCGTATTACGAGGCCACTCATGTATTTATATCAGTCCTGTGGTCCATTGAACTCGCGCATTACTTGGCCACTCTTTTCAAGACAGACTTCGTTTATCTCGCGTATTACTTGGCCACCTTACTTATAGTCAGAGTTCGGAAATCTCGCGTATTAGTTGGCCACTTTATAACAATTCTTATACTCCTAAGAATTCGCGCATTACTTGGCCACTCTTTTCAGGACAGGCTTCGTCTAACTCGCATATTACGAGGCCACTTATGTATTTATATCATTCATGAGAACCATAAAACTCGCGCATTACTTGATCACCTTACTTAAAGTCAGAGTCCGGAAATATCGCGTATTACTTGGCCACTCTTTTCAAGACAGACTTTGTTTAACTCGCGTATTACGAGGCCACTCATGTATTTATATCAGTCCTGTGGTCCATTGAACTCGTGCATTACTTGGCCACTCTTTTCAAGACAGACTTCGTTTATCTCGCGTATTACTTGGCCACCTTACTTATAGTCAGAGTTCGGAAATCTCGCGTATTAGTTGGCCACTTTATAACAATTCTTATACTCCGTAGAATTCGCGCATTACTTGGCCACTCTTTTCAGGACAGGCTTCGTCTAACTCGCGTATTACGAGGCCACTTATAAAAATTCTTATACTCCTAAGAATTTGCGCATTACTTAGCCACTCTTTTCAGGACAGGCTTCGTCTAACTCGCGTATTACGAGGCCACTTATGTATTTATATCAGTCATGAGTTCCGTTGAACTCGCGCATTACTTGATCACCTTACTAAAAGTCAGAGTCCGGAAATCTCGCGTATTACTTGGCCACCTTACTTAAAGTCAGTGTCCGAATATCTCGCGTATTAGTTGGCCACTTTATAACAATTCTTATACTCCTAACAATTCGCGCATAGCTTGGCCACTCTTTTCAAGACAGACTTCGCTTAACTCGCGTATTACTTGGCCCCTTATAAAAACTCTTACACTCCTCAGAACTCGCGCATTACTTGGCCACTTTACTTTAAGTCAGAGTCCGGAAATCTCGCGTATTAGTTGGCCACTTTAGAACAATTCTTATACTCCTTAGAATTCGCGCATTACTTGGCCACTCTTTTCAGGACAGGCTTCGTCTAACTAGCATATTACGAGGACACTTGTGTATTTATGTCAGTCATGAGGTGCATTGAACGCGCGCATTACTTGATCACCTTACTAGAAGTCAGAGTCCGGATATCTCGCGTATTACTTGGCCACTCTTTTCAAGACAGACTTAGTTTATCTCGCGTATTACTTGGCCACCTTACTTATAGTCAGAGTTCGGAAATCTCGCGTATTAGTTGGCCACTTTATAACAATTCTTATACTCCTAAGAATTCGCGCATTACTTGGCCACTCTTTTCAGGACAGGCTTCGTCTAACTCGCGTATTACGAGGCCACTTATAAAAATTCTTATACTCCTAAGAATTCGCGCATTACTTGGCCACTCTTTTCAGGACAGGCTTCGTCTAACTCGCGTATTACGAGGCCACTTATGTATTTATATCAGTCATGAGTTCCATTGAACTCGCGCATTACTTGATCACCTTACTAAAAGTCAGAGACCGGAAATCTCGCGTATTACTTGGCCACCTTACTTAAAGTCAGAGTCCGAAAATCTCGCGTATTAGTTGGCCACTTTATAACAATTCTTATACTCCTAACAATTCGCGCATAGCTTGGCCACTCTTTTCAAGACAGACTTCGCTTAACTCGCGTATTACTTGGCCCCTTATAAAAACTCTTAAACTCCTAAGAACTCGCGCATTACTTGGCCACTTTACTTTAAGTCAGAGTCCGGAAATCTCGCGTATTAGTTGGCCACTTTATAACAATTCTTATACTCCTTAGAATTCGCGCATTACTTGGCCACTCTTTTCAGGACAGGCTTCGTCTAACTCGCGTATTACGAGGCCACTTATGTATTTATATCATTCATGAGGTCCATTGAACTCGCGCATTACTTGGCCACTCTTTTCAAGACAGACTTCGTTTATCTCGAGTATTACTTGGCCACCTTACTTATAGTCAGAGTTCGGAAATCTCGCGTATTAGTTGGCCACTTTATAACAATTCTTATACTCCTAAGAATTCGCGCATTACTTGGCCACTCTTTTCAGGACAGGCTTCGTCTAACTCGCGTATTACGAGGCCACTTATGTATTTATATCAGTCATGAGGTCCATTGAACTCGCGCATTACTTGATCACCTTACTAAAATTCAGAGTCCGGAAATCTCGCGTATTACTTGGCCACCTTACTTAAAGTCAGAGTCCGAAAATCTCGCGTATTAGTTGGCCACTTACTAACAATTCTGATACTCCTAACAATTTGCGCATAGCTTGGCCACTCTTTTCAAGACAGACTTCGCTTAACTCGCGTATTACTTGGCCCCTTATAAAAATTCTTATACTCCTAAGAACTCGCGCATTACTTGGCCACTTTACTTTAAGTCAGAGTCCGGAAATCTCGCGTATTAGTTGGCCACTTTATAACAATTCTTATACTCCTTTGAATTCGCGTATTACTTGGCCACTCTTTTCAAGACAGACTTTGTTTAACTCGCGTATTACGAGGCCACTTATGTATTTATATCAGTCCTGTCGTCCATTGAACTCGTGCATTAATTGGCCACTCTTTTCAAGACAGACTTCGTTTATCTCGCGTATTACTTGGCCACCTTACTTATAGTCAGAGTTCGGAAATCTCGCGTATTAGTTGGCCACTTTATAACAATTCTTATACTCCTAAGAATTCGCGCATTACTTGGCCACTCTTTTCAGGACAGGCTTCGTCTAACTCGCGTATTACGAGGCCACTTATGTATTTATATCAGTCATGAGGTCCATTGAACTCGCGCATTACTTGATCACCTTACTAAAAAGTCAGAGTCTGGAAATCTCGCGTATTACTTGGCCACTTTAGAAAAATTCTTATACTCCTATGAATTCGCGTATTACTTGGCCACACTTTTCAAGACAGACTTTGTTTAACTCGAGTATTACGAGGCCACTCTTGTATTTATATCAGTCCTGTGGTCCATTGAACTCGCGCGTTACTTGGCCACTCTTTTCAGGACAGGCTTCGTCTAACTCGCGTATTACGAGGCCACTTATGTATTTATATCAGTCATGAGGTGCATTGAACTCGCGCATTACTTGATCACCTTACTAAAAGTCAGAGTCTGGAAATCTCGCGTATTACTTGGCCACTTTAGAAAAATTCTTATACTCCTATGAATTCGCGTATTACTTGGCCACACTTTTCAAGACAGACTTTGTTAAACTCGCGTATTACGAGGCCACTCATGTATTTATATCAGTCCTGTGGTCCATTGAACTCGTGCATTACTTGGCCACTCTTTTCAGGACAGGCTTCGTCTAACTCGCGTATTCCTTGGCCCCTTATAAAAATTCTTACACTCCTAAGAACTCGCGCATTACTTGGCCACTTTACTTTAAGTCAGAGTCCGGAAATCTCGCGCATTACTTGGCCACTTTACTTTAAGTCAGAGTCCGGAAATCTCACGTATTACTTGGCCACTGGATAAAACTTCTAATACTCCTAAGAATTCGCGCATTACTTGGCCACTCTTTTCAGGACAGGCTTCGTCTAACTCGCGTATTACTTGGCCACTTATAAAAATTCTTATACTCCTAAGAACTCGCGCATTACTTGGCCACTTTACTTTAAGTCAGAGTCCGGAAATCTCGCGTATTAGTTGGCCACTTTATAACAATTCTTATACTCCTAAGAATTCGCGCATAGCTTGGTTACTCTTTTGAAGACAGACTTCGCTTAACTCGCGTATTACTTGGCCACTTATAAAAATTCCTACACTCCTAAGAACTCGCGCATTACTTGGCCACTTTACTTTAAGTCAGAGTCCGGAAATCTCGCGTATTAGTTGGCCACTTTATAACTCTTCTTATTCTCCTTAGAATTCGCGCATTACTTGGCCACTCTTTTCAAGACAGACTTCGTTTATCTCGCGTATTACTTGGCCACCTTACTTTACGTCAGAGTTCGGAAATCTCGCGTATTAGTTGGCCACTTTATAACAATTCTTATACTCCTAAGAATTCGCGCATCACTTGGCCACTCTTTTCAGGACAGGCTTCGTCTAACTTGCGTATTACGAGGCCACTTATAAAAATTCTTATAATCCTAAGAATTCGCGCATTACTTGGCCACTCTTTTCAGGACAGGCTTCGTCTAACTAGCGTATTACGAGGCCACTTATTTATTTATATCAGTCATGAGTTCCATTGAACTCGCGCATTACTTGATCACCTTACTAAAAGTCAGAGTCCGGAAATCTCGCGTATTACTTGGCCACCTTACTTAAAGTCAGAGTCCGAAAATCTCGCGTATTAGTTGGCCACTTTATAACAATTCTGATACTCCTAACAATTCGCGCATTACTTGGCCACTTTACTTTAAGTCAGAGTCCGGAAATCTCGCGCATTACTTGGCCACTTTACATGAAGTCAGAGTCCGGAAATCTCGAGTATTACTTGGCCACTTGATAAAAATTCTAATACTCCTAAGAATTCGCGCATTACTTGGCCACTCTTTTCAGGACAGACTTCGTTTATCTCGCGTATTACTTGGCCACCTTACTTAAAGTCAGAGTTCGGAAATCTCGCGTATTAGTTGGCCACTTTATAACAATTCTTATACTCCTAAGAATTCGCGCATTACTTGGCCACTCTTTTCAGGACAGGCTTCGTCTAACTCGCGTCTTACGAGGCCACTTATAAAAATTCTCAAACTCCTAAGAATTCGCTCATTACTTGGCCACTCTTTTCAGGACAGGCTTCGTCTAACTCGCGTATTACGCGGCCACTTATGTATTTATATCAGTCATGAGGTCCATTGAACTCGCGCATTACTTGATCACCTTACTAAAAGTCAGAGTCCGGAAATCTCGCGCATTACTTGGCCACTTTACTTTAAGTCAGAGTCCGGAAATCTCGCGTATTAGTTGGCCACTTTATAACAATTCTTATACTCCTAAGAATTCGCGCATTACTTGGCCACTCTTTTCAGGACAGGCTTCGTCTAACTCGCGTGTTACGAGGCCACTTATGTATTTATATCAGTCATGAGGTCCATTGAACTCGCGCATAACTTGATCACCTTACTTAAAGTCAGAGTCCGAAAATCTCGCGTATTAGTGGGCCACTTTATAACAATTCTTATACTCCTAACAATTCGCGCATTACTTGGACACTCGTTTCAAGACAGACTTCGTTTAACTCGCGTATTACTTGGCCACTTATAAAAATTCTTATACTCCTAAGAACTCGCGCATTACTTGGCCACTTTACTTTAAGTCAGAGTCCGGAAATCTCGCGTATTAGTTGGCCACTTTATAACAATTCTTATACTCCTTAGAATTCGCGCATTACTTGGCCACTCTTTTCAGGACAGGCTTCGTCTAACTCGCGTATTACGAGGCCACTTATGTTTTTATATCATTCATGAGGTCCATTGAACTCGCGCATTACTCGATCACCTTACTTAAAGTCAGAGTCCGGAAATCTCGCGTATTACTTGGCCACTTTAGAAAAATTCTTATACTCCTATGAATTAGCGCATTACTTGGCCACTCTTTTCAAGACAGACTTTGTTTATCTCGCGTATTACGAGGCCAGTTATGTATTTATATCAGTCCTGTGGTCCATTGAACTCGCGCATTAATTGGCCACTCTTTTCAAGACAGACTTCGTTTATCTCGCGTATTACTTGGCCACCTTACTTAAAGTCAGAGTTCGGAAATCTCGCGTATTAGTTGGCCACTTTATAACAATTCTTATACTCCTAAGAATTCGCGCATTACTTGGCCACTCTTTTCAGGACAGGCTTCGTCTAACTCGCATATTACGAGGACACTTATGTATTTATATCAGTCATGAGGTGCATTGAACTCGCGCATTACTTGATCACCTTACTTAAAGTCAGAGTCCGGAAATCTCGCGTATTACTTGGCCACTCTTTTCAAGACAGACTTTGTTTAACTCGCGTATTACGAGGCCACTCATGTATTTATATCAGTCCTGTGGTCCATTGAACTCGTGCATTACTTGGCCACTCTTTTCAAGACAGACTTCGTTTATCTCGCTTATTACTTGGACACCTTAGTTATATTCTGAGTTCTGATATCTTGCGTATTAGTTGGACAATTTATAAGAATTCTTATACTCCTAAGAATTCGCGCATTACTTGGCCACTCTTTTCAGGACAGGCTTCGTCTAACTCGCGTATTACGAGGCCACTTATAAAAATTCTTATACTCCTAAGAATTCGCGCATTACTTGGCCACTCTTTTCAGGACAGGCTTCGTCTAACTCGCGTATTACGAGGCCACTTATAAAAATTCTTATACTCCTAACAATTCGCGCATAGCTTGGCCACTCTTTTCAAGACAGACTTCGCTTAACTCGCGTATTACTTGGCCCCTTATAAAAACTCTTACACTCCTAAGAACTCGCGCATTACTTGGCCACTTTACTTTAAGTCAGAGTCCGGAAATCTCGCGTCTTAGTTGGCCACTCTTTTCAAGACAGACTTTGTGTAACTCGCGTATTACGAGGCCACTTATAAAAATTCTTATACTCCTAAGAATTGGCGCATTACTTTGCCACTTTTTTCAGTACAGGCTTCGTCTAACTCGCGTATTACGAGGCCACTTATGTATTCATATTAGTCCTGAGGTCCACTGAACTCGCGCAGTACTTGATCACCTTACTAAAAGTCAGAGTCCGGAAATCTCGCGTATTACTTGGCCACCTTACTTAAAGTCAGAGTCCGAAAATCTCGCGTATTAGTTGGCCACTTTATAACAATTCTTATACTCCTAACAATTCGCGCATAGCTTGGCCACTCTTTTGAAGTCTGACTTCGCTTAACTCGCGTATTACTTGGCCCCTTATAAAAATTCTTACACTCCTAAGAACTCGCGCATTACTTGGCCACTTTACTTTAAGTCAGAGTCCGGAAATCTCGCGTATTAGTTAGCCACTTTATAACAATTCTTATACTCCTTAGAATTCGCGCATTACTTGGCCACTCTTTTCAAGACAGACTTCGTTTATCTCGCGTATTACTTGGCCACCTTACTTATAGTCAGAGTTCGGAAATCTCGCGTATTAGTTGGCCACTTTATAACAATTCTTATACTCCTAAGAATTCGCGCATTACTTGGCCACTCTTTTCAGGACAGGCTTCGTCTAACTCGCGTATTACGAGTCGAAATATAAAAATTCTTATAAACCTAACAATTAGCGCATGACTTGGCCACTCTTTTCAGGACAGGCTTCGTCTAACTCGCGTATTACGAGGCCACTTATGTATTTATATCAGTCCTGTGTTCCATTGAACTCGCGCATTACTTGATCACCTTACTAAAAGTCAGAGTCCGGAAATCTCGCGTATTACTTGGCCACCTTACTTCAAGTCAGAGTCCGGACATCTCGCGTATTAGTTGGCCACTTTATAACAATTCTGATACTCCTAAGAATTCGCGCATTACTTGGCCACTCTTTTCAGGACAGGCTTCGTCTAACTCGCGTATTACTTGGCCACTTATAAAAATTCTTATACTCCTAAGAACTCGCGCATTACTTGGCCACTTTACTTTATGTCAGAGTCCGGAAATCTCGCGTATTAGTTGGCCACTTTATAACAATTCTTATACTCCTAAGAATTCGCGCATTACTTGGCCACTCTTTTCAGGACAGGCTTCGTCTAACTCGCGTATTACGAGGCCACTTATAAAAATTCTTATACTCCTAAGAATTCGCGCATTACTTGGCCACTATTATAAGTACAGGATTCGTCTAAATAGCGTATTACGATGCCACTTATGTATTTATATCAGTCATGAGTTCCATTGAACTCGCGCATTACTTGATCACCTTACTAAAAGTCAGAGTCCGGAAATCTCGGGTATTGCTTGGCCACTTTAGAAAAATTCTTACACTCCTAAGAAATCGCGCATTACTTGGCCACTTTTTTCAAGACAGACTTCGCTTAACTCGCGTATTACTTGGCCCCTTATAAAAATTCTTACACTCCTAAGAACTCGCGCATTACTTGGCCACTTTACTTTAAGTAAGAGTCCGGAAATCTCGCGCATTACTTGGCCACTTTACTTTAAGTCAGAGTCCGGAAATCTCACGTATTACTTGGCCACTTGATAAAAATTCTAATACTCCTAAGAATTCGCGCATTACTTGGCCACTCTTTTCAGGACAGGCTTCGTCTAACTCGCGTATTACTTGGCCACTTTTAAAAATTCTTATACTCCTAAGAACTCGCGCATTACTTGGCCACTTTACTTTAAGTCAGAGTCCGGAAATCTCGCGTATTAGTTGGCCACTTTATAACAATTCTTATACTCCTAAGAATTCGCGCATAGCTTGGCCACTTTTTTCAAGACAGACTTCGCTTAACTCGCGTATTACTTGGCCCCTTATAAAAATTCTTACACTCCTAAGAACTCGCGCATTACTTGGCCACTTTACTTTAAGTCAGAGTCCGGAAATCTCGCGTATTAGTTGGCCACTTTATAACAATTCTTATACTCCTAAGAATTCGCGCATTACTTGGCCACTCTTTTCAAGACAGACTTCGTTTATCTCGCGTATTACTTGGCCACCTTACTTAAAGTCAGAGTTCGGAAATCTCGCGTATTAGTTGGCCACTTTATAACAATTCTTATACTCCTAAGAATTCGCGCATTACTTGGCCACTCTTTTCAGGACAGGCTTCGTCTAACTCGCGTATTACTTGGCCACTTATAAAAATTCTTATACTCCTAAGAACTCGCGCATTACTTGGCCACTTTACTTTAAGTCAGAGTCCGGAAATCTCGCGTATTAGTTGGCCACTTTATAACAATTCTTATACTCCTAAGAATTCGCGCATTACTTGGCCACTCTTTTCAGGACAGGCTTCGTCTAACTCGCGTGTTACGAGGCCACTTATGTATTTATATCAGTCATGAGGTCCATTGAACTCGCGCATAACTTGATCACCTTACTTAAAGTCAGAGTCCGAAAATCTCGCGTATTAGTTGGCCACTTTATAACAATTCTTATACTCCTAACAATTCGCGCATTACTTGGACACTCGTTTCAAGACAGACTTCGTTTAACTCGCGTATTACTTGGCCACTTAAGAAAAATTATTATACTCCTAAGAACTCGCGCATTACTTGGACACTTTACTTTAAGTCAGAGTCCGAAAATCTCGCGTATTAGTTGGCCACTTTATAACAATTCTTATACTCCTAAGAATTCGCGCATTACTTGGCCACTCTTTTCAGGACAGGCTTCGTCTAACTCGCGTATTACGAGGCCACTTATGTTTTTATATCATTCATGAGGTCCATTGAACTCGCGCATTACTCGATCACCTTACTTAAAGTCAGAGTCCGGAAATCTCGCGTATTACTTGGCCACTTTAGAAAAATTCTTATACTCCTATGAATTCGCGTATTACTTGGCCACTCTTTTCAAGACAGACTTTGTTTAACTCGCGTATTACGAGGCCACTCATGTATTTATATCAGTCCTGTGGTCCAGTGAACTCGGGCATTAATTGGCCACTCTTTTCAAGACAGACTTAGTTTATCTCGCGTATTACTTGGCCACCTTACTTATATTCAGAGTCCGGAAATCTCGCGTATTAGTTGGCCACTTTATAACACTTCTTATACTCCTAAGAATTCGCGCATTACTTGGCCACTCTTTTCAGGACAGGCTTCGTCTAACTCGCATATTACGAGGCCACTTATGTATTTATATCAGTCATGAGGTCCATTGAACTCGCGCATTACTTGATCACCTTACTAAAAGTCAGAGTCCGGAAATCTCGCGTATTACTTGGCCACTCTTTTCAAGACAGACTTTGTTTAACTCGCGTATTACGAGGCCACTCATGTATTTATATCAGTCCTGTGGTCCATTGAACTCGTGCATTACTTGGCCACTCTTTTCAAGACAGACTTCGTTTATCTCGCGTATTACTTGGCCACCTTAGTTATACTCAGAGTTCGGAAATCTCGCGTATTAGTTGGCCACTTTATAACAATTCTTATACTCCTAAGAATTCGCGCATTACTTGGCCACTCTTTTCAGGACAGGCTTCGTCTAACTCGCGTATTACGAGGCCACTTATAAAAATTCTTATACTCCTAAGAATTCGCGCATTACTTGGCCACTCTTTTCAGGACAGGCTTCGTCTAACCTCGCGTATTACGAGGCCACTTATAAAAAATTCTTATACTCCTAACAATTCGCGCATAGCTTGGCCACTCTTTTCAAGACAGACTTCGCTTAACTCGCGTATTACTTGGCCCCTTATAAAAATTCTTACACTCCTAAGAACTCGCGCATTACTTGGCCACTTTACTTTAAGTCAGAGTCCGGAAATCTCGCGTATTAGTTGGCCACTCTTTTCAAGACAGACTTCGTGTAACTCGCGTATTACGAGGCCACTTATAAAAATTCTTATACTCCTAAGAATTCGCGCATTACTTGGCCACTCTTTTCAGGACAGGCTTCGTCTAACTCGCGTATTACGAGGCCACTTATAAAAATTCTTATACTCCTAAGAATTCGCGCATTACTTGGCCACTCTTTTCAGGACAGGCTTCGTCTAACTCGCGTATTACGAGGCCACTTATAAAAATTCTTATACTCCTAACAATTCGCGCATAGCTTGGCCACTCTTTTCAAGACAGACTTCGCTTAACTCGCGTATTACTTGGCCCCTTATAAAAACTCTTACACTCCTAAGAACTCGCGCATTACTTGGCCACTTTACTTTAAGTCAGAGTCCGGAAATCTCGCGTCTTAGTTGGCCACTCTTTTCAAGACAGACTTTGTGTAACTCGCGTATTACGAGGCCACTTATAAAAATTCTTATACTCCTAAGAATTCGCGCATTACTTTGGTCACTCTTTTCAGTACAGGCTTCGTCTAACTCGCGTATTACGAGGCCACTTATGTATTCATATCAGTCATGAGTTCCAATGAACTCGCGCATTACTTGATCACCTTACTAAAAGTCAGAGTCCGGAAATCTCGCGTATTACTTGGCCACCTTACTTAAAGTCAGAGTCCGAAAATCTCGCGTATTAGTTGGCCACTTTATAACAATTCTTATACTCCTAACAATTCGCGCATAGCTTGGCCACTCTTTTGAAGACAGACTTCGCTTAACTCGCGTATTACTTGGCCCCTTATAAAAATTCTTACACTCCTAAGAACTCGCGCATTACTTGGCCACTTTACTTTAAGTCAGAGTCCGGAAATCTCGCGTATTAGTTGGCCACTTTATAACAATTCTTATACTCCTAAGAATTCGCGCATTACTTGGCCACTCTTTTCAAGACAGACTTCGTTTATCTCGCGTATTACTTGGCCACCTTACTTAAAGTCAGAGTCCGGAAATCTCGCGTATTAGTTGGCCACTTTATAACAATTCTTATACTCCTAAGAATTCGCGCATTACTTGGCCACTCTTTTCAGGACAGGCTTCGTCTAACTCGCGTATTACGAGGCAACTTATAAAAATTCTTATAATCCTAAGAATTCGCGCATTACTTGGCCACTCTTTTCAGGACAGGCTTCGTCTAACTCGCGTATTACGAGGCCACTTATGTATTTATATCTGTCCTGAGTTCCATTGAACTCGCGCATTACTTGATCACCTTACTAAAAGTCAGAGTCCGGAAATCTCGCGTATTACTTGGCCACCTTACTTAAAGTCAGAGTCCGAAAATCTCGCGTATTAGTTGGCCTGTTTATAACAATTCTGATACTCCTAAGAATTCGCGCATTACTTGGCCACTCTTTTCAGGACAGGCTTCGTCTAACTCGCGTATTACTTGGCCACTTATAAAAATTCTTATACTCCTAAGAACTCGCGCATTACTTGGCCACTTTACTTTATTCAGAGTCCGGAAATCTCGCGTATTAGTTGGCCACTTTATAACAATTCTTATACTCCTAAGAATTCGCGCATTACTTGGCCACTCTTTTCAGGACAGGCTTCGTCTAACTCGCGTATTACGAGGCCACTTATAAAAATTCTTATACTCCTAAGAATTCGCGCATTACTTGGCCACTCTTTTCAGGACAGGCTTCGTCTAACTCGCGTATTACGAGGCCACTTATGTATTTATATCAGTCATGAGTTCCATTGAACTCGCGCATTACTTGATCACCTTACTAAAAGTCAGAGACCGGAAATCTCGCGTATTGCTTGGCCACTTTAGAAAAATTCTTATACTCCTATGAATTCGCGTATTACTTGGCCACTCTTTTCAAGACAGACTTCGCTTAACTCGCGTATTACTTGGCCCCTTATAAAAATTCTTACACTCCTAAGAACTCGCGCATTACTTGGCCACTTTACTTTAAGTCAGAGTCCGGAAATCTCGCGCATTACTTGGCCACTTTACTTTAAGTCAGAGTCCGGAAATCTCACGTATTACTTGGCCACTTGATAAAAATTCTAATACTCCTAAGAATTCGCGCATTACTTGGCCACTCTTTTCAGGACAGGCTTCGTCTAACTCGCGTATTACTTGGCCACTTTTAAAAATTCTTATACTCCTAAGAACTCGCGCATTACTTGGCCACTTTACTGTAAGTCAGAGTCCGGAAATCTCGCGTATTAGTTGGCCACTTTATAACAATTCTTATACTCCTAAGAATTCGCGCATAGCTTGGACACTCTTTTGAAGACAGACTTCGCTTAACTCGCGTATTACTTGGCCCCTTAGAAAAATTCTTACACTCCTAAGAACTCGCGCATTACTTGGCCACTTTACTTTAAGTCAGAGTCCGGAAATCTCGCGTATTAGTTGGCCACTTTATAACAATTCTTATACTCCTAAGAATTCGCGCATTACTTGGCCACTCTTTTCAAGACAGACTTCGTTTATCTCGCGTATTACTTGGCCACCTTACTTAAAGTCAGAGTTCGGAAATCTCGCGTATTAGTTGGCCACTTTATAACAATTCTTATACTCCTAAGAATTCGCGCATTACTTGGCCACTCTTTTCAGGACAGGCTTCGTCTAACTCGCGTATTACTTGGCCACTTTATAAAAATTCTTATACTCCTAAGAACTCGCGCATTACTTGGCCACTTTACTTTAAGTCAGAGTCCGGAAATCTCGCGTATTAGTTGGCCACTTTATAACAATTCTTATACTCCTAAGAATTCGCGCATTACTTGGCCACTCTTTTCAGGACAGGCTTCGTCTAACTCGCGTATTACGAGGCCACTTATGTATTTATATCAGTCATGAGGTCCATTGAACTCGCGCATAACTTGATCACCTTACTTAAAGTCAGAGTTCGGAAATCTCGCGTATTAGTTGGCCACTTTATAACAATTCTTATACTCCTAACAATTCGCGCATTACTTGGACACTCGTTTCAAGACAGACTTCGTTTAACTCGCGTATTACTTGGCCACTTATAAAAATTCTTATACTCCTAAGAACTCGCGCATTACTTGGCCACTTTACTTTAAGTCAGAGTCCGAAAATCTCGCGTATTAGTTGGCCACTTTATAACAATTCTTATACTCCTAAGAATTCTCGCATTACTTGGCCACTCTTTTCAGGACAGGCTTCGTCTATCTCGCGTATTACTTGGCCACTTTAGAAAAATTCTTATACTCCTATGAATTCGCGCATTACTGGGCCATTCTTTTCAAGACAGACTTTGTTTAACTCGCGTATTACGAGGCCACTTATGTATTTATATCAGTCCTGTGGTCCATTGAACTCGCGCATAACTTGGCCACTCTTTTCAAGACAGACTTCGTTTATCTCGCGTATTACTTGGCAACCTTACTTAAAGTCAGAGTTCGGAAATCTCGCGTATTAGTTGGCCACTTTATAACAATTCTTATACTCCTAAGAATTCGCCCATTACTTGGCCACTCTTTTCAGGACAGGCTTCGTCTAACTCGCATATTACGAGGCCACTTATGTATTTATATCAGTCCTGACGTCCATTGAACTCGCGCATTACTCGATCACCTTACTTAAAGTCAGAGTCCGGAAATCTCGCGTATTACTTGGCCACTCTTTTCAAGACAGACTTTGTTTAACTCGCGTATTACGAGGCCACTCATGTATTTATATCAGTCCTGTGGTCCATTGAACTCTTGCATTTCTTTGCCACTATTTTCATGACTGACTTTGTTTATCTCGCGTATTACTTGGCCACCTTAGTTATACTCAGAGTTCGGAAATCTCGCGTATTAGTTGGCCACTTTATAACAATTCTTATACTCCTAAGAATTCGCGCATTACTTGGCCACTCTTTTCAGGACAGGCTTCGTCTAACTCGCGTATTACGAGGCCACTTATAAAAATTCTTATACTCCTAAGAAGTCGCGCATTACTTGGCCACTCTTTTCAGGACAGGCTTCGTCTAACTCGCGTATTACGAGGCCACTTATAAAAATTCTTATACTCCTAACAATTCGCGCATAGCTTGGCCACTCTTTTCAAGACAGACTTCGCTTAACTCGCGTATTACTTGGCCCCTTATAAAAACTCTTACACTCCTAAGAACTCGCGCATTACTTGGCCACTTTACTTTAAGTCAGAGTCCGGAAATCTCGCGTCTTAGTTGGCCACTCTTTTCACGACTGGCTTTGTGTAACTCGCGTATTACGAGGCCACTTATAAAAATTCTTATACTCCTAAGAATTCGCGCATTACTTGTTCACTCTTTTCAGTACAGGCTTCGTCTAACTCGCGTATTACGAGGCCACTTATGTATTCATATCAGTCATGAGTTCCAATGAACTCGCGCATTACTTGATCACCTTACTAAAAGTCAGAGTCCGGAAATCTCGCGTATTACTTGGCCACCTTACTTAAAGTCAGAGTCCGAAAATCTCGCGTATTAGTTGGCCACTTTATAACAATTCTTATACTCCTAACAATTCGCGCATAGCTTGGCCACTCTTTTGAAGACAGACTTCGCTTAACTCGCGTATTACTTGGCCCCTTATAAAAATTCTTACACTCCTAAGAACTCGCGCATTACTTGGCCACTTTACTTTAAGTCAGAGTCCGGAAATCTCGCGTATTAGTTGGCCACTTTATAACAATTCTTATACTCCTTAGAATTCGCGCATTACTTTGGCCACTCTTTTCAAGACAGACTTCGTTTATCTCGCGTATTACTTGGCCACCTTACTTATAGTCAGAGTTCGGAAATCTCGCGTATTAGTTGGCCACTTTATAACAATTCTTATACTCCTAAGAATTCGCGCATTACTTGGCCACTCTTTTCAGGACAGGCTTCGTCTAACTTGCGTATTACGAGGCAACTTATAAAAATTCTTATAATCCTAAGAATTCGCGCATTACTTGGCCACTCTTTTCAGGACAGGCTTCGTCTAACTCGCGTATTACGAGGCCACTTATGTATTTATATCAGTCATGAGTTCCATTGAACTCGCGCATTACTTGATCACCTTACTAAAAGTCAGAGTCCGGAAATCTCGCGTATTACTTGGCCACCTTACTTAAAGTCAGAGTCCGAAAATCTCGCGTATTAGTTGGCCACTTTATAACAATTCTGATACTCCTAACAATTCGCGCATTACTTGGCCACTTTACTTTAAGTCAGAGTCCGGAAACCTCGCGCATTACTTGGCCACTTTACATTAAGTCAGAGTCCGGAAATCTCACGTATTACTTGGCCACTTGATAAAAATTCTAATACTCCTAAGAATTCGCGCATTACTTGGCCACTCTTTTCAGGACAGGCTTCGTCTAACTCGCGTATTACTTGTCCAATTTTAAAAATTCTTATACTCCTAAGAACTCGCGCATTACTTGGCCACTTTACTTTATGTCAGAGTCCGGAAATCTCGCGTATTAGTTGGCCACTTTATAACAATTCTTATACTCCTAAGAATTCGCGCATTACTTGGCCACTCTTTTCAGGACAGGCTTCGTCTAACTCGCGTATTACGAGGCCACTTATAAAAATTCTTATACTCCTAAGAATTCGCGCATTACTTGGCCACTCTTTTCAGGACAGGCTTCGTCTAACTCGCGTATTACGAGGCCACTTATGTATTTATATCAGTCATGAGTTCCATTGAACTCGCGCATTACTTGATCACCTTACTAAAAGTCAGAGTCCGGAAATCTCACGTATTACTTGGCCTCTTGATAAAAATTCTATTACTCCTAAGAATTCGCGCATTACTTGGCCACTCTTTTCATGACAGACTTCGCTTAACTCGCGTATTACTTGGGCCCTTATAAAAATTCTTACACTCCTAAGAACTCGCGCATTACTTGGCCACTTTACTTTAAGTCAGAGTCCGGAAATCTCGCGCATTACTTGGCCACTTTACTTTAAGTCAGAGTCCGGAAATCTTACGTATTACTTGGCCACTTGATAAAAATTCTAATACTCCTAAGAATTCGCGCATTACTTGGCCACTCTTTTCAGGACAGACTTCGTTTAACTCGCGTATTACTTGGCCACTTTTAAAAATTCTTATACTCCTAAGAACTCGCGCATTACTTGGCCACTTTACTTTAAGTCAGAGTCCGGAAATCTCGCGTATTAGTTGGCCACTTTATAACAATTCTTATACTCCTAAGAATTCGCGCATAGCTTGGCCACTCTTTTGAAGACAGACTTCGCTTAACTCGCGTATTACTTGGCCCCTTATAAAAATTCTAACACTCCTAAGAACTCGCGCATTACTTGGCCACTTTACTTTAAGTCAGAGTCCGGAAATCTCGCGTATTAGTTGGCCACTTTATAAACAATTCTTATACTCCTTAGAATTCGCGCATTACTTGGCCACTCTTTTCAAGACAGACTTCGTTTATCTCGCGTATTACTTGGCCACCTTACTTAAAGTCAGAGTTCGGAAATCTCGCGTATTAGTTGGCCACTTTATAACAATTCTTATACTCCTAACAATTCGAGCAATACTTGGCCACTCTTTTCAGGACAGGCTTCGTCTAACTCGCGTATTACGAGGCCACTTATAAAAATTCTTATAATCCTAAGAATTCGCGCATTACTTGGCCACTCTTTTCAAGACAGGCTTCGTCTAACTCGCGTATTACGAGGCCACTTATGTATTTATATCAGTCATGAGTTCCATTGAACTCGCGCATTACTTGATCACCTTACTAAAAGTCAGAGTCCGGAAATCTCGCGTATTACTTGGCCACCTTACTTAAAGTCAGAGTCCGAAAATCTCGCGTATTAGTTGGCCACTATATAACAATTCTGATACTCCTAACAATTCGCGCATTACTTGGCCACTTTACTTTAAGTCAGAGTCCGGAAATCTCGCGCATTACTTGGCCACTCTTTTTCAGGACAGGTTTCGTCTAACTCGCGTATTACTTGGCCACTTTTAAAAATTCTTATACTCCTAAGAACTCGCGCATTACTTGGCCACTTTACTTTAAGTCAGAGTCCGGAAATCTCGCGTATTAGTTGGCCACTTTATAACAATTCTTATACTCCTTAGAATTCGCGCATTACTTGGCCACTCTTTTCAGGACAGGCTTCGTCTAACTCGCGTATTACGAGGCCACTTATGTATTTATATCATTCATGAGGTCCATTGAACTCGCGCATTACTCGATCACCTTACTTAAAGTCAGAGTCCGGAAATCTCGCGTATTACTTGGCCACTTTAGAAAAATTCTTATACTCCTATGAATTCGCGTATTACTTGGCCACTCTTTTCAAGACAGACTTTGTTTAACTCGCGTATTACGAGGCCACTCATGTATTTATATCAGTCCTGTGGTCCATTGAACTCGCGCATTAATTGGCCACTCTTTTCAAGACAGACTTCGTTTATCTCGCGTATTACTTGGCCACCTTGCTTATAGTCAGAGTTCGGAAATCTCGCGTATTAGTTGGCCACTTTATGACAATTCTTATACTCATAAGAATTCGCGCATTACTTGGCCACTATTTTCAGGACAGGCTTCGTCTAACTCGCATATTACGAGGACACTTATGTATGTATATCAGTCATCTGGTCCATTGAACTCGCGCATTACTTGATCACCTTACTAAACGTCAGAGTCCGGAAATCTCGCGTATTACTTGGCCACTCTTTTCAAGACAGACTTTGTTAAACTCGCGTATTACTTGGCCACCTTACTTATACTCAGAGTTCGGAAATCTCGCGTATTACTTGGCAACTTTAGAAAAATTCTTATACTCCTATGAATTCGCGTATTACTTGGCCACTCTTTTCAAGACAGGCTTCGTCTAACTCGCGTATTACGAGTCCACTTATAAAAATTCATATACTCCTAAGAACTCGCGCATTATTTGGCCACTCTTTTCAGGACAGGCTTCGTCTAACTCGCGTATTACGAGGCCACTTATAAAAATTCTTATACTCCTAACAATTCGCGCATAGCTTGGCCACTCTTTTCAAGACAGACTTCGCTTAACTCGCGTATTACTTGGCCCCTTATAAAAACTCTTACACTCCTAAGAACTCGCGCATTACTTGGCCACTTTACTTTAAGTCAGAGTCCGGAAATCTCGCGTCTTAGTTGGCCACTCTTTTCAAGACAGACTTTGTTTAACTCGCGTATTACGAGGCCACTTATAAAAATTCTTATACTCCTAAGAATTCGCGCATTACTTGGTCACTCTTTTCAGTACAGGCTTCGTCTAACTCGCGTATTACGAGGCCACTTATGTATTCATATCAGTCATGAGTTCCAATGAACTCGCGCATTACTTGATCACCTTTACTAAAAGTCAGAGTCCGGAAATCTCGCGTATTACTTGGCCACCTTACTTAAAGTCAGAGTCCGAAAATCTGGCGTATTAGTTGGCCACTTTATAACAATTCTTATACTCCTAACAATTCGCGCATAGCTTGGCCACTCTTTTGAAGACAGACTTCGCTTAACTCGCGTATTACTTGGCCCCTTATAAAAATTCTTACACTCCTAAGAACTCGCGCATTACTTGGCCACTTTACTTTAAGTCAGAGTCCGGAAATCTCGCGTATTAGTTGGCCACTTTATAACAATTCTTATACTCCTTAGAATTCGCGCATTACTTTGGCCACTCTTTTCAAGACAGACTTCGTTTATCTCGCGTATTACTTGGCCACCTTACTTATAGTCAGAGTTCGGAAATCTCGCGTATTAGTTGGCCACTTTATAACAATTCTTATACTCCTAAGAATTCGCGCATTACTTGGCCACTCTTTTCAGGACAGGCTTCGTCTAACTTGCGTATTACGAGGCAACTTATAAAAATTCTTATAATCCTAAGAATTCGCGCATTACTTGGCCACTCTTTTCAGGACAGGCTTCGTCTAACTCGCGTATTACGAGGCCACTTATGTATTTATATCAGTCATGAGTTCCATTGAACTCGCGCATTACTTGATCACCTTACTAAAAGTCAGAGTCCGGAAATCTCGCGTATTACTTGGCCACCTTACTTAAAGTCAGAGTCCGAAAATCTCGCGTATTAGTTGGCCACTTTATAACAATTCTAATACTCCTAAGAATTCGCGCATTACTTGGCCACGTTAGTTTAAGTCAGAGTCCGGAAATCTCGCGCATTACTTGGCCACTTTACATAAAGTCATAGACCGGAAATCTCACGTATTACTTGGCCACTTGATAAAAATTCTAATACTCCTAAGAATTCGCGCATTACTTGGCCACTCTTTTCAGGACAGGCTTCGTCTAACTCGCGTATTACTTGGCCACTTTTAAAAATTCTTATACTCCTAAGAACTCGCGCATTACTTGGCCACTTTACTTTAAGTCAGAGTCCGGAAATCTCGCGTATTAGTTGGCCACTTTATAACAATTCTTATACTCCTAAGAATTCGCGCATTACTTGGCCACTCTTTTCAGGACAGGCTTCGTCTAACTCGCGTATTACGAGGCCACTTATAAAAATTCTTATACTCCTAAGAATTCGCGCATTACTTGGCCACTCTTTTCAGGACAGGCTTCGCGTAACTCGCGTATTACGAGGCCACTTATGTATTTATATCAGTCATGAGTTCCATTGAACTCGCGCATTACTTGATCACCTTACTAAAAGTCAGAGTCCGGAAATCTCGGGTATTGCTTGGCCACTTTAGAAAAATTCTTATACTCCTATGAATTCGCGTATTACTTGGCCACTTTTTTCAAGACAGACTTCGCTTAACTCGCGTATTACTTGGCCCCTTATAAAAATTCTTACACTCCTAAGAACTCGCGCATTACTTGGCCACTTTACTTTAAGTCAGAGTCCGGAAATCTCGCGCATTACTTGGCCACTTTACTTTAAGTCAGAGTCCGGAAATCTCACGTATTACTTGGCCACTTGATAAAAATTCTAATACTCCTAAGAATTCGCGCATTACTTGGCCACTCTTTTCAGGACAGGCTTCGTCTAACTCGCGTATTACTTGGCCACTTTTAAAAATTCTTATACTCCTAAGAACTCGCGCATTACTTGGCCACTTTACTTTAAGTCAGAGTCCGGAAATCTCGCGTATTAGTTGGCCACTTTATAACAATTCTTATACTCCTAAGAATTCGCGCATAACTTGGCCACTCTTTTCAAGACAGACTTCGCTTAACTCGCGTATTACTTGGCCCCTTATAAAAATTCTTACACTCCTAAGAACTCGCGCATTACTTGGCCACTTTACTTTAAGTCAGAGTCCGGAAATCTCGCGTATTAGTTGGCCACTTTATAAAAATTCCTATACTCCTTAGAAATCGCGCATTACTTGGCCACTCTTTTCAAGACAGACTTCGTTTATCTCGCGTATTTCTTGTCCACCTTACTTATAGTAAGAGTTCGGTATTCTCGCGTATTAGTTGGCCACTTTATAACAATTCTTATACTCCTAAGAATTCGCGCATTACTTGGCCACTCTTTTCAGGACAGGCTTCGTCTAACTTGCGTATTACGAGGCCAATTATAAAAATTCTTATAATCCTAAGAATTCGCGCATTACTTGGCCACTCTTTTCAGGACAGGCTTCGTCTATCTCGCGTATTACGAGGCCACTTATGTATTTATATCAGTCATGAGTTCCATTGAACTCGCGCATTACTTGATCACCTTACTAAAAGTCAGAGTCCGGAAATCTCGCGTATTACTTGGCCACCTTACTTAAAGTCAGAGTCCGGAAATCTCGAGTATTAGTTGGCCACTTTAGAAAAATTCTTATACTCCTATGAATTCGCGCATTACTTGGCCACTTTACTTTAAGTCAGAGTCTGGAAATCTCGCGCATTACTAGGCCGCTGTACTTTAAGTCAGAGTCCGGAAATCTCACGTATTACTTGGCCACTTGATAAAAATTCTAATACTCCTAAGAATTCGCGCATTACTTGGCCACTCTTTTCAGGACAGGCTTCGTCTAACTCGCGTATTACTTGGCCACTTTTAAAAATTCTTATACTCCTAAGAACTCGCGCATTACTTGGCCACCTTACTTTAAGTCAGAGTCCGGAAATCTCGCGTATTAGTTGGCCACTTTATAACAAGTCTTATACTCCTAAGAACTCGCGCATTACTTGGCCACACTTTTCAGGACAGGCTTCGTCTAACTCGCGTATTACAAGGCCACATATAAAAATTCTTATACTCCTAAGAATTCGCGCATTACTTGGCCACTCTTTTCAGGACAGGCTTCGTCTAACTCGCGTATTACGAGGCCACTTATGTATTTATATCAGTCATGAGTTCCATTGAACTCGCGCATTACTTGATCACCTTACTAAAAGTCAGAGACCGGAAATCTCGCGGATTGCTTGGCCACTTTAGAAAAATTCTTATACTCCTATGAATTCGCGTATTACTTGGCCACTCTTTTCAAGACAGACTTCGCTTAACTCGCGTATTACTTGGCCCCTTATAAAAATTCTTACACTCCTAAGAACTCGCGCATTACTTGGCCACTTTACTTTAAGTCAGAGTCCGGAAATCTCGCGCATTACTTGGCCACTTTACTTTAAGTCAGAGTCCGGAAATCTCACGTATTACTTGGCCACTTGATAAAAATTCTAATACTCCTAAGAATTCGCGCATTACTTGGCCACTCTTTTCAGGACAGGCTTCGTCTAACTCGCGTATTACTTGGCCACTTTTAAAAATTCTTATACTCCTAAGAACTAGCGCATTACTTGGCCACTTTACTTTAAGTCAGAGTCCGGAAATCTCGCGTATTAGTTGGCCACTTTATAACAATTCTTATACTCCTAAGAATTCGCGCATTACTTGGCCACTCTTTTCAGGATAGGCTTCGTCTAACTCGCGTGTCACGAGGCCACTTATGTATTTATATCAGTCATGAGGTCCATTGAACTCGCGCATAATTTGATCACCTTACTTAAAGTCAGAGTCCGGAAATCTCACGTATTAGTTGGCCACTTTATAACAATTCTTATACTCCTTAGAATTCGCGCATTACTTGGCCACTCTTTTCAGGACAGGCTTCGTCTAACTCGCGTATTACGAGGCCACTTATGTTTTTATATCATTCATGAGGTCCATTGAACTCGCGCATTACTCGATCACCTTACTTAAAGTCAGAGTCCGGAAATCTCGCGTATTACTTGGCCACTTTAGAAAAATTCTTATACTCCTATGAATTCGCGTATTACTTGGCCACTCTTTTCAAGACAGACTTCGTTTATCGCGCGTATTACTTAGCCACCTTACTTAAAGTCAGAGTTCGGAAATCTCGCGTATTAGTGGGCCACTTTATAACAATTCTTATACTCCTAAGAATTCGCGCATTACTTGGCCACTCTTTTCAGGACAGGCTTCGTCTAACTCGCGTATTACGAGGCCACTTATGTTTTTATATCATTCATGAGGTCCATTGAACTCGCGCATTACTCGATCACCTTACTTAAAGTCAGAGTCCGGAAATCTCGCGTATTACTTGGCCACTCTTTTCAAGACAGACTTTGTTTAACTCGCGTATTACGAGGCCACTCATGTATTTATATCAGTCCTGTGGTCCATTGAACTCGTGCATTACTTGGCCACTCTTTTCAAGACAGACTTCGTTTATCTCGCGTATTACTTGGCCACCTTACTTATAGTCAGAGTTCGGAAATCTCGCGTATTAGTTGGCCACTTTATAACAATTCTTATACTCCTAAGAATTCGCGCATTACTTGGCCACTCTTTTCAGGACAGGCTTCGTCTAACTCGCGTATTACGTGGCCACTTGTAAAAATTCTTATACTCCTAAGAATTTGCGCATTACTTAGCCACTCTTTTCAGGACAGGCTTCGTCTAACTCGCGTATTACGAGGCCACTTATGTATTTATATCAGTCATGAGGTCCATTGAACTCGCGCATTACTTGATCACCTTACTAAAAGTCAGAGTCCGGAAATCTCGCGTATTACTTGGCCACCTTACTTAAAGTCAGAGTCCGAAAATCTCGCGTATTAGATGGCCACTTTATAACAATTCTTATACTCCTAACAATTCGCGCATAGCTTGGCCACTCTTTTCAAGACAGACTTCGCTTAACTCGCGTATTACTTGGCCCCTTATAAAAACTCTTACACTCCTAAGAACTCGCGCATTACTTGGCCACTTTACTTTAAGTCAGAGTCCGGAAATCTCGCGTATTAGTTGGCCACTTTATAACAATTCTTATACTCCTTAGAATTCGCGCATTACTTGGCCACTCTTTTCAGGACAGGCTTCGTCTAACTCGCATATTACGAGGACACTTATGTATTTATATCAAACATGAGGTCCATTAAACTCGCGCATTACTTGATCACCTTACTTAAAGTCAGAGACCGGAAATCTCGCGTATTACTTGGCCACTCTTTTCAAGACAGACTTCGTTTATCTCGCGTATTACTTGGCCACCTTACTTAAAGTCAGAGTTCGGAAATCTCGCGTATTAGTTGGCCACTTTATAACAATTCTTATACTCCTAAGAATTCGCGCATTACTTGGCCACTCTTTTCAGGACAGGCTTCGTCTAACTCGCGTATTACGAGGCCACTTATGTTTTTATATCATTCATGAGGTCCATTGAACTCGCGCATTACTCGATCACCTTACTTAAAGTCAGAGTCCGGAAATCTCGCGTATTACTTGGCCACTTTAGAAAAATTCTAATACACCTATTAATTCGCGTATTACTTGACCACTCTTTTCAAGACAGACTTCGTTTAACTCGCGTATTACGAGGCCACTTATGTATTTATATCAGTCCTGTGGTCCATTGAACTCGCGCATTACTTGGCCACTCTTTTCAAGACAGACTTCGTTTATCTCGCGTATTACTTGGCCACCTTACTTAAAGTCAGAGTTCGGAAATCTCGCGTATTAGTTGGCCACTTTATAACAATTCTTATACTCCTAAGAATTCGCGCATTACTTGGCCACTCTTTTCAGGACAGGCTTCGTCTAACTCGCGTATTACGAGGCCACTTATGTATTTATATCAGTCCTGTGGTCCATTGAACTCGCGCATTACTTGGTCACCTTACTAAAAGTCAGAGTCCGGAAATCTCGCGTATTACTTGGCCACTCTTTTCAAGACAGACTTTGTTAAACTCGCGTATTACGAGGCCACTCATGTATTTATATCAGTCCTGTGGTCCATTGAACTCGTGCATTACTTGGCCACTCTTTTCAAGACAGACTTCGTTTATCTCGCGTATTACTTGGCCACCTTACTTATAGTCAGAGTTCGGAAATCTCGCGTATTAGTTGGCCACTTTATAACAATTCTTATACTCCTAAGAATTCGCGCATTACTTGGCCACTCTTTTCAGGACAGGCTTCGTCTAACTCGCGTATTACGAGGCCACTTATAAAAATTCTTATACTCCTAAGAATTTGCGCATTACTTAGCCACTCTTTTCAGGACAGGCTTCGTCTAACTCGCGTATTACGAGGCCACTTATGTATTTATATCAGTCATGAGTTCCATTGAACTCGCGCATTACTTGATCACCTTACTAAAAGTCAGAGTCCGGAAATCTCGCGTATTACTTGGCCACCTTACTTAAAGTCAGAGTCCGAAAATCTCGCGTATTAGATGGCCACTTTATAACAATTCTTATACTCCTAACAATTCGCGCATAGCTTGGCCACTCTTTTCAAGACAGACTTCGCTTAACTCGCGTATTACTTGGCCCCTTATAAAAACTCTTACACTCCTAAGAACTCGCGCATTACTTGGCCACTTTACTTTAAGTCAGAGTCCGGAAATCTCGCGTATTAGTTGGCCACTTTATAACAATTCTTATACTCCTTAGAATTCGCGCATTACTTGGCCACTCTTTCCAGGACAGGCTTCGTCTAACTCGCATATTACGAGGCCACTTATGTATTTATATCAGTCATGAGGTCCATTGAACTCGCGCATTACTTGATCACCTTACTAAAAGTCAGAGTCCGGAAATCTCGCGTATTACTTGGCCATTCTTTTCAAGACAGACTTCGTTTATCTCGCGTATTACTTGGCCACCTTACTTATAGTCAGAGTTCGGAAATCTCGCGTATTAGTTGGCCACTTTATAACAATTCTTATACTCCTAAGAATTCGCGCATTACTTGGCCACTCTTTTCAGGACAGGCTTCGTCTAACTCGCGTATTACGAGGCCACTTATAAAAATTCTTACACTCCTAAGAACTCGCGCATTACTTGGCCACTCTTTTCAGGACAGTCTTCGTCTAACTCGCGTATTACGAGGCCACTCATGTATTTATATCAGTCCTGTGGTCCATTGAACTCGTGCATTACTTGGCCACTCTTTTCAAGACAGACTTCGTTTATCTCGCGTATTACTTGGCCACCTTACTTATAGTCAGAGTTCGGAAATCTCGCGTATTAGTTGGCCACTTTATAACAATTCTTATACTCCTAAGAATTCGCGCATTACTTGGCCACTCTTTTCAGGACAGGCTTCGTCTAACTCGCGTATTACGAGGCCACTTATAAAAATTCTTATACTCCTAAGAATTCGCGCATTACTTGGCCACTCTTTTCAGGACAGGCTTCGTCTAACTCGCGTATTACGAGGCCACTCATGTATTTATATCAGTCCTGTGGTCCATTGAACTCGCGCATTACTTGATCACCATACTAAAAGTCAGAGTCCGGAAATCTCGCGTATTACTTGGCCACTCTTTTCAAGACAGACTTTGTTTAACTCGCGTATTACGAGGCCACTCATGTATTTATATCAGTCCTGTGGTCCATTGAACTCGTGCATTACTTGGCCACTCTTTTCAAGACAGACTTCGTTTATCTCGCGCATTACTTGGCCACTTTACTTTAAGTCAGAGTCCGGAAATCTCGCGTATTAGTTGGCCACTTTATAACAATTCTTATACTCCTAAGAATTCGCGCATTACTTGGCCACTCTTTTCAGGACAGGCTTCGTCTAACTCGCGTATTACGAGGCCACTTATGTATTTATATCAGTCCTGTGGTCCATTGAACTCGCGCATTACTTGATCACCATACTAAAAGTCAGAGTCCGGAAATCTCGCGTATTACTTGGCCACTCTTTTCAAGACAGACTTTGTTTAACTCGCGTATTACGAGGCCACTCATGTATTTATATCAGTCCTGTGGTCCATTGAACTCGTGCATTACTTGGCCACTCTTTTCAAGACAGACTTCGTTTATCTCGCGTATTACTTGGCCACCTTACTTATAGTCAGAGTTCGGAAATCTCGCGTATTAGTTGGCCACTTTATAACAATTCTTATACTCCTAAGAATTCGCGCATTACTTGGCCACTCTTTTCAGGACAGGCTTCGTCTAACTCGCGTATTACGAGGCTACTTATAAAAATTCTTATACTCCTAAGAATTTGCGCATTACTTAGCCACTCTTTTCAGGACAGGCTTCGTCTAACTCGCGTATTACGAGACCACTTATGTATTTATATCAGTCATGTGTTCCATTGAACTCGCGCATTACTTGATCACCTTACTAAAAGTCAGAGTCCGGAAATCTCGCGTATTACTTGGCCACCTTACTTAAAGTCAGAGTCCGAAAATCTCGCGTATTAGTTGGCCACTTTATAACAATTCTTATACTCCTAACAATTCGCGCATAGCTTGGCCACTCTTTTCAAGACAGACTTCGCTTAACTCGCGTATTACTTGGCCCCTTATAAAAACTCTTACACTCCTAAGAACTCGCGCATTACTTGGCCACTTTACTTTAAGTCAGAGTCCGGAAATCTCGCGTATTAGTTGGCCACTTTATAACAATTCTTATACTCCTTAGAATTCGCGCATTACTTGGCCACTCTTTCCAGGACAGGCTTCGTCTAACTCGCATATTACGAGGCCACTTATGTATTTATATCAGTCATGAGGTCCATTGAACTCGCGCATTACTTGGTCACCATACTAAAAGTCAGAGTCCGGAAATCTCGCGTATTACTTGGCCATTCTTTTCAAGACAGACTTCGTTTATCTCGCGTATTACTTGGCCACCTTACTTATAGTCAGAGTTCGGAAATCTCGCGTATTAGTTGGCCACTTTATAACAATTCTTATACTCCTAAGAATTCGCGCATTACTTGGCGACTCTTTTCAGGACAGGCTTCGTCTAACTCGCGTATTACGCGGCCACTTATAAAAATTCTTACACTCCTAAGAATTCGCGCATTACTTGGCCACTCTTTTCAGGACAGGCTTCGTCTAACTCGCGTATTACGAGGACACTTATGTATTTACATCAGTCATGAGTTGCATTGAACTCGCGCATTACTTGATAACCTTACTAAAAGTCAGAGTCCGGAAATCTCGCGTATTACTTGGCCACCTTACTTAAAGTCAGAGTCCGAAAATCTCGCGTATTAGTTGGCCACTTTATAACAATTCTTATACTCCTAACAATTCGCGCATAGCTTGGCCACTCTGTTCAAGACAGACTTCGTTTAACTCGCGTATTACTTGGCCACTTATAAAAATTCTTATACTCCTAAGAACTCGCGCATTACTTGGCCACTTTACTTTAAGTCAGAGTCCGGAAATCTCGCGTATTAGTTGGCCACTTTATAACAATTCTTATACTCCTTAGAATTCGCGCATTACTTGGCCACTCTTTTCAGGACAGGCTTCGTCTAACTCGCGTATTACGAGGCCACTTATGTATTTATATCATTCATGAGGTCCATTGAACTCGCGCATTACTTGGCCACTCTTTTCAAGACAGACTTCGTTTATCTCGCGTATTACTTGGCCACCTTACTTATAGTCAGAGTTCGGAAATCTCGCGTATTAGTTGGCCACTTTATAACAATTCTTATACTCCTAAGAATTCGCGCATTACTTGGCCACTCTTTTCAGGACAGGCTTCGTCTAACTCGCGTATTACGAGGCCACTTATAAAAATTCTTATACTCCTAAGAATTCGCGCATTACTTGGCCACTCTTTTCAGGACAGGCTTCGTCTAACTCGCGTATTACGAGGCCACTTATGTATATATATCAGTCATGAGTTCCATTGAACTCGCGCATTACTTGATCACCTTACTAAAAGTCAGAGTCCGGAAATCTCGCGTATTACTTGGCCACCTTACTTAAAGTCAGAGTCCGAAAATCTCGCGTATTAGTTGGCCACTTACTAACAATTCTGATACTCCTAACAATTCGCGCATAGCTTGGCCACTCTTTTCAAGACAGACTTCGCTTAACTCGCGTATTACTTGGCCCCTTATAAAAATTCTTACACTCCTAAGAACTCGCGCATTACTTGGCCACTTTACTTTAAGTCAGAGTCCGGAAATCTCGCGTATTAGTTGGCCACTTTATAACAATTCTTATACTCCTATGAATTCGCGTATTACTTGGCCACTCTTTTCAAGACAGACTTTGTTTAACTCGCGTATTACGAGGCCACTTATGTATTTATATCAGTCCTGTGGTCGTTTTAAGTAGTGCATTAGTTGGCCACTCTTTTCAAGACAGACTTCGTTTATCTCGCGTATTACTTGGCCACCTTACTTAAAGTCAGAGTTCGGAAATCTCGCGTATTAGTTGGCCACTTTATAACAATTCTTATACTCCTAAGAATTCGCGCATTACTTGGCCACTCTTTTCAGGACAGGCTTCGTCTAACTCGCGTATTACGAGGCCACCTTATTTTAAGTCAGAGTACGGAAATCTCGCGCATTACTTGGGCACTTTATAACAATTCTTATACTCCTTAGAATTCGCGCATTACTTGGCCACTCTTTTCAGGACAGGCTTCGTCTAACTCGCGTATTACGAGGCCACTTATGTATTTATATCATTCATGAGGTGCATTGAACTCGCGCATTACTTGGCCACTCTTTTCAAGACAGACTTCGTTTATCTCGCGTATTACTTGGCCACCTTACTTATAGTCAGAGTTCGGAAATCTCGCGTATTAGTTGGCCACTTTATAACAATTCTTATACTCCTAAGAATTCGCGCATTACTTGGCCACTCTTTTCAGGACAGGCTTCGTCTAACTCGCGTATTACGAGGCTACTTATAAAAATTCTTATACTCCTAAGAATTCGCGCATTACTTGGCCACTCTTTTCAGGACAGGCTTCTTCTAACTCGCGTATTACGAGGCCACTTATGTATTTATATCAGTCATGAGGTCCATTGAACTCGCGCATTACTTGATCACCTTACTAAAAGTCAGAGTCCGGAAATCTCGCGTATTACTTGGCCACCTTACTTAAAGTCAGAGTCCGAAAATCTCGCGTATTAGTTGGCCACTTACTAACAATTCTGATACTCCTAACAATTCGCGCATAGCTTGGCCACTCTTTTCAAGACAGACGTCGCTTAACTCGCGTATTACTTGGCCCCAGATAAAAATTCTTACACTCCTAAGAACTCGCGCATTACTTGGCCACTTTACTTTAAGTCAGAGTCCGGAAATCTCGCGTATTAGTTGGCCACTTTATAAAAATTCTTATACTCCTTTGAATTCGCGGATTACTTGGCCACTCTTTTCAAGACAGACTTTGTTTAACTCGCGTATTACGAGGCCACTCATGTATTTATATCAGTCCTGTGGTCCATTGAACTCGCGCATTACTTGGCCACTCTTTTCAAGACAGACTTCGTTTATCTCGCGTATTACTTGGCCACCGTACTTAAAGTCAGAGTCCGGAAATCTCGCGTATTAGTTGGCCACTTTATAACAATTCTTATACTCCTAAGAATTCGCGCATCACTTGGCCACTCTTTTCAGGACAGGCTTCGTCTAACTCGCGTATTACGAGGCCACTTATGTATTTATATCAGTCATGAGGTCCATTGAACTCGCGCATTACTTGATCACCTTACTAAAAGTCAGAGTCCGGATATCTCGCGTATTACTTGGCCACTTTAGAAAAATTCTTATACTCCTATGAATTCGCGTATTACTTGGCCACACTTTTCAAGACAGACTTTGTTTAACTCGCGTATTACGAGGCCACTTATGTATTTATATCAGTCCTGTGGTCCATTGAACTCGCGCATTACTTGGCCACTCTTTTCAGGACAGGCTTCGTCTAACTCGCGTATTACGAGGCCACTTATGTATTTATATCAGTCATGAGGTGCATTGAACTCGCGCATTACTTGATCACCTTACTAAAAGTCAGAGTCCGGAAATCTCGCGTATTACTTGGCCACCTTACTTAAAGTCAGAGTCCGGAAATCTCACGTATTAGTTGGCCACTTTATAACAATTCTTATACTCCTAACAATTTTCGCATAACTTGGCCACTCTTTTCAAGACAGACTTCGCTTAACTCGTGTATTACTTGGCCCCATATAAAAATTCTTACACTCCTAAGAACTCGCGTATTACTTGGCCACTTTACTTTAAGTCAGAGTCCGGAAATCTCGAGTATTACTTGGCCACTTTAGAAAAATTCTTATACTCCTATGAATTCGCGTATTACTTGGCCACTCTTTTCAAGACAGACTTTGTTTAACTCGCGTATTACGAGGCCACTTATGTATTTATATCAGTCCTGTGGTCCATTGAACTCGCGTATTACTTGGCCACTCTTGTAAAGACAGTCTTCCTTTAACTCGCGTAATACTTTGCCACCTTAATAAAAGTAAGAGTACGGAAATGTCGCGTATTACTTGGCCACCTTACTTTAAGTCAGAGTCCGAAAATCTCGCGTATTAGTTGGCCACTTTATAACAATTCTTATACTCCTAACAATTCGCGCATAACTTGGCCACTCTTTTCAAGACAGACTTCGCTTAACTCGCGTATTACTTGTCCCCTTATAAAAATTCTTACACTCCTAAGAACTCGCGCATTACTTGGCCACTTTACTTTAAGTCAGAGTCCGGAAATCTCGAGTATTACTTGGCCACTTTAGAAAAATTCTTATACCCTATGAATTCGCGTATAGCTTGGCCACTCTTTTCAAGACAGACTTCGCTTAACTCGCGTATTACTTGGCCCCTTATAAAAATTCTTACACTCCTAAGAACTCGCGCATTACTTGGCCACTTTACTTTAAGTCAGAGTCCGGAAATCTCGCGTATTAGTTGGCCACTTTATAACAATTCTTATACTCCTTAGAATTCGCGCATTACTTGGCCACTCTTTTCAGGACAGGCTTCGTCTAACTCGCGTATTACGAGGCCACTTATGTAGTTATATCATTCATGAGGTCCATTGAACTCGCGCATTACTTGGCCACTCTTTTCACGACAGACTTCGTTTATCTCGCGTATGAATTGGCCACCTTACTTATAGTCAGAGTTCGGAAATCTCGCGTATTAGTTGGCCACTTTATAACAATTCTTATACTCCTAAGAATTCGCGCATTACTTGGCCACTCTTTTCAGGACAGGCTTCGTCTAACTCGCGTATTACGAGGCCACTCATGTATTTATATCAGTCCTGTGGTCCATTGAACTCGCGCATTACTTGGCCACTCTTTTCAGGAAAGGCTTCGTCTAACTCGCGTATTACGAGGCCACTTATGTATTTATATCAGTCATGAGGTCCATTGAACTCGCGCATTACTTGATCACCTTACTAAAAGTCAGAGTCCGGAAATCTCGCGTATTACTTGGCCACCTTACTTAAAGTCAGAGTCCGGAAATCTCACGTATTAGTTGGCCACTTTATAACAATTCTTATACTCCTAACAATTTTCGCATAACTTGGCCACTCTTTTCAAGACAGACTTCGCTTAACTCGTGTATTACTTGGCCCCATATAAAAATTCTTACACTCCTAAGAACTCGCGTATTACTTGGCCACCTTACTTTAAGTCAGAGTCCGGAAATCTCGAGTATTACTTGGCCACTTTAGAAAAATTCTTATACTCCTATGAATTCGCGTATTACTTGGCCACTCTTTTCAAGACAGACTTTGTTTAACTCGCGTATTACGAGGCCACTTATGTATTTATATCAGTCCTGTGGTCCATTGAACTCGCGCATTACTTGGCCACTCTTATCAAGACAGACTTCGTTTATCTCGCGTATTACTTGGCCACCTTACTTAAAGTCAGAGTTCGGAAATCTCGCGTATTACTTGGCCACCTTACTTTAAGTCAGAGTCCGAAAATCTCGCGTATTAGTTGGCCACTTTATAACAATTCTTATACTCCTAACAATTCGCGCATAACTTGGCCACTCTTTTCAAGACAGACTTCGCTTAACTCGCGTATTACTTGTCCCCTTATAAAAATTCTTACACTCCTAAGAACTCGCGCATTACTTGGCCACTTTACTTTAAGTCAGAGTCCGGAAATCTCGAGTATTACTTGGCCACTTTAGAAAAATTCTTATACCCTATGAATTCGCGTATAGCTTGGCCACTCTTTTCAAGACAGAATTCGCTTAACTCGCGTATTACTTGGCCCCTTATAAAAATTCTTACACTCCTAAGAACTCGCGCATTACTTGGCCACTTTACTTTAAGTCAGAGTCCGGAAATCTCGCGTATTAGTTGGCCACTTTATAACAATTCTTATACTCCTTAGAATTCGCGCATTACTTGGCCACTCTTTTCAGGACAGGCTTCGTCTAACTCGCGTATTACGAGGCCACTTATGTATTTATATCATTCATGAGGTCCATTGAACTCGCGCATTACTTGGCCACTCTTTTCAAGACAGACATCGTTTATCTTGAGTATTACTTGGCCACCTTACTTATAGTCAGAGTTCGGAAATCTCGCGTATTAGTTGGCCACTTTATAACAATTCTTATACTCCTAAGAATTCGCGCATTACTTGGCCACTCTTTTCAGGACAGGCTTCGTCTAACTCGCGTATTACGATAAAAATTCTTATACTCCTAAGAATTCGCGCATTACTTGGCCACTCTTTTCAGGACAGGCTTCGTCTAACTCGCGTATTACGAGGCCACTTATGTATTTATATCAGTCATGAGTTCCATTGAACTCGCGCATTACTTGATCACCTTACTAAAAGTCATAGTCCGGAAATCTCGCGTATTACTTGGCCACCTTACTTAAAGTCAGAGTCCGAAAATCTCGCGTATTAGTTGGCCACTTACTAACAATTCTTATACTCCTTTGAATTCGCGTATTACTTGGCCACTCTTTTCAAGACAGACTTTGTTTAACTCGCGTATTACGAGGCCACTCATGTATTTATATCAGTCCTGTGGTCCATTGAACTCGTGCATTAATTGGCCACTCTTTTCAATACAGACTTCGTTTATCTCGCGCATTACTTGGCCACCTTACTTATAGTCAGAGTTCGGAAATCTCGCGTATTAGTTGGCCACTTTATAACAATTCTTATACTCCTAAGAATTCGCGCATTACTTGGCCACTCTTTTCAGGACAGGCTTCGTCTAACTCGCGTATTACGAGGCCACTTATGTATTTATATCAGTCATGAGGTCCATTGAACTCGCGCATTACTTGATCACCTTACTTAAAGTTAGAGTCAGGAAATCTCGCGTATTACTTGGCCACTTTAGAAAAATTCTTATACTCCTATGAATTCGCGTATTACTTGGCCACACTTTTCAAGACAGACTTTGTTTAACTCGCGTATTACGAGGCCACTCATGTATTTATATCAGTCCTGTGGTCCATTGAACTCGTGCATTGCTTGGCCACTCTTTTAAGGACAGGCTTCGTCTAACTCGCGTATTACGAGGCCACTTATGTATTTATATCAGTCATGAGGTCCATTGAACTCGCGCATTACCTGATCACCTTACTAAAAGTCAGAGTCCGGAAATCTCACGTATTACTTGGCCACCTTACTTAAAGTCAGAGTCCGGAAATCTCACGTATTAGTTGGCCACTTTATAACAATTCTTATACTCCTAACAATTTTCGCATAACTTGGCCACTCTTTTCAAGACAGACTTCGCTTAACTCGTGTATTACTTGGCCCCATATAAAAATTCTTACACTCCTAAGAACTCGCGTATTACTTGGCCACTTTACTTTAAGTCAGAGTCCGGAAATCTCGAGGATTACTTGGCCACTTTAGAAAAATTCTTATACTCCTATGAATTCGCGTATTACTTGGCCACTCTTTTCAAGACAGACTTTGTTTAACTCGCGTATTACGAGGCCACTTATGTATTTATATCAGTCCTGTGGTCCATTGAACTCGCGCATTACTTGGCCACTCTTGTCAAGACATACTTCGGTTATCTCGCGTATTACTTGGCCACATTAAATAACTTCATAGTTCGTAAATCTCGCGTATTAGTTGGCCACCTTACTTAAAGTCAGAGTCCGAAAATCTCGCGTATTAGTTGGCCACTTTATAACAATTCTTATACTCCTAACAATTCGCGCATAGCTTGGCCACTCTTTTCAAGACAGACTTCGCTTAACTCGCTTATTACTTGGCCCCTTATAAAAATTCTTACACTCCTAAGAACTCGCGCGTTACTTGGCCACTTTACTTTAAGTCAGAGTCCGGAAATCTCGAGGATTACTTGGCCACTTTAGAAAAATTCTTATACTCCTATGAATTCGCGTATTACTTGGCCACTCTTTTCAAGACAGACTTTGTTTAACTCGCGTATTACGAGGCCACTTATGTATTTATATCAGTCCTGTGGTCCATTGAACTCGCGCATTACTTGGCCACTCTTTTCAAGACAGACTTCGTTTATCTCGCGTATTACTTGGCCACCTTACTTATAGTTAGAGTTCGGAAATCTCGCGTATTAGTTGGCCACTTTATAACAATTCTTATACTCCTAAGAATTCGCGCATTACTTGGCCACTCTTTTCAGGACAGGCTTCGTCTAACTCGCGTATTACGATGCCACTTATAAATATTCTTATACTCCTAAGAATTCGCGCATTACTTGGCCACTCTTTTCAGGACAGGCTTCGTCTAACTCGCGTATTACGAGGACACTTATGTATTTATATCAGTCATGAGGTGCATTGAACTCGCGCATTACTTGATCACCTTACTAAAAGTCAGAGTCCGGATATCTCGCGTATTACTTGGCCACTTTACTTTAAGTCAGAGTCCGGAAATCTCGCGTATTAGTTGGCCACTTTATAACAATTCTTATACTCCTAACAATTCGCGCATAGCTTGGCCACTCTTTTCAAGACAGACTTCGCTTAACTCGCGTATTACTTGGCCCCTTATGAAAATTCTTACACTCCTAAGAACTCGCGCATTGCTTGGCCACTTTACTTTAAGTCAGAGTCCGGAAATCTCGCGTATTAGTTGGCCACTTTATAACAATTCTTATACTCCTTAGAATTCGCGCATTACTTGTCCACTCTTTTCAGGACAGGCTTCGTCTAACTCGCGTATTACGAGGCCAATTATGTATTTATATCATTCATGAGGTCCATTGAACTCGCGCATTACTTGGCCACTCTTTTCAAGACAGACTTCGTTTATCTCGCGTATTACTTGGCCACCTTACTTAAAGTCAGAGTTCGGAAATCTCGCGAATTAGTTGGCCACTTTATAACAATTGTTATACTCCTAAGAATTCGCGCATTACTTGGCCACACTTTTCAGGACAGGCTTCGTCTAACTCGCGTATTACGAGGCCACTTATGTATTTATATCAGCAATGAGGTCCATTGAACTCGCGCATAACTTGATCACCTTACTTAAAGTCAGAGTCCGGAAATCTCGAGTATTACTTGGCCAGTTTAGAAAAATTCTTATACTCCTATGAATTCGCGTATTACTTGGACACTCTTTTCAAGACAGACTTCGTTTAACTCGCGCATTACTTGGCCACTTATAAAAATTCTTATACTCCTAAGAATTCGCGCATTACTTGGCCACTCTTTTCAGGACAGGCTTCGTCTAACTCGCGTATTACGAGGCCACTTATGTATTTATATCAGCATGAGTTCCATTGAACTCGCGCATTACTTGGCCACTCTCTTCAAGACAGACTTCGTTTATCTCGCGTATTTCTTGTCCACCTTACTTATAGTCAGAGTCCGGAAATCTCGCGTATTAGTTGGCCACTTTATAACAATTCTTATACTCCTAAGAATTCGCGCATTACTTGGCCACTCTTTTCAGGACAGACTTCGTCTAACTCGCGTATTACGAGGCCACTTATAAAAATTCTTATACTCCTAAGAATTCGCGCATTACTTGGCCACTCTTTTCAGGACAGGCTTCGTCTAACTCGCGTATTACGAGGCCACTTATGTATTTATATCAGTCATGAGTTCCATTGAACTCGCGCATTACTTGATCACCTTACTAAAAGTCAGAGACCGGAAATCTCGCGTATTGCTTGGCCACTTTAGAAAAATTCTTATACTCCTATGAATTCGCGTATTACTTGGCCACTTTTTTCAAGACAGACTTCGCTTAACTCGCGTATTACTTGGCCCCTTACAAAAATTCTTACACTCCTAAGAACTCGCGCATTACTTGGCCACTTTACTTTAAGTCAGAGTCCGGAAATCTCGCGCATTACTTGGCCACTTTACTTTAAGTCAGAGTCCGGAAATCTCACGTATTACTTGGCCACTTGATAAAAATTCTAATACTCCTAAGAATTCGCGCATTACTTGGCCACTCTTTTCAGGACAGGCTTCGTCTAACTCGCGTATTACTTGGCCACTTATAAAAATTCTTATACTCCTAAGAACTCGCGCATTACTTGGCCACTTTACTTTAAGTCAGAGTCCGGAAATCTCGCGTATTAGTTGGCCACTTTATAACAATTCTTATACTCCTAAGAATTTGCGCATTACTTGGCCACTCTTTTCAGGACAGGCTTCGTCTAACTCGCGTGTTACGAGGCCACTTATGTGTTTATATCAGTCATGAGGTCCATTGAACTCGCGCATAACTTGATCACCTTACTTAAAGTCAGAGTCCGAAAATCTCGCGTATTAGTTGGCCACTTTATAACAATTCTTATACTCCTAACGATTCGCGCATTACTTGGACACTCGTTTCAAGACAGACTTCGTTTAACTCGCGTATTACTTGGCCACTTATAAAAATTCTTATACTCCTAAGAACTCGCGCATTACTTGGCCACTTTACTTTAAGTCAGAGTCCGGAAATCTCGCGTATTAGTTGGCCACTTTATAACAATTCTTATACTCCTTAGAATTCGCGCATTACTTGGCCACTCTTTTCAGGACAGTCTTCGTCTAACTCGCGTATTACGAGGCCACTTATAAAAATTATTATACTCCTAAGAATTCGCGCATTACTTGGCCACTCTTTTCAGGAAATGCTTCGTCTAACTAGCGTATTACGAGGCCAATTATTTATTTATATCAGTCATGAGTTCCATTGAACTCGCGCATTACTTGATCACCTTACTAAAAGTCAGAGACCGGAAATCTCGCGTATTGCTTGGCCACTTTAGAAAAATTCTTATACTCCTATGAATTCGCGTATTAATTGGCCACTTTTTTCAAGACAGACTTCGCTTAACTCGCGTATTACTTGGCCCCTTACAAAAATTCTTACACTCCTAAGAACTCGCGCATTACTTGGCCACTTTACTTTAAGTCAGAGTCCGGAAATCTCGCGCATTACTTGGCCACTTTACTTTAAGTCAGAGTCCGGAAATCTCACGTATTACTTGGCCACTTGATAAAAATTCTAATACTCCTAAGAATTCGCGCATTACTTGGCCACTCTTTTCAGGACAGGCTTCGTCTAACTCGCGTATTACTTGGCCACTTTTAAAAATTCTTATACTCCTAAGAACTCGCGCATTACTTGGCCACTTTACTTTAAGTCAGAGTCCGGAAATCTCGCGTATTACTTGGCCACCTTACTTAAAGTCAGAGTTCGGAAATCACACGGATTACTCGGCCACACTATAAAAATTCTAATACTCCTAAGAACTCGCGCATTACTTGGCCACTTTACTTTAAGTCAGAGTCCGGAAATCTCGCGTATTACTTGGCCACTTTATAACAATTCTTATACTCCTAAGAATTCGCGCATTACTTAGCCACTCTTTTCAGGACAGGCTTCGTCTAACTCGCGTGTTACGAGGCCACTTATGTATTTATATCAGTCATGAGGTCCATTGAACTCGCGCATAACTTGATCACCTTACTTAAAGTCAGAGTCCGAAAATCTCGCGTATTAGTGGGCCACTTTATAACAATTCTTATACTCCTAACAATTCGCGCATTACTTGGACACTCGTTTCAAGACAGACTTCGTTTAACTCGCGTATTACTTGGCCATATATAAAAATTCTTATACTCCTAAGAACTTGCGCATAACTTGGCCACTTTACTTAAAGTCAGAGTCCGGAAATCTCGCGTATTAGTTGGCCACTTTATAACAATTCTTATACTCCTTAGAATTCGCGCATTACTTGGCAACTCTTTTCAGGACAGGCTTCGTCTAACTCGCGTATTACGAGGCCACTTATGTATTTATATCATTCATGAGGTCTATTGAACTCGCGCATTACTCGATCACATTACTTAAAGTCAGAGTTCGGAAATCTCGCGTATTAGTTGGCCACTTTATAACAATTCTTATACTCCTATGAATTCGCGTATTACTTGGCCACTCTTTTCAAGACAGACTTTGTTTAACTCGCGCATTACTTGGCCACTCTTTTCAAGACAGACTTCGTTTATCTCGCGTATTAATTGGCCACCTTACTTAAAGTCAGAGTTCGGAAACCTCGCGTATTAGTTGGCCACTTTATAACAATTCTTATACTCCTAAGAATTCGAGCATTACTTGGCCACTCTTTTCAGGACAGGCTTCGTCTAACTCGCATATTACGAGGCCACTTATGTATTTATATCAGTCATGAGTTCCATTGAACTCGCGCATTTACTTGATCACCTTACTAAAAGTCAGAGTCCGGAAATCTCGCGTATTACTTGGCCACCTTACTTAAAGGCAGAGTCCGAAAATCTCGCGTATTAGTTGGCCACTTTATAACAATTCTTATACTCCTAACAATTCGCGCATAGCTTGGCCACTCTTTTCAAGACAGACTTCGCTTAACTCGCGTATTACTTGGCCCCTTATAAAAATTCTTACACTCCTAAGAACTCGCGCATTACTTGGCCACTTTACTTTAAGTCAGAGTCCGGAAATCTCACGTATTACTTGGCCACTTGATAAAAATTCTAATACTCCTAAGAATTCGCGCATTACTTGGCCACTCTTTTCAGGACAGGCTTCGTCTAACTCGCGTGTTACGAGGCCACTTATGTATTTATATCAGTCATGAGTTCCATTGAACTCGCGCATTACTTGGCCACACTATTAAAGACAGACTTAGATAAACTCGCGTATTACTTGGCCACCTTACTTAAAGTCAGAGTTCGGAAATCTCGCGTATTAGTTGGCCACTTTATAACAATTCTTATACTCCTAAGAATTCGCGCATTACTTGGCCACTCTTTTCAGGACAGGCTTCGTCTAACTCGCGTATTACTTGGCCACTTATAAAAATTCTTATACTCCTAAGAACTCGCGCATTACTTGGCCAATTTACTTTAAGTCAGAGTCCGGAAATCTCGCGTATTAGTTGGCCAGTTTAGAAAAATTCTTATACTCCTATGAATTCGCGTATTACTTGGACACTCGTTTCAAGACAGACTTCGTTTAACTCGCGTATTACTTGGCCACTTTATAAAAATTCTTATACTCCTAAGAACACGCGCATTACTTGTCCACTCTTTTCAGGACAGGCTTCGTCTAACTCGCGTATTACGAGGCCACTTATGTATTTATATCAGCATGAGTTCCATTGAACTCGCGCATTACTTAGCCACACTTTTCAAGACAGACTTTGTTTATCTCGCGTATTACTTGGCCACCTTACTTAAAGTCAGAGTTCGGAAATCTCGCGTATTAGTTGGCCACTTTATAACAATTCTTATACTCCTAAGAATTCGCGCATTACTTGGCCACTCTTTTCAGGACAGGCTTCGTCTAACTCGCGTATTACTTGGCCACTTATAAAAATTCTTATACTCCTAAGAACTCGCGCATTACTTGGCCAATTTACTTTAAGTCAGAGTCCGGAAATCTCGCGTATTAGTTGGACACTTTATAACAATTCTTATACTCCTAAGAATTCGCGCATTACTTGGCCACTCTTTTTCAGGACAGGCTTCGTCTAACTCGCGTATTACGAGGCCAATTATAAAAATTCTTATACTCCTAAGAATTCGCGCATTACTTGGCCACTCTTTTCAGGACAGGCTTCGTCTAACTCGCGTATTACGAGGCCACTTATGTATTTATATCAGTCATGAGTTCCATTGAACTCGCGCATTACTTGATCACCTTACTAAAAGTCAGAGACCGGAAATCTCGCGTATTGCTTGGCCACTTTAGAAAAATTCTTATGCTCCTATGAATTCGCGTATTACTTGGCCACTCTTTTCAAGACAGACTTCGCTTAACTCGCGTATTACTTGGCCCCTTAAAAAAATTCTTACACTCCTAAGAACTCGCGCATTACTTGGCCACTTTACTTTAAGTCAGAGTCCGGAAATCTCGCGCATTACTTGGCCACTTTACTTTAAGTCAGAGTCCGGAAATCTCACGTATTACTTGGCCACTTGATAAAAATTCTAATACTCCTAAGAATTCGCGCATTACTTGGCCACTCTTTTCAGGACAGGCTTCGTCTAACTCGCGTATTACTTGGCCACTTTTAAAAATTCTTATACTCCTAAGAACTCGCGCATTACTTGGCCACTTTACTTTAAGTCAGAGTCCGGAAATCTCGCGTATTAGTTGGCCACTTTATAACAATTCTTATACTCCTAAGAATTCGCGCATTACTTGGCCACTCTTTTCAGGACAGGCTTCGTCTAACTCGCGTGTTACGAGGCCACTTATTTATTTATATCAGTCATGAGGTCCATTGAACTCGCGCATAACTTGATCACCTTACTTAAAGTCAGAGTCCGAAATTCTCGCGTATTAGTTGGCCACTTTATAACAATTCTTATACTCCTAACAATTCGCGCATTACTTGGACACTAGTTTCAGGACAGGCTTCGTTTAACTCGCGTATTACTTGGCCACTTATAAAAATTCTTATACTCCTAAGAACTCGCGCATTACTTGGCCACTTTACTTTAAGTCAGAGTTCGGAAATCTCGCGTATTAGTTGGCCACTTTATAACAATTCTTATACTCCTAAGAATTCGCGCATTACTTGGCCACTCTTTTCAGGACAGGCTTCGTCTAACTCGCGTATTACGAGGCCACTTATAAAATTTCTTATACTCCTTAGAATTCTCGTATGACTTGGCAACTCTATTCAAGACAGTCTTCGTCTAACTCGCGTATTACGAGGCCACTTTTGTATTTTTATCAGTCATGTGGTGCTTTGAACTCGCGCATTACTTGATCACCTTACTAAAAGTCAGAGACCGGAAATCTCGCGTATTGCTTGGCCACTTTAGAAAAATTCTTATACTTCTATGAATTCGCGTATTACTTGGCCACTCTTTTCAAGACAGACTTCGCTTAACTCGCGTATTACTTGGCCCCTTATAAAAATTCTTACACTCCTAAGAACTCGCGCATTACTTGGCCACTTTACTTTAAGTCAGAGTCCGGAAATCTCGCGCATTACTTGGCCACTTTACTTTAAGTCAGAGTCCGGAAATCTCACGTATTACTTGGCCACTTGATAAAAATTCTAATACTCCTAAGAATTCGCGCATTACTTGGCCACTCTTTTCAGGACAGGCTTCGTCTAACTCGCGTATTACTTGGCCACTTTTAAAAATTCTTATACTCCTAAGAACTCGCGCATTACTTGGCCACTTTACTTTAAGTCAGAGTCCGGAAATCTCACGTATTACCTGGCCACTTGATAAAAATTCTAATACTCCTAAGAATTCGCGCATTACTTGGCCACTCTTTTCAGGACAGGCTTCGTCTAACTCGCGTATTACTTGGCCACTTTTAAAAATTCTTATACTCCTAAGAACTCGCGCATTACTTGGCCACTTTACTGTAAGTCAGAGTCCGGAAATCTCGCGTATTAGTTGGCCACTTTATAACAATTCTTATACTCCTAAGAATTCGCGCATTACTGGGCCACTCTTTTCAGGACAGGCTTCGTCTAACTCGCGTGTTACGAGGCCACTTATGTGTTTATATCAGTCATGAGGTCCATTGAACTCGCGCATAACTTGATCACCTTACTTAAAGTCAGAGTCCGAAAATCTCGCGTATTAGTGGGCCACTTTATAACAATTCTTATACTCCTAAGAATTCGCGCATTACTTAGCCACTCTTTTCAGGACAGGCTTCGTCTAACTCGCATATTACGAGGAGCCACTTATGTATTTATATCAGTCATGAGTTCCATTGAACTCGCGCATTACTTGATCACCTTACTAAAAGTCAGAGTTCGGAAATCTCGCGTATTACTTGGCCACCTTACTTAAAGTCAGAGTTCGGAAATCTCGCGTATTAGTTGGCCACTTTATAACAATTCTTATACTCCTAACAATTCGCGCATAGCTTGGCCACTCTTTTCAAGACAGACTTCGCTTAACTCGCGTATTACTTGGCCCCTTATTAAAATTCTTACACTCCTAAGAACTCGCGCATTACTTGGCCACTTTACTTTAAGTCAGAGTCCGGAAATCTCACGTATTACTTGGCCACTTGATAAAAATTCTAATACTCCTAAGAATTCGCGCATTACTTGGCCACTCTTTTCAGGACAGGCTTCGTCTAACTCGCGTGTTACGAGGCCACTTATGTATTTATATCAGTCATGAGTTCCATTGAACTCGCGCATTACTTGATCACCTTAATAAAAGTCAGAGTCCGGAAATCTCGAGTATTACTTGGCCACTTCAGAAAAATTCTTATACTCCTATGAATTCGCGTATTACTTGGACACTCTTTTCAAGACAGACTTCGTTTAACTCGCGCATTACTTGGCCACTTATAAAAATTCTTATACTCCTAAGAATTCGCGCATTACTTGGCCACTCTTTTCAGGACAGGCTTCGTCTAACTCGCGTATTACGAGGCCACTTATGTATTTATATCAGCATGAGTTCCATTGAACTCGCGCATTACTTGGCCACACTTTTCAAGACAGACTTTGTTTATCTCGCGTATTACTTGGCCACCTTACTTAAAGTCAGAGTTCGGAAATCTCGCGTATTAGTTGGCCACTTTATAACAATTCTTATACTCCTAAGAATTCGCGCATTACTTGGCCACTCTTTTCAGGACAGGCTTCGTCTAACTCGCGTATTACTTGGCCACTTATAAAAATTCTTATACTCCTAAGAACTCGCGCATTACTTGGCCAATTTACTTTAAGTCAGAGTCCGGAAATCTCGCGTATTAGTTGGCCACTTTATAACAATTCTTATACTCCTAAGAATTCGCGCATTACTTGGCCACTCTTTTCAGGACAGGCTTCGTCTAACTCGCGTATTACGAGGCCACTTATAAAAATTCTTATACTCCTAAGAATTCGCGCATTACTTGGCCACTCTTTTCAGGACAGGCTTCGTCTAACTCGCGTATTACGAGGCCACTTATGTATTTATATCAGTCATGAGTTCCATTGAACTCGCGCACTACTTGATCACCTTACTAAAAGTCAGAGTCCGGAAATCTCGCGTATTGCTTGGCCACTTTAGAAAAATTCTTATACTCCTATGAATTCGCGTATTACTTGGCCACTCTTTTCAAGACAGACTTCGCTTAACTCGCGTATTACTTGGCCCCTTACAAAAATTCTTACACTCCTAAGAACTCGCGCATTACTTGGCCACTTTACTTTAAGTCAGAGTCCGGACATCTCGCGCATTACTTGGCCACTTTACTTTCAGTCAGAGTCCGGAAATCTCACGTATTACTTGGCCACTTGATAAAAATTCTAATACTCCTAAGAATTCGCGCATTACTTGGCCACTCTTTTCAGGACAGGCTTCGTCTAACTCGCGTATTACTTGGCCACTTTTAAAAATTCTTATACTCCTAAGAACTCGCGCATTACTTGGCCACTTTACTTTAAGTCAGAGTTCGGAAATCTCGCGTATTAGTTGGCCACTTTATAAAAATTCTTATACTCCTAAGAATTCGCGCATTACTTGGCCACTCTTTGCAGGACAGGCTTCGTCTAACTCGCGTATTACGAGGCCACTTATGTATTTATATCAGTCATGAGGTCCATTGAACTCGCGCATTACTAGGTCACCTTACAAAAAGTCAGAGTCTGGAAATCTCGCGGATTACTTGGCCACTTTAGAAAAATTCTTATACTCCTATGAATTCGCGTATTACTTGGCCACACTTTTCAAGACAGACTTTGTTTAACTCGCGTATTACGAGGCCACTCATGTATTTATATCAGTCCTGTGGTCCATTGAACTCGTGCATTACTTGGCCACTCTTTTAAGGACAGGCTTCGTCTAACTCGCGTATTACGAGGCCACTTATGTATTTATATCAGTCATGAGGTGCATTGAACTCGCGCATTACTTGATCACCTTACTAAAAGTCAGAGTCCGGAAATCTCGCGTATTACTTGGCCACCTTATTTAAAGTCAGAGTCCGGAAATCTCGCGTATTAGTTGGCCACTTTATAACAATTCTTATACTCCTAACAATTTTCGCATAACTTGGCCACTCTTTTCAAGACAGACTTCGCTTAACTCGAGTATTACTTGGCCCCATATAAAAATTCTTACACTCCTAAGAACTCGCGAATTACTTGGCCACATTACTTTAAGTCAGAGTCCGGAAATCTCGAGTATTACTTGGCCACTTTAGAAAAATTCTTATACTCCTATGAATTCGGGTATTACTTGGCCACTCTTTTCAAGACAGACTTTGTTTAACTCGCGTATTACGAGGCCACTTATGTATTTATATCAGTCCTGTGGTCCATTGAACTCGCGCATTACTTGGCCACTCTTGTCAAGAAAGACTTCGTTTATCTCGCGTATTACTTGGCCACCTTACTTAAAGTCAGAGTTCGGAAATCTCGCGTATTAGTTGGCCACCTTACTTAAAGTCAGAGTCCGAAAATCTCGCGTATTGCTTGGCCACTTTAGAAAAATTCTTATACTCCTATGAATTCGCGTATTACTTGGCCACTCTTTTCAAGACAGACTTCGCTTAACTCGCGTATTACTTGGCCCCTTACAAAAATTCTTACACTCCTAAGAACTCGCGCATTACTTGGCCACTTTACTTTAAGTCAGAGTCCGGAAATCTCGCGCATTACTTGGCCACTTTACTTTAAGTCAGAGTCCGGAAATCTCACGTATTACTTGGCCACTTGATAAAAATTCTAATACTCCTAAGAATTCGCGCATTACTTGGCCACTCTTTTCAGGACAGGCTTCGTCTAACTCTCGTATTACTTGGCCACTTATAAAAATTCTTATACTCCTAAGAACTCGCGCATTACTTGGCCACTTTACTTTAAGTCAGAGTCCGGAAATCTCGCGTATTAGTTGGCCACTTTATAACAATTCTTATACTCCTAAGAATTCGCGCATTACTTGGCCACTCTTTTCAGGACAGGCTTCGTCTAACTCGCGTGTTACGAGGCCACTTATTTGTTTATATCAGTCATGAGGTCCATTGAACTCGCGCATAACTTGATCACCTTACTTAAAGTCAGAGTCCGAAAATCTCGCGTATTAGTTGGCCACTTTATAACAATTCTTATACTCCTAACAATTCGCGCATTACTTGGACACTCGTTTCAAGACAGACTTCGTTTAACTCGCGTATTACTTGGCCACTTTTAAAAATTCTTATACTCCTAAGAACTCGCGCATTACTTGGCCACTTTACTTTCAGTCAGAGTCCGGAAATCTCACGTATTACTTGGCCACTTGATAAAAATTCTAATACTCCTAAGAATTCGCGCATTACTTGGCCACTCTTTTCAGGACAGGCTTCGTCTAACTCGCGTATTACGAGGCCACTTATGTATTTATATCAGTCATGAGTTCCATTGAACTCGCGCATTACTTGATCACCTTACTAAAAGTCAGAGTCCGGAAATCTCGCGTATTGCTTGGCCACTTTAGAAAAATTCTTATACTCCTATGAATTCGCGTATTACTTGGCCACTTTTTTCAAGACAGACATCGCTTAACTCGCGTATTACTTGGCCCCTTACAAAAATTCTTACACTCCTAAGAACTCGCGCATTACTTGGCCACTTTACTTTAAGTCAGAGTCCGGAAATCTCGCGCATTACTTGGCCACTTTACTTTCAGTCAGAGTCCGGAAATCTCACGTATTACTTGGCCACTTGATAAAAATTCTAATACTCCTAAGAATTCGCGCATTACTTGGCCACTCTTTTCAGGACAGGCTTCGTCTAACTCGCGTATTACTTGGCCACTTGAAAAAATTCTTATACTCCTAAGAACTCGCGCATTACTTGGCCACTTTACTTTAAGTCAGAGTCCGGAAATCTCGCGTATTAGTTGGCCACTTTATAACAATTCTTATACTCCTAAGAATTCGCGCATTACTTGGCCACTCTTTTCAGGACAGGCTTCGTCTAACTCGCGTGTTACGAGGCCACTTATTTATTTATATCAGTCATGAGGTCCATTGAACTCGCGCATAACTTGATCACCTTACTTAAAGTCAGAGTCCGTACTTCACGCGTTTTAGTTGGCCTCATCACAACACTTCTTATACTCCTAACAATTCGCGCATTACTTGGACACTCGTTTCAAGACAGACTTCGTTTAACCCGCGTATTACTTGGCCAAATATAAAAATTCTTAGACTCCTAAGAACTCGCGCATTACTTGGCCAATTTACTTTAAGTCAGAGTCCGGAAATCTCGCGTATTAGTTGGCCACTTTATAACAATTCTTATACTCCTAAGAATTCGCGCATCACTTGGCCACTCTTTTCAGGACAGGCTTCGTCTAACTCGCGTATTACGAGGCCACTTATAAAAATTCTTATACTCCTAAGAATTCGCGCATTACTTGGCCACTCTTTTCAGGACAGGCTTCGTCTAACTCGCGTATTACGAGGCCACTTATGTATTTATATCAGTCATGAGTTCCATTGAACTCGCGCATTACTTGAACACCTTACTAAAAGTCAGAGACCGGAAATCTCGCGTATTGCTTGGCCACTTTAGAAAAATTCTTATTCTCCTATGAATTCGCGTATTACTTGGCCACTCTTTTCAAGACAGACTTCGCTTAACTCGCGTATTACTTGGCCCCTTACAAAAATTCTTACACTCCTAAGAACTCGCGCATTACTTGGCCACTGTACTTAAAGTCAGAGTCCGGAAATCTCGCGAATTACTTGGCCACTTTACTTTCAGTCAGAGTCCGGAAATCTCACGTATTACTTGGCCACTTGATAAAAATTCTAATACTCCTAAGAATTCGCGCATTACTTGGCCACTCTTTTCAGGACAGGCTTCGTCTAACTCTCGTATTACTTGGCCCCTTTTAAAAATTGTTAGACTCCTTATATCTCGCGCATTACTTGGCCACTTTACTGTAAGTCAGAGTCCGGAAATCTCGCGTATTAGTTGGCCACTTTATAACAATTCTTATACTCCTAAGAATTCGCGCATTACTTGGCCACTCTTTGCAGGACAGGCTTCGTCTAACTCGCGTATTACGAGGCCACTTATGTATTTATATCAGTCATGAGGTCCATTGAACTCGCGCATTACTTGATCACCTTACTAAAAGTCAGAGTCTGGAAATCTCGCGTATTACTTGGCCACTTTAGAAAAATTCTTATACTCCTATGAATTCGCGTATTACTTGGCCACACTTTTCAAGACAGACTTTGTTTAACTCGCGTATTACGAGGCCACTCATGTATTTATATCAGTCCTGTGGTCCATTGAACTCGTGCATTACTTGGCCACTCTTTTAAGGACAGGCTTCGTCTAACTCGCGTATTACGAGGCCACTTATGTATTTATATCAGTCATGAGGTCCATTGAACTCGCGCATTACTTGATCACCTTACTAAAAGTCAGAGTCCGGAAATCTCGCGTATTACTTGGCCACCTTACTTAAAGTCAGAGTCCGGAAATCTCACGTATTAGTTGGCCACTTTATAACAATTCTTATACTCCTAACAATTTTCGCATAACTTGGCCACTCTTTTCAAGACAGACTTCGCTTAACTCGCGTATTACTTGGCCCCATATAAAAATTCTTACACTCCTAAGAACTCGCGCATTACTTGGCCACTTTACTTTAAGTCAGAGTCCGGAAATCTCGAGTATTACTTGGCCACTTTAGAAAAATTCTTATACTCCTATGAATTCGCGTATTACTTGGCCACTCTTTTCAAGACAGACTTTGTTTAACTCGCGTATTACGAGGCCACTTATGTATTTATATCAGTCCTGTGGTCCATTGAACTCGCGCATTACTTGGCCACTCTTTTCAAGACAGACTTCGTTTATCTCGCGTATTACTTGGCCACCTTACTTAAAGTCAGAGTTCGGAAATCTCGCGTATTAGTTGGCCACCTTACTTAAAGTCAGAGTCCGGAAATCTCGCGTATTGCTTGGCCAATTTATAAAAATCCTTATACTCCTATGAATTCGCGTATTACTTGGCCACTCTTTTCAAGACAGACTTCGCTTAACTCGCGTATTACTTGTCCCCTTATAAAAATTCTTACACTCCTAAGAACTCGCGCATTACTTGGCCACTTTACTTTAAGTCAGAGTCCGGAAATCTCGCGCATTACTTGGCCACTTTACTTTAAGTCAGAGTCCGGAAATCTCACGTATTACTTGGCCACTTGATAAAAATTCTAATACTCCTAAGAATTCGCGCATTACTTGGCCACTCTTTTCAGGACAGGCTTCGTCTAACTCGCGTATTACTTGGCCACTTTTAAAAATTCTTATACTCCTAAGAACTCGCGCATTACTTGGCCACTTTACTTTAAGTCAGAGTCCGGAAATCTCGCGTATTAGTTGGCCACTTTATAACAATTCTTATACTCCTAAGAATTCGCGCATTACTTGGCCACTCTTTTCAGGACAGGCTTCGTCTAACTCGCGTGTTACTAGGCCACTTATTTGTTTATATCAGTCATGAGGTCCATTGAACTCGCGCATAACTTGATCACCTTACTTAAAGTCAGAGTCCGAAAATCTCGCGTATTAGTTGGCCACTTTATAACAATTCTTATACTCCTAACAATTCGCGCATTACTTGGACACTCGTTTCAAGACAGACTTCGTTTAACTCGCGTATTACTTGGCCACTTATAAAAATTCTTACACTCCTAAGAACTCGCGCATTACTTGGCCACTTTACTTTAAGTCAGAGTCCGGAAATCTCGCGTATTAGTTGGCCACTTTATAACAATTCTTATACTCCTTAGAATTCGCGCATTACTTGGCCACTCTTTTCAGGACAGGCTTCGTCTAACTCGCGTATTACGAGGCCACTTATAAAAATTCTTATACTCCTAAGAATTCGCGCATTACTTGGCCACTCTTTTCAGGACAGGCTTCGTCTAACTAACGTATTACGAGGCCACTTATGTATTTATATCAGTCATGAGTTCCATTGAACTCGCGCATTACTTGATCACCTTACTAAAAGTCAGAGTCCGGAAATCTCGCGTATTGCTTGGCCACTTTAGAAAAATTCTTATACTTCTATGAATTCGCGTATTACTTGGCCACTCTTTTCAAGACAGACTTCGCTTAACTCGCGTATTACTTGGCCCCTTACAAAAATTCTTACACTCCTAAGAACTCGCGCATTACTTGGCCACTTTACTTTAAGTCAGAGTCCGGAAATCTCACGTATTACTTGGACACTTATAAAAATTCTAATACTCCTAAGAATTCGCGCATTACTTGGCCACTCTTTTCAGGACAGGCTTCGTCTAACTCGCGTATTACTTGGCCACTTTTAAAAATTCTTATACTCCTAAGAACTCGCGCATTACTTGGCCACTTTACTTTAAGTCAGAGTCCGGAAATCTCACGTATTACCTGGCCACTTGATAAAAATTCTAATACTCCTAAGAATTCGCGCATTACTTGGCCACTCTTTTCAGGACAGGCTTCGTCTAACTCGCGTATTACTTGGCCACTTTTAAAAATTCTTATACTCCTAAGAACTCGCGCATTACTTGGCCACTTTACTTTAAGTCAGAGTCCGGAAATCTCGCGTATTAGTTGGCCACTTTATAACAATTCTTATACTCCTAAGAATTCGCGCATTACTGGGCCACTCTTTTCAGGACAGGCTTCGTCTAACTCGCGTGTTACGAGGCCACTTATGTATTTATATCAGTCATGAGGTCCATTGAACTCGCGCATAACTTGATCACCTTACTTAAAGTCAGAGTCCGAAAATCTCGCGTATTAGTTGGCCACTTTATAACAATTCTTATACTCCTAAGAATTCGCGCATTACTTGGCCACTCTTTTCAGGACAGGCTTCGTCTAACTCGCATATTACGAGGCCACTTATGTATTTATATCAGTCATGAGTTCCATTGAACTCGCGCATTACTTGATCACCTTACTAAAAGTCAGAGTCCGGAAATCTCGCGTATTACTTGGCCACCTTACTTAAAGGCAGAGTCCGAAAATCTCGCGTATTAGTTGGCCACTTTATAACAATTCTTATACTCCTAACAATTCGCGCATAGCTTGGCCACTCTTTTCAAGACAGACTTCGCTTAACTCGCGTATTACTTGGCCCCTTATAAAAATTCTTACACTCCTTAGAACTCGCGCATTACTTGGCCACTTTACTTTAAGTCAGAGTCCGGAAATCTTACGTATTACTTGGCCACTTGATAAAAATTCTAATACTCCTAAGAATTCGCGCATTACTGGGCCACTCTTTTCAGGACAGGCTTCGTCTAACTCGCGTGTTACGAGGCCACTTATGTGTTTATATCAGTCATGAGTTCCATTGAACTCGCGCATTACTTGATCACCTTAATAAAAGTCAGAGTCCGGAAATCTCGAGTATTACTTGGCCAGTTTAGAAAAATTCTTATACTCCAATGAATTCGCGTATTACTTGGCCACTCTTTTCAAGACAGACTTCGTTTAACTCGAGTATTACTTGGCCACTTATAAAAATTCTTATACTCCTAGGAATTCGCGAATTAGTTGGCCACTCTTTTCAGGACAGGCTTCGTCTAACTCGCGTATTACGAGGCCACTTATGTATTTATATCAGCATGAGTTCCATTGAACTCGCGCATTACTTGGCCACACTTTTCAAGACAGACTTTGTTTATCTCGCGTATTACTTGGCCACCTTACTTAAAGTCAGAGTTCGGAAATCTCGCGTATTAGTTGGCCACTTTATAACAATTCTTATACTCCTAAGAATTCGCGCATTACTTGGCCACTCTTTTCAGGACAGGCTTCGTCTAACTCGCGTATTACTTGGCCACTTATAAAAATTCTTATACTCCTAAGAACTCGCGCATTACTTGGCCAATTTACTTTAAGTCAGAGTCCGGAAATCTCGCGTATTAGTTGGCCACTTTATAACAATTCTTATACTCCTAAGAATTCGCGCATTACTTGGCCACTCTTTTCAGGACAGGCTTCGTCTAACTCGCGTATTACGAGGCCACTTATAAAAATTCTTATAATCCTAAGAATTCGCGCATTACTTGGCCACTCTTTTCAGGACAGGCTTCGTCTAACTCGCGTATTACGAGGCCACTTATGTATTTATATCAGTCATGAGTTCCATTGAACTCGCGCATTACTTGATCACCTTACTAAAAGTCAGAGTCCGGAAATCTCGCGTATTGCTTGGCCACTTTAGAAAAATTCTTATACTCCTATGAATTCGCGTATTACTTGGCCACTCTTTTCAAGACAGACTTCGCTTAACTCGCGTATTACTTGGCCCCTTACAAAAATTCTTACACTCCTAAGAACTCGCGCATTACTTGGCCACTTTACTTTAAGTCAGAGTCCGGAAATCTCGCGCATTACTTGGCCACTTTACTTTAAGTCAGAGTCCGGAAATCTCACGTATAACTTGGCCACTTGATAAAAATTCTAATACTCCTAAGAAGTCGCGCATTACTTGGCCACTCTTTTCAGGACAGGCTTCGTCTAACTCGCGTATTACTTGGCCACTTTTAAAAATTCTTATACTCCTAAGAACTCGCGCATTACTTGGCCACTTTACTTTAAGTCAGAGTCCGGAAATCTCGCGTATTAGTTGGCCACTTTATAACAATTCTTATACTCCTAAGAATTCGCGCATTACTTGTCCACTCTTTGCAGGACAGGCTTCGTCTAACTCGCGTATTACGAGGAAACTTATGTATTTATATCAGTCATGTCGTCCATTGAACACGCGCATTACTTGATCACCTTACTAAAAGTCAGAGTCTGGAAATCTCGCGTATTACTTGGCCACTTTAGAAAAATTCTTATACTCCTATGAATTCGCGTATTACTTGGCCACACTTTTCAAGACAGACTTTGTTTAACTCGCGTATTACGAGGCCACTCATGTATTTATATCAGTCCTGTGGTCCATTGAACTCGTGCATTACTTGGCCACTCTTTTAAGGACAGGCTTCGTCTAACTCGCGTATTACGAGGCCACTTATGTATTTATATCAGTCATGTGGTCCATTGAACTCGCGCATTACTTGATCACCTTACTAAAAGTCAGAGTCCGGAAATCTCGCGTATTACTTGGCCACCTTACTTAAAGTCAGAGTCCGGAAATCTCACGTATTAGTTGGCCACTTTATAACAATTCTTATACTCCTAACAATTTTCGCATAACTTGGCCACTCTTTTCAAGACAGACTTCGCTTAACTCGTGTATTACTTGGCCCCATATAAAAATTCTTACACTCCTAAGAACTCGCGCATTACTTGGCCACTTTACTTTAAGTCAGAGTCCGGAAATCTCGAGGATTACTTGGCCACTTTAGAAAAATTCTTATACTCCTATGAATTCGCGTATTACTTGGCCACTCTTTTCAAGACAGACTTTGTTTAACTCGCGTATTACGAGGCCACTTATGTATTTATATCAGTCCTGTGGTCCATTGAACTCGCGCAGTACTTGGCCACTCATATCAAGACAGACTTCGTTTATCTCGCGTATTACTTGGCCACCTTACTTAAAGTCAGAGTTCGGAAATCTCGCGTATTAGTTGGCCACTTTACTTTAAGTCAGAGTCCGGAAATCTCGCGTATTATTTGGCCACTTTATAAAAATTCTTATACTCCTAACAATTCGCGCATAGCTTGGCCACTCTTTTCAAGACAGACTTCGCTTAACTCGCGTATTACTTGGCCCCTTATAAAAATTCTTACACTCCTAAGAACTCGCGCGTTACTTGGCCACTTTACTTTAAGTCAGAGTCCGGAAATCTCGAGTATTACTTGGCCACTTTAGAAAAATTCTTATTCTCCTCTGAATTCGCGTATTACTTGGCCACTCTTTTCAAGACAGACTTTGTTTAACTCGCGTATTACGAGGCCACTTATGTATTTATATCAGTCCTGTGGTCCATTGAACTCGCGCATTACTTGGCCACTCTTTTCAAGACAGACTTCGTTTATCTCGCGTATTACTTGGCCACCTTACTTATAGTTAGAGTTCGGAAATCTCGCGTATTTGTTGGCCACTTTAGAACATTCGATATACTCCTAAGAATTCGCGCATTACTTGGCCACTCTTTTCAGGACAGGCTTCGTCTAACTCGCGTATTACGATGCCACTTATAAAAATTCTTATACTCCTAAGAATTCGCGCATTACTTGGCCACTCTTTTCAGGACAGGCTTCGTCTAACTCGCGTATTACGAGGACACTTATGTATTTATATCAGTCATGAGGTGCATTGAACTCGCGCATTACTTGATCACCTTACTAAAAGTCAGAGTCCGGATATCTCGCGTATTACTTGGCCACCTTACTTAAAGTCAGAGTCCGAAAATCTCGCGTATTAGTTGGCCACTTTATAACAATTCTTATACTCCTAACAATTCGCGCATAGCTTGGCCACTCTTTTCAAGACAGACATCGCTTAACTCGCGTATTACTTGGCCCCTTATGAAAATTCTTACACTCCTAAGAACTCGCGCATTGCTTGGCCACTTTACTTTAAGTCAGAGTCCGGAAATCTCGCGTATTAGTTGGCCTCATTATAACAATTATTATTCTTATTATAATTCGTTCATTACTTGTACACTCTTTTCAGGACAGGCTTCGTCTAACTCGCGTATTACGAGGCCAATTATGTATTTATATCAGTCATGAGGTCCATTGAACTCACGCATTACTTGGCCACTCTTTTCAAGACAGACTTCGTTTATCTCGCGTATTACTTGGCCACCTTACTTATAGTCAGAGTTCGGAAATCTCGCGTATTAGTTGGCCACTTTATAACAATTCTTATACTCCTAAGAATTCGCGCATTACTTGGCCACTCTTTTCAGGACAGGCTTCGTCTAACTCGCGTATTACGAGGCCACTTATGTATTTATATCAGCAATGAGGTCCATTGAACTCGCGCATAACTTGATCACCTTACTTAAAGTCAGAGTCCGGAAATCTCGAGTATTACTTGGCCAGTTTAGAAAAATTCTTATACTCCTATGAATTCGCGTATTACTTGGACACTCTTTTCAAGACAGACTTCGCTTAACTCGCGTATTACTTGGCCCCTTACAAAAATTCTTACACTCCTAAGAACTCGCGCATTACTTGGCCACTTTACTTTAAGTCAGAGTCCGGAACTCTCGCGCATTACTTGGCCACTTTACTTTAAGTCAGAGTCCGGAAATCTCACGTATTACTTGGCCACTTGATAAAAATTCTAATACTCCTAAGAATTCGCGCATTACTTGGCCACTCTTTTCAGGACAGGCTTCGTCTAACTCGCGTATTACTTGGCCACTTTTAAAAATTCTTATACTCCTAAGAACTCGCGCATTACTTGGCCACTTTACTTTAAGTCAGAGTCCGGAAATCTCACGTATTACCTGGCCACTTGATAAAAATTCTAATACTCCTAAGAATTCGCGCATTACTTGGCCACTCTTTTCAGGACAGGCTTCGTCTAACTCGCGTATTACTTGGCCACTTTTAAAAATTCTTATACTCCTAAGAACTCGCGCATTACTTGGCCACTTTACTTTAAGTCAGAGTCCGGAAATCTCGCGTATTAGTTGGCCACTTTATAACAATTCTTATACTCCTAAGAATTCGCGCATTACTTGGCCACTCTTTTCAGGACAGGCTTCGTCTAACTCGCGTGTTACGAGGCCACTTATGTGTTTATATCAGTCATGAGGTCCATTGAACTCGCGCATAACTTGATCACCTTACTTAAAGTCAGAGTCCGAAAATCTCGCGTATTAGTTGGCCACTTTATAACAATTCTTATACTCCTAAGAATTCGCGCATTACTTGGCCACTCTTTTCAGGACAGGCTTCGTCTAACTCGCATATTACGAGGCCACTTATGTATTTATATCAGTCATGAGTTCCATTGAACTCGCGCATTACTTGATCACCTTACTAAAAGTCAGAGTCCGGAAATCTCGCGTATTACTTGGCCACCTTACTTAAAGGCAGAGTCCGAAAATCTCGCGTATTAGTTGGCCACTTTATAACAATTCTTATACTCCTAACAATTCGCGCATAGCTTGGCCACTCTTTTCAAGACAGACTTCGCTTAACTCGCGTATTACTTGGCCCCTTATAAAAATTCTTACACTCCTAAGAACTCGCGCATTACTTGGCCACTTTACTTTAAGTCAGAGTCCGGAAATCTCACGTATTACTTGGCCACTTGATAAAAATTCTAATACTCCTAAGAATTCGCGCATTACTTGGCCACTCTTTTCAGGACAGGCTTCGTCTAACTCGCGTGTTACGAGGCCACTTATGTATTTATATCAGTCATGAGTTCCATTGAACTCGCGCATTACTTGATCACCTTAATAAAAGTCAGAGTCCGGAAATCTCGAGTATTACTTGGCCAGTTTAGAAAAATTCTTATACTCCTATGAATTCGCGTATTACTTGGACACTCTTTTCAAGACAGACTTCGTTTAACTCGCGCATTACTTGGCCACTTATAAAAATTCTTATACTCCTAAGAATTCGCGCATTACTTGGCCACTCTTTTCAGGACAGGCTTCGTCTAACTCGCGTATTACGAGGCCACTTATGTATTTATATCAGCATGAGTTCCATTGAACTCGCGCATTACTTGGCCACACTTTTCAAGACAGACTTTGTTTATCTCGCGTATTACTTGGCCACCTTACTTATAGTCAGAGTTCGGAAATCTCGCCTATTAGTTGGCCACTTTATAACAATTCTTATACTCCTAAGAATTCGCGCATCACTTGGCCACTCTTTTCAGGACAGGCTTCGTCTAACTCGCGTATTACTTGGCCACTTATAAAAATTCTTATACTCCTAAGAACTCGCGCATTACTTGGCCAATTTACTTTAAGTCAGAGTCCGGAAATCTCGCGTATTAGTTGGCCACTTTATAACAATTCTTATACTCCTAAGAATTCGCGCATTACTTGGCCACTCTTTTCAGGACAGGCTTCGTCTAACTCGCGTATTACGAGGCCACTTATAAAAATTCTTATACTCCTAAGAATTCGCGCATTACTTGGCCACTCTTTTCAGGACAGGCTTCGTCTAACTCGCGTATTACGAGGCCACTTATGTATTTATATCAGTCATGAGTTCCATTGAACTCGCGCATTACTTGATCACCTTACTAAAAGTCAGAGACCGGAAATCTCGCGTATTGCTTGGCCACTTTAGAAAAATTCTTATACTCCTATGAATTCGCGTATTACTTGGCCACTTTTTTCAAGACAGACTTCGCTTAACTCGCGTATTACTTGGCCCCTTACAAAAATTCTTACACTCCTAAGAACTCGCGCATTACTTGGCCACTTTACTTTAAGTCAGAGTCCGGAAATCTCGCGCATTACTTGGCCACTTTTCTATGAGTCAGAGTCCGGACATCTGACGTCAACCTAGTCCACTTGATAAAAATTCTAATACTACTAAGAATTCGCGCGTTACTTGGCCGCTCTTTTCAGGACAGGCTTCGTCTATCTCTCGTATTAATTGGCCACTTTTTAAAATTCTTATCCTCCTAAGAACTCGCGCATTACTTGGCCACTTTACTTTAAGTCAGAGTCCGGAAATCTCGCGTATTAGTTGGCCCCTTCATAACACTTCTTCTACTCCTAAGAAATCGCGAATCACTTGACCGCTCTTTGCAGGACAGGCTTAGTCTCACGCGCGTATTACGAGGCCACGTATGTATTTATATCAGTCATGAGGTCCATTGAACTCGCGCATTACTTGATCACCTTACTAAAAGTCAGAGTCTGGAAATCTCGCGTATTACTTGGCCACTTTAGAAAAATTCTTATACTCCTATGAATTCGCGTATTACTTGGCCACACTTTTCAAGACAGACTTTGTTTAACTCGCGTATTACGAGGCCACTCATGTATTTATATCAGTCCTGTGGTCCATTGAACTCGTGCATTACTTGGCCACTCTTTTAAGGACAGGCTTCGTCTAACTCGCGTATTACGAGGCCACTTATGTATTTATATCAGTCATGAGGTCCATTGAACTCGCGCATTACTTGATCACCTTACTAAAAGTCAGAGTCCGGAAATCTCGCGTATTACTTGGCCACCTTACTTAAAGTCAGAGTCCGGAAATCTCACGTATTAGTTGGCCACTTTATAACAATTCTTATACTCCTAACAATTTTCGCATAACTTGGCCACTCTTTTCAAGACAGACTTCGCTTAACTCGTGTATTACTTGGCCCCATATAAAAATTCTTACACTCCTAAGAACTCGCGTATTACTTGGCCACTTTACTTTAAGTCAGAGTCCGGAAATCTCGAGTATTACTTGGCCACTTTAGAAAAATTCTTATACTCCTATGAATTCGCGTATTACTTGGCCACTCTTTTCAAGACAGACTTTGTTTAACTCGCGTATTACGAGGCCACTTATGTATTTATATCAGTCCTGTGGTCCATTGAACTCGCGCATTACTTGGCCACTCTTGTCAAGACAGACTTCGTTTATCTCGCGTATTACTTGGCCACCTTACTTAAAGTCAGAGTTCGGAAATCTCGCGTATTACTTGGCCACCTTACTTAAAGTCAGAGTCCGAAAATCTCGCGTATTAGTTGGCCACTTTATAAAAATTCTTATACTCCTAACAATTCGCGCATAGCTTGGCCACTCTTTTCAAGACAGACTTCGCTTAACTCGCGTATTACTTGGCCCCTTATAAAAATTCTTACACTCCTAAGAACTCGCGCGTTACTTGGCCACTTTACTTTAAGTCAGAGTCCGGAAATCTCGAGTATTACTTGGCCACTTTAGAAAAATTCTTATACTCCTATGAATTCGCGTATTACTTGGCCACTCTTTTCAAGACAGACTTTGTTTAACTCTCGTATTACGAGGCCACTTATGTATTTATATCAGTCCTGTGGTCCATTGAACTCGCGCATTACTTGGCCACTCTTTTCAAGACAGACTTCGTTTATCTCGCGTATTACTTGGCCACCTTACTTATAGTTAGAGTTCGGAAATCTCGCGTATTAGTTGGCCACTTTATAACAATTCTTATACTCCTAAGAATTCGCGCATTACTTGGCCACTCTTTTCAGGACAGGCTTCGTCTAACTCGCGTATTACGATGCCACTTATAAAAATTCTTATACTCCTAAGAATTCGCGCATTACTTGGCCACTCTTTTCAGGACAGGCTTCGTCTAACTCGCGTATTACGAGGCCACTTATGTATTTATATCAGTCATGAGGTGCATTGAACTCGCGCATTACTTGATCACCTTACTAAAAGTCAGAGTCCGGATATCTCGCGTATTACTTGGCCACCTTACTTAAAGTCAGAGTCCGAAAATCTCGCGTATTAGTTGGCCACTTTATAACAATTCTTATACTCCTAACAATTCGCGCATAGCTTGGCCACTCTTTTCAAGACAGACATCGCTTAACTCGCGTATTACTTGGCCCCTTATGAAAATTCTTACACTCCTAAGAACTCGCGCATTGCTTGGCCACTTTACTTTAAGTCAGAGTTCGGAAATCTCGCGTATTAGTTGGCCACTTTTTAACAAATCTGATACGCGTTATTATTCGCGCATTTCCTTTCCACTCTTTTCAGGACAGGCTTCGTCTAACTCGCGTATTACGAGGCCACTTATGTATTTATATCATTCATGAGGTCCATTGAACTCACGCATTACTTGGCCACTCTTTTCAAGACAGACTTCGTTTATCTCGCGTATTACTTGGCCACCTTACTTATAGTCAGAGTTCGGAAATCTCGCGTATTAGTTGGCCACTTTATAACAATTCTTATACTCCTAAGAATTCGCGCATTACTTGGCCACTCTTTTCAGGACAGGCTTCGTCTAACTCGCGTATTACGAGGCCACTTATGTATTTATATCAGCAATGAGGTCCATTGAACTCGCGCATAACTTGATCACCTTACTTAAAGTCAGAGTCCGGAAATCTCGAGTATTACTTGGCCAGTTTAGAAAAATTCTTATACTCCTATGAATTCGCGTATTACTTGGACACTCGTTTCAAGACAGACTTCGTTTAACTCGCGTATTACTTGGCCCCTTATAAAAATTCTTACACTCCTAAGAACTCGCGCATTACTTGGCCACTTTACTTTAAGTCAGAGTCCGGAAATCTCGCGCATTACTTGGCCACTTTACTTTAAGTCAGAGTCCGGAAATCTCACGTATTACTTGGCCACTTGATAAAAATTCTAATACTCCTAAGAATTCGCGCATTACTTGGCCACTCTTTTCAGGACAGGCTTCGTCTAACTCGCGTATTACTTGGCCACTTTTAAAAATTCTTATACTCCTAAGAACTCGCGCATTACTTGGCCACTTTACTTTAAGTCAGAGTCCGGAAATCTCACGTATTACCTGGCCACTTGATAAAAATTCTAATACTCCTAAGAATTCGCGCATTACTTGGCCACTCTTTTCAGGACAGGCTTCGTCTAACTCGCGTATTACTTGGCCACTTATAAAAATTCTTATACTCCTAAGAACTCGCGCATTACTTGGCCACTTTACTTTAAGTCAGAGTCCGGAAATCTCGCGTATTAGTTGGCCACTTTATAACAATTCTTATACTCCTAAGAATTCGCGCATTACTTGGCCACTCTTTTCAGGACAGGCTTCGTCTAACTCGCGTGTTACGAGGCCACTTATGTATTTATATCAGTCATGAGGTCCATTGAACTCGCGCATAACTTGATCACCTTACTTAAAGTCAGAGTCCGAAAATCTCGCGTATTAGTTGGCCACTTTATAACAATTCTTATACTCCTAAGAATTCGCGCATTACTTGGCCACTCTTTTCAGGACAGGCTTCGTCTAACTCGCATATTACGAGGCCACTTATGTATTTATATCAGTCATGAGTTCCATTGAACTCGCGCATTACTTGATCACCTTACTAAAAGTCAGAGTCCGGAAATCTCGCGTATTACTTGGCCACCTTACTTAAAGGCAGAGTCCGAAAATCTCGCGTATTAGTTGGCCACTTTATAACAATTCTTATACTCCTAACAATTCGCGCATAGCTTGGCCACTCTTTTCAAGACAGACTTCGCTTAACTCGCGTATTACGAGGCCCCTTATAAAAATTCTTACACTCCTAAGAACTCGCGCATTACTTGGCCACTTTACTTTAAGTCAGAGTCCGGAAATCTTACGTATTACTTGGCCACTTGATAAAAATTCTAATACTCCTAAGAATTCGCGCATTACTTGGCCACTCTTTTCAGGACAGGCTTCGTCTAACTCGCGTGTTACGTGGCCACTTATGTATTTATATCAGTCATGAGTTCCATTGAACTCGCGCATTACTTGATCACCTTAATAAAAGTCAGAGTCCGGAAATCTCGAGTATTACTTGGCCAGTTTAGAAAAATTCTTATACTCCTATGAATTCGCGTATTACTTGGACACTCTTTTCAAGACAGACTTCGTTTAACTCGCGTATTACTTGGCCACTTATAAAAATTCTTATACTCCTAAGAATTCGCGCATTACTTGGCCACTCTTTTCAGGACAGGCTTCGTCTAACTCGCGTATTACGAGGCCACTTATGTATTTATATCAGTCATGAGGTCCATTGAACTCGCGCATTACTTGATCACCTTAATAAAAGTCAGAGTCCGGAAATCTCGAGTATTACTTGGCCAGTTTAGAAAAATTCTTATACTCCTATGAATTCGCGTATTACTTGGCCACTCTTTTCAAGACAGACTTCGTTTAACTCGCGTATTACGAGGCCCCATATAAAAATTCTTACACTCCTAAGAACACGCGCATTACTTGGCCACTTTACTTTAAGTCAGAGTCCGGAAATCTCGAGGATTACTTGGCCACTTTAGAAAAATTCTTATACTCCTATGAATTCGCGTATTACTTGGCCACTCTTTTCAAGACAGACTTTGTTTAACTCGCGTATTACGAGGCCACTTATGTATTTATATCAGTCCTGTGGTCCATTGAACTCGCGCCGTACTTGCACACTCTTGTCAAGACAGAAAACGATTATCTCGCGTATTACTTGGCCACCTTTCTTAAAGTCTGAGTCCGGAAATCTCGCGTATTACTTGGCCACCTTACTTAAAGTCAGAGTCCGAAAATCTCGCGTATTAGTTGGCCACTTTATAAAAATTCTTATACTCCTAACAATTCGCGCATAGCTTGGCCACTCTTTTCAAGACAGACTTCGCTTAACTCGCGTATTACTTGGCCCCTTATAAAAATTCTTACACTCCTAAGAACTCGCGCGTTACTTGGCCACTTTACTTTAAGTCAGAGTCCGGAAATCTCGAGTATTACTTGGCCACTTTAGAAAAATTCTTATACTCCTATGAATTCGCGCATTACTTGGCCACTCTTTTCAAGACAGACTTTGTTTAACTCGCGTATTACGAGGCCACTTATGTATTTATATCAGTCCTGTGGTCCATTGAACTCGCGCATTACTTGGCCACTCTTTTCAAGACAGACTTCGTTTATCTCGCGTATTACTTGGCCACCTTACTTATAGTTAGAGTTCGGAAATCTCGCGTATTAGTTGGCCACTTTATAACAATTCTTATACTCCTAAGAATTCGCGCATTACTTGGCCACTCTTTTCAGGACAGGCTTCGTCTAACTCGCGTATTACGAGGCCACTTATAAAAATTCTTATACTCCTAAGAATTCGCGCATTACTTGGCCACTCTTTTCAGGACAGGCTTCGTCTAACTCGCGTATTACGAGGCCACTTATGTATTTATATCAGTCATGAGGTCCATTGAACTCGCGCATTACTTGGCCACTCTTTTCAAGACAGACTTCGTTTATCTCGCGTATTACTTGGCCACCTTACTTAAAGTCAGAGTTCGGAAATCTCGCGTATTAGTTGGCCACTTTATAACAATTCTTATACTCCTAAGAATTCGCGCATTACTTGGCCACTCTTTTCAGGACAGGCTTCGTCTAACTCGCGTATTACGAGGCCACTTATGTATTTATATCAGCAATGAGGTCCATTGAACTCGCGCATAACTTGATCACCTTACTTAAAGTCAGAGTCCGGAAATCTCGAGTATTACTTGGCCAGTTTAGAAAAATTCTTATACTCCTATGAATTCGCGTATTACTTGGACACTCTTTTCAAGACAGACTTCGTTTAACTCGCGCATTACTTGGCCACTTATAAAAATTCTTATACTCCTAAGAATTCGCGCATTACTTGGGCACTCTTTTCAGGACAGGCTTCGTCTAACTCGCGTATTACGAGGCCACTTATGTATTTATATCAGCATGAGTTCCATTGAACTCGCGCATTACTTGGCCACTCTTTTCAGGACAGACTTCGTCTAACTCGCGTATTACGAGGCCACCTTACTTTAAGTCAGAGTCCGGAAATCTCGCGTATTAGTTGGCCACTTTATAACAATTCTTATACTCCTAAGAATTCGCGCATTACTTGGCCACTCTTTTCAGGACAGACTTCGTCTAACTCACGTATTACGAGGCCACTTATAAAAATTCTTATACTCCTAAGAATTCGCGCATTACTTGGCCACTCTTTTCAGGACAGGCTTCGTCTAACTCGCGTATTACGAGGCCACTTATGTATTTATATCAGTCATGAGTTCCATTGAACTCGCGCATTACTTGATCACCTTACTAAAAGTCAGAGTCCGGAAATCTCGCGTATTGCTTGGCCACTTTAGAAAAATTCTTATACTCCTATGAATTCGCGTATTACTTGGCCACTCTTTTCAAGACAGACTTCGCTTAACTCGCGTATTACTTGGCCCCTTACAAAAATTCTTACACTCCTAAGAACTCGCGCATTACTTGGCCACTTTACTTTAAGTCAGAGTCCGGAAATCTCGCGCATTACTTGGCCACTTTACTTTAAGTCAGAGTCCGGAAATCTCACGTATTACTTGGCCACTTGATAAAAATTCTAATACTCCTAAGAATTCGCGCATTACTTGGCCACTCTTTTCAGGACAGGCTTCGTCTAACTCGCGTATTACTTGGCCACTTTTAAAAATTCTTATACTCCTAAGAACTCGCGCATTACTTGGCCACTTTACTTTAAGTCAGAGTCCGGAAATCTCACGTATTACTTGGCCACTTGATAAAAATTCTAATACTCCTAAGAATTCGCGCATTACTTGGCCACTCTTTACAGGACATTCTTAGTATATCTCGTGTATTACTTGTCCTCTTATAATAATTCCTATACTCCTAAGAACTCGCGCATTACTTGGCCACTTTACTTTAAGTCAGATTCCGGAAATCTCACGTATTACCTGGCCACTTGATAAAAATTCTAATACTCCTAAGAATTCGCGCATTACTTGGCCACTCTTTTCAGGACAGGCTTCGTCTAACTCGCGTATTACTTGGCCACTTTTAAAAATTCTTATACTCCTAAGAACTCGCGCATTACTTGGCCACTTTACTTTAAGTCAGAGTCCGGAAATCTCGCGTATTAGTTGGCCACTTTATAACAATTCTTATACTCCTAAGAATTCGCGCATTACTTGGCCACTCTTTTCAGGACAGGCTTCGTCTAACTCGCGTGTTACGAGGCCACTTATGTGTTTATATCAGTCATGAGGTCCATTGAACTCGCGCATAACTTGATCACCTTACTTAAAGTCAGAGTCCGAAAATCTCGCGTATTAGTTGGCCACTTTATAACAATTCTTATACTCCTAAGAATTCGCGCATTACTTGGCCACTCTTTTCAGGACAGGCTTCGTCTAACTCGCATATTACGAGGCCACTTATGTATTTATATCAGTCATGAGTTCCATTGAACTCGCGCATTACTTGATCACCTTACTAAAAGTCAGAGTCCGGAAATCTCGCGTATTACTTGGCCACCTTACTTAAAGGCAGAGTCCGAAAATCTCGCGTATTAGTTGGCCACTTTATAACAATTCTTATACTCCTAACAATTCGCGCATAGCTTGGCCACTCTTTTCAAGACAGACTTCGCTTAACTCGCGTATTACTTGGCCCCTTATAAAAATTCTTACACTCCTAAGAACTCGCGCATTACTTGGCCACTTTACTTTAAGTCAGAGTCCGGAAATCTCACGTATTACTTGGCCACTTGATAAAAATTCTAATACTCCTAAGAATTCGCGCATTACTTGGCCACTCTTTTCAGGACAGGCTTCGTCTAACTCGCGTGTTACGAGGCCACTTATGTATTTATATCAGTCATGAGTTCCATTGAACTCGCGCATTACTTGATCACCTTAATAAAAGTCAGAGTCCGGAAATCTCGAGTATTACTTGGCCAGTTTAGAAAAATTCTTATACTCCTATGAATTCGCGTATTACTTGGACACTCTTTTCAAGACAGACTTCGTTTAACTCGCGCATTACTTGGCCACTTATAAAAATTCTTATACTCCTAAGAATTCGCGCATTACTTGGCCACTCTTTTCAGGACAGGCTTCGTCTAACTCGCGTATTACGACGCCACTTATGTATTTATATCAGCATGAGTTCCATTGAACTCGCGCATTACTTGGCCACACTTTTCAAGACAGACTTTGTTTATCTCGCGTATTACTTGGCCACCTTACTTAAAGTCAGAGTTCGGAAATCTCGCGTATTAGTTGGCCACTTTATAACAATTCTTATACTCCTAAGAATTCGCGCATTACTTGGCCACTCTTTTCAGGACAGGCTTCGTCTAACTCGCGTATTACTTGGCCACTTATAAAAATTCTTATACTCCTAAGAACTCGCGCATTACTTGGCCACTTTACTTTAAGTCAGAGTCCGGAAATCTCGCGTATTAGTTGGCCACTTTATAACAATTCTTATACTCCTAAGAATTCGAGCATTACTTGGCCACTCTTTTCAGGACAGGCTTCGTCTAACTCGCGTATTACGAGGCCACTTATAAAAATTATTATACTCCTAAGAATTCGCGCATTACTTGGCCACTCTTTTCAGGACAGGCTTCGTCTAACTCGCGTATTACGAGGCCACTTATGTATTTATATCAGTCATGAGTTCCATTGAACTCGCGCATTACTTGATCACCTTACTAAAAGTCAGAGACCGGAAATCTCGCGTATTGCTTGGCCACTTTAGAAAAATTCTTATACTCCTATGAATTCGCGTATTACTTGGCCACTTTTATAAAGACAGACTTCGATTAACTCGCGTATTACTTGGCCCCTTATAAAAATTCTTACACTCCTAAGAACTCGCGCATTACTTGGCCACTTTACTTTAAGTCAGAGTCCGGAAATCTCGCGCATTACTTGGCCACTTTACTTTAAGTCAGAGTCCGGAAATCTCACGTATTACTTGGCCACTTGATAAAAATTCTAATACTCCTAAGAATTCGCGCATTACTTGGCCACTCTTTTCAGGACAGGCTTCGTCTAACTCGCGTATTACTTGGCCACTTTTAAAAATTCTTATACTCCTAAGAACTCGCGCATTACTTGGCCACTTTACTTTAAGTCAGAGTCCGGAAATCTCGCGTATTAGTTGGCCACTTTATAACAATTCTTATACTCCTAAGAATTCGCGCATTACTTGGCCACTCTTTTCAGGACAGGCTTCGTCTAACTCGCGTATTACGAGGCCACTTATGTATTTATATCAGTCATGAGGTCCATTGAACTCGCGCATTACTTGATCACCTTACTAAAAGTCAGAGTCTGGAAATCTCGCGTATTACTTGGCCACTTTAGAAAAATTCTTATACTCCTATGAATTCGCGTATTACTTGGCCACACTTTTCAAGACAGACTTTGTTTAACTCGCGTATTACGAGGCCACTCATGTATTTATATCAGTCCTGTGGTTCAATGAACTCGCGCATTACTTGGCCACTCTTTTAAGGACAGGCTTCGTCTAACTCGCGTATTACGAGGCCACTTATGTATTTATATCAGTCATGAGGTCCATTGAACTCGCGCATTACTTGATCACCTTACTAAAAGTCAGAGTCCGGAAATCTAGCGTATTACTTGGCCACCTTACTTAAAGTCAGAGTCCGGAAATCTCACGTATTAGTTGGCCACTTTATAACAATTCTTATACTCCTAACAATTTTCGCATAACTTGGCCACTCTTTTCAAGACAGACTTCGCTTAACTCGTGTATTACTTGGCCCCATATAAAAATTCTTACACTCCTAAGAACTCGCGTATTACTTGGCCACTTTACTTTATTCAGAGTCCGGAAATCTCGAGGATTACTTGGCCACTTTAGAAAAATTCTTATACTCCTATGAATTCGCGTATTACTTGGCCACTCTTTTCAAGACAGACTTTGTTTAACTCGCGTATTACGAGGCCACTTATGTATTTATATCAGTCCTGTGGTCCATTGAACTCGCGCATTACTTGGCCACTCTTGTCCAGACAGACTTCGTTTATCTCGCGTATTACTTGGCCACCTTACTTGAAGTCAGAGTTCGGAAATCTCGCGTATTACTTGGCCACCTTACTTAAAGTCTGAGTCCGAAAATCTCGGGTATTAGTTGGCCACTTTATAACAATTCTTATACTCCTAACAATTCGCGCATAGCTTGGCCACTCTTTTCAAGACAGACTTCGCTTAACTCGAGTATTACTTGGCCCCTTATAAAAATTCTTACACTCCTAAGAACTCGCGCGTTACTTGGCCACTTTACTTTAAGTCAGAGTCCGGAAATCTCGAGTATTACTTGGCCACTTTAGAAAAATTCTTATACTCCTATGAATTCGCGTATTACTTGGCCACTCTTTTCAAGACAGACTTTGTTTAACTCGCGTATTACGAGGCCACTTATGTATTTATATCAGTCCTGTGGTCCATTGAACTCGCGCATTACTTGGCCACTCTTTTCAAGACAGACTTCGTTTATCTCGCGTATTACTTGGCCACCTTACTTATAGTTAGAGTTCGGAAATCTCGCGTATTAGTTGGCCACTTTATAACAATTCTTATACTCCTAAGAATTCGCGCATTACTTGGCCACTCTTTTCAGGACAGGCTTCGTCTAACTCGCGTATTACGATGCCACTTATAAAAATTCTTATACTCCTAAGAATTCGCGCATTACTTGGCCACTCTTTTCACGACAGGCTTCGTCTAACTCGCGTATTACGAGGCCACTTATGTATTTATATCAGTCATGAGGTGCATTGAACTCGCGCATTACTTGATCACCTTACTAAAAGTCAGAGTCCGGAAATCTCGTGTATTACTTGGCCACCTTACTTAGAGTCAGAGTCCGAAAATCTCGCGTATTAGTTGGCCACTTTATAACAATTCTTATACTCCTAACAATTCGCGCATAGCTTGGCCACTCTTTTCAAGACAGACTTCGCTTAACTCGCGTATTACTTGGCCCCTTATGAAAATTCTTACACTCCTAAGAACTCGCGCATTACTTGGCCACTTTACTTTAAGTCAGAGTCCGGACATCTCGCGTATTATTTGGCCAGTTTATAACAATTCTTATACTCCTTAGAATTCGAGCATTACTTGGCCACTCTTTTCAGGACAGGCTTCGTCTAACTCGCGTATTACGAGGCCACTTATGTATTTATATCATTCATGAGGTCTATTGAACTCGCGCATTACTTGGCCACTCTTTTCAAGACAGACTTCGTTTATCTCGCGTATTACTTGGCCACCTTACTTACAGTCAGAGTTCGGAAATCTCGCGTATTAGTTGGCCACTTTATAACAATTCTTATACTCCTAAGAATTCGCGCATTACTTGGCCACTCTTTTTCAGGACAGGCTTCGTCTAACTCGCGTATTACGAGGCCACTTATGTATTTATATCAGCAATGAGGTCCATTGAACTCGCGCATAACTTGATCACCTTACTTAAAGTCAGAGTCCGGAAATCTCGAGTATTACTTGGCCAGTTTAGAAAAATTCTTATACTCCTATGAATTCGCGTATTACTTGGACACTCTTTTCAAGACAGACTTCGTTTAACTCGCGCATTACTTGGCCACTTATAAAAATTCTTATACTCCTAAGAATTCGCGCATTACTCGGCCACTCTTGTCAGGACAGGCTACGTATAACTCGCGTATTCCGATGCCTCTTATGTATTTTGATAAGTGATGTGTTACCTTTAACTCGCGCATTACTTGGCCACTCTTTTCAAGACAGACTTCGTTTATCTCGCGTATTACTTGGCCACCTTACTTATAGTCAGAGTCCGGAAATCTCGCGTATTAGTTGGCCACTTTATAACAATTCTTATACTCCTAACAATTCGCGCATTACTTGGCCACTCTTTTCAAGACAGACTTCGTCTAACTCGCGTATTACGAGGCCACTTATAAAAATTCTTATACTCCTAAGAATTCGCGCATTACTTGGCCACTCTTTTCAGGACAGGCTTCGTCTAACTCGCGTATTACGAGGCCACTTATGTATTTATATCAGTCATGAGTTCCATTGAACTCGCGCATTACTTGATCACCTTACTAAAAGTCAGAGACCGGAAATCTCGCGTATTGCTTGGCCACTTTAGAAAAATTCTTATACTCCTATGAATTCGCGTATTACTTGGCCACTTTTTTCAAGACAGACTTCGCTTAACTCGCGTATTACTTGGCCACTTATAAAAATTCTTACACTCCTAAGAACTCGCGCATTACTTGGCCACTTTACTTTAAGTCAGAGTCCGGAAATCTCGCGCATTACTTGGCCACTTTACTTTAAGTCAGAGTCCGGAAATCTCACGTATTACTTGGCCACTTGATAAAAATTCTAATACTCCTAAGAATTCGCGCATTACTTGGCCACTCTTTTCAGGACAGGCTTCGTCTAACTCGCGTATTACTTGGCCACTTTTAAAAATTCTTATACTCCTAAGAACTCGCGCATTACTTGGCCACTTTACTTTAAGTCAGAGTCCGGAAATCTCGCGTATTAGTTGGCCACTTTATAACAATTCTTATACTCCTAAGAATTCGCGCATTACTGGGCCACTCTTTTCAGGACAGGCTTCGTCTAACTCGCGTGTTACGAGGCCACTTATGTGTTTATATCAGTCATGAGGTCCATTGAACTCGCGCATAACTTGATCACCTTACTTAAAGTCAGAGTCCGAAAATCTCGCGTATTAGTTGGCCACTTTATAACAATTCTTATACTCCTAACAATTCGCGCATTACTTGGACACTCGTTTCAAGACAGACTTCGTTTAACTCGCGTATTACTTGGCCACTTATACAAATTCTTATACTCCTAAGAACTCGCGCATTACTTGGCCACTTTACTTTAAGTCAGAGTCCGGAAATCTCGCGTATTAGTTGGCCACTTTATAACAATTCTTATACTCCTTAGAATTCGCGCATTACTTGGCCACTCTTTTCAGGACAGGCTTCGTCTAACTCGCGTATTACGAGGCCACTTATAAAAATTCTTATACTCCTAAGAATTCGCGCATTACTTGGCCACGCTTGTCAGGACAGGCTTCGTCTAACTCGCGTATTACGAGGCCACTTATGTATTTATATCAGTCATGAGTTCCATTGAACTCGCGCATTACTTGATCACCTTACTAAAAGTCAGAGACCGGAAATCTCGCGTATTGCTTGGCCACTTTAGAAAAATTCTTATACTCCTATGAATTCGCGTATTACTTGGCCACTCTTTTCAAGACAGACTTCGCTTAACTCGCGTATTACTTGGCCCCTTATAAAAATTCTTACACTCCTAAGAACTCGCGCATTACTTGGCCACTTTACTTTAAGTCAGAGTCCGGAAATCTCGCGCATTACTTGGCCACTTTACTTTAAGTCAGAGTCCGGAAATCTCACGTATTACTTGGCCACTTGATAAAAATTCTAATACTCCTAAGAATTCGCGCATTACTTGGCCACTCTTTTCAGGACAGGCTTCGTCTAACTCGCGTATTACTTGGCCACTTATAAAAATTCTTATACTCCTAAGAACTCGCGCATTACTTGGCCACTTTACTTTAAGTCAGCGTCCGGAAATCTCACGTATTACCTGGCCACTTGATAAAAATTCTAAGACTCCTAAGAATTCGCGCATTACTTGGCCACTCTTTTCAGGACAGGCTTCGTTTAACTCGCGTATTACTTGGCCACTTATAAAAATTCTTATATTCCTAAGAACTCGCGCATTACTTGGCCACTTTACTTTAAGTCAGATTTCGGAAATCTCGCGTATTAGTTGGCCACTTTATAACAATTCTTATACTCCTAAGAATTCGCGCATTACTTGGCCACTCTTTTCAGGACAGGCTTCGTCTAACTCGCGTATTACGAGGCCACTTATGTATTTATATCAGTCCTGTGGTCCATTGAACTCGCGCATAACTTGATCACCTTACTTAAAGTCAGAGTCCGAAAATCTCGCGTATTAGTGGGCCACTTTATAACAATTCTTATACTCCTAAGAATTCGCGCATTACTTGGCCACTCTTTTCAGGACAGGCTACGTCTAACTCGCGTATTACGAGGCCACTAATGTATTTATATCAGTCCTGTGGTCCATTGAACTCGCGCATTACTTGATCACCTTACTAAAAGTCAGAGTCCGGAAATCTCGCGTATTACTTGGCCACCTTACTTAAAGGCAGAGTCCGAAAATATCGCGTATTAGTTGGCCACTTTATAACAATTCTTATACTCCTAACAATTCGCGCATAGCTTGGCCACTCTTTTCAAGACAGACTTCGCTTAACTCGCGTATTACTTGGCCCCTTATAAAAATTCTTACACTCCTAAGAACTCGCGCATTACTTGGCCACTTTACTTTAAGTCAGAGTCCGGAAATCTCACGTATTACTTGACCACTTGATAAAAATTCTAATACTCCTAAGAATTCGCGCATTACTTGGCCACTCTTTTCAGGACAGGCTTCGTCTAACTCGCGTTTTACGAGGCCACTTATGTATTTATATCAGTCATGAGTTCCATTGAACTCGCGCATTACTTGATCACCTTAATAAAAGTCAGAGTCCGGAAATCTCGAGTATTACTTGGCCAGTTTAGAAAAATTCTTATACTCCTATGAATTCGCGTATTACTTGGACACTCTTTTCAAGACAGACTTCGTTTAACTCGCGCATTACTTGGCCACTTATAAAAATTCTTATACTCCTAAGAATTCGCGCATTACTTGGCCACTCTTTTCAGGACAGGCTTCGTCTAACTCGCGTATTACGAGGCCACTTATGTATTTATATCAGCATGAGTTCCATTGAACTCGCGCATTACTTGGCCACAAATTTCAAGAAAGACTAAGTTAAACTCGCGAATTACATGGCCACCTTACTTAAAGTCAGAGTTCGGAAATCTCGCGTATTAGTTGGCCACTTTATAACAATTCTTATACTCCTAAGAATTCGCGCATTACTTGGCCACTCTTTTCAGGACAGGCTTCGTCTAACTCGCGTATTACTTGGCCACTTATAAAAATTCTTATCGTCCTATGAACTCGCGCATTACTTGGCCACTTTACTTTAAATCAGAGTACGGAAATCTCGCGTATTAGTTGGCCACTTTATAACAATTCTTATACTCCTAAGAATTCGCGCATTACTTGGCCACTCTTTTCAGGACAGGCTTCGTCTAACTCGCGTATTACGAGGCCACTTATAAAAATTCTTATACTCCTAAGAATTCGCGCATTACTTGGCCACTCTTTTCAGGACAGGCTTCGTCTAACTCGCGTATTACGAGGGCCACTTATGTATTTATATCAGTCATGAGTTCCATTGAACTCGCGCATTACTTGATCACCTTACTAAAAGTCAGAGTCCGGAAATCTCGCGTATTGCTTGGCCACTTTAGAAAAATTCTTATACTCCTATGAATTCGCGTATTACTTGGCCACTTTTTTCAAGACAGACTTCGCGTAAATCGCGTATTACTTGGCCACTTATAAAAATTCTTAAACTCCTAAGAACTCGCGCATTACTTGGCCACTTTACTTTAAGTCAGAGTCCGGAAATCTCACGTATTACTTGGCCACTTGATAAAAATTCTAATACTCATAAGAATTCGCGCATTACTTGGCCACTCTTTTCAGGACAGGCTTCGTCTAACTCGCGTATTACTTGGCCACTTTTAAAAATTCTTATACTCCTAAGAACTCGCGCATTACTTGGCCACTTTACTTTAAGTCAGAGTCCGGAAATCTCGCGTATTAGTTGGCCACTTTATAACAATTCTTATACTCCTAAGAATTCGCGCATTACTTGGCCACTCTTTTCAGGACAGGCTTCGTCTAACTCGCGTGTTACGAGGCCACTTATTTATTTATATCAGTCATGAGGTCCATTGAACTCGCGCATAACTTGATCACCTTACTTAAAGTCAGAGTCCGAAATTCTCGCGTATTAGTTGGCCACTTTATAGCTATTCTTAGACTCCTAACAATTCGCGCATTACTTGGCCACTATTTTCAAGACAGACTTCGTTTAACTCGCGTATTACTTGGCCACTTATAAAAATTCTTATACTCCTAAGAACTCGCGCATTACTTGGCCACTTTACTTTAAGTCAGAGTCCGGAAATCTCGCGTATTAGTTGGCCACTTTATAACAATTCTTATACTCCTTAGAATTCGCGCATTACTTGGCCACTCTTTTCAGGACAGGCTTCGTCTAACTCGCGTATTACGAGGCCACTTATAAAAATTCTTATACTCCTAAGAATTCGCGCATTACTTGGCCACTCTTTTCAGGACAGGCTTCGTCTAACTCGCGTATTACGAGGCCACTTATGTATTTATATCAGTCATGAGTTCCATTGAACTCGCGCATTACTTGATCACCTTACTAAAAGTCAGAGACCGGAAATCTCGCGTATTGCTTGGCCACTTTAGAAAAATTCTTATACTTCTTTTAATTCGCGTATTACTTGGCCACTTTTTTCAAGACAGACTTCGCTTAACTCGCGTATTACTTGGCCCCTTATAAAAATTCTTACACTCCTAAGAACTCGCGCATTACTTGGCCACTTTACTTTAAGTCAGAGTCCGGAAATCTCGCGCATTACTTGGCCACTTTACTTTAAGTCAGAGTCCGGAAATCTCACGTATTACTTGGCCACTTGATAAAAATTCTAATACTCCTAAGAATTCGCGCATTACTTGGCCACTCTTTTCAGGACAGGCTTCGTCTAACTCGCGTATTACTTGGCCACTTTTAAAAATTCTTATACTCCTAAGAACTCGCGCATTACTTGGCCACTTTACTGTAAGTCAGAGTCCGGAAATCTCGCGTATTACTTGGCCACTTGATAAAAATTCTAATACTCCTAAGAATTCGCGCATTACTTGGCCACTCTTTTCAGGACAGGCTTCGTCTAACTCGCGTATTACTTGGCCACTTTTAAAAATTCTTATACTCCTAAGAACTCGCGCATTACTTGGCCACTTTACTTTAAGTCAGAGTCCGGAAATCTCGCGTATTAGTTGGCCACTTTATAACAATTCTTATACTCCTAAGAATTCGCGCATTACTGGGCCACTCTTTTCAGGACAGACTTCGTCTAACTCGCGTGTTACGAGGCCACTTATGTGTTTATATCAGTCATGAGGTCCATTGAACTCGCGCATAACTTGATCACCTTACTTAAAGTCAGAGTCCGAAAATCTCGCGTATTAGTTGGCCACTTTATAACAATTCTTATACTCCTAAGAATTCGCGCATTACTTGGCCACTCTTTTCAGGACAGGCTTCGTCTAACTCGCATATTACGAGGCCACTTATGTATTTATATCAGTCATGAGTTCCATTGAACTCGCGCATTACTTGATCACCTTACTAAAAGTCAGAGTCCGGAAATCTCGCGTATTACTTGGCCACCTTACTTAAAGGCAGAGTCCGAAAATCTCGCGTATTAGTTGGCCACTTTATAACAATTCTTATACTCCTAACAATTCGCGCATAGCTTGGCCACTCTTTTCAAGACAGACTTCGCTTAACTCGCGTATTACTTGGCCCCTTATAAAAATTCTTACACTCCTAAGAACTCGCGCATTACTTGTCCACTTTACTTTAAGTCAGAGTCCGTAAATCTCCCGTATTACTTGGCCACTTGATAAAAATTCTAATACTCCTAAGAATTCGCGCATTACTTGGCCACTCTTTTCAGGACAGGCTTCGTCTAACTCGCGTGTTACGAGGCCACTTATGTATTTATATCAGTCATGCGTTCCATTGAACTCGCGCATTACTTGATCACCTTAATAAAAGTCAGAGTCCGGAAATCTCGAGTATTACTTGGCCAGTTTAGAAAAATTCTTATACTCCTATGAATTCGCGTATTACTTGGACACTCTTTTCAAGACAGACTTCGTTTAACTCGCGCATTACTTGGCCACTTATAAAAATTCTTATACTCCTAAGAATTCGCGCATTACTTGGCCACTCTTTTCAGGACAGGCTTCGTCTAACTCGCGTATTACGAGGCCACTTATGTATTTATATCAGCATGAGTTCCATTGAACTCGCGCATTACTTGGCCACACTTTTCAAGACAGACTTTGTTTATCTCGCGTATTACTTGGCCACCTTACTTAAAGTCAGAGTTCGGAAATCTCGCGTATTAGTTGGCCACTTTATAACAATTCTTATACTCCTAAGAATTCGCGCAATACTTGGCCACTCTTTTCAGGACAGGCTTCGTCTAACTCGCGTATAACTTGGCCACTTATAAAAATTCTTATCCTCCTAAGAAGTCGCGCATTAGTTGGCCACTTTACTTTAAGTCAGAGTCCGGAAATCTCGCGTATTAGTTGGCCACTTTATAACAATTCTTATACTCCTAAGAATTCGCGCATTACTTGGCCACTCTTTTCAGGACAGGCTTCGTCTAACTCGCGTATTACGAGGCCACTTATAAAAATTCTTATACTCCTAAGAATTCGCGCATTACTTGGCCACTCTTTTCAGGACAGGCTTCGTCTAACTCGCGTATTACGAGGCCACTTATGTATTTATATCAGTCATGAGTTCCATTGAACTCGCGCATTACTTGATCACCTTACTAAAAGTCAGAGACCGGAAATCTCGCGTATTGCTTGGCCACTTTAGAAAAATTCTTATACTCCTATGAATTCGCGTATTACTTGGCCACTTTTTTCAAGACAGACTTCGCTTAACTCGCGTATTACTTGGCCCCTTACAAAAATTCTTACACTCCTAAGAACTCGCGCATTACTTGGCCACTTTACTTTAAGTCAGAGTCCGGAAATCTCGCGCATTACTTGGCCACTTTACTTTCAGTCAGAGTCCGGAAATCTCACGTATTACTTGGCCACTTGATAAAAATTCTAATACTCCTAAGAATTCGCGCATTACTTGGCCACTCTTTTCAGGACAGGCTTCGTCTAACTCGCGTATTACTTGGCCACTTATAAAAATTCTTATACTCCTAAGAACTCGCGAATTACTTGGCCACTTTACTTTAAGTCAGAGTTCGGAAATCTCGCGTATTATTTGGCCACTTTATAACAATTCTTATACTCCTAAGAATTCGCGCATTACTTGTCCACTCTTTGCAGGACAGGCTTCGTCTAACTCGCGTATTACGAGGCCACTTATGTATTTATATCAGTCATGAGGTCCATTGAACTAGCGCATTACTTGATCACCTTACTAAAAGTCAGAGTCTGGAAATCTCGCGTATTACTTGGCCACTTTAGAAAAATTCTTATACTCCTATGAATTCGCGTATTACTTGGCCACACTTTTCAAGACAGACTTTGTTTAACTCGCGTATTACGAGGCCACTCATGTATTTATATCAGTCCTGTGGTCCATTGAACTCGTGCATTACTTGGCCACTCTTTTAAGGACAGGCTTCGTCTAACTCGCGTATTACGAGGCCACTTATGTATTTATATCAGTCATGAGGTCCATTGAACTCGCGCATTACTTGATCACCTTACTAAAAGTCAGAGTCCGGAAATCTCGCGTATTACTTGGCCACCTTACTTAAAGTCAGAGTCCGAAAATCTCGCTTATTAGTTGGCCACTTTATAACAATTCTTATACTCCTAACAATTTTCGCATAACTTGGCCACTCTTTTCAAGACAGACTTCGCTTAACTCGTGTATTACTTGGCCCCATATAAAAATTCTTACACTCCTAAGAACTCGCGTATTACTTGGCCACTTTACTTAAGGTCAGAGTCCGGAAATCTCGAGGACTACTTGGCCACTTTAGAAAAATTCTTATACTCCTATGAATTCGCGTATTACTTGGCCACTCTTTTCAAGACAGACTTTGTTTAACTCGCGTATTACGAGGCCACTTATGTATTTATATCAGTCCTGTGGTCCATTGAACTCGCGCATTACTTGGCCACTCTTTTCAAGACAGACTTCGTTTATCTCGCGTATTACTTGGCCACCTTACTTAAAGTCAGAGTTCGGACATCTCGCGTATTACTTGGCCACCTTACTTAAAGTCAGAGTCCGAAAATCTCGCGTATTGCTTGGCCACTTTAGAAAAATTCTTATACTCCTATGAATTCGCGTATTACTTGGCCACTCTTTTAAAGACAGACTTCGCATAACTCGCGTATTACTTGGCCCCTTATAAAAATTCTTACACTCCTAAGAACTCGCGCATTACTTGGACACTTTACTTTAAGTCAGAGTCCGGAAATCTCGCGCATTACTTGGCCACTTTACTTTAAGTCAGAGTCCGGAAATCTCACGTATTACTTGGCCACTTGATAAAAATTCTAATACTCCTAAGAATTCGCGCATTACTTGGCCACTCTTTTCAGGACAGGCTTCGTCTAACTCGCGTATTACTTGGCCACTTTTAAAAATTCTTATACTCCTAAGAACTCGCGCATTACTTGGCCACTTTACTTTAAGTCAGAGTCCGGAAATCTCGCGTATTAGTTGGCCACTTTATAACAATTCTTATACTCCTAAGAATTCGCGCATTACTGGGCCACTCTTTTCAGGACAGGCTTCGTCTAACTCGCGTGTTACGAGGCCATTTATTTGTTTTTATAAGTCATTATGTCCATTGAACTCGCGCATAACTTGATCACCTTACTTAAAGTCAGAGTCCGAAATTCTCGCTTATTAGTTGTCCACTTTATAACAATTCTTATACTCCTAACAATTCGCGCATTACTTGGACACTCGTTTCAAGACAGACTTCGTTTAACTCGCGTATTACTTGGCCACTTATAAAAATTCTTATACTCCTAAGAACTCGCGCATTACTTGGCCACTTTACTTTAAGTCAGAGTCCGGAAATCTCGCGTATTAGTTGGCCACTTTATAACAATTCTTATACTCCTTAGAATTCGCGCATTACTTGGCCACTCTTTTCAGGACAGGCTTCGTCTAACTCGCGTATTACGAGGCCACTTATAAAAATTCTTATACTCCTAAGAATTCGCGCATTACCTGGCCACTCAATTCAGGACAGGCTTCGTCTAACTAACGTATTACGAGGCCACTTATGTATTTATATCAGTCATGAGTTCCATTGAACTCGCGCATTACTTGATGACCTTACTAAATGTCAGAGTCCGGAAATCTCGCGTATTACTTGGCCACTTTAGAAAAATTCTTATACTTCTATGAATTCGCGTATTACTTGGCCACTCTTTTCAAGACAGACTTCGCTTAACTCGCGTATTACTTGGCCCCTTACAAAAATTCTTACACTCCTAAGAACTCGCGCATTACTTGGCCACTTTACTTTAAGTCAGAGTCCGGAAATCTCGCGCATTACTTGGCCACTTTACTTTAAGTCAGAGTCCGGAAATCTCACGTATTACTTGGCCACTTGATAAAAATTCTAATACTCCTAAGAATTCGCGCATTACTTGGCCACTCTTTTCAGGACAGGCTTCGTCTAACTCGCGTATTACTTGGCCACTTTTAAAAATTCTTATACTCCTAAGAACTCGCGCATTACTTGGCCACTTTACTTTAAGTCAGAGTCCGGAAATCTCACGTATTACCTGGCCACTTGATAAAAATTCTAATACTCCTAAGAATTCGCGCATTACTTGGCCACTCTTTTCAGGACAGGCTTCGTCTAACTCGCGTATTACTTGGCCACTTTTAAAAATTCTTATACTCCTAAGAACTCGCGCATTACTTGGCCACTTTACTTTAAGTCAGAGTCCGGAAATCTCGCGTATTAGTTGGCCACTTTATAACAATTCTTATACTCCTAAGAATTCGCGCATTACTTGGCCACTCTTTTCAGGACAGGCTTCGTCTAACTCGCGTGTTACGAGGCCACTTATGTGTTTATATCAGTCATGAGGTCCATTGAACTCGCGCATAACTTGATCACCTTACTTAAAGTCAGAGTCCGAAAATCTCGCGTATTAGTTGGCCACTTTATAACAATTCTTATACTCCTAAGAATTCGCGCATTACTTGGCCACTCTTTTCAGGACAGGCTTCGTCTAACTCGCGTATTACGAGGCCACTTATGTATTTATATCAGTCATGAGTTCCATTGAACTCGCGCATTACTTGATCACCTTACTAAAAGTCAGAGTCCGGAAATCTCGCGTATTACTTGGCCACCTTACTTAAAGGCAGAGTCCGAAAATCTCGCGTATTAGTTGGCCACTTTATAACAATTCTTATACTCCTAACAATTCGCGCATAGCTTGGCCACTCTTTTTCAAGACAGACTTCGCTTAACTCTCGTATGACCTGGCCCCTTATAAAAATTCTTACACTCCTAAGAACTCGCGCATTACTTGGCCACTTTACTTTAAGTCAGAGTCCGGAAATCTCACGTATTACTTGGCCACTTGATAAAAATTCTAATACTCCTAAGAATTCGCGCATTACTTGGCCACTCTTTTCAGGACAGGCTTCGTCTAACTCGCGTGTTACGAGGCCACTTATGTATTTATATCAGTCATGAGTTCCATTGAACTCGCGCATTACTTGATCACCTTAATAAAAGTCAGAGTCCGGAAATCTCGAGTATTACTTGGCCAGTTTAGAAAAATTCTTATACTCCTATGAATTCGCGTATTACTTGGACACTCTTTTCAAGACAGACTTCGTTTAACTCGCGCATTACTTGGCCACTTATAACAATTCTTATACTCCTAAGAATTCGCGCATTACTTGGCCACTCTTTTCAGGACAGGCTTCGTCTAACTCGCGTATTACGAGGCCACTTATGTATTTATATCAGCATGAGTTCCATTGAACTCGCGCATTACTTAGCCACACTTTTCAAGACAGACTTTGTTTATCTCGCGTATTACTTGGCCACCTTACTTAAAGTCAGAGTTCGGAAATCTCGCGTATTAGTTGGCCACTTTATAACAATTCTTATACTCCTAAGAATTCGCGCATTACTTGGCCACTCTTTTCAGGACAGGCTTCGTCTAACTCGCGTATTACTTGGCCACTTATAAAAATTCTTATACTCCTAAGAACTCGCGCATTACTTGGCCAATTTACTTTAAGTCAGAGTCCGGAAATCTCGCGTATTAGTTGGCCACTTTATAACAATTCTTATACTCCTAAGAATTCGCGCATTACTTGGCCACTCTTTTCAGGACAGGCTTCGTCTAACTCGCGTATTACGAGGCCACTTATAAAAATTCTTATACTCCTAAGAATTCGCGCATTACTTGGCCACTCTTTTCAGGACAGGCTTCGTCTAACTCGCGTATTACGAGGCCACTTATGTATTTATATCAGTCATGAGTTCCATTGAACTCGCGCATTACTTGATCACCTTACTAAAAGTCAGAGACCGGAAATCTCGCGTATTGCTTGGCCACTTTAGAAAAATTCTTATACTCCTATGAATTCGCGTATTACTTGGCCACTTTTTTCAAGACAGACTTCGCTTAACTCGCGTATTACTTGGCCCCTTACAAAAATTCTTACACTCCTAAGAACTCGCGCATTACTTGGCCACTTTACTTTAAGTCAGAGTCCGGAAATCACGCGCATTACTTGGCCACTTTACTTTAAGTCAGCGTCCGGAAATCTCACGTATAACTTGGCCTCTTGATTTATATTATAATTGTCCTATGAATTCGCGCATTACTTGGCCACTCTTTTCAGGACAGGCTTCGTCTAACTCGCGTATTACTTGGCCACTTTTAAAAAATTCTTATACTCCTAAGAACTCGCGCATTACTTGGCCACTTTACTTTAAGTCAGAGTCCGGAAATCTCGCGTATTAGTTGGCCACTTTATAACAATTCTTATACTCCTAAGAATTCGCGCATTACTTGGCCACTCTTTGCAGGACAGGCTTCGTCTAACTCGCGTATTACGAGGCCACTTATGTATTTATATCAGTCATGAGGTCCATTGAACTCGCGCATTACTTGATCACCTTACTAAAAGTCAGAGTCTGGAAATCTCGCGTATTACTTGGCCACTTTAGAAAAATTCTTATACTCCTATGAATTCGCGTATTACTTGGCCACACTTTTCAAGACAGACTTTGTTTAACTCGCGTATTACGAGGCCACTCATGTATTTATATCAGTCCTGTGGTCCATTGAACTCGTGCATTACTTGGCCACTCTTTTAAGGACAGGCTTCGTCTAACTCGCGTATTACGAGGCCACGTATGTATTTATATCAGTCATGAGGTCCATTGAACTCGCGCATTACTTGATCACCTTACTAAAAGTCAGAGTCCGGAAATCTCGCGTATTACTTGGCCACATAACTTAAAGTCAGAGTCCGAAAATCTCGCGTATTAGTTGGCCACTTTATAACAATTCTTATACTCCTAACAATTTGCGCATAACTTGGCCACTCTTTTCAAGACAGACTTCGCTTAACTCGCGTATTACTTGGCCCCATATAAAAATTCTTACACTCCTAAGAACTCGCGCATTACTTGGCCACTTTACTTTAAGTCAGAGTCCGGAAATCTCGAGTATTACTTGGCCACTTTAGAAAAATTCTTATACTCCTATGAATTCGCGTATTTCTTGGCCACTCTTTTCAAGACAGACTTCGTTTATCTCGCGTATTACGAGGCCACTTATGTATTTATATCAGTCCTGTGGTCCATTGAACTCGCGCATTACTTGGCCACTCTTTACAAGACAGACTTCGTTTATCTCGCGTATTACTTGGCCACCTTACTTGAAGTCAGAGTTCGGAAATCTCGCGTATTACTTGGCCACCTTACTTAAAGTCTGAGTCCGAAAATCTCGGGTATTAGTTGGCCACTTTATAAAAATTCTTATACTCCTAACAATTCGCGCATTACTTGGACACTCTTTTCAAGACAGACTTCGCTTAACTCGCGTATTACTTGGCCCCTTATAAAAATTCTTACACTCCTAAGAACTCGCGCGTTACTTGGCCACTTTACTTTAAGTCAGAGTCCGGAAATCTCGAGTATTACTTGGCCACTTTAGAAAAATTCTTATACTCCTATGAATTCGCGTATTACTTGGCCACTCTTTTCAAGACAGACTTTGTTTAACTCGCGTATTACGAGGCCACTTATGTATTTATATCAGTCCTGTGGTCCATTGAACTCGCGCATTACTTGGCCACTCTTTTCAAGACAGACTTCGTTTATCTCGCGTATTACTTGGCCACCTTACTTATAGTTAGAGTTCGGAAATCTCGCGTATTAGTTGGCCACTTTATAACAATTCTTATACTCCTAAGAATTCGCGCATTACTTGGCCACTCTTTTCAGGACAGGCTTCGTCTAACTCGCGTATTACGATGCCACTTATAAAAATTCTTATACTCCTAAGAATTCGAGCATTACTTGGCCACTCTTTTCAGGACAGGCTTCGTCTAACTCGCGTATTACGAGGACACTTATGTATTTATATCAGTCATGAGGTGCATTGAACTCGCGCATTACTTGATCACCTTACTAAAAGTCAGAGTCCGGATAGCTCGCGTATTACTTGGCCACCTTACTTAAAGTCAGAGTCCGAAAATCTCGCGTATTAGTTGGCCACTTTATAACAATTCTTATACTCCTAACAATTCGCGCATAGCTTGGCCACTCTTTTCAAGACAGACATCGCTTAACTCGCGTATTACTTGGCCCCTTATGAAAATTCTTACACTCCTAAGAACTCGCGCATTGCTTGGCCACTTTACTTTAAGTCAGAGTCCGGAAATCTCGCGTATTAGTTGGCCACTTTATAACAATTCTTATACTCCTTAGAATTCGCGCATTACTTGTCCACTCTTTTCAGGACAGGCTTCGTCTAACTCGCGTATTACGAGGCCAATTATGTATTTATATCATTCATGAGGTCCATTGAACTCGCGCATTACTTGGCCACTCTTTTCAAGACAGACTTCGTTTATCTCGCGTATTACTTGGCCACCTTACTTTAAGTCAGAGTTCGGAAATCTCGCGTATTAGTTGGCCACTTTATAACAAATCTTATACTCCTAAGAATTCGCGCATTACTTGGCCACTCTTTTCAGGACAGGCTTCGTCTAACTCGCGTATTACGAGGCCACTTATGTATTTATATCAGCAATGAGGTCCATTGAACTCGCGCATAACTTGATCACCTTACTTAAAGTCAGAGTCCGGAAATCTCGAGTATTACTTGGCCAGTTTAGAAAAATTCTTATACTCCTATGAATTCGCGTATTACTTGGACACTCTTTTCAAGACAGACTTCGTTTAACTCGCGCATTACTTGGCCACTTATAAAAATTCTTATACTCCTAAGAATTCGCGCATTACTTGGCCACTCTTTTCAGGACAGGCTTCGTCTAACTCGCGTATTACGAGGCCACTTATGTATTTATATCAGCATGAGTTCCATTGAACTCGCGCATTACTTGGCCACTCTTTTCAAGACAGACTTCGTTTATCTCGCGTATTACTTGGCCACCTTACTTAAAGTCAGAGTCCGGAAATCTCGCGTATTAGTTGGCCACTTTATAACAATTCTTATACTCCTAAGAATTCGCGCATTACTTGGCCACTCTTTTCAGGACAGGCTTCGTCTAACTCGCGTATTACGAGGCCACTTATGTATTTATATCAGTCATGAGTTCCATTGAACTCGCGCATTACTTGATCACCTTACTAAAAGTCAGAGACCGGAAATCTCGCGTATTGCTTGGCCACTTTAGAAAAATTCTTATACTCCTATGAATTCGCGTATTACTTGGCCACTTTTTTCAAGACAGACTTCGCTTAACTCGCGTATTACTTGGCCCCTTACAAAAATTCTTACACTCCTAAGAACTCGCGCATTACTTGGCCACTTTACTTTAAGTCAGAGTCCGGAAATCTCGCGCATTACTTGGCCACTTTACTTTAAGTCAGAGTCCGGAAATCTCACGTATTACTTGGCCACTTGATAAAAATTCTAATACTCCTAAGAATTCGCGCATTACTTGGCCACTCTTTTCAGGACAGGCTTCGTCTAACTCGCGTATTACTTGGCCACTTATAAAAATTCTTATACTCCTAAGAACTCGCGCATTACTTGGCCACTTTACTTTAAGTCAGAGTCCGGAAATCTCACGTATTACTTGGCCACTTGATAAAAATTCTAATACTCCTAAGAATTCGCGCATTACTTGCCCACTCTTTTCAAGACAGACTTTGTTTAACTCGCGTATTACTTGGCCACTTTTAAAAATTCTTATACTCCTAAGAACTCGCGCATTACTTGGCCACTTTACTTTAAGTCAGAGTCCGGAAATCTCACGTATTACCTGGCCACTTGATAAAAATTCTAATACTCCTAAGAATTCGCGCATTACTTGGCCACTCTTTTCAGGACAGGCTTCGTCTAACTCGCGTATTACTTGGCCACTTTTAAAAATTCTTATACTCCTAAGAACTCGCGCATTACTTGGCCACTTTACTTTAAGTCAGAGTCCGGAAATCTCGCGTATTAGTTGGCCACTTTATAACAATTCTTATACTCCTAAGAATTCGCGCATTACTTGGCCACTCTTTTCAGGACAGGCTTCGTCTAACTCGCGTGTTACGAGGCCACTTATGTGTTTATATCAGTCATGAGGTCCATTGAACTCGCGCATAACTTGATCACCTTACTTAAAGTCAGAGTCCGAAAATCTCGCGTATTAGTTGGCCACTTTATAACAATTCTTATACTCCTAAGAATTCGCGCATTACTTGGCCACTCTTTTCAGGACAGGCTTCGTCTAACTCGCATATTACGAGGCCACTTATGTATTTATATCAGTCATGAGTTCCATTGAACTCGCGCATTACTTGATCACCTTACTAAAAGTCAGAGTCCGGAAATCTCGCGTATTACTTGGCCACCTTACTTAAAGGCAGAGTCCGAAAATCTCGCGTATTAGTTGGCCACTTTATAACAATTCTTATACTCCTAACAATTCGCGCATAGCTTGGCCACTTTTTTCAAGACAGACTTCGCTTAACTCGCGTATTACTTGGCCCCTTATAAAAATTCTTACACTCCTAAGAACTCGCGCATTACTTGGCCACTTTACTTTAAGTCAGAGTCCGGAAATCTCACGTATTACTTGGCCACTTGATAAAAATTCTAATACTCCTAAGAATTCGCGCATTACTTGGCCACTCTTTTCAGGACAGGCTTCGTCTAACTCGCGTGTTACGAGGCCACTTATGTATTTATATCAGTCATGAGTTCCATTGAACTCGCGCATTACTTGATCACCTTAATAAAAGTCAGAGTCCGGAAATCTCGAGTATTACTTGGCCAGTTTAGAAAAATTCTTATACTCCTATGAATTCGCGTATTACTTGGACACTCTTTTCAAGACAGACTTCGTTTAACTCGCGCATTACTTGGCCACTTATAAAAATTCTTATACTCCTAAGAACTCGCGCATTACTTGGCCACTCTTTTCAGGACAGGCTTCGTCTAACTCGCGTATTACGACGCCACTTATGTATTTATATCAGCATGAGTTCCATTGAACTCGCGCATTACTTGGCCACACTTTTCAAGACAGACTTCGTTTATCTCGCGTATTACTTGGCCACCTTACTTAAAGTCAGAGTTCGGAAATCTCGCGTATTAGTTGGCCACTTTATAACAATTCTTATACTCCTAAGAATTCGCGCATTACTTGGCCACTCTTTTCAGGACAGGCTTCGTCTAACTCGCGTATTACTTGGCCACTTATAAAAATTCTTATAATCCTAAGAACTCGCGCATTACTTGGCCAATTTACTTTAAGTCAGAGTCCGGAAATCTCGCGTATTAGTTGGCCACTTTATAACAATTCTTATACTCCTAAGAATTCGCGCATTACTTGGCCACTCTTTTCAGGACAGGCTTCGTCTAACTCGCGTATTACGAGGCTACTTATAAAAATTCTTATACTCCTAAGAATTCGCGCATTACTTGGCCACTCTTTTCAGGACAGGCTTCGTCTAACTCGCGTATTACGAGGCCACTTATGTATTTATATCAGTCATGAGTTCCATTGAACTCGCGCATTACTTGATCACCTTACTAAAAGTCAGAGTCCGGAAATCTCGCGTATTGCTTGGCCACTTTAGAAAATTCTTATACTCCTATGAATTCGCGTATTACTTGGCCACTCTTTTCAAGACAGACTTCGCTTAACTCGCGTATTACTTGGCCCCTTATAAAAATTCTTACACTCCTAAGAACTCGCGCATTACTTGGCCACTTTACTTTAAGTCAGAGTCCGGAAATCTCGCGCATTACTTGGCCACTTTACTTTAAGTCAGAGTCCGGAAATCTCACGTATTACTTGGCCACTTGATAAAAATTCTAATACTCCTAAGAATTCGCGCATTACTTGGCCACTCTTTTCAGGACAGGCTTCGTCTAACTCGTGTATTACTTGGCCACTTATAAAAATTCCTATACTCCTAAGAACTCGCGCATTACTTGGCCACTTTACTTTAAGTCAGAGTCCGGAAATCTCGCGTATTAGTTGGCCACTTTATAACAATTCTTATACTCCTTAGAATTCGCGCATTACTTGGCCACTCTTTTCAGGACAGGCTTCGTCTAACTCGCGTATTACGAGGCCACTTATGTATTTATATCAGTCATGAGGTCCATTGAACTCGCGCATTACTTGATCACCTTACTTAAAGTCAGAGTCCGGAAATCTCGCGTATTACTTGGCCACGTTAGAAAAATTCTTATACTCCTATGAATTCGCGTATTACTTGGCCACACTTTTCAAGACAGACTTTGTTTAACTCGCGTATTACGAGGCCACTCATGTATTTATATCAGTCCTGTGGTCCATTGAACTCGTGCATTACTTGGCCACTCTTTTAAGGACAGGCTTCGTCTTACTCGCGTATTTAGAGGCTTCTTATGTATTTATATCAGTCATGAGGTGCATTGAACTCGCGCATTACTTGATCACCTTACTAAAATTCAGAGTCCGGAAATCTCGCGTATTACTTGGCCACCTTACTTAAAGTCAGAGTCCGGAAATCTCACGTATTAGTTGGCCACTTTATAACAATTCTTATACTCCTAACAATTTTCGCATAACTTGGCCACTCTTTTCAAGACAGACTTCGCTTAACTCGTGTATTACTTGGCCCCATATAAAAATTCTTACACTCCTAAGAACTCGCGTATTACTTGGCCACCTTACTTTAAGTCAGAGTCCGAAAATCTCGAGTATTACTTGGCCACTTTAGAAAAATTCTTATACTCCTATGAATTCGCGTATTACTTGGCCACTCTTTTTCAAGACTGACTTTGTTTAACTCCCGTATTACGAGGCCACTTATGTATTTATATCAGTCCTGTGGTCCATTGAACTCGCGCATTACTTGGCCACTCTTGTCAAGACAGTCTTTCGTTTATCTCGCGTTTTTCTTTGCCACCTTACTTGAAGTCAGAGTTCGGAAATCTCGCGTATTACTTGGCCACCTTACTTAAAGTCTGAGTCCGAAAATCTCGGGTATTAGTTGGCCACTTTATAACAATTTTTATACTCCTACCAATGCGCGCATAGCTTGGCCACTCTTTTCAAGACAGACTTCGCTTAACTCGAGTATTACTTGGCCCCTTATAAAAATTCTTACACTCCTAAGAACTCGCGCGTTACTTGGCCACTTTACTTTAAGTCAGAGTCCGGAAATCTCTACTATTACTTGGCGACTTTAGAAAAATTCACATACGCCTTTTTATTAGAGTAGTTCTCGGCCACTCTTTTCAAGACTGACTTTGTTTAACTCGCGTATTACGAGGCCACTTATGTATTTATATCAGTCCTGTGGTCCATTGAACTCGCGCATTACTTGGCCACTCTTTTCAAGACAGACTTCGTTTATCTCGCGTATTACTTGGCCACCTTACTTATAGTTAGAGTTCGGAAATCTCGCGTATTAGTTGGCCACTTTATAACAATTCTTATACTCCTAAGAATTCGCGCATTACTTGGCCACTCTTTTCAGGACAGGCTTCGTCTAACTCGCGTATTACGATGCCACTTATAAAAATTCTTATACTCCTAAGAATTCGCGCATTACTTGGCCACTCTTTTCAGGACAGGCTTCGTCTAACTCGCGTATTACGAGGCCACTTATGTATTTATATCAGTCATGAGTTCCATTGAACTCGCGCATTACTTGATCACCTTACTAAAAGTCAGAGTCCGGAAATCTCGTGTATTACTTGGCCACCTTACTTAAAGTCAGAGTCCGAAAATCTCGCGTATTAGTTGGCCACTTTATAACAATTCTTATACTCCTAACAATTCGCGCATAGCTTGGCCACTCTTTTCAAGACAGACTTCGCTTAACTCGCGTATTACTTGGCCCCTTATGAAAATTCTTACACTCCTAAGAACTCGCGCATTGCTTGGCCACTTTACTTTAAGTCAGAGTCCGGAAATCTCGCGTATTATTTGGCCACTTTATAACAATTCTTATACTCCTTAGAATTCGCGCATTACTTGTCCACTCTTTTCAGGACTGGCTTCGTCTAACTCGCGTATTACGAGGCCAATTATGTATTTATATCATTCATGAGGTCCATTGAACTCGCGCATTACTTGGCCACTCTTTTCAAGACAGACTTCGTTTATCTCGCGTATTACTTGGCCACCTTACTTAAAGTCAGAGTTCGGAAATCTCGCGTATTAGTTGGCCACTTTATAACAATTCTTATACTCCTAAGAATTCGCGCATTACTTGGCCACTCTTTTCAGGACAGGCTTCGTCTAACTCGCGTATTACGAGGCCACTTATGTATTTATATCAGTCCTGAGGTCAATTGAACTCGCGCATAACTTGATCACCTTACTTAAAGTCAGAGTCCGGAAATCTCGAGTATTACTTGGCCAGTTTAGAAAAATTCTTATACTCCTATGAATTCGCGTATTACTTGGACACTCTTTTCAAGACAGACTTCGTTTAACTCGCGCATTACTTGGCCACTTATAACAATTCTTATACTCCTAAGAATTCGCGCATTACTTGGCCACTCTTTTCAGGACAGGCTTCGTCTAACTCGCGTATTACGAGGCCACTTATGTATTTATATCAGTCATGAGTTCCATTGAACTTGCGCATTACTTGGCCACTCTTTTCAAGACAGACTTCGTTTATCTCGCGTATTACTTGGCCACCTTACTTAAAGTCAGAGTTCGGAAATCTCGCGTATTAGTTGGCCACTTTATAACAATTCTTATACTCCTAAGAATACGCGCATTACTTGGCCACTCTTTTCAGGACAGGCTTCGTCTAACTCGCGTATTACGAGGCCACTTATAAAAATTCTTATACTCCTAAGAATTCGCGCATTACTTGGCCACTCTTTTCAGGACAGGCTTCGTCTAACTCGCGTATTACGAGGCCACTTATGTATTTATATCAGTCATGAGTTCCATTGAACTCGCGCATTACTTGATCACCTTACTAAAAGTCAGAGACCGGAAATCTCGCGTATTGCTTGGCCACTTTAGAAAAATTCTTATACTCCTATGAATTCGCGTATTACTTGGCCACTTTTTTCAAGACAGACTTCGCTTAACTCGCGTATTACTTGGCCCCTTATAAAAATTCTTACACTCCTAAGAACTCGCGCATTACTTGGCCACTTTACTTTAAGTCAGAGTCCGGAAATCTCGCGCATTACTTGGCCACTTTACTTTAAGTCAGAGTCCGGAAATCTCACGTATTACTTGGCCACTTGATAAAAATTCTAATACTCCTAAGAATTCGCGCATTACTTGGCCACTCTTTTCAGGACAGGCTTCGTCTAACTCGCGTATTACTTGGCCACTTTTAAAAATTCTTATACTCCTAAGAACTCGCGCATTACTTGGCCACTTTACTTTAAGTCAGAGTCCGGAAATCTCGCGTATTAGTTGGCCACTTTATAACAATTCTTATACTCCTAAGAATTCGCGCATTACTGGGCCACTCTTTTCAGGACAGGCTTCGTCTAACTCGCGTGTTACGAGGCCACTTATGTGTTTATATCAGTCATGAGGTCCATTGAACTCGCGCATAACTTGATCACCTTACTTAAAGTCAGAGTCCGAAAATCTCGCGTATTAGTTGGCCACTTTATAACAATTCTTATACTCCTAACAATTCGCGCATTACTTGGACACTCGTTTCAAGACAGACTTCGTTTAACTCGCGTATTACTTGGCCACTTATAGAAATTCTTATACTCCTAAGAACTCGCGCATTACTTGGCCACTTTACTTTAAGTCAGAGTCCGGAAATCTCGCGTATTAGTTGGCCACTTTATAACAATTCTTATACTCCTTAGAATTCGCGCATTACTTGGCCACTCTTTTCAGGACAGGCTTCGTCTAACTCGCGTATTACGAGGCCACTTATAAAAATTCTTATACTCCTAAGAATTCGCGCATTACTTGGCCACGCTTTTCAGGACAGGCTTCGTCTAACTCGCGTATTACGAGGCCACTTATGTATTTATATCAGTCATGAATTCCATTGAACTCGCGCATTACTTGATCACCTTACTAAAAGTCAGAGACCGGAAATCTCGCGTATTGCTTGGCCACTTTAGAAAAATTCTTATACTCCTATGAATTCGCGTATTACTTGGCCACTTTTTTCAATACAGACTTCGCTTAACTCCCGTAAAACTTGGCCCCTAAAAAAAATTCTTACACTCCTAAGAACTCGCGCATTACTTGGCCACTTTACTTTAAGTCAGAGTCCGGAAATCTCGCGCATTACTTGGCCACTTTACTTTAAGTCAGAGTCCGGAAATCTCACGTATTACTTGGCCACTTGATAAAAATTCTAATACTCCTAAGAATTCGCGCATTACTTGGCCACTCTTTTCAGGACAGGCTTCGTCTAACTCGCGTATTACTTGGCCACTTTTAAAAATTCTTATACTCCTAAGAACTCGCGCATTACTTGGCCACTTTACTTTAAGTCAGAGTCCGGAAATCTCACGTATTACTTGGCCACTTGATAAAAATTCTAATACTCCTAAGAATTCGCGCATTACTTGGCCACTCTTTTCAGGACAGGCTTTGTCTAACTCGCTTATTACTTGGCCACTTCTAAAAATTCCTATACTCCTAAGAACTCGCGCATTACTTGGCCACTTTACTTTAAGTCAGAGTCCGGAAATCTCACGTATTACCTGGCCACTTGATAAAAATTCTAATACTCCTAAGAATTCGCGCATTACTTGGCCACTCTTTTCAGGACAGGCTTCGTCTAACTCGCGTATTACTTGGCCACTTTTAAAAATTCTTATACTCCTAAGAACTCGCGCATTACTTGGCCACTTTACTTTAAGTCAGAGTCCGTAAATCTCGCGTATTAGTTGGCCACTTTATAACAATTCTTATACTCCTAAGAATTCTCGCATTACTTGGCGACACTTTTCAGGACAGGCTTCGTCTAACTCGCGTGTTACGAGGCCACTTATGTATTTATGTCAGTCATTTGGTCCTTTGAACTCGCGCATTACTTGATCACCTTACTTTCAGTCAGAGTCCGAAAATCTCGCGTATTAGTTGGCCACTTTATAACAATTCTTATACTCCTAAGAATTCTCGCATTACTTGGCCACACTTTTCAGGACAGGCTTCGTCTAACTCGCGTATATTACGAGGCCACTTATGTATTTATATCAGTCATGAGTTCCATTGAACTCGCGCATTACTTGATCACCTTACTAAAAGTCAGAGTCCGGAAATCTCGCGTATTACTTGGCCACCTTACTTAAAGGCAGAGTCCGAAAATCTCGCGTATTAGTTGGCCACTTTATAACAATTCTTATACTCCTAACAATTCGCGCATAGCTTGGCCACTCTTTTCAAGACAGACTTCGCTTAACTCGCGTATTACTTGGCCCCTTATAAAAATTCTTACACTCCTAAGAACTCGCGCATTACTTGGCCACTTTACTTTAAGTCAGAGTCCGGAAATCTCACGTATTACTTGGCCACTTGATAAAAATTCTAATACTCCTAAGAATTCGCGCATTACTTGGCCACTCTTTTCAGGACAGACTTCGTCTAACTCGCGTGTTACGAGGCCACTTATGTATTTATATCAGTCATGAGTTCCATTGAACTCGCGCATTACTTGATCACCTTAATAAAAGTCAGAGTCCGGAAATCTCGAGTATTACTTGGCCAGTTTAGAAAAATTCTTATACTCCTATGAATTCGCGTATTACTTGGACACTCTTTTCAAGACAGACTTCGTTTAACTCGCGCATTACTTGGCCACTTATAAAAATTCTTATACTCATAAGAATTCGCGCATTACTTGGCCACTCTTTTCAGGACAGGCTTCGTCTAACTCGCGTATTACGACGCCACTTATGTATTTATATCAGCATGAGTTCCATTGAACTCGCGCATTACTTGGCCACACTTTTCAAGACAGACTTTGTTTATCTCGCGTATTACTTGGCCACCTTACTTAAAGTCAGAGTTCGGAAATCTCGCGTATTAGTTGGCCACTTTATAACAATTCTTATACTCCTAAGAATTCGCGCATTACTTGGCCACTCTTTTCAGGACAGGCTTCGTCTAACTCGCGTATTACTTGGCCACTTATAAAAATTCTTATACTCCTAAGAACTCGCGCATTACTTGGCCAATTTACTATAATTCAGAGTCCGGAAATCTCGCGTATTAGTTGGCCACTTTATAACAATTCTTATACTCCTAAGAATTCGCGCATTACTTGGCCACTCTTTTCAGGACAGGCTTCGTCTAACTCGCGTATTACGAGGCCACTTATAAAAATTCTTATACTCCTAAGAATTCGCGCATTACTTGGCCACTCTTTTCAGGACAGGCTTCGTCTAACTCGCGTATTACGAGGCCACTTATGTATTTATATCAGTCATGAGTTCCATTGAACTCGCGCATTACTTGATCACCTTACTAAAAGTCAGAGACCGGAAATCTCGCGTATTGCTTGGCCACTTTAGAAAAATTCTTATACTCCTATGAATTCGCGTATTACTTGGCCACTTTTTTCAAGACAGACTTCGCTTAACTCGCGTATTACTTGGCCCCTTATAAAAATTCTTACACTCCTAAGAACTCGCGCATTACTTGGCCACTTTACTTTAAGTCAGAGTCCGGAAATCTCGCGCATTACTTGGCCACTTTACTTTAAGTCAGAGTCCGGAAATCTCACGTATTACTTGGCCACTTGATAAAAATTCTAATACTCCTAAGAATTCGCGCATTACTTGGCCACTCTTTTCAGGACAGGCTTCGTCTAACTCGCGTATTACTTGGCCACTTATAAAAATTCTTATACTCCTAAGAACTCGCGCATTACTTGGCCACTTTACTTTAAGTCAGAGTCCGGAAATCTCGCGTATTAGTTGGCCACTTTATAACAATTCTTATACTCCTAAGAATTCGCGCATTACTTGGCCACTCTTTTCAGGACAGGCTTCGTCTAACTCGCGTATTACGAGGCCACTTATGTATTTATATCAGTCATGAGGTCCATTGAACTCGCGCATTACCTGATCACCTTACTAAAAGTCAGAGTCTGGAAATCTCGCGTATTACTTGGCCACTTTAGAAAAATTCTTATACTCCTATGAATTCGCGTATTACTTGGCCACACTTTTCAAGACAGACTTTGTTTAACTCGCGTATTACGAGGCCACTCATGTATTTATATCAGTCCTGTGGTCCATTGAACTCGTGCATTACTTGGCCACTCTTTTAAGGACAGGCTTCGTCTAACTCGCGTATTACGAGGCCACTTATGTATTTATATCAGTCATGAGGTCCATTGAACTCGCGCATTACTTGATCACCTTACTAAAAGTCAGAGTCCGGAAATCTCGCGTATTACTTGGCCACCTTACTTAAAGTCAGAGTCCGGAAATCTCACGTATTAGTTGGCCACTTTATAACAATTCTTATACTCCTAACAATTTTCGCATAACTTGGCCACTCTTTTCAAGACAGACTTCGCTTAACTCGCGTATTACTTGGCCCCATATAAAAATTCTTACACTCCTAAGAACTCGCGTATTACTTGGCCACTTTACTTTAAGTCAGAGTCCGGAAATCTCGAGTATTACTTGGCCACTTTAGAAAAATTCTTATACTCCTATGAATTCGCGTATTACTTGGCCACTCTTTTCAAGACAGACTTTGTTTAACTCGCGTATTACGAGGCCACTTATGTATTTATATCAGTCCTGTGGTCCATTGAACTCGCGCATTACTTGGCCACTCTTGTCAAGACAGACTTCGTTTATCTCGCGTATTACTTGGCCACCTTACTTGAAGTCAGAGTTCGGAAATCTCGCGTATTACTTGGCCACCTTACTTAAAGTCTGAGTCCGAAAATCTCGGGTATTAGTTGGCCACTTTATAACAATTCTTATACTCCTAACAATTCGCGCATAGCTTGGCCACTCTTTTCAAGACAGACTTCGCTTAACTCGAGTATTACTTGGCCCCTTATAAAAATTCTTACACTCCTAAGAACTCGCGCGTTACTTGGCCACTTTACTTTAAGTCAGAGTCCGGAAATCTCGAGTATTACTTGGCCACTTTAGAAAAATTCTTATACTCCTATGAATTCGCGTATTACTTGGCCACTCTTTTCAAGACAGACTTTGTTTAACTCGCGTATTACGAGGCCACTTATGTATTTATATCAGTCCTGTGGTCCATTGAACTCGCGCATTACTTGGCCACTCTTTTCAAGACAGACTTCGTTTATCTCGCGTATTACTTGGCCACCTTACTTATAGTTAGAGTTCGGAAATCTCGCGTATTAGTTGGCCACTTTATAACAATTCTTATACTCCTAAGAATTCGCGCATTACTTGGCCACTCTTTTCAGGACAGGCTTCGTCTAACTCGCGTATTACGATGCCACTTATAAAAATTCTTATACTCCTAAGAATTCGCGCATTACTTGGCCACTCTTTTCAGGACAGGCTTCGTCTAACTCGCGTATTACGAGGCCACTTATGTATTTATATCAGTCATGAGTTCCATTGAACTCGCGCATTACTTGATCACCTTACTAAAAGTCAGAGTCCGGAAATCTCGTGTATTACTTGGCCACCTTACTTAAAGTCAGAGTCCGAAAATCTCGCGTATTAGTTGGCCACTTTATAACAATTCTTATACTCCTAACAATTCGCGCATAGCTTGGCCACTCTTTTCAAGACAGACTTCGCTTAACTCGCGTATTACTTGGCCCCTTATGAAAATTCTTACACTCCTAAGAACTCGCGCATTGCTTGGCCACTTTACTTTAAGTCAGAGTCCGGAAATCTCGCGTATTATTTGGCCACTTTATAACAATTCTTATACTCCTTAGAATTCGCGCATTACTTGTCCACTCTTTTCAGGACAGGCTTCGTCTAACTCGCGTATTACGAGGCCAATTATGTATTTATATCATTCATGAGGTCCATTGAACTCGCGCATTACTTGGCCACTCTTTTCAAGACAGACTTCGCTTATCTCGCGTATTCCTTGGCCACCTTACTTACAGTCAGAGTCCGGAAATCTCGCGTATTAGTTGGACACTTTATAACAATTCTTATACTCCTAAGAATTCGCGCATCACTTGGCCACTCTTTTCAGGACAGGATTCTTCTAACTCGCGTATTACGGGGCCACGTATGTATGTATATCAGTAAAGAGGTCCATTGAACTCGCGCATAACTTGATCACCTTACTTAAAGTCAGAGTCCGGAAATCTCGAGTATTACTTGGCCAGTTTAGAAAAATTCTTATACTCCTATGAATTCGCGTATTACTTGGACACTCTTTTCAAGACAGACTTCGTTTAACTCGCGCATTACTTGGCCACTTATAAAAATTCTTATACTCCTAAGAATTCGCGCATTACTTGGCCACTGTTTTCAGGACAGGCTTCGTCTAACTCGCGTATTACGAGGCCACTTATGTATTTATATCAGTCCTGACTTCCATTGAACTCGCGCATTACTTGGCCACTCTTTTCAAGACAGACTTCGTTTATCTCGCGTATTACTTGGCCACCTTACTTAAAGTCAGAGTCCGGAAATCTCGCGTATTAGTTGGCCACTTTATAACAATTCTTATACTCCTAAGAATTCGCGCATTACTTGGCCACTCTTTTCAGGACAGACTTCGTCTAACTCGCGTATTACTTGGCCACTTTTAAAAATTCTTATACTCCTAAGAACTCGCGCATTACTTGGCCAATTTACTTTAAGTCAGAGTCCGGAAATCTCGCGTATTAGTTGGCCACTTTATAACAATTCTTATACTCCTAAGAATTCGCGCATTACTTGGCCACTCTTTTCAGGACAGGCTTCGTCTAACTCGCGTATTACGAGGCCACTTATAAAAATTCTTATACTCCTAAGAATTCGCGCATTACTTGGCCACTCTTTTCAGGACAGGCTTCGTCTAACTCGCGTATTACGAGGCCACTTATGTATTTATATCAGTCATGAGTTCCATTGAACTCGCGCATTACTTGATCACCTTACTAAAAGTCAGAGACCGGAAATCTCGCGTATTGCTTGGCCACTTTAGAAAAATTCTTATACTCCTATGAATTCGCGTATTACTTGGCCACTTTTTTCAAGACAGACTTCGCTTAACTCGCGTATTACTTGGCCCCTTACAAAAATTCTTACACTCCTAAGAACTCGCGCTTTACTTGGCCACTTTACTTTAAGTCAGAGTCCGGAAATCTCGCGCATTACTTGGCCACTTTACTTTAAGTCAGAGTCCGGAAATCTCACGTATTACTTGGCCACTTGATAAAAATTCTAATACTCATAAGTATTCGCGCATTACTTGGCCACTCTTTTCAGGACAGGCTTCGTCTAACTCGCGTATTACTTGGCCACTTTTAAAAATTCTTATACTCCTAAGAACTCGCGCATTACTTGGCCACTTTACTTTAAGTCAGAGTCCGGAAATCTCGCGTATTAGTTGGCCACTTTATAACAATTCTTATACTCCTAAGAATTCGCGCATTACTTGGCCACTCTTTTCAGGACAGGCTTCGTCTAACTCGCGTGTTACGAGGCCACTTATTTATTTATATCAGTCATGAGGTCCATTGAACTCGCGCATAACTTGATCACCTTACTTAAAGTCAGAGTCCGGAAATCTCGCGTATTAGTTGGCCACGTTATAACAATTCTTATACTCCTAACAATTCGCGCATTACTTGGCCACTAGTTTCAAGACAGACTTCGTTTAACTCGCGTATTACTTGGCCACTTATAAAAATTCTTATACTCCTAAGAACTCGCGCATTACTTGGCCACTTTACTTTAAGTCAGAGTCCGGAAATCTCGCGTATTAGTTGGCCACTTTATAACAATTCTTATACTCCTTAGAATTCGCGCATTACTTGGCCACTCTTTTCAGGACAGGCTTCGTCTAACTCGCGTATTACGAGGCCACTTATAAAAATTCTTATACTCCTAAGAATTCGCGCATTACTTGGCCACTCTTTTCAGGACAGGCTTCGTCTAACTCGCGTATTACGAGGCCACTTATGTATTTATATCAGTCATGAGTTCCATTGAACTCGCGCATTACTTGATCACCTTACTAAAAGTCAGAGTCCGGAAATCTCGCGTATTGCTTGGCCACTTTAGAAAAATTCTTATACTTCTATGAATTCGCGTATTACTTGGCCACTCTTTTCAAGACAGACTTCGCTTAACTCGCGTATTACTTGGCCCCTTACAAAAATTCTTACACTTCTAAGAACTCGCGCATTACTTGGCCACTTTACTTTAAGTCAGAGTCCGGAAATCTCGCGCATTACTTGGCCACTTTACTTTAAGTCAGAGTCCGGAAATCTCACGTATTACTTGGCCACTTGATAAAAATTCTAATACTCCTAAGAATTCGCGCATTACTTGGCCACTCTTTTCAGGACAGGCTTCGTCTAACTCGCGTATTACTTGGCCACTTTTAAAAATTATTATACTCCTAAGAACTCGCGCATTACTTGGCCACTTTACTTTAAGTCAGAGTCCGGAAATCTCACGTATTACCTGGCCACTTGATAAAAATTCTAATACTCCTAAGAATTCGCGCATTACTTGGCCACTCTTTTCAGGACAGGCTTCGTCTAACTCGCGTATTACTTGGCCACTTTTAAAAATTCTTATACTCCTAAGAACTCGCGCATTACTTGGCCACTTTACTTTAAGTCAGAGTCCGGAAATCTCGCGTATTAGTTGGCCACTTTATAACAATTCTTATACTCCTAAGAATTCGCGCATTACTTGGCCACTCTTTTCAGGACAGGCTTCGTCTAACTCGCGTGTTACGAGGCCACTTATGTATTTATATCAGTCATGAGGTCCATTGAACTCGCGCATAACTTGATCACCTTACTTAAAGTCAGAGTCCGAAAATCTCGCGTATTAGTTGGCCACTTTATAACAATTCTTATACTCCTAAGAATACGCGCATTACTTGGCCACTCTTTTCAGGACAGGCTTCGTCTAACTCGCATATTACGAGGCCACTTATGTATTTATATCAGTCATGAGTTCCATTGAACTCGCGCATTACTTGATCACCTTACTAAAAGTCAGAGTCCGGAAATCTCGCGTATTACTTGGCCACCTTACTTAAAGGCAGAGTCCGAAAATCTCGCGTATTAGTTGGCCACTTTATAACAATTCTTATACTCCTAACAATTCGCGCATAGCTTGGCCACTCTTTTCAAGACAGACTTCGCTTAACTCGCGTATTACTTGGCCCCTTATAAAAATTCTTACACTCCTAAGAATTCGCGCATCACTTGGCCACTTTACTTTAAGTCAGAGTCCGGAAATCTCACGTATTACTTGGCCACTTGATAAAAATTCTAATACTCCTAAGAATACGCGCATTACTTGGCCACTCTTTTCAGGACAGGCTTCGTCTAACTCGCGTGTTACGAGGCCACTTATGTATTTATATCAGTCATGAGTTCCATTGAACTCGCGCATTACTTGATCACCTTAATAAAAGTCAGAGTCCGGAAATCTCGAGTATTACTTGGCCAGTTTAGAAAAATTCTTATACTCCTATGAATTCGCGTATTACTTGGACACTCTTTTCAAGACAGACTTCGTTTAACTCGAGTATTACTTGGACACTTATAAAAATTCTTATACTCCTAAGAATTCGCGCATTACTTGGCCACTCTTTTCAGGACAGGCTTCGTCTAACTCGCTTATTACGAGGCCACTTATGTATTTATATCAGCATGAGTTCCATTGAACTCGCGCTTTACTTGTCCACACTATTCAAGACAGACTTCTTTTATCTCGCGTATTACTTGGCCACCTTACTTAAAGTCAGAGTTCGGAAATCTCGCGTATTAGTTGGCCACTTTATAACAATTCTTATACTCCTAAGAATTCGCGCATTACTTGGCCACTCTTTTCAGGACAGGCTTCGTCTAACTCGCGTATTACTTGGCCACTTATAAAAATTCTTATACTCCTAAGAACTCGCGCATTACTTGGCCAATTTACTTTAAGTCAGAGTCCGGAAATCTCGCGTATTAGTTGGCCACTTTATAACAATTCTTATACTCCTAAGAATTCGCGCATTACTTGGCCACTCTTTTCAGGACAGGCTTCGTCTAACTCGCGTATTACGAGGCCACTTATAAAAATTCTTATACTCCTAAGAATTCGCGCATTACTTGGCCACTCTTTTCAGGACAGGCTTCGTCTAACTCGCGTATTACGAGGCCACTTATGTATTTATATCAGTCATGAGTTCCATTGAACTCGCGCATTACTTGATCACCTTACTAAAAGTCAGAGACCGGAAATCTCGCGTATTGCTTGGCCACTTTAGAAAAATTCTTATACTCCTATGAATTCGCGTATTACTTGGCCACTTTTTTCAAGACAGACTTCGCTTAACTCGCATATTACTTGGCCCCTTATAAAAATTCTTACACTCCTAAGAACTCGCGCATTACTTGGCCACTTTACTTTAAGTCAGAGTCCGGAAATCTCGCGCATTACTTGGCCACTTTACTTTCAGTCAGAGTCCGGAAATCTCACGTATTACTTGGCCACTTGATAAAAATTCTAATACTCCTAAGAATTCGCGCATTACTTGGCCACTCTTTTCAGGACAGGCTTCGTCTAACTCGCGTATTACTTGGCCACTTTTAAAAATTCTTATACTCCTAAGAACTCTCGCATGACTTGGCCACTTTACTTTAAGTCAGAGTCCGGAAATCTCGCGTATTAGTTGGCCACTTTATAACAATTCTTATACTCCTAAGAATTCGCGCATTACTTGGCCACTCTTTTCAGGACAGGCTTCGTCTAACTCGCGTATTACGAGGCCACTTATGTATTTATATCAGTCATGAGGTCCATTGAACTCGCGCATTACTTGATCACCTTACTAAAAGTCAGAGTCTGGAAATCTCGCGTATTACTTGGCCACTTTAGAAAAATTCTTATACTCCTATGAATTCGCGTATTACTTGGCCACTCTTTTCAAGACAGACTTTGTTTAACTCGCGTATTACGAGGCCACTTATGTATTTATATCAGTCCTGTGGTCCATTGAACTCGCGCATAACTTGGCCACTCTTTTCAGGACAGGCTTAGTATAACTCGCGTATTACGAGGCCACTTATGTATTTATATCAGTCCTGAGGTCCATTGAACTCGCGCATTACTTGATCACCTTACTAAAAGTCAGAGTCCGGAAATCTCGCGTATTACTTGGCCACCTTACTTAAAGTCAGAGTCCGGAAATCTCACGTATTAGTTGGCCACTTTATAACAATTCTTATACTCCTAACAATTTTCGCATAACTTGGCCACTCTTTTCAAGACAGACTTCGCTTAACTCGTGTATTACTTGGCCCCATATAAAAATTCTTACACTCCTAAGAACTCGCGCATTACTTGGCCACTTTACTTTAAGTCAGAGTCCGGAAATCTCGAGTATTACTTGGCCACTTTAGAAAAATTCTTATACTCCTATGAATTCGCGTATTACGTGGCCACTCTTTTCAAGACTGACTTTGTTTAACTCGCGTATTACGAGGCCACTTATGTATTTATATCAGTCCTGTCGTCCATTGAACTCGCGCATTACTTGGCCACTCTTTTCAAGACAGACTTCGTTTATCTCGCGTATTACTTGGCCACCTTACTTAAAGTCAGAGTTCGGAAATCTCGCGTATTACTTGGCCACCTTACTTAAAGTCAGAGTCCGAAAATCTCGCGTATTGCTTGGCCACTTTAGAAAAATTCTTATACTCCTATGAATTCGCGTATTACTTGGCCACTCTTTTCAAGACAGACTTCGCTTAACTCGCGTATTACTTGGCCCATTACAAAAATTCTTACACTCCACAGAACTCGCGCATTACTTGGCCACTTTACTTTAAGTCAGAGTCCGGAAATCTCGCGCATTACTTGGCCACTTTACTTTAAGTCAGAGTCCGGAAATCTCACGTATTACTTGGCCACTTGATAAAAATTCTAATACTCCTAAGAATTCGCGCATTACTTGGCCACTCTTTTCAGGACAGGCTTCGTCTAACTCGCGTATTACTTGGCCACTTATAAAAATTCTTATACTCCTAAGAACTCGCGCATTACTTGGCCACTTTACTTTAAGTCAGAGTCCGGAAATCTCGCGTATTAGTTGGCGACTTTATAACAATTCTTATACTCCTAAGAATTCGAGCATTACTTGGCCACTCTTTTCAGGACAGGCTTCGTCTAACTCGCGTGTTACGAGGCCACTTATTTATTTATATCAGTCATGAGGTCCATTGAACTCGCGCATAACTTGATCACCTTACTTAAAGTCAGAGTCCGAAATTCTCGCGTATTAGTTGGCCACTTTATAACAATTCTTATACTCCTAACAATTCGCGCATTACTTGGACACTCTTTTCAAGACAGACTTCGTTTAACTCGCGTATTACTTGGCCACTTATAAAAATTCTTATACTCCTAAGAACTCGCGCATTACTTGGCCACTTTACTTTAAGTCAGAGTCCGGAAATCTCGCGTATTAGTTGGCCACTTTATAACAATTCTTATACTCCTTAGAATTCGCGCATTACTTGGCCACTCTTTTCAGGACAGGCTTCGTCTAACTCGCGTATTACGAGGCTACTTATAAAAATTCTTATACTCCTAAGAATTCGCGCATTACTTGGCCACTCTTTTCAGGACAGGCTTCGTCTAACTCGCGTATTACGAGGCCACTTATGTATTTATATCAGTCATGAGTTCCATTGAACTCGCGCATTACTTGATCACCTTACTTAAGGTCAGAGTCCGGAAATCTCGCGTATTGCTTGGCCACTTTAGAAAAATTCTTATACTCCTATGAATTCGCGTATTACTTGGCCACTCTTTTCAAGACAGACTTTGTTTAACTCGCGTATTACTTGGCCCCTTATAAAAATTCTTACACTCCTAAGAACTCGCGCATTACTTGGCCACTTTACTTTAAGTCAGAGTCCGGAAATCTCGCGCATTACTTGGCCACTTTACTTTAAGTCAGAGTCCGGAAATCTCACGTATTACTTGGCCACTTGATAAAAATTCTAATACTCCTAAGAATTCGCGCATTACTTGGCCACTCTTTTCAGGACAGGCTTCGTCTAACTCGCGTATTACTTGGCCACTTATAAAAATTCCTATACTCCTAAGAACTCGCGCATTACTTGGCCACTTTACTTTAAGTCAGAGTCCGGAAATCTCGAGTATTAAGTGTCAACATGAGAAAAATTCAAATACTCCTAAGAATTCGCGCATTACTTGGCCACTCTTTTCAGGACAGGCTTCGTCTAACTCGCGTATTACTTGTCCAATTTTAAAAATTCTTATACTCCTAAGAACTCGCGCATTACTTGGCCACTTTACTTTAAGTCAGAGTCCGGAAATCTCGCGTATTAGTTGGCCACTTTATAACAATTCTTATACTCCTAAGAATTCGCGCATTACTTGGCCACTCTTTTCAGGACAGGCTTCGTCTAACTCGCGTATTACGACGCCACTTATGTATTTATATCAGCATGAGTTCCATTGAACTCGCGCATTACTTGGCCTCTCTTTTCAAGACAGACTTTGTTTATCTCGCGTATTACTTGGCCACCTTACTTAAAGTCAGAGTTCGGAAATCTCGCGTATTAGTTGGCCACTTTATAACAATTCTTATACTCCTAAGAATTCGCGCATTACTTGGCCACTCTTTTCAGGACAGGCTTCGTCTAACTCGCGTATTACTTGGCCACTTATAAAAATTCTTATACTCCTAAGAACTCGCGCATTACTTGGCCAATTTACTTTAAGTCAGAGTCCGGAAATCTCGCGTATTAGTTGGCCACTTTATAACAATTCTTATACTCCTAAGAATTCGCGCATTACTTGGCCACTCTTTTCAGGACAGGCTTCGTCTAACTCGCGTATTACGAGGCCACTTATAAAAATTCTTATACTCCTAAGAATTCGCGCATTACTTGGCCACTCTTTTCAGGACAGGCTTCGTCTAACTCGCGTATTACGAGGCCACTTATGTATTTATATCAGTCATGAGTTCCATTGAACTCGCGCATTACTTGATCACCTTACTAAAAGTCAGAGACCGGAAATCTCGCGTATTGCTTGGCCACTTTAGAAAAATTCTTATACTCCTATGAATTCGCGTATTACTTGGCCACTTTTTTCAAGACAGACTTCGCTTAACTCGCGTATTACTTGGACCCGTAGAAAAATTCTTACACTCCTAAGAACTCGCGCATTACTTGGCCACTTTACTTTAAGTCAGAGTCCGGAAATCTCGCGCATTACTTGGCCACTTTACTTTAAGTCAGAGTCCGGAAATCTCACGTATTACTTGGCCACTTGATAAAAATTCTAATACTCCTAAGAATTCGCGCATTACTTGGCCACTCTTTTCAGGACAGGCTTCGTCTAACTCGCGTATTACTTGGCCACTTTTAAAAATTCTTATACTCCTAAGAACTCGCGCATTACTTGGCCACTTTACTTTAAGTCAGAGTCCGGAAATCTCGCGTATTAGTTGGCCACTTTATAACAATTCTTATACTCCTAAGAATTCGCGCATTACTTGGCCACTCTTTTCAGGACAGGCTTCGTCTAACTCGCGTATTACGAGGCCACTTATGTATTTATATCAGTCATGAGGTCCATTGAACTCGCGCATTACTTGATCACCTTACTTAAAGTCAGAGTCCGGAAATCTCGCGTATTACTTGGCCACTTTAGAAAAATTCTTATACTCCTATGAATTCGCGTATTACTTGGCCACTTTTTTCAAGACAGACTTTGTTTAACTCGCGTATTACGAGGCCACTCATGTATTTATATCAGTCCTGTGGTCCATTGAACTCGTGCATTACTTGGCCACTCTTTTAAGGACAGGCTTCGTCTAACTCGCGTATTACGAGGCCACTTATGTATTTATATCAGTCATGAGGTCCATTGAACTCGCGCATTACTTGATCACCTTACTAAAAGTCAGAGTCCGGAAATCTCGCGTATTACTTGGCCACCTTACTTAAAGTCAGAGTCCGAAAATCTCGCGTATTAGTTGGCCACTTTATAACAATTCTTATACTCCTAACAATTCGCGCATAGCTTGGCCACTCTTTTCAAGACAGACTTCGCTTAACTCGCGTATTACTTGGCCCCTTATAAAAATTCTTACACTCCTAAGAACTCGCGCGTTACTTGGCCACTTTACTTTAAGTCAGAGTCCGGAAATCTCGAGTATTACTTGGCCACTTTAGAAAAATTCTTATACTCCTATGAATTCGCGTATTACTTGGCCACTCTTTTCAAGACAGACTTTGTTTAACTCGCGTATTACGAGGCCACTTATGTATTTATATCAGTCCTGTGGTCCATTGAACTCGCGCATTACTTGGCCACTCTTTTCAAGACAGACTTCGTTTATCTCGCGTATTACTTGGCCACCTTACTTATAGTTAGAGTTCGGAAATCTCGCGTATTAGTTGGCCACTTTATAACAATTCTTATACTCCTAAGAATTCGCGCATTACTTGGCCACTCTTTTCAGGACAGGCTTCGTCTAACTCGCGTATTACGATGCCACTTATAAAAATTCTTATACTCCTAAGAATTCGCGCATTACTTGGCCACTCTTTTCAGGACAGGCTTCGTCTAACTCGCGTATTACGAGGCCACTTATGTATTTATATCAGTCATGAGTTCCATTGAACTCGCGCATTACTTGATCACCTTACTAAAAGTCAGAGTCCGGAAATCTCGCGTATTACTTGGCCACCTTACTTAAAGTCAGAGTCCGAAAATCTCGCGTATTAGTTGGCCACTTTATAACAATTCTTATACTCCTAACAATTCGCGCATAGCTTGGCCACTCTTTTCAAGACAGACATCGCTTAACTCGCGTATTACTTGGCCCCTTATAAAAATTCTTACACTCCTAAGAACTCGCGCATTACTTGGCCACTTTACTTTAAGTCAGAGTCCGGAAATCTCACGTATTACTTGGCCACTTGATAAAAATTCTAATACTCCTAAGAATTCGCGCATTACTTGGCCACTCTTTTCAGGACAGGCTTCGTCTAACTCGCGTGTTACGAGGCCACTTATGTATTTATATCAGTCATGAGTTCCATTGAACTCGCGCATTACTTGATCACCTTAATAAAAGTCAGAGACCGGAAATCTCGAGTATTACTTGGCCAGTTTAGAAAAATTCTTATACTCCTATGAATTCGCGTATTACTTGGACACTCTTTTCAAGACAGACTTCGTTTAACTCGCGCATTACTTGGCCACTTATAAAAATTCTTATACTCCTAAGAATTCGCGCATTACTTGGCCACTCTTTTCAGGACAGGCTTCGTCTAACTCGCGTATTACGAGGCCACTTATGTATTTATATCAGCATGAGTTCCATTGAACTCGCGCATTACTTGGCCACACTTTTCAAGACAGACTTTGTTTATCTCGCGTATTACTTGGCCACCTTACTTAAAGTCAGAGTTCGGAAATCTCGCGTATTAGTTGGCCACTTTATAACAATTCTTATACTCCTAAGAATTCGCGCATTACTTGGCCACTCTTTTCAGGACAGGCTTCGTCTAACTCGCGTATTACTTGGCCACTTATAAAAATTCTTATACTCCTAAGAACTCGCGCATTACTTGGCCAATTTACTTTAAGTCAGAGTCCGGAAATCTCGCGTATTAGTTGGCCACTTTATAACAATTCTTATACTCCTAAGAATTCGAGCATTACTTGGCCACTCTTTTCAGGACAGGCTTCGTCTAACTCGCGTATTACGAGGCCACTTATGTATTTATATCAGTCATGAGTTCCATTGAACTCGCGCATTACTTGATCACCTTACTAAAAGTCAGAGACCGGAAATCTCGCGTATTGCTTGGCCACTTTAGAAAAATTCTTATACTCCTATGAATTCGCGTATTACTTGGCCACTCTTTTCAAGACAGACTTCGCTTAACTCGCGTATTACTTGGCCCCTTACAAAAATTCTTACACTCCTAAGAACTCGCGCATTACTTGGCCACTTTACTTTAAGTCAGAGTCCGGAAATCTCGCGCATTACTTGGCCACTTTACTTTAAGTCAGAGTCCGGAAATCTCACGTATTACTTGGCCACTTGATAAAAATTCTAATACTCCTAAGAATTCGCGCATTACTTGGCCACTCTTTTCAGGACAGGCTTCGTCTAACTCGCGTATTACTTGGCCACTTTTAAAAATTCTTATACTCCTAAGAACTCGCGCATTACTTGGCCACTTTACTGTAAGTCAGAGTCCGGAAATCTCGCGTATTAGTTGGCCACTTTATAACAATTCTTATACTCCTAAGAATTCGCGCATTACTGGGCCACTCTTTTCAGGACAGGCTTCGTCTAACTCGCGTGTTACGAGGCCACTTATGTATTTATATCAGTCATGAGGTCCATTGAACTCGCGCATAACTTGATCACCTTACTTAAAGTCAGAGTCCGAAACTCTCGCGTATGAGTTGGCCACTTTATAACAATTCTTATACTCCTAACAATTCGCGCATTACTTGGACACTCGTTTCAAGACAGACTTCGTTTAACTCGCGTATTACTTGGCCACTTATAAAAATTCTTATACTCCTAAGAACTCGCGCATTACTTGGCCACTTTACTTTAAGTCAGAGTCCGGAAATCTCGCGTATTAGTTGGCCACTTTATAACAATTCTTATACTCCTTAGAATTCGCGCATTACTTGGCCACTCTTTTCAGGACAGGCTTCGTCTAACTCGCGTATTACGAGGCCACTTATAAAAATTCTTATACTCCTAAGAATTCGCGCATTACTTGGCCACTCTTTTCAGGACAGGCTTCGTCTAACTCGCGTATTACGAGGCCACTTATGTATTTATATCAGTCATGAGTTCCATTGAACTCGCGCATTACTTGATCACCTTACTAAAAGTCAGAGACCGGAAATCTCGCGTATTGCTTGGCCACTTTAGAAAAATTCTTATACTTCTATGAATTCGCGTATTACTTGGCCACTCTTTTCAAGACAGACTTCGCTTAACTCGCGTATTACTTGGTCCCTTACAAAAATTCTTACACTCCTAAGAACTCGCGCATTACTTGGCCACTTTACTTTAAGTCAGAGTCCGGAAATCTCGCGCATTACTTGGCCACTTTACTTTAAGTCAGAGTCCGGAAATCTCACGTATTACTTGGCCACTTGATAAAAATTCTAATACTCCTAAGAATTCGCGCATTACTTGGCCACTCTTTTCAGGACAGGCTTCGTCTAACTCGCGTATTACTTGGCCACTTATAAAAATTCTTATACTCCTAAGAACTCGCGCATTACTTGGCCACTTTACTTTAAGTCAGAGTCCGGAAATCTCGCGTATTAGTTGGCCACTTTATAACAATTCTTATACTCCTAAGAATTCGCGCATTACTTGGCCACTCTTTTCAGGACAGGCTTCGTCTAACTCGCGTGTTACGAGGCCACTTATATATTTATATCAGTCATGAGGTCCATTGAACTCGCGCATAACTTGATCACCTTACTTAAAGTCAGAGTCCCAAAATCTCGCGTATTAGTTGGCCACTTTATAACAATTCTTATACTCCTAAGAATCCGCGCCTTACTTGGACACTCCGTTCATCACAGTCTTCGTCTACCTCGTGTATTACTTGGCCATATAGAAAGATTGTCATACCCCTAAGAACTCGCGCATTACTTGGCCACTTTACTTTAAGTCAGAGTCCGGAAATCTCGCGTATTAGTTGGCCACTTTATAACAATTCTTATACTCTTTAGAATTCGCGCATTACTTGGCCACTCTTTTCAGGACAGGCTTCGTCTAACTCGCGTATTACGAGGCCACTTATGTATTTATATCATTCATGAGGTCCATTGAACTCGCGCATTACTCGATCACCTTACTTAAAGTCAGAGTCCGGAAATCTCGCGTATTACTTGGCCACTTTAGAAAAATTCTTATACTCCTATGAATTCGCGTATTACTTGGCCACTCTTTTCAAGACAGAATTTGTTTAACTCGCGCATTACTTTGCCACTCTTTTCAAGACAGACTTCGTTTATCTCGCGTATTAATTGGCCACCTTACTTATAGTCAGAGTTCGGAAACCTCGCGTATTAGTTGGCCACTCTATAACAATTCTTATACTCCTAAGAATTCGCGCATTACTTGGCCACTCTTTTCAGGACAGTCTTCGTCTAACTCGCATATTACGAGGCCACTTATGTATTTATATCAGTCATGAGTTCCATTGAACTCGCGCATTACTTGATCACCTTACTAAAAGTCAGAGTTCGGAAATGTCGCGTATTACTTGGCCACCTTACTTAAAGTCAGAGTCCGAAAATCTCGCGTATTAGTTGGCACTTTATAACAATTCTTATACTCCTAACAATTCGCGCATAGCTTGGCCACTCTTTTCAAGACAGACTTCGCTTAACTCGCGTATTACTTGGCCCCTTATAAAAATTCTTACACTCCTAAGAACTCGCGAATTACTTGGCCACTTTACTTTAAGTCAGAGTCCGGAAATCTCGAGTATTACTTGGCCACATTAGAAAAATTCTTATACTCCTATGAATTCGCGTATTACTTGGCCACTCTTTTCAAGACAGACTTTGTTTAACTCGCGTATTACGAGGCCACTCATGTATTTATATCAGTCCTGTGGTCCATTGAACTCGTGCATTACTTGGCCACTCTTGTCAAGACAGACTTCGTTTATCTCGCGTATTACTTGGCCACCTTACTTAAAGTCAGAGTTCGGAAATCTCGCGTATTACTTGGCCACCTTACTTAAAGTCAGAGTCCGGAAATCTCGCGTATTGCTTGGCCACTTTAGAAAAATTCTTATACTCCTATGAATTCGCGTATTATTGGCCACTCTTTTCAAGACAGACTTCGCTTAACTCGCGTATTACTTGGCCCCTTACAAAAATTCTTACACTCCTAAGAACTCGCGCATTACTTGGCCACTTTACTTTAAGTCAGAGTCCGGAAATCTCGCGCATTACTTGGGCACTTTACTTTAAGTCAGAGTCCGGAAATCTCACGTATTACTTGGCCACTTGATAAAAATTCTAATACTCCTAAGAATTCGCGCATTACTTGGCCACTCTTTTCAGGACAGGCTTCGTCTAACTCGCGTATTACTTGGCCACTTTTAAAAATTCTTATACTCCTAAGAACTCGCGCATTACTTGGCCACTTTACTTTAAGTCAGAGTCCGGAAATCTCGCGTATTAGTTGGCCACTTTATAACAATTCTTATACTCCTAAGAATTCGCGCATTACTGGGCCACTCTTTTCAGGACAGGCTTCGTCTAACTCGCGTGTTACGAGGCCACTTATGTGTTTATATCAGTCATGAGGTCCATTGAACTCGCGCATAACTTGATCACCTTACTTAAAGTCAGAGTCCGAAAATCTCGCGTATTAGTTGGCCACTTTATAACAATTCTTATACTCCTAACAATTCGCGCATTACTTGGACACTCGTTTCAAGACAGACTTCGTTTAACTCGCGTATTACTTGGCCACTTATAAAAATTCTTATACTCCTAAGAACTCGCGCATTACTTGGCCACTTTACTTTAAGTCAGAGTCCGGAAATCTCGCGTATTAGTTGGCCACTTTATAACAATTCTTATACTCCTTAGAATTCGCGCATTACTTGGCCACTCTTTTCAGGACAGGCTTCGTCTAACTCGCGTATTACGAGGCCACTTATAAAAATTCTTATACTCCTAAGAACTCGCGCATTACTTGGCCACCTTACTTATAGTCAGAGTTCGGAAATCTCGCGTATTAGTTGGCCACTTTATAACAATTCTTATACTCCTAATAATTCGCGCATAGCTTGGCCACTCTTTTCAAGACAGACTTCGCTTAACTCGCGTATTACTTGGCCCCTTATAAAAACTCTTACACTCCTAAGAACTCGCGCATTACTTGGCCACTTTACTTTAAGTCAGAGTCCGGAAATCTCGAGTATTACTTGGCCACTTTAGAAAAATTCTTATACTCCTATGAATTCGCGTATTACTTGGCCACTCTTTTCAAGACAGACTTTGTTTAACTCGCGTATTACGAGGCCACTTATGTATTTATATCAGTCCTGTGGTCCATTGAACTCGCGCATTACTTGTGCACTCTTTTCAATACAGACTTCGTTTATCTCGCGTATTACTTGGCCACCTTACTTAAAGTCAGAGTTCGGAAATCTCGCGTATTACTTGGCCACCTTACTTAAAGTCAGAGTCCGGAAATCTCGCGTATTAGTTGGCCACTTTATAACAATTCTTATACTCCTTAGAATTCGCGCATTACTTGGCCACTCTTTTCAGGACAGACTTCGCTTAACTCGCGTATTACTTGGCCCCTTATAAAAATTCTTACACTCCTAAGAACTCGCGCGTTACTTGGCCACTTTACTTTAAGTCAGAGTCCGGAAATCTCGAGGATTACTTGGCCACTTTAGAAAAATTCTTATACTCCTATGAATTCGCGTATTACTTGGCCACTCTTTTCAAGACAGACTTTGTTTAACTCGCGTATTACGAGGCCACTTATGTATTTATATCAGTCCTGTGGTCCATTGAACTCGTGCATTACTTGGCCACTCTTGTCAGGACCGACTTCGTTTAACTCGCGTATTACGAGGCCACCTTACTTCAAGTCAGAGTCCGGTAATCTCGCGTATTACTTGGCCACCTTACTTAAAGTCAGAGTCCGGAAATCTCGCGTATTACTTGGCCACTTTAGAAAAATTCTTATACTCCTATGAATTCGCGTATTATTGGCCACTCTTTTCAAGACAGACTTCGCTTAACTCGCGTATTACTTGGCCCCTTACAAAAATTCTTACACTCCTAAGAACTCGCGCATTACTTGGCCACTTTACTTTAAGTCAGAGTCCGGAAATCTCGCGCATTACTTGGGCACTTTACTTTAAGTCAGAGTCCGGAAATCTCACGTATTACTTGGCCACTTGATAAAAATTCTAATACTCCTAAGAATTCGCGCATTACTTGGCCACTCTTTTCAGGACAGGCTTCGTCTAACTCGCGTATTACTTGGCCACTTTTAAAAATTCTTATACTCCTAAGAACTCGCGCATTACTTGGCCACTTTACTTTAAGTCAGAGTCCGGAAATCTCGCGTATTAGTTGGCCACTTTATAACAATTCTTATACTCCTAAGAATTCGCGCATTACTTGGCCACTCTTTTCAGGACAGGCTTCGTCTAACTCGCGTGTTACGAGGCCACTTATGTGTTTATATCAGTCATGAGGTCCATTGAACTCGCGCATAACTTGATCACCTTACTTAAAGTCAGAGTCCGAAAATCTCGCGTATTAGTTGGCCACTTTATAACAATTCTTATACTCCTAACAATTCGCGCATTACTTGGACACTCGTTTCAAGACAGACTTCGTTTAACTCGCGTATTACTTGGCCACTTATAAAAATTCTTATACTCCTAAGAACTCGCGCATTACTTGGCCACTTTACTTTAAGTCAGAGTCCGGAAATCTCGCGTATTAGTTGGCCACTTTATAACAATTCTTATACTCCTTAGAATTCGCGCATTACTTGGCCACTCTTTTCAGGACAGGCTTCGTCTAACTCGCGTATTACGAGGCCACTTATAAAAATTCTTATACTCCTAAGAACTCGCGCATTACTTGGCCACCTTACTTAATGTCAGAGTTCGGAAACCTCGCGTATTAGTTGGCCACTTTATAACAATTCTTATACTCCTAACAATTCGCGCATAAATTGGCCACTCTTTTCAAGACAGACTTCGCTTAACTCGCGTATTACTTGGCCCATTATAAAAATTCTTACACTCCTAAGAACTCGCGCATTACTTGGCCACTTTACTTTAAGTCAGAGTCCGGAAATCTCGAGTATTACTTGGCCACTTTAGAAAAATTCTTATACTCCTATGAATTCGCGTATTACTTGGCCACTCTTTTCAAGACAGACTTTTTTAACTCGCGTATTACGAGGCCACTTATGTATTTATATCAGTCCTGTGGTCCATTGAACTCGCGCATTACTTGGCCACTCTTTTCAAGACAGACTTCGTTTATCTCGCGTATTACTTGGCCACCTTACTTAAAGTCAGAGTTCGGAAATCTCGCGTATTACTTGGCCACCTTACTTAAAGTCAGAGTCCGAAAATCTCGCGTATTAGTTGGCCACTTTATAACAATTCTTATACTCCTAACAATTCGCGCATAGCTTGGCCACTCTTTTCAAGACAGACTTCGCTTAACTCGCGTATTACTTGGCCACTTATAAAAATTCTTACACTCCTAAGAACTCGCGCGTTACTTGGCCACTTTACTTTAAGTCAGAGTCCGGAAATCTCGAGTATTACTTGGCCACTTTAGAAAAATTCTTATACTCCTATGAATTCGCGTATTACTTGGCCACTCTTTTCAAGACAGACTTTGTTTAACTCGCGTATTACGAGGCCACTTATGTATTTATATCAGTCCTGTGGTCCATTGAACTCGCGCATTACTTGGCCACTCTTTTCAAGACAGACTTCGTTTATCTCGCGTATTACTTGGCCACCTTACTTAAAGACTGTGGTCGGAACTATCGCGTATTACTTGGCCACTTTATAACAATTCTTATACTCCTAAGAATTCGCGCATTACTTGGCCACTCTTTTCAGGACAGGCTTCGTCTAACTCGCGTATTACGAGGCCACTTATAAAAATTCTTATACTCCTATGAATTCGCGAATTACTTGGCCACTCTTTTCCAGACTGACTTTTTTTAACTCGCGTATTACGAGGCCACTTATGTATTTATATCAGTCCTGTGGTCCATTGAACTCGCGCATTACTTGGCCACTCTTTTCAAGACAGACTTCGTTTATCTCGCGTATTACTTGGCCACCTTACTTAAAGTCAGAGTTCGGAAATCTCGCGTATTACTTGGCCACCTTACTTAAAGTCTGAGTCCGAAAATCTCGGGTATTAGTTGGCCACTTTATAACAATTCTTATACTCCTAAGAACTCGCGCATTACTTGGCCACTTTACTTTAAGTCAGAGTCCGGAAATCTCGCGTATTAGTTGGCCACTTTATAACAATTCTTATACTCCTAAGAATTCGCGCATTACTTGGCCACTCTTTTCAGGACAGGCTTCGTCTAACTCGCGTGTTACGAGGCCACTTATGTATTTATATCAGTCATGAGGTCCATTGAACTCGCGCATAACTTGATCACCTTACTTAAAGTCAGAGTCCGAAAATCTCGCGTATTAGTTGGCCACTTTATAACAATTCTTATACTCCTAACAATTCGCGCATTACTTGGACACTCGTTTCAAGACAGACTTCGTTTAACTCGCGTATTACTTGGCCACTTATAAAAATTCTTATACTCCTAAGAACTCGCGCATTACTTGGCCACTTTACTTTATGTCAGATTCCGGAAATCGCGCGTAGTAGTTGGGCACTTTATAACAATTGTTAGACGCCTCAGTATTCGCGCCTTCCGTGGCGACTCTTTTCAGGACAGGCTTCGTCTAACTCGCGTATTAGGAGGCCACTTTATAAAAATTCTTTTACTCCTAAGAATTCGCGCATTACTTGGCCACTCTTTTCAGGACAGGCTTCGTCTAACTCGCGTATTACGAGGCCACTTATGTATTTATATCAGTCATGAGTTCCATTGAACTCGCGCATTACTTGATCACCTTACTAAAAGTCAGAGACCGGAAATCTCGCGTATTGCTTGGCCACTTTAGAAAAATTCCTATACTCCTATGAATTCGCGTATTACTTGGCCACTCTTTTCAAGACAGACTTCGCTTAACTCGCGTATTACTTGGCCCCTTATAAAAATTCTTACACTCCTAAGAACTCGCGCATTACTTGGCCACTTTACTTTAAGTCAGAGTCCGGAAATCTCGCGCATTACTTGGCCACTTTACTTTAAGTCAGAGTCCGGAAATCTCACGTATTACCTGGCGACTCGACAAACATTCTAATACTCCTAAGAATTCGGGCATTACTTGGCCACTCTTTTCAGGACAGGCTTCGTCTAACTCGCGTATTACTTGGCCACTTTTAAAAATTCTTATACTCCTAAGAACTCGCGCATTACTTGGCCACTTTACTTTAAGTCAGAGTCCGGAAATCTCGCGTATTAGTTGGCCACTTTATAACAATTCTTATACTCCTAAGAATTCGCGCATTACTTGGCCACTCTTTTCAGGACAGGCTTCGTCTAACTCGCGTGTTACGAGGCCACTTATGTATTTATATCAGTCATGAGGTCCATTGAACTCGCGCATAACTTGATCACCTTACTTAAAGTCAGAGTCCGAAAATCTCGCGTATTAGTTGGCTGCTTTATAACAATTCTTATACTCCTAACAATTCGCGCATTACTTGGACACTCGTTTCAAGACAGACTTCGTTTAACTCGCGTATTAGTTTGCCACTATATAAAAATTCTTATACTCAGAAGAATTCTCGCTTTTGTTGGCCACATTACTTTAAGTCAGAGTCCGGAAATCTCGCGTATTAGTTGGCCACTTTATAACAATTCTTATACTCCTTAGAATTCGCGCATTACTTGGCAACTCTTTTCAGGACAGGCTTCGTCTAACTCGCGTATTACGAGGCCACTTATGTATTTATATCATTCATGAGGTCTATTGAACTCGCGCATTACTCGATCACCTTACTTAAAGTCAGAGTTCGGAAATCTCGCGTATTAGTTGGCCACTTTATAACAATTCTTATACTCCTAAGAATTCGCGCATTACTTGGCCACTCTTTTCAGGACAGACTTTGTTTAACTCGCGCATTACTTGGCCACTCTTTTCAAGACAGACTTCGTTTATCTCGCGTATTAATTGGCCACCTTACTTATAGTCAGAGTTCGGAAACCTCGCGTATTAGTTGGCCACTTTATAACAATTCTTATACTCCTAAGAATTCGCGCATTACTTGGCCACTCTTTTCTGTACAGGCATCGTCTAACTCGCATATTACGAGGCCACTTATGTATTTATATCAGTCATGAGTTCCATTGAACTCGCGCATTACTTGATCACCTTACTAAAAGTCAGAGTCCGGAAATCTCGCGTATTACTTGGCCACCTTACTTAAAGGCAGAGTCCGAAAATCACGCGTATTAGTTGGCCTAATTAAAACAATTCTTATACTCCTAAGAATTCGCGCATTACTTGGCCACTCTTTTCACGACAGACTTCGTTTAACTCGCGTATTACTAGGCCACTTATAATAATTCTTATACTCCTAAGAACTCGCGCATTACTTGGCCACTTTACTTTAAGTCAGAGTTCGGAAATCTCGCGTATTACTTGGCCACTTGATAAAAATTCTAATACTCCTAAGAATTCGCGCATTACTTGGCCACTCTTTTCAGGACAGACTTCGTCTAACTCGCGTATTACGAGGCCACTTATAAAAATTCTTATACTCCTATGAATTCGCGTATTACTTGGCCACTCTTTTCAAGACAGACTTTTTTTAACTCGCGTATTACGAGGCCACTTATGTATTTATATCAGTCCTGTGGTCCATTGAACTCGCGCATTACTTGGCCACTCTTTTCAAGACAGACTTCGTTTATCTCGCGTATTACTTGGCCACCTTACTTGAAGTCAGAGTTCGGAAATCTCGCGTATTACTTGGCCACCTTACTTAAAGTCTGAGTCCGAAAATCTCGGGTATTAGTTGGCCACTTTTAAAAATTCTTATACTCCTAAGAACTCGCGCATTACTTGGCCACTTTACTTTAAGTCAGAGTCCGGAAATCTCGCGTATTAGTTGGCCACTTTATAACAATTCTTATACTCCTAAGAATTCGCGCATTACTTGGCCACTCTTTTCAGGACAGGCTTCGTCTAACTCGCGTATTACGAGGCCACTTATAAAAATTCTTATACTCCTAAGAACTCGCGCATTACTTGGCCACTTTACTTTAAGTCAGAGTCCGGAAATCTCACGTATTACTTGGCCACTTGATAAAAATTCTAATACTCCTAAGAATTCGCGCATTACTTGCCCACTCTTTTCAGGACAGGCTTCGTCTAACTCGCGTTTTACGAGGCCACTTATAAAAATTCTTATACTCCTATGAATTCGCGTATTACTTGGCCACCTTACTTTAAGACAGACTTCGTTTAACTCGCGTATTACTTGGCCACTTATAAAAATTCTTATACTCCTAAGAATTCGCGCATTACTTGGCCACTCTTTTCAGGACAGGCTTCGTCTAACTCGCGTATTACGAGGCCACTTATGTATTTATATCAGCATGAGTTCCATTGAACTCGCGCATTACTTGGCCACACTTTTCAAGACAGACTTTGTTTATCTCGCGTATTACTTGGCCACCTTACTTAAAGTCAGAGTTCGGAAATCTCGCGTATTAGTTGGCCACTTTATAACAATTCTTATACTCCTAAGAATTCGCGCATTACTTGGCCACTCTTTTCAGGACAGGCTTCGTCTAACTCGCGTATTACTTGGCCACTTATAAAAATTCTTATACTCCTAAGAACTCGCGCATTACTTGGCCACTTTACTTTAAGTCAGAGTCCGGAAATCTCGCGTATTAGTTGGCCACTTTATAACAATTCTTATACTCCTAAGAATTCGAGCATTACTTGGCCACTCTTTTCAGGACAGGCTTCGTCTAACTCGCGTATTACGAGGCCACTTATAAAAATTCTTATACTCCTAAGAATTCGCGCATTACTTGGCCACTCTTTTCAGGACAGGCTTCGTCTAACTCGCGTATTACGAGGCCACTTATAAAAATTCTTATACTCCTAAGAATTCGCGCATTACTTGGCCACTCTTTTCAGGACAGGCTTCGTCTAACTCGCGTATTACGAGGCCACTTATGTATTTATATCAGTCATGAATTCCATTGAACTCGCGCATTACTTGATCACCTTACTAAAAGTCAGAGACCGGAAATCTCGCGTATTGCTTGGCCACTTTAGAAAAATTCTTATACTCCTATGAATTCGCGTATTACTTGGCCACTCTTTTCAAGACAGACTTCGCTTAACTCGCGTATTACTTGGCCCCTTACAAAAATTCTTACACTCCTAAGAACTCGCGCATTACTTGGCCACTTTGCTTTAATTCAGAGTCCGGAAATCTCGCGTATTGCGTGGCCACTTTAGAAAAATTCTTATACTTCTATGAATTCGCGTATTACTTGGCCACTCTTTTCAAGACAGACTTCGCTTAACTCGCGTATTACTTGGCCCCTTACAAAAATTCTTACACTCCTAAGAACTCGCGCATTACTTGTCCACTTTACTTTAAGTCAGAGTCCGGAAATCTCGCGTATTAGTTGGCCACTTTATAACAATTCTTATACTCCTAAGAATTCGCGCATTACTTGGCCACTCTTTTCAGGACAGGCTTCGTCTAACTCGCGTGTTACGAGGCCACTTATGTATTTATATCATTCATGAGGTCTATTGAACTCGCGCATTACTCGATCACCTTACTTAAAGTCAGAGTTCAGAAATCTCGCGTATTACTTGGCCACTTTAGAAAAATTCTTATACTCCTAAGAATTCGCGCATTACTTGGCCACTCTTTTCAGGACAGGCTTCGTCTAACTCGCGTATTACGAGGCCACTTATAAAAATTCTTATAATCCTAAGAATTCGCGCATTACTAGGCCACTCTTGTCATGACATGCTTCGTCTAACTCGCGTATGGCGAGGCCACTTATGTATTTATATCAGTCATGAGTTCCATTGAACTCGCGCATTACTTGATCACCTTACTCAAAGTCAGAGTCCGGAAATCTCGCGTATTGCTTGGCCACTTTAGAATAATTCTTATACTCCTATGAATTCGCGTATTACTTGGCCACTCTTTTCAAGACAGACTTCGCTTAACTCGCGTATTACTTGGCCCCTTACAACAATTCTTATACTCCTAAGAACTCGCGCATTACTTGGCCACTTTACTTTAAGTCAGAGTCCGGAAATCTCGCGTATTAGTTGGCCACTTTATAACAATTCTTATACTCCTTAGAATTCGCGCATTACTTGGCCACTCTTTTCAGGACAGGCTTCGTCTAACTCGCGTATTACGAGGCCACTTATAAAAATTCTTATACTCCTAAGAATTCGCGCATTACTTGGCCACTCTTTTCAGGACAGGCTTCGTCTAACTCGCGTATTACGAGGCCACTTATGTATTTATATCAGTCATGAGTTCCATTGAACTCGCGCATTACTTGATCACCTTACTTAAAGTCAGAGTCCGGAAATCTCGCGTATTACGAGGCCACTTATAAAAATTCTTATACTCCTAAGAATTCGCGCATTACTTGGCCACTCTTTTCAAGACAGTCTTAGTGTAACTCCCGTAAGACGAGGCCACTTATGTATTTATATCAGTCATGAGTTCCATTGAACTCGCGCATTACTTGATCACCTTACTAAAAGTCAGAGACCGGAAATCTCGCGTATTGCTTGGCCACTTTAGAAAAATTCTTATACTCCTATGAATTCGCGTATTACTTGGCCACTTTTTTCAAGACAGACTTCGCTTAACTCGCGTATTACTTGGCCCCTTACAAAAATTCTTACACTCCTAAGAACTCGCGCATTACTTGGCCACTTTACTTTAAGTCAGAGTCCGGAAATCTCGCGTATTAGTTGGCCACTTTATAACAATTCTTATACTCCTTAGAATTCGCGCATTACTTGGCCACTCTTTTCAGGACAGGCTTCGTCTAACTCGCGTATTACGAGGCTACTTATAAAAATTCTTATACTCCTAAGAATTCGCGCATTACTTGGCCACTCTTTTCAGGACAGGCTTCGTCTAACTCGCGTATTACGAGGCCACTTATGTTTTTATATCAGTCATGAGTTCCATTGAACTTGCGCATTACTTGATCACCTTACTAAAAGTCAGAGTCCGGAAATCTCGCGTATTGCTTGGCCACTTTAGAAAAATTCTTATACTTCTATGAATTCGCGTATTACTTGGCCACTCTTTTCAAGACAGACTTCGCTTAACTCGCGTATTACTTGGCCCCTTACAAAAATTCTTACACTCCTAAGAACTCGCGCATTACTTGTCCACTTTACTTTAAGTCAGAGTCCGGAAATCTCGCGTATTAGTTGGCCACTTTATAACAATTCTTATACTCCTAAGAATTCGCGCATTACTTGGCCACTCTTTTCAGGACAGGCTTCGTCTAACTCGCGTGTTACGAGGCCACTTATGTGTTTATATCAGTCATGAGGTCCATTGAACTCGCGCATAACTTGATCACCTTACTTAAAGTCAGAGTCCGAAAATCTCGCGTATTAGTTGGCCACTTTATAACAATTCTTATACTCCTAACAATTCGCGCATTACTTGGACACTCGTTTCAAGACAGACTTCGTTTAACTCGCGTATTACTTGGCCACTTATAAAAATTCTTATACTCCTAAGAACTCGCGCATTACTTGGCCACTTTACTTTATTCAGAGTCCGGAAATCTCGCGTATTAGTTGGCCACTTTATAACAATTCTTATACTCCTTAGAATTCGCGCATTACTTGGCCACTCTTTTCAGGACAGGCTTCGTCTAACTCGCGTATTACGAGGCCACTTATAAAAATTCTTATACTCCTAAGAATTCGCGCATTACTTGGCCACTCTTTTCAGGACAGGCTTCGTCTAACTCGCGTATTACGAGGCCACTTATGTTTTTATATCATTCATGAGGTCCATTGAACTCGCGCATTATTTGATCACCTTACTTAAAGTCAGAGTCCGGAAATCTCGCGTATTGCTTGGCCACTTTAGAAAAATTCTTATACTCCTATGAATTCGCGTATTACTTGGCCACTCTTTTCAAGACAGGCTTCGTTTAACTCGCGTATTACTTGGCCCCTTATAAAAATTCGTACACTCCTAAGAACTCGCGCATTACTTGGCCACTTTACTTTAAGTCAGAGTCCGGAAATCTCGCGCATTACTTGGCCACTTTACTTTAAGTCAGAGTCCGGAAATCTCACGTATTACCTGGCCACTTGATAAAAATTCTAATACTCCTAAGAATTCGCGCATTACTTGGCCACTCTTTTCAGGACAGGCTTCGTCTAACTCGCGAATTACTTGGCCACTTTTAAAAATTCTTATACTCCTAAGAACTCGCGCATTACTTGGCCACTTTACTTTAAGTCAGAGTCCGGAAATCTCGCTTATTAGTTGGCCACTTTATAACAATTCTTATACTCCTAAGAATTCGCGCATTACTTGGCCACTCTTTTCAGGACAGGCTTCGTCTAACTCGCGTGTTACGAGGCCACTTATGTATTTATATCAGTCATGAGGTCCATTGAACTCGCGCATAACTTGATCACCTTACTTAAAGTCAGAGTCCGAAAATCTCGCGTATTAGTTGGCTACTTTATAACAATTCTTATACTCCTAACAATTCGCGCATTACTTGGACACTCGTTTCAAGACAGACTTCGTTTAACTCGCGTATTACTTGGCCATATATAAAAATTCTTATACTCCTAAGAACTCGCGCATTACTTGGCCACATTACTTTAAGTCAGAGTGCGTATTTATCGCGTACTAGTGGGCCTCTTTATAACAATTCTTATACTCCTAAGAATTCTCGCATTACTTGGCAACTCTTTTCAGGACAGGCTTCGTCTAACTCGCGTATTACGAGGCCACTTATGTATTTATATCATTCATGAGGAGGTCTATTGAACTCGCGCATTACTCGATCACCTTACTTAAAGTCAGAGTTCGGAAATCTCGCGTATTACTTGGCCACTTTAGAAAAATTCTTATACTCCTATGAATTCGCGTATTACTTGGCCACTCTTATCAAGACAGACTTCGTTTAACTCGCGCATTACTTGGCCACTCTTTTCAAGACAGACTTCGTTTATCTCGCGTATTAATTGGCCACCTTACTTATAGTCAGAGTTCGGAAACCTCGCGTATTAGTTGGCCACTTTATAACAATTCTTATACTCCTAAGAATTCGCGCATTACTTGGCCACTCTTTTCTGGACAGGCTTCGTCTAACTCGCATATTACGAGGCCACTTATGTATTTATATCAGTCATGAGTTCCATTGAACTCGCGCATTACTTGATCACCTTACTAAAAGTCAGAGTCCGGAAATCTCGCGTATTACTTGGCCACCTTACTTAAAGGCAGAGTCCGAAAATCTCGCGTATTAGTTGGCCACTTTATAACAATTCTTATACTCCTAACAATTCGCGCATAACTTGGCCACTCATTTCAAGACAGACTTCGTTTAACTCGCGTATTACTTGGCCACTTATAATAATTCTTATACTCCTAAGAACTCGCGCATTACTTGGCCACTTTACTTTAAGTCAGAGTCCGGAAATCTCGCGTATTACTTGGCCACTTGATAAAAATTCTAATACTCCTAAGAATTCGCGCATTACTTGGCCACTCTTTTCAGGACAGGCTTCGTCTAACTCGCGTGTTACGAGGCCACTTATAAAAATTCTTATACTCCTATGAATTCGCGTATTACTTGGCCACTCTTTTCAAGACAGACTTTGTTTAACTCGCGTATTACGAGGCCACTTATGTATTTATATCAGTCCTGTGGTCCATTGAACTCGCGCATTACTTGGCCACTCTTTTCAAGACAGACTTCGTTTATCTCGCGTATTACTTGGCCACCTTACTTGAAGTCAGAGTTCGGAAATCTCGCGTATTACTTGGCCACCTTACTTATAGTCTGAGTCCGAATATCTCGGGTATTAGTTGGCCACTTTTTAAAAATTCTTATACTCCTAAGAACTCGCGCATTACTTGGCCACTTTACTTTAAGTCAGAGTCCGGAAATCTCGCGTATTAGTTGGCCACTTTATAACAATTCTTATACTCCTAAGAATTCGCGCATTACTTGGCCACTCTTTTCAGGACAGGCTTCGTCTAACTCGCGTGTTACGAGGCCACTTATAAAAATTCTTATACTCCTAAGAACTCGCGCATTACTTGGCCACTTTACTTTAAGTCAGAGTCCGGAAATCTCACGTATTACTTGGCCACTTGATAAAAATTCTAATACTCCTAAGAATTCGCGCATTACTTGCCCACTCTTTTCAGGACAGGCTTCGTGTAACTCGCGTGTTACGAGGCCACTTGATAAAAATTCTAATACTCCTAAGAATTCGCGCATTACTTGCCCACTCTTTTCAAGACAGACTTCGCATAACTCGCGTATTACTTGGCCCCTTATAAAAATTCTTACACTCCTAAGAATTCGCGCATTACTTGGCCACTCTTTTCAGGACAGGCTTCGTCTAACTCGCGTATTACTTGGCCACTTATGTAGTTATATCAGCATGAGTTCCATTGAACTCGCGCATTACTTGGCCACACTTTTCAAGACAGACTTTGTTTATCTCGCGCATTACTTGGCCACCTTACTTAAAGTCAGAGTTCGGAAATCTCGCGTATTAGTTGGCCACTTTATAACAATTCTTATACTCCTAAGAATTCGCGCATTACTTGGCCACTCTTTTCAGGACAGGCTTCGTCTAACTCGCGTATTACTTGGCCACTTATAAAAATTCTTATACTCCTAAGAACTCGCGCTTTACTTGGCCACTTTACTTTAAGTCAGAGTCCGGAAATCTCGCGTATTAGTTGGCCACTTTATAACAATTCTTATACTCCTAAGAATTCGCGCATTACTTGGCCACTCTTTTCAGGACAGGCTTCGTCTAACTCGCGTATTACGAGGCCACTTATAAAAATTCTTATACTCCTAAGAATTCGCGCATTACTTGGCCACTCTTTTCAGGACAGCCGTCGTCTAACTCGCGTATGACGAGGCCACTGAAGTTTTTATATCAGTCATGAGTTCCATTGAACTCGCGCATTACTTGATCACCTTACTAAAAGTCAGAGACCGGAAATCTCGCGTATTGCTTGGCCACTTTAGAAAAATTCTTATACTCCTATGAATTCGCGTATTACTTGGCCACTTTTTTCAAGTAAGTATTCGCATAACTCGCGTATTTGTTGGCCACTTATAAAAATTCTTACACTCCTAAGAACTCGCGCATTACTTGGCCACTTTACTTTAAGTCAGAGTCTGGAAATCTCGCGCATTACTTGGCCACTTTACTTTAAGTCAGAGTCCGGAAATCTCACGTATTACTTGGCCACTTGATAAAAATTCTAATACTCCTAAGAATTCGCGCATTACTTGGCCACTCTTTTCAAGACAGACTTCGCTTAACTCGCGTATTACTTGGCCCCTTATAAAAATTCTTACACTCCTAAGAACTCGCGCATTACTTGGCCACTTTACTTTAAGTCAGAGTCCGGAAATCTCGCGTATTAGTTGGCCACTTTATAACAATTCTTATACTCCTAAGAATTCGCGCATTACTGGGCCACTCTTTTCAGGACAGGCTTCGTCTAACTCGCGTGTTACGAGGCCACTTATGTGTTTATATCAGTCATGAGGTCCATTGAACTCGCGCATAACTTGATCACCTTACTTAAAGTCAGAGTCCGAAATTCTCGCGTATTAGTGGGCCACTTTATAACAATTCTTATACTCCTAACAATTCGCGCATTACTTGGACACTCGTTTCAAGACAGACTTCGTTTAACTCGCGTATTACTTGGCCACTTATAAAAATTCTTATACTCCTAAGAACTCGCGCATTACTTGGCCACTTTACTTTAAGTCAGAGTCCGGAAATCTCGCGTATTAGTTGGCCACTTTATAACAATTCTTATACTCCTTAGAATTCGCGCATTACTTGGCCACTCTTTTCAGGACAGGCTTCGTCTAACTCGCGTATTACGAGGCCACTTATAAAAATTCTTATACTCCTAAGAAGTCGCGCATTACTTGGCCACTCTTTTCAGGACAGGCTTCGTCTAACTCGCGTATTACGAGGCCACTTATGTATTTATATCAGTCATGAGTTCCATTGAACTCGCGCATTACTTGATCACCTTACTAAAAGTCAGAGACCGGAAATCTCGCGTATTGCTTGGCCACTTTAGAAAAATTCTTATACTCCAATTAATTCGAGTATTACTTGGCCACTCTTTTCAAGACAGACTTCGCTTAACTCGCGTATTACTTGGCCCATTATAAAAATTCTTACACTCCTAAGAACTCGCGCATTACTTGTCCACTTTACTTTAAGTCAGAGTCCGGAAATCTCGCGCATTACTTGGCCACTTTACTTTAAGTCAGAGTCCGGAAATCTCACGTATTACTTGGCCACTTGATAAAAATTCTAATACTCCTAAGAATTCGCGCATTACTTGGCCACTCTTTTCAGGACAGGCTTCGTCTAACTCGCGTATTACTTGGCCACTTTTAAAAATTCTTATACTCCTAAGAACTCGCGCATTACTTGGCCACTTTACTTTAAGTCAGAGTCCGGAAATCTCGCGTATTAGTTGGCCACTTTATAACAATTCTTATACTCCTAAGAATTCGCGCATTACTTGGCCACTCTTTTCAGGACAGGCTTCGTCTAACTCGCGTGTTACGAGGCCACTTATATATTTATATCAGTCATGAGGTCCATTGAACTCGCGCATAACTTGATCACCTTACTTAAAGTCAGAGTCCCAAAATCTCGCGTATTAGTTGGCCACTTTATAACAATTCTTATACTCCTAACAATTCGCGCATTACTTGGACACTCGTTTCAAGACAGACTTCGTTTAACTCGCGTATTACTTGGCCAATTTTTAAAAATTCTTATACTCCTAAGAACTCGCGCATTACTTGGCCACATTACTTTAAGTCAGAGTCCGGAAATCTCGCGTATTAGTTGGCCACTTTATAACAATTCTTATACTCTTTAGAATTCGCGCATTACTTGGCCACTCTTTTCAGGACAGGCTTCGTCTAACTCGCGTATATTACGAGGCCACTTATGTATTTATATCATTCATGAGGTCCATTGAACTCGCGCATTACTCGATCACCTTACTTAAGGTCAGAGTCCGGAAATCTCGAGGATTACTTGGCCACTTTAGAAAAATTCTTATACTCCTATGAATTCGCGTATTACTTGGCCACTCTTTTCAAGACAGACTTTGTTTAACTCGCGCATTACTTGGCCACTCTTTTCAAGACAGACTTAGTTTATCTCGCGTATTAATTGGCCACCTTACTTATAGTCAGAGTTCGGAAACCTCGCGTATTAGTTGGCCACTTTATAACAATTCTTATACTCCTAAGAATTCGCGCATTACTTGGCCACTCTTCTCAGGACAGTCTTAGTCTAACTCGCGGATATTACGAGGCCACTTATGTATTTATATCAGTCATGAGTTCCATTGAACTCGCGCATTACTTGATCACCTTACTAAAAGTCAGAGTTCGGAAATGTCGCGTATTACTTGGCCACCTTACTTAAAGTCAGAGTCCGAAAATCTCGCGTATTAGTTGGCACTTTATAACAATTCTTATACTCCTAACAATTCGCGCATAGCTTGGCCACTCTTTTCAAGACAGACTTCGCTTAACTCGCGTATTACTTGGCCCCTTATAAAAATTCTTACACTCCTAAGAACTCGCGCATTACTTGGCCACTTTACTTTAAGTCAGAGTCCGGAAATCTCGAGTATTACTTGGCCACATTAGAAAAATTCTTATACTCCTATGAATTCGCGTATTACTTGGCCACTCTTTTCAAGACAGACTTTGTTTAACTCGCGTATTACGAGGCCACTTATGTATTTATATCAGTCCTGTGGTCCATTGAACTCGCGCATTACTTGGCCACTCTTGTCAAGACAGACTTCGTTTATCTCGCGTATTACTTGGCCACCTTACTTAAAGTCAGAGTTCGGAAATCTCGCGTATTACTTGGCCACCTTACTTAAAGTCAGAGTCCGAAAATCTCGCGTATTAGTTGGCCACTTTATAACAATTCTTATACTCCTAACAATTCGCGCATAGCTTGGCCACTCTTTTCAAGACAGACTTCGCTTAACTCGCGTATTACTTGGCCCCTTATAAAAATTCTTACACTCCTAAGAACTCGCGCGTTACTTGGCCACTTTACTTTAAGTCAGAGTCCGGAAATCTCGAGTATTACTTGGCCACTTTAGAAAAATTCTTATACTCCTATGAATTCGCGTATTACTTGGCCACTCTTTTCAAGACAGACTTTGTTTAACTCGCGTATTACGAGGCCACTCATGTATTTATATCAGTCCTGTGGTCCATTGAACTCGTGCATTACTTGGCCACTCTTGTCAAGACAGACTTCGTTTATCTCGCGTATTACTTGGCCACCTTACTTAAAGTCAGAGTTCGGAAATCTCGCGTATTACTTGCCCACCTTACTTAAAGTCAGAGTGCGGAAATCTCGCGTATTGCTTGGCCACTTTAGAAAAATTCTTATACTCCTATGAATTCGCGCATTACTTGGCCACTGTTTTCAAGACAGACTTCGCGTAACTGGGGTTTTACTTGGCCCATTATAAAAATTCTTACACTCCTAAGAACTCGCGCATTACTTGGCCACTTTACTTTAAGTCAGAGTCCGGAAATCTCGCGCATTACTTGGCCACTTTACTTTAAGTCAGAGTCCGGAAATCTCACGTATTACTTGGCCACTTGATAAAAATTCTAATACTCCTAAGAATTCGCGCATTACTTGGCCACTCTTTTCAGGACAGGCTTCGTCTAACTCGCGTATTACTTGGCCACTTTTAAAAATTCTTATACTCCTAAGAACTCGCGCATTACTTGGCCACTTTACTTTAAGTCAGAGTCCGGAAATCTCGCGTATTAGTTGGCCACTTTATAACAATTCTTATACTCCTAAGAATTCGCGCATTACTTGGCCACTCTTTTCAGGACAGGCTTCGTCTAACTCGCGTGTTACGAGGCCACTTATATATTTATATCAGTCATGAGGTCCATTGAACTCGCGCATAACTTGATCACCTTACTTAAAGTCAGAGTCCCAAAATCTCGCGTATTAGTTGGCCACTTTATAACAATTCTTATACTCCTAACAATTCGCGCATTACTTGGACACTCGTTTCAAGACAGACTTCGTTTAACTCGCGTATTACTTGGCCATATATAAAAATTCTTATACTCCTAAGAACTCGCGCATTACTTGGCCACATTACTTTAAGTCAGAGTCCGGAAATCTCGCGTATTAGTTGGCCACTTTATAACAATTCTTATACTCTTTAGAATTCGCGCATTACTTGGCCACTCTTTTCAGGACAGGCTTCGTCTAACTCGCGTATTACGAGGCCACTTATGTTTTTATATCATTCATGAGGTCCATTGAACTCGCGCATTACTCGATCACCTTACTTAAAGTCAGAGTCCGGAAATCTCTCGTATTACTTGGCCACTTTAGAAAAATTCTTATACTCCTATGAATTCGCGTATTACTTGGCCACTCTTATCAAGACAGACTTCGTTTAACTCGAGCATTACTTGGCCACTCTTTTCAAGACAGACTTCGTTTATCTCGCGTATTAATTGGCCACCTTACTTATAGTCAGAGTTCGGAAACCTCGCGTATTAGTTGGCCACTTTATAACAATTCTTATACTCCTAAGAATTCGCGCATTACTTGGCCACTCTTCTCAGGACAGTCTTCGTCTAACTCGCATATTACGAGGCCACTTATGTATTTATATCAGTCATGAGTTCCATTGAACTCGCGCATTACTTGATCACCTTACTAAAAGTCAGAGTTCGGAAATGTCGCGTATTACTTGGCCACCTTACTTAAAGTCAGAGTCCGAAAATCTCGCGTATTAGTTGGCACTTTATAACAATTCTTATACTCCTAACAATACGCGCATAGCTTGGCCACTCTTTTCAAGACAGACTTCGCTTAACTCGCGTATTACTTGGCCCCTTATAAAAATTCTTACACTCCTAAGAACTCGCGCATTACTTGGCCACCTTACTTTCAGTCAGAGTCCGGAAATCTCGTGTATTACTTGGACACATTAGAAAAATTCTTATACTCCTATGAATTCGCGTATTACTTGGCCACTCTTTTCAAGACTGACTTTGTTTAACTCGCGTATTACGAGGCCACTTATGTATTTATATCAGTCCTGTCGTCCATTGAACTCGCGCATTACTTGGCCACTCTTTTCAAGACAGACTTCGTTTATCTCGCGTATTACTTGGCCACCTTACTTGAAGTCAGAGTTCGGAAATCTCGCGTATTACTTGGCCACCTTACTTAAAGTCTGAGTCCGAAAATCTCGGGTATTAGTTGGCCACTTTATAACAATTCTTATACTCCTAACAATTCGCGCATAACTTGGCCACTCTTTTCAAGACAGACTTCGCTTAACTCGCGTATTACTTGTCCCCTTATAAAAATTCTTACACTCCTAAGAACTCGCGCATTACTTGGCCACTTTACTTTCAGTCAGAGTCCGGAAATCTCGAGTATTACTTGGCCACTTTAGAAAAATTCTTATACTCCTAAGAACTCGCGCATTACTTGGCCACTTTACTTTAAGTCAGAGTCCGGAAATCTCGCGTATTAGTTGGCCACTTTATAACAATTCTTATACTCCTAAGAATTCGCGCATTACTTGGCCACTCTTTTCAGGACAGGCTTCGTCTAACTCGCGTATTACGAGGCCACTTATATATTTATATCAGTCATGAGGTCCATTGAACTCGCGCATAACTTGATCACCTTACTTAAAGTCAGAGTCCCAAAATCTCGCGTATTAGTTGGCCACTTTATAACAATTCTTATACTCCTAACAATTCGCGCATTACTTGGACACTCGTTTCAAGACAGACTTCGTTTAACTCGCGTATTACTTGGCCATATATAAAAATTCTTATACTCCTAAGAACTCGCGCATTACTTGGCCACATTACTTTAAGTCAGAGTCCGGAAATCTCGCGTATTAGTTGGCCACTTTATAACAATTCTTATACTCTTTAGAATTCGCGCATTACTTGGCCACTCTTTTCAGGACAGGCTTCGTCTAACTCGCGTATTACGAGGCCACTTATGTATTTATATCATTCATGAGGTCCATTGAACTCGCGCATTACTCGATCACCTTACTTAAAGTCAGAGTCCGGAAATCTCGCGTATTACTTGGCCACTTTAGAAAAATTCTTATACTCCTATGAATTCGCGTATTACTTGGCCACTCTTTTCAAGACAGACTTCGTTTAACTCGAGCATTACTTGGCCACTCTTTTCAAGACAGACTTCGTTTATCTCGCGTATTAATTGGCCACCTTACTTATAGTCAGAGTTCGGAAACCTCGCGTATTAGTTGGCCACTTTATAACAATTCTTATACTCCTAAGAATTCGCGCATTACTTGGCCACTCTTCTCAGGACAGTCTTCGTCTAACTCGCATATTACGAGGCCACTTATGTATTTATATCAGTCATGAGTTCCATTGAACTCGCGCATTACTTGATCACCTTACTAAAAGTCAGAGTTCGGAAATGTCGCGTATTACTTGGCCACCTTACTTAAAGTCAGAGTCCGAAAATCTCGCGTATTAGTTGGCACTTTATAACAATTCTTATACTCCTAACAATTCGCGCATAGCTTGGCCACTCTTTTCAAGACAGACTTCGCTTAACTCGCGTATTACTTGGCCCCTTATAAAAATTCTTACACTCCTAAGAACTCGCGCATTACTTGGCCACTTTACTTTAAGTCAGAGTCCGGAAATCTCGAGTATTACTTGGCCACATTAGAAAAATTCTTATACTCCTATGAATTCGCGTATTACTTGGCCACTCTTTTCAAGACAGACTTTGTTTAATTCGCGTATTACGAGGCCACTTATGTATTTATATCAGTCCTGTGGTCCATTGAACTCGCGCATTACTTGGCCACTCTTGTCAAGACAGACTTCGTTTATCTCGCGTATTACTTGGCCACCTTACTTCAAGTCAGAGTTCGGAAATCTCGCGTATTACTTGGCCACCTTACTTAAAGTCTGAGTCCGAAAATCTCGGGTCTAAGATGGCCACTATATAACAATTCTTATACTCCTAACAATTCGCGCATAGCTTGGCCACTCTTTTCAAGACAGACTTCGCTTAACTCGCGTATTACTTGGCCCCTTATAAAAATTCTTACACTCCTAAGAACTCGCGCATTACTTGGCCACTTTACTTTAAGTCAGAGTCCGGAAATCTAACTAAGTACTTGGCCACTCTAGACAAAATCAAATACTCATATGAATTCGCGTATTACTTGGCCACTCTTTTCAAGACAGACTGGGTTTAACTCGCGTATTACGAGGCCACTCATGTATTTATATCAGTCCTGTGGTCCATTGAACTCGTGCATTACTTGGCCACTCTTGTCAAGACAGACTTCGTTTATCTCGCGTATTACTTAGCCACCTTACTTGAAGTCAGAGTTCGGAAATCTCGCGTATTACTTGGCCACCTTACTTAAAGTCAGAGTCCGGAAATCTCGCGTATTAGTTGGCCACTTTAGAAAAATTCTTATACTCCTATGAATTCGCGTATTACTTGGCCACTCTTTTCAAGACAGACTTCGCTTAACTCGCGTATTACTTGGCCCCTTATAAAAATTCTTACACTCCTAAGAACTCGCGCATTACTTGGCCACTTTACTTTAAGTCAGAGTCCGGAAATCTCGCGCATTACTTGGCCACTTTACTTTAAGTCAGAGTCCGGAAATCTCACGTATTACTTGGCCACTTGATAAAAATTCTAATACTCCTAAGAATTCGCGCATTACTTGGCCACTCTTTTCAGGACAGGCTTCGTCTAACTCGCGTATTACTTGGCCACTTATAAAAATTCTTATACTCCTAAGAACTCCCGCATTACTTGGCCACTTTACTTTAAGTCAGAGTCCGGAAATCTCGCGTATTAGTTGGCCACTTTATAACAATTCTTATACTCCTAAGAATTCGCGCATTACTTGGCCACTCTTTTCAGGACAGGCTTCGTCTAACTCGCGTGTTACGAGGCCACTTATGTATTTATATCAGTCATGAGGTCCATTGAACTCGCGCATAACTTGATCACCTTACTTAAAGTCAGAGTCCGAAAATCTCGCGTATTAGTTGGCCACTTTATAACAATTCTTATACTCCTAACAATTCGCGCATTACTTGGACACTCGTTTCAAGACAGACTTCGTTTAACTCGCGTATTACTTGGCCACTTATAAAAATTCTTATACTCCTAAGAACTCGCGCATTACTTGGCCACTTTACTTTAAGTCAGAGTCCGGAAATCTCGCGTATTAGTTGGCCACTTTATAACAATTCTTATACTCCTTAGAATTCGCGCATTACTTGGCCACTCTTTTCAGGACAGGCTTCGTCTAACTCGCGTATTACGAGGCCACTTATAAAAATTCTTATACTCCTAAGAACTCGCGCATTACTTGGCCACCTTACTTATAGTCAGAGTTCGGAAACCTCGAGTATTACTTGGCCACTTTAGAAAAATTCTTATACTCCTATGAATTCGCGTATTACTTGGCCACTCTTTTCAAGACAGACTTTGTTTAACTCGCGTATTACGAGGCCACTTATGTATTTATATCAGTCCTGTGGTCCATTGAACTCGCGCATTACTTGGCCACTCTTTTCAAGACAGACTTCGTTTATCTCGCGTATTACTTGGCCACCTTACTTAAAGTCAGAGTTCGGAAATCTCGCGTATTACTTGGCCACCTTACTTAAAGTCTGAGTCCGAAAATCTCGCGTATTAGTTGGCTACTTTATAACAATTCTTATACTCCTAAGAATTCGAGCATTACTTGGCCACTCTTTTCAGGACAGTCTTCGTCTAACTCGCGTATTACGAGGCCACTTATGTATTTATATCAGTCATGAGGTGCATTGAACTCGCGCATTACTTGATCACCTTACTAAAAGTCAGAGTTCGGAAATGTCGCGTATTACTTGGCCACCTTAGTTAAAGTCAGAGTCCGAAAATCTCGCGTATTAGTTGGCCACTTTATAACAATTCTTATACTCCTAACAATTCGCGCATAGCTTGGCCACTCATTTCAAGACAGACTTCGTTTATCTCGCGTATTAGTTGGCCACTTTATAACAATTCTTATACTCCTTAGAATTCGCGCATTACATGGCCACTCTTTTCAGGACAGGCTTCGTCTAACTCGCGTATTACGAGGCCACTTATAAAAATTCTTATACTCCTAAGAACTCGCGCATTACTTGGCCACCTTACTTATAGTCAGAGTTCGGAAATCTCGCGTATTAGTTGGCCACTTTATAACAATTCTTATACTCCTAAGAATTCGCGCATTACTTGGCCACTCTTTTCAGGACAGTCTTCGTCTAACTCGCTTATTACGAGGCCACTTATGTATTTATATCAGTCATGAGTTCCATTGAACTCGCGCATTACTTGATCACCTTACTAAAAGTCAGAGTTCGGAAATGTCGCGTATTACTTGGCCACCTTACTTAAAGTCAGAGTCCGAAAATCTCGCGTATTAGTTGGCCACTTTATAACAATTCTTATACTCCTAACAATTCGCGCATAGCTTGGCCACTCTTTTCAAGACAGACTTTGTTTAACTCGCGTATTAGTTGGCCACTTTATAACAATTCTTATACTCCTAAGAATTCGCGCATTACTTGGCCACTCTTTTCAGGACAGGCTTCGTCTAACTCGCGTATTACGAGGCCACTTATAAAAATTCTTATACTCCTAAGAACTCGCGCATTACTTGGCCACCTTACTTAAAGTCAGAGTTCGGAAATCTCGCGTATTAGTTGGCCACTTTATAACAATTCTTATACTCCTAAGAATTCTCGCATTACTTGGCCACTCTTTTCAGGACAGTCTTCGTCTAACTCGCATATTACGAGGCCAATTATGTATTTATATCATTCATGAGGTCCATTGAATTCGCGTATTACTTGGCCACTCTTTTCAAGACAGACTTCGCTTAACTCGCGTATTACTTGGCCACCTTACTTATAGTCAGAGTTCGGAAATCTCGCGTGTTAGTTGGCCACTTTATAACAATTCTTATACTCCTAAGAACTCGAGCATTACTTTGCCACATTACTTTCAGTGAGAGTCCGGAAATCTCGCGTATTAGTTGGCCACTTTATAACAATTCTTATACTCCTAAGAATTCGCGCATTACTTGGCCACTCTTTTCAAGACAGACTTTGTTTAACTCGCGTATTACGAGACCACTTATGTATTTATATCAGTCCTTGGCCACCTTATTTAAAGTCAGAGTCCGAAAATCTCGCGTATTAGTTGGCCACTTTATAACAATTCTTATACTCCTAACAATTCGCGCATAGCTTGGCCACTCTTTTCAAGACAGACTTCGCTTAACTCGCGTATTACTTGGCCCCTTATAAAAATTCTTACACTCCTAAGAACTCGCGCGTTACTTGGCCACTTTACTTTAAGTCAGAGTCCGGAAATCTCGAGTATTAGTTGGCCACTTTATAACAATTCTTATACTCCTAACAATTCGCGCATAGCTTGGCCACTCTTTTCAAGACAGACTTCGCTTAACTCGCGTATTACTTGGCCCCTTATAAAAATTCTTACACTCCTAAGAACTCGCGCGTTACTTGGCCACTTTACTTTAAGTCAGAGTCCGGAAATCTCGAGTATTACTTGGCCACTTTAGAAAAATTCTTATACTCCTATGAATTCGCGTATTACTTGGCCACACTTTTCAAGACAGACTTTGTTTAACTCGCGTATTACGAGGCCACTTATGTATTTATATCAGTCCTGTGGTCCATTGAACTCGCGCATTACTTGGCCACTCTTTTCAAGACAGACTTCGTTTATCTCGCGTATTACTTGGCCACCTTACTTAAAGTCAGAGTTCGGAAATCTCGCGTATTAGTTGGCCACTTTATAACAATTCTTATACTCCTAAGAATTCGTGCATTACTTGGCCACTCTTTTCAGGACAGGCTTCGTCTAACTCGCGTATTACGATGCCACTTATAAAAATTCTTATACTCCTTAGAATTAGCGCATTACTTGGCCACTCTTTTCAGGACAGGCTTCATCTAACTCTCGTATTACGAGGCCACTTATGTATTTATATCAGTCATGAGTTCCATTGAACTCGCGCATTACTTGATCACCTTACTAAAAGTCAGAGTCCGGAAATCTCGCGTATTGCTTGGCCACTTTAGAAAAATTCTTATACTCCTATGAATTCGCGTATTACTTGGCCACTCTTTTCAAGACAGACTTCGCTTAACTCGCGTATTACTTGGCCCCTTATAAAAATTCTTATACTCCTAAGAACTCGCGCATTACTTGGCCACTTTACTTTAATAAAGAGTCCGGAAATCTCGCGTATTAGTTGGCCACGTTAAAAAAATTCTTATAAACCATATAATTCGCGCATTACTTGGCCACTCTTTTCAGGACAGGCTTCGTCTAACTAGTGTATTACGAGGAGAATTATGTATTTATATCATTCATGAGGTCCATTGAACTCGCGCATTACTTGGCCACTCTTTTCAAGACAGACTTCGTTTATCTCGCGTATTACTTGGCCACCTTACTTATAGTCAGAGTTCGGATATCTCGCGTATTAGTTGGCCACTTTATAACAATTCTTATACTCCTAAGAATTCGCGCATTACTTGGCCACTCTTTTCAGGACAGGCTTCGTCTAACTCGCGTATTACGAGGCCACTTATGTATTTATATCAGCACTGTGGTCCAAAGAACTCGCGCATAACTTGATCACCTTACTTAAAGTCAGAGTCCGGAAATCTCGAGTATTACTTGGCCAGTTTAGAAAAATTCTTATACTCCTATGAATTCGCGTATTACTTGGACACTCTTTTCAAGACAGAATTCGTTTAACTCGCGTATTACTTGGCCACTTAATAAAAATTCTTATACTCCTAATAATTCGCGCATTACTTGGCCACTCTTTTCAGGACAGTCTTAGTCTAACTCGCGTATTACGAGGCCACTTATGTATTTATATCAGCATGAGTTCCATTGAACTCGCGCATTACTTGGCCACTCTTTTCAAGACAGACTTCGTTTATCTCGCGTATTACTTGGCCACCTTACTTATAGTCAGAGTCCGGAAATCTCGCGTATTAGTTGGCCACTTTATAACAATTCTTATACTCCTAAGAATTCGCGCATTACTGGGCCACTCTTTTCAGGACAGACTTCGTCTAACTCGCGTATTACGAGGCCACTTATAAAAATTCTTATACTCCTAAGAATTCGCGCATTACTTGGCCACTCTTTTCAGGACAGGCTTCGTCTAACTCGCGTATTACGAGGCCACTTATGTATTTATATCAGTCATGAGTTCCATTGAACTCGCGCATTACTTGATCACCTTACTAAAAGTCAGAGACCGGAAATCTCGCGTATTGCTTGGCCACTTTAGAAAAATTCTTATACTCCTATGAATTCGCGTATTACTTGGCCACTTTTTTCAAGACAGACTTCGCTTAACTCGCGTATTACTTGGCCCCTTATAAAAATTCTTACACTCCTAAGAACTCGCGCATTACTTGGCCACTTTACTTTAAGTCAGAGTCCGGAAATCTCGCGCATTACTTGGCCACTTTACTTTAAGTCAGAGTCCGGAAATCTCACGTATTACTTGGCCACTTGATAAAAATTCTAATACTCCTAAGAATTCGCGCATTACTTGGCCACTCTTTTCAGGACAGGCTTCGTCTAACTCGCGTATTACTTGGCCACTTTTAAAAATTCTTATACTCCTAAGAACTCTCGCATTACTTGGCCACTTTACTTTAAGTCAGAGTCCGGAAATCTCGCGTATTAGTTGGCCACTTTATAACAATTCTTATACTCCTAAGAATTCGCGCATTACTGGGCCACTCTTTTCAGGACAGGCTTCGTCTAACTCGCGTGTTACGAGGCCACTTATGTGTTTATATCAGTCATGAGGTCCATTGAACTCGCGCATAACTTGATCACCTTACTTAAAGTCAGAGTCCGAAAATCTCGCGTATTAGTTGGCCACTTTATAACAATTCTTATACTCCTAACAATTCGCGCATTACTTGGACACTCGTTTCAAGACAGACTTCGTTTAACTCGCGTATTACTTGGCCACTTATAAAAATTCTTATACTCCTAAGAACTCGCGCATTACTTGGCCACATTACTTTAAGTCAGAGTCCGGAAATCTCGCGTATTAGTTGGCCACTTTATAACAATTCTTATACTCCTAAGAATTCGCGCATTACTTGGCCACTCTTTTCAGGACTGGCTTCGTCTAACTCGCGTATTACGAGGCCACTTATGTTTTTATATCATTCATGAGGTCCATTGAACTCGCGCATTACTCGATCACCTTACTTAAAGTCAGAGTCCGGAAATCTCGCGTATTACTTGGCCACTTTAGAAAAATTCTTATACTCCTATGAATTCGCGTATTACTTGGCCACTCTTTTCAAGACAGACTTTGTTTAACTCGCGCATTACTTGGCCACTCTTTTCAAGTCAGAGTCCGTTTATCTCGCGTATTACTTGGCCACCTTACTTATAGTCAGAGTTCGGAAACCTCGCGTATTAGTTGGCCACTTTATAACAATTCTTATACTCCTAAGAATTCGCGCATTACTTGGCCACTCTTTTCAGGACAGTCTTCGTCTAACTCGCATATTACGAGGCCACTTATGTATTTATATCAGTCATGAGTTCCATTGAACTCGCGCATTACTTGATCACCTTACTAAAAGTCAGAGTTCGGAAATGTCGCGTATTACTTGGCCACCTTACTTAAAGTCAGAGTCCGAAAATCTCGCGTATTAGTTGGCACTTTATAACAATTCTTATACTCCTAACAATTCGCGCATAGCTTGGCCACTCTTTTCAAGACAGACTTCGTTTAACTCGCGTATTACTTGGCCCCTTATAAAAATTCTTATACTCCTAAGAACTCGCGCATTACTTGGCCACTTTACTTTAAGTCAGAGTCCGGAAATCTCACGTATTACTTGGCCACTTTAGAAAAATTCTTATACTCCTATGAATTCGCGTATTACTTGGCCACTCTTTTCAAGACAGACTTTGTTTAACTCGCGTATTACGAGGCCACTTATGTATTTATATCAGTCCTGTGGTCCATTGAACTCGCGCATTACTTGGACACTCTTTTCAAGACAGACTTCGTTTAACTCGCGTATTACTTGGCCACTTATAAAAATTCTTATACTCCTAAGAACTCGCGCATTACTTGGCCACATTACTTTAAGTCAGAGTCCGGAAATCTCGCGTATTAGTTGGCCACTTCATAACAATTCTTATACTCCTAAGAATTCGCGCATTACTTGGCCACTCTTTTCAGGACAGGCTTCGTCTAACTCGCGTATTACGAGACCACTTATGTATTTATATCAGTCATGTGGTCCATTGAACTCGCGCATTACTCGATCACCTTACTTAAAGTCAGAGTCCGGAAATCTCGCGTATTACTTGGCCACTTTAGAAAAATTCTTATACTCCTATGAATTCGCGTATTACTTGGCCACTCTTTTCAAGACAGACTTCGTTTAACTCGAGCATTACTTGGCCACTCTTTTCAAGACAGACTTCGTTTATCTCGCGTATTAATTGGCCACCTTACTTATAGTCAGAGTTCGGAAACCTCGCGTATTAGTTGGCCACTTTATAACAATTCTTATACTCCTAAGAATTCGCGCATTACTTGGCCACTCTTTTCAGGACAGTCTTCGTCTAACTCGCATATTACGAGGCCACTTATGTATTTATATCAGTCATGAGTTCCATTGAACTCGCGCATTACTTGATCACCTTACTAAAAGTCAGAGTTCGGAAATGTCGCGTATTACTTGGCCACCTTACTTAAAGTCAGAGTCCGAAAATCTCGCGTATTAGTTGGCACTTTATAACAATTCTTATACTCCTAACAATTCGCGCATAGCTTGGCCACTCTTTTCAAGACAGACTTCGCTTAACTCGCGTATTACTTGGCCCCTTATAAAAACTCTTACACTCCTAAGAACTCGCGCATTACTTGGCCACTTTACTTTAAGTCAGAGTCCGGAAATCTCGAGTATTACTTGGCCACTTTAGAAAAATTCTTATACTCCTATGAATTCGCGTATTACTTGGCCACTCTTTTCAAGACAGACTTTGTTTAACTCGCGTATTACGAGGCCACTTATGTATTTATATCAGTCCTGTGGTCCATTGAACTCGCGCATTACTTGGCCACTCTTTTCAATACAGACTTCGTTTATCTCGCGTATTACTTGGCCACCTTACTTAAAGTCAGAGTTCGGAAATCTCGCGTATTACTTGGCCACCTTACTTAAAGTCAGAGTCCGAAAATCTCGCGTATTAGTTGGCCACTTTATAACAATTCTTATACTCCTAACAATTCGCGCATAGCTTGGCCACTCTTTTCAAGACAGACTTCGCTTAACTCGCGTATTACTTGGCCCCTTATAAAAACTCTTACACTCCTAAGAACTCGCGCATTACTTGGCCACTTTACTTTAAGTCAGAGTCCGGAAATCTCGAGTATTACTTGGCCACTTTAGAAAAATTCTTATACTCCTATGAATTCGCGTATTACTTGGCCACTCTTTTCAAGACAGACTTTGTTTAACTCGCGTATTACGAGGCCACTTATGTATTTATATCAGTCCTGTGGTCCATTGAACTCGCGCATTACTTGGCCACTCTTTTCAAGACAGACTTCGTTTATCTCGCGTATTACTTGGCCACCTTACTTAAAGTCAGAGTTCGGAAATCTCGCGTATTACTTGGCCACCTTACTTAAAGTCAGAGTCCGAAAATCTCGCGTATTAGTTGGCCACTTTATAACAATTCTTATACTCCTAACAATTCGCGCATAGCTTGGCCACTCTTTTCAAGACAGACTTCGCTTAACTCGCGTATTACTTGGCCCCTTATAAAAATTCTTACACTCCTAAGAACTCGCGCATTACTTGGCCACTTTACTTTAAGTCAGAGTCCGGAAATCTCGAGGATTACTTGGCCACTTTAGAAAAATTCTTATACTCCTATGAATTCGCGTATTACTTGGCCACTCTTTTCAAGACAGACTTTGTTTAACTCGCGCATTACTTGGCCACTCTTTTCAAGACAGACTTCGTTTATCTCGCGTATTAATTGGCCACCTTACTTATAGTCAGAGTTCGGAAATCTCGCGTATTAGTTGGCCACTTTATAACAATTCTTATACTCCTAAGAATTCGCGCATTACTTGGCCACTCTTTTCAGGACAGTCTTCGTCTAACTCGCATATTACGAGGACACTTATGTATTTATATCAGTCATGAGTTCCATTGAACTCGCGCATTACTTGATCACCTTACTAAAAGTCAGAGTCCGGAAATCTCGCGTATTACTTGGCCACCTTACTTAAAGTCTGAGTCCGAAAATCTCGGGTATTAGTTGGCCACTTTATAACAATTCTTATACTCCTAACAATTCGCGCATAGCTTGGCCACTCTTTTCAAGACAGACTTCGCTTAACTCGAGTATTACTTGGCCCCTTATGAAAATTCTTACACTCCTAAGAACTCGCGCATTGCTTGGCCACTTTACTTTAAGTCAGAGTCCGGAAATCTCGCGTATTAGTTGGCCACTTTATAACAATTCTTATACTCCTTAGAATTCGAGCATTACTTGGCCACTCTTTTCAGGACAGGCTTCGTCTAACTCGCGTATTACGACGGCAATTATGTATTTATATCATTCATGAGGTCCATTGAACTCGCGCATTACTTGGCCACTCTTTTCAAGACAGACTTCGTTTATCTCGCGTATTACTTGGCCACCTTACTTATAGTCAGAGTTCGGAAATCTCGCGTATTAGTTGGCCACTTTATAACAATTCTTATACTCCTAAGAATTCGCGTATTACTTGGACACTCTTTTCAAGACAGACTTCGTTTAACTCGCGTATTACTTGCCCACTTATAAAAATTCTTATACTCCAAAGAATTCGCGCATTACTTGGCCACTCTTTTCAGGACAGGCTTCGTCTAACTCGCGTATTACGAGGCCACTTATGTCTTTATATCAGTCCTGTGGTCCATTGAACTCGCTCATTACTTGGCCACTCTTTTCAAGACAGACTTCGTTTATCTCGCGTATTACTTGGCCACCTTACTTTTAGTCAGAGTCCGGAAATCTCGCGTATTAGTTGGCCACTTTATAACAATTCTTATACTCCTAAGAATTCGCGCATTACTTGGCCACTCTTTTCAGGACAGACTTCGTCTAACTCGCGTATTACGAGGCCACTTATAAAAATTCTTATACTCCTAAGAATTCGCGCATTACTTGGCCACTCTTTTCAGGACAGGCTTCGTCTAACTCGCGTATTACGAGGCCACTTATGTATTTATATCAGTCATGAGTTCCATTGAACTCGCGCATTACTTGATCACCTTACTAAAAGTCAGAGACCGGAAATCTCGCGTATTAGTTGGCCACTTTATAAAAATTCTTATACTCCTATGAATTCGCGCATTACTTGGCCACTCTTTTCAAGACAGACTTCGCTTAACTCGCGTATTACTTGGCCCCTTATAAAAATTCTTACACTCCTAAGAACTCGCGCATTACTTGGCCACTTTACTTTAAGTCAGAGTCCGGAAATCTCGCGCATTACTTGGCCACTTTACTTTAAGTCAGAGTCCGGAAATCTCACGTATTACTTGGCCACTTGATAAAAATTCTAATACTCCTAAGAATTCGCGCATTACTTGGCCACTATTTTCAGGACAGGCTTCGTCTAACTCGCGTATTACTTGGCCACTTATAAAAATTCTTATACTCCTAAGAACTCTCGCATTACTTGGCCACTTTACTTTAAGTCAGAGTCCGGAAATCTCGCGTATTAGTTGGCCACTTTATAACAATTCTTATACTCCTAAGAATTCGCGCATTACTGGGCCACTCTTTTCAGGACAGGCTTCGTCTAACTCGCGTGTTACGAGGCCACTTATGTATTTATATCAGTCATGAGGTCCATTGAACTCGCGCATAACTTGATCACCTTACTTAAAGTCAGAGTCCGAAAATCTCGCGTATTAGTTGGCCACTTTATAACAATTCTTATACTCCTAACAATTCGCGCATTACTTGGACACTCGTTTCAAGACAGACTTCGTTTAACTCGCGTATTACTTGGCCACTTATAAAAATTCTTATACTCCTAAGAACTCGCGCATTACTTGGCCACTTTACTTTAAGTCAGAGTCCGGAAATCTCGCGTATTAGTTGGCCACTTTATAACAATTCTTATACTCCTTAGAATTCGCGCATTACTTGGCCACTCTTTTCAGGACAGGCTTCGTCTAACTCGCGTATTACGAGGCCACTTTTAAAAATTCTTATACTCCTAAGAATTCGCGCATTACTTGGCCACTCTTTTCAGGGCAGGCTTCGGGTAACTCGCGTATTACGAGGCCACTTATGTATTTATATCAGTCATGAGTTCCATTGAACTCGCGCATTACTTGATCACCTTACTAAAAGTCAGAGACCGGAAATCTCGCGTATTGCTTGGCCACTTTATAAAAATTCTTATACTCCTATGAATTCGCGTATTACTTGGCCACTCCCTTCACGACAGACTTCGCTGAACTCGTGTATTACTTGGCCCCTTATAAAAATTCTTATACTCCTAAGAACTCGCGCATTACTTGGCCACTTTACTTTAAGTCAGAGTCCGAAAATCTCGCGTATTAGTTGGCCACGTTATAACAATTCTTATACTCCTAACAATTCGCGCATTACTTGGCCACTCTTTTCAAGACAGACTACGTTTAACTCGCGTATTACTTGGCCATATATAAAAATTCTTATACTCCTAAGAACTCGCGCATTACTTGGCCACATTACTTTAAGTCAGAGTCCGGAAATCTCGCGTATTAGTTGGCCACTTTATAACAATTCTTATACTCTTTAGAATTCGCGCATTACTTGGCCACTCTTTTCAGGACAGGCTTCGTCTAACTCGCGTATTACGAGGTCACTTATGTATTTATATCATTCATGAGGTCCATTGAACTCGCGCATTACTCGATCACCTTACTTAAAGTCAGAGTTCGGAAATCTCGCGTATTACTTGGCCACTTTAGAAAAATTCTTATACTCCTATGAATTCGCGTATTACTTGGCCACTCTTTTCAAGACAGACTTTGTTTAACTCGCGCATTACTTGGCCACTCTTTTCAAGACAGACTTCGTTTATCTCGCGTATTAATTGGCCACCTTACTTATAGTCAGAGTTCGGAAACCTCGCGTATTAGTTGGCCACTTTATAACAATTCTTATACTCCTAAGAATTCGCGCATTACTTGGCCACTCTTTTCAGGACAGGCTTCGTCTAACTCGCATATTACGAGGCCACTTATGTATTTATATCAGTCATGAGTTCCATTCAACTCGCGCATTACTTGATCACCTTACTAAAAGTCAGAGTCCGGAAATCTCGCGTATTACTTGGCCACCTTACTTAAAGGCAGCGTCCGAAAATCTCGCGTATTAGTTGGCCACTTTATAACAATTCTTATACTCCTAACAATTCGCGCATAGCTTGGCCACTCTTTTCAAGACAGACTTCGCTTAACTCGCGTATTACTTGGCCCCTTATAAAAATTCTTACACTCCTAAGAACTCGCGCATTACTTGGCCACTTTACTTTAAGTCAGAGTCCGGAAATCTCACGTATTACTTGGCCACTTGATAAAAATTCTAATACTCCTAAGAATTCGCGCATTACTTGGCCACTCTTTTCAGGACAGGCTTCGTCTAACTCGCGTGTTACGAGGCCACTTATGTATTTATATCAGTCATGAGTTCCATTGAACTCGCGCATTACTTGATCACCTTAATAAAAGTCAGAGTCCGGAAATCTCGAGTATTACTTGGCCAGTTTAGAAAAATTCTTATACTCCTATGAATTCGCGTATTACTTGGACACTCTTTTCAAGACAGACTTCGTTTATCTCGCGCATTACTTGGCCACTTATAAAAATTCTTATACTCCTAAGAATTCGCGCATTACTTGGCCACTCTTTTCAGGACAGGCTTCGTCTAACTCGCGTATTACGAGGCCACTTATGTATTTATATCAGCATGAGTTCCATTGAACTCGCGCATTACTTGGCCACACTTTTCAAGACAGACTTTGTTTATCTCGCGTATTACTTGGCCACCTTACTTAAAGTCAGAGTTCGGAAATCTCGCGTATTAGTTGGCCACTTTATAACAATTCTTATACTCCTAAGAATTCGCGCATTACTTGGCCACTCTTTTCAGGACAGGCTTCGTCTAACTCGCGTATTACTTGGCCACTTATAAAAATTCTTATACTCCTAAGAACTCGCGCATTACTTGTCAAATTTACTGAAAGTCAGAGTCCGGAAATCTCGCGTAGTAGTTGGCCACTTTATAACAATTCTTATACTCCTAAGAATTCGCGCATTACTTGGCCACTCTTTTCAGGACAGGCTTCGTCTAACTCGCGTATTACGAGGCCACTTATAAAAATTCTTATACTCCTAAGAATTCGCGCATTACTTGGCCACTCTTTTCATGACAGTCTTCGTCTAACTCGCGTGTTACGAGGCCACTTATGTGTTTATATCAGTCATGAGGTCCATTGAACTCGCGCATAACTTGATCACCTTACTTAAAGTCAGAGTCCGAAAATCTCGCGTATTAGTTGGCCACTTTATAACAATTCTTATACTCCTAACAATTCGCGCATTACTTGGACACTCGTTTCAAGACAGACTTCGTTTAACTCGCGTATTACTTGGCCCCTTATAAAAATTCTTACACTCCTAAGAACTCGCGCATTACTTGGCCACTTTACTTTAAGTCAGAGTCCGGAAATCTCGCGCATTACTTGGCCACTTTACTTTAAGTCAGAGTCCGGAAATCTCACGTATTACTTGGCCACTTGATAAAAATTCTAATACTCCTAAGAATTCGCGCATTACTTGGCCACTCTTTTCAGGACAGGCTTCGTCTAACTCGCGTATTACTTGGCCACTTTACTTTAAGTCAGAGTCCGGAAATCTCGCGTATTAGTTGGCCACTTTATAACAATTCTTATACTCCTAAGAATTCGCGCATTACTGGGCCACTCTTTTCAGGACAGGCTTCGTCTAACTCGCGTGTTACGAGGCCACTTATGTGTTTATATCAGTCATGAGGTCCATTGAACTCGCGCATAACTTGATCAACTTACTTAAAGTCAGTTTCCGTAAATCTCGCGTATTAGTTGGCCACTTTATAACAATTCTTATACTCCTAACAATTCGCGCATTACTTGGACACTCGTTTCAAGACAGACTTCGTTTAACTCGCGTATTACTTGGCCACTTATAAAAATTCTTATACTCCTAAGAACTCGCGCATTACTTGGCCACTTTACTTTAAGTCAGAGTCCGGAAATCTCGCGTATTAGTTGGCCACTTTATAACAATTCTTATACTCCTTAGAATTCGCGCATTACTTGGCCACTCTTTTCAGGACAGGCTTCGTCTAACTCGCGTATTACGAGGCCACTTTTAAAAATTCTTATACTCCTAAGAACTCGCGCATTACTTGGCCACTCTTTTCAGGACAGGCTTCGTCTAACTCGCGTATTACGAGGCCACTTATGTATTTATATCAGTCATGAGTTCCATTGAACTCGCGCATTACTTGATCACCTTACTAAAAGTCAGAGTCCGGAAATCTCGCGTATTGCTTGGCCACTTTAGAAAAATTCTTATACTCCTATGAATTCGCGTATTACTTGGCCACTCTTTTCAAGACAGACTTCGCATAACTCGCGTATTACTTGGCCCCTTACAAAAATTCTTACACTCCTAAGAACTCGCGCATTACTTGGCCACTTTACTTTAAGTCAGAGTCCGGAAATCTCGCGCATTACTTGGCCACTTTACTTTAAGTCAGAGTCCGGAAAGCTCACGTATTACTTGGCCACTTGATAAAAATTCTAATACTCCTAAGAATTCGCGCATTACTTGGCCACTCTTTTCAGGACAGGCTTCGTCTAACTCGCGTATTACTTGGCCACTTTTAAAAATTCTTATACTCCTAAGAACTCGCGCATTACTTGGCCACTTTACTTTAAGTCAGAGTCCGGAAATCTCGCGTATTAGTTGGCCACTTTATAACAATTCTTATACTCCTAAGAATTCGCGAATCACTTGGCCTCTCTTTTCAGGACAGGCTTCGTCTAACTCGCGTGTTACGAGGCCACTTATGTGTTTATATCAGTCATGAGGTCCATTGAACTCGCGCATAACTTGATCACCTTACTTAAAGTCAGAGTCCGAAAATCTCGCGTATTAGTTGGCCACTTTATAACAATTCTTATACTCCTAACAATTCGCGCATTACTTGGACACTCGTTTCAAGACAGACTTCGTTTAACTCGCGTATTACTTGGCCATATATAAAAATTCTTATACTCCTAAGAACTCGCGCATTACTTGGCCACATTACTTTAAGTCAGAGTCCGGAAATCTCGCGTATTAGTTGGCCACTTTATAACAATTCTTATACTCTTTAGAATTCGCGCATTACTTGGCCACTCTTTTCAGGACAGGCTTCGTCTAACTCGCGTATTACGAGGTCACTTATGTATTTATATCATTCATGAGGTCCATTGAACTCGCGCATTACTCGATCACCTTACTTAAAGTCAGAGTTCGGAAATCTCTCGTATTACTTGGCCACTTTAGAAAAATTCTTATACTCCTATGAATTCGCGTATTACTTGGCCACTCTTATCAAGACAGACTTCGTTTAACTCGAGCATTACTTGGCCACTCTTTTCAAGACAGACTTCGTTTATCTCGCGTATTAATTGGCCACCTTACTTATAGTCAGAGTTCGGAAACCTCGCGTATTAGTTGGCCACTTTATAACAATTCTTATACTCCTAAGAATTCGCGCATTACTTGGCCACTCTTTTCAGGACAGGCTTCGTCTAACTCGCATATTACGAGGCCACTTATGTATTTATATCAGTCATGAGTTCCATTCAACTCGCGCATTACTTGATCACCTTACTAAAAGTCAGAGTCCGGAAATCTCGCGTATTACTTGGCCACCTTACTTAAAGGCAGAGTCCGAAAATCTCGCGTATTAGTTGGCCACTTTATAACAATTCTTATACTCCTAACAATTCGCGCATAGCTTGGCCACTCTTTTCAAGACAGACTTCGCTTAACTCGCGTATTACTTGGCCCCTTATAAAAATTCTTACACTCCTAAGAATTCGCGCATTACTTGGCCACTTTACTTTAAGTCAGAGTTCGGAAATCTCGCGTATTACTTGGCCACTTGATAAAAATTCTAATACTCCTAAGAATTCGCGCATTACTTGGCCACTCTTTTCAAGACAGGCTTCGTCTAACTCGCGTGTTACGAGGCCACTTATGTATTTATATCAGTCATGAGTTCCATTGAACTCGCGCATTACTTGATCACCTTAATAAAAGTCAGAGTCCGGAAATCTCGAGTATTACTTGGCCAGTTTAGAAAAATTCTTATACTCCTATGAATTCGCGTATTACTTGGACACTCTTTTCAAGACAGACTTCGTTTATCTCGCGCATTACTTGGCCACTTATAAAAATTCTATTACTCCTAAGAATTCGCGCATTACTTGGCCACTCTTTTCAGGACAGGCTTCGTCTAACTCGCGTATTACGAGGCCACTTATGTATTTATATCAGCATGAGTTCCATTGAACTCGCGCATTACTTGGCCACACTTTTCAAGACAGACTTTGTTTATCTCGCGTATTACTTGGCCACCTTACTTAAAGTCAGAGTTCGGAAATCTCGCGTATTAGTTGGCCACTTTATAACAATTCTTATACTCCTAAGAATTCGCGCATTACTTGGCCACTCTTTTCAGGACAGGCTTCGTCTAACTCGCGTATTACTTGGCCACTTATAAAAATTCTTATACTCCTAAGAACTCGCGCATTACTTGGCCAATTTACTTTAAGTCAGAGTCCGGAAATCTCGCGTATTAGTTGGCCACTTTATAACAATTCTTATACTCCTAAGAATTCGCGCATTACTTGGCCACTCTTTTCAGGACAGGCTTCGTCTAACTCGCGTATTACGAGGCCACTTATAAAAATTCTTATACTCCTAAGAATTCGCGCATTACTTGGCCACTCTTTTCAGGACAGGCTTCGTCTAACTCGCGTATTACGAGGCCACTTATGTATTTATATCAGTCATGAGTTCCATTTATCTCGCGCATTACTTGATCACCTTACTACAAGTCAGAGACCGGAAATCTCGCGTATTGCTTGGCCACTTTAGAAAAATTCTTATACTCCTATGAATTCGCGTATTACTTGGCCACTTTTTTCAAGACAGACTTCGCTTAACTCGCGTATTACTTGGCCACTTTAGAAAAATTCTTACACTCCTAAGAACTCGCGCATTACTTGGCCACTTTACTTTAAGTCAGAGTCCGGAAATCTCGCGCATTACTTGGCCACTTTACTTTAAGTCAGTGTCCGGAAATCTTACGTATTACTTGGCCACTTGATAAAAATTCTAATACTCCTAAGAATTCGCGCATTACTTGGCCACTCTTTTCAGGACAGACTTCGCTTAACTCGCGTATTACTTGGCCACCTTACTTTAAGTCCGAGTCCGGAAATCTCGCGTATTAGTTGGCCACTTTATAACAATTCTTATACTCCTAAGAATTCGCGCATTACTTGGCCACTCTTTTCAGGACAGGCTTCGTCTAACTCGCGTGTTACGAGGCCACTTATGTGTTTATATCAGTCATGAGGTCCATTGAACTCGCGCATAACTTGATCACCTTACTTAAAGTCAGAGTCCGAAAATCTCGCGTATTAGTGGGCCACTTTATAACAATTCTTATACTCCTAACAATTCGCGCATTACTTGGACACTCGTTTCAAGACAGACTTCGTTTAACTCGCGTATTACTTGGCCACTTATAAAAATTCTTATACTCCTAAGAACTCGCGCATTACTTGGCCACTTTACTTTAAGTCAGAGTCCGGAAATCTCGCGTATTAGTTGGCCACTTTATAACAATTCTTATACTCCTTAGAATTCGCGCATTACTTGGCCACTCTTTTCAGGACAGGCTTCGTCTAACTCGCGTATTACGAGGCCACTTATAAAAATTCTTATACTCCTAAGAATTCGCGCATTACTTGGCCACTCTTTTCAGGACAGGCTTCGTCTAACTCGCGTATTACGAGGCCACTTATGTATTTATATCAGTCATGAGTTCCATTGAACTCGCGCATTACTTGATCACCTTACTAAAAGTCAGAGTCCGGAAATCTCGCGTATTGCTTGGCCACTTTAGAAAAATTCTTATACTTCTATGAATTCGCGTATTACTTGGCCACTCTTTTCAAGACAGACTTTGTTTAACTCGCGTATGACGTGGCCCCTTTTTAATATTCTTTCACTACTCAGAACTCGCGCATTACTTGGCCACTTTACTTTAAGTCAGAGTCTGGATATCTCGCGCATTACTTGGCCACTTTACTTTAAGTCAGAGTCCGGAAATCTCACGTATTACTTGGCCACTTGATAAAAATTCTAATACTCCTAAGAATTCGCGCATTACTTGGCCACTCTTTTCAGGACAGGCTTCGTCTAACTCGCGTATTACTTGGCCACTTTTAAAAATTCTTATACTCCTAAGAACTCGCGCATTACTTGGCCACTTTACTTTAAGTCAGAGTCCGGAATTCTCGCGTATTAGTTGGCCACTTTATAACAATTCTTATACTCCTAAGAATTCGCGCATTACTTGGCCACTCTTTTCAGGACAGGCTTCGTCTAACTCGCATATTACGAGGCCACTTATGTATTTATATCAGTCATGAGTTCCATTGAACTCGCGCATTACTTGATCACCTTACTAAACGTCAGAGTCCGGAAATCTCGCGTATTACTTGGCCACCTTACTTAAAGTCAGAGTCCGAAAATCTCGCGTATTAGTTGGCCACTTTATAACAATTCTTATACTCCTAACAATTCGCGCATAGCTTGGCCACTCTTTTCAATACAGACTTATATTAACTCGTGTATTAATTGGCCCCTTATAACAATTCTTACACTCCTAAGAACTCGCGCATTACTTGGCCACTTTACTTTAAGTCAGAGTCCGGAAATCTCGCTTATTAGTTGGCCACTTTATATCAATTCTTATACTCCTAAGAATTCGCGCATTACTTGGCCACTCTTTTCAGGACAGGCTTCGTCTAACTCGCATATTACGAGGACACTTATGTATTTATATCAGTCATGAGGTGCATTGAACTCGCGCATTACTTGATCACCTTACTAAAAGTCAGAGTCCGGATATCTCGCGTATTACTTGGCCACTTTAGAAAAATTCTTATACTCCTCCGAATTCGCGTATTACTTGGCCACTCTTTTCAAGACAGACTTTGTTTAACTCGCGCATTACTTGGCCACTCTTTTCAAGACAGACTTCGTTTATCTCGCGTATTAATTGGCAACCTTAATTAAAGTAAGAGTTCGGAAATCTCGCGTATTAGTTGGCCAATTTATAACAATTCTTATACTCCTAAGAATTCGCGCATTACTTGGCCACTCTTTTCAGGACAGGCTTCGTCTAACTCGCATATTACGAGGACACTTATGTATTTATATCAGTCATGAGGTGCATTGAACTCGCGCATTACTTGATCACCTTACTAAAAGTCAGAGTCCGGAAATCTCGCGTATTACTTGGCCACTCTTTTCAAGACAGACTTTGTTTAACTCGCGTATTACGAGGCCACTCATGTATTTATATCAGTCCTGTGGTCCATTGAACTCGTGCATTACTTGGCCACTCTTTTCAAGACAGACTTCGTTTATCTCGCGTATTACTTGGCCACCTTACTTAAAGTCAGAGTTCGGAAATCTCGCGTATTAGTTGGCCACTTTATAACAATTCTTATACTCCTAAGAATACGCGCATTACTTGGATACTCTTTTCAGGACAGGCTTCGTCTCTCTCTCGTATGACGAGGCCACTCATGTATTTATTTCAGTGAGGAGGTCCTTTGAACTCGCGCATTACTTGTCCACCTTACTAAAAGTCAGAGACCGGAAATCTCGCGTATTGCTTGGCCACTTTAGAAAAATTCTTATACTCCTATGAATTCGCGTATTACTTGGACACTCGTTTCAAGACAGACTTTGTTTAACTCGCGCATTACTTGGCCACTCTTTTCAAGACAGACTTCGTTTATCTCGCGTATTACTTGGCCACCTTAGTTAAAGTCAGAGTTCGGAAATCTCGTGTATTAGTTGGCCACTTTATAACAATTCTTATACTCCTAAGAATTCGCGCATTACTTGTCGACTCTTTTCAGGAAAGGCTTCGTCTAAATCGCGTATTACGAGGCCAGATCTGTATTTATATCAGTCATGAGTTCCATTGAACTCGCGCATTACTTCATCACCTTACTAAAAGTCAGAGTCCGGAAATCTCGCGTATTACTTGGCCACCTTACTTAAAGTCAGAGTCCGGAAATCTCACGTATTAGTTGGCCACTTTATAACAATTCTTATACTCCTAACAATTTTCGCATAACTTGGCCACTCTTTTCAAGACAGACTTCGCTTAACTCGCGTATTACTTGGCCCCTTATAAAAATTCTTACACTCCTCATATCTCGCGCATTACTTGGCCACTTGATAAAAATTCTAATACTCCTAAGAATTCGCGCATTACTTGGCCACTCTTTTCAGGACAGGCTTCGTCTAACTCGCGTATTACTTGGCCACTTATAAAAATTCTTATACTCCTAAGAACTCGCGCATTACTTGGCCACTTTACTTTAAGTCAGAGTCCGGAAATCTCGCGTATTAGTTGGCCACTTTATAACAATTCTTATACTCCTAAGAATTCGCGCATTACTTGGCCACTCTTTTCAGGACAGGCTTCGTCTAACTCGCGTATTACTTGGCCACTTATAAAAATTCTTATACTGCTAAGAACTCGCGCATTACTTGGCCAATTTACTTTAAGTCAGAGTCCGTAAATCTCGCGTATTAGTTGGCCACTTTATAACAATTCTTATACTCCTAAGAATTCGCGCATTACTTGGCCACTCTTTTCAGGACAGGCTTCGTCTAACTCGCGTATTACGAGGCCACTTATAAAAATTCTTATACTCCTAAGAATTCGCGCATTACTTGGCCACTCTTTTCAGGACAGGCTTCGTCTAACTCGCGTATTACGAGGCCACTTATAAAAATTCTTATACTCCTAAGAATTCGCGTATTACTTGGCCACTCTTTTCAAGACAGACTTTGTTTAATTCGCGCATTACTTGGCCACTCTGTTCATGACAGTCTCTGTCTAACTCGCATATTACGAGGACACTTATGTATTTATATCAGTCATGAGGTGCATTGAACTCGCGCATTACTTGATCACCTTACTAAAAGTCAGAGTCCGGATATCTCGCGTATTACTTGGCCACCTTACTAAAAGTCAGAGTCCGAAAATCTCGCGTATTAGTTGGCCACTTTATAACAATTCTTATACTCCTAACAATTCGCGCATAGCTTGGCCACTCTTTTCAAGACAGACTTCGCTTAACTCGCGTATTACTTGGCCCCTTATAAAAATTCTTACACTCCTAAGAACTCGCGCATTACTTGGCCACTTTATTTTAAGTCAGAGTCCGGAAATCTCGCGTATTAGTTGGCCACTTTATAACAATTCTTATACTCCTAAGAATTCGCGCATTACTTGGCCACTCTTTTCAGGACAGGCTTCGTCTAACTCGCATATTACGAGGACACTTATGTATTTATATCAGTCATGAGGTGCATTGAACTCGCGCATTACTTGATCACCTTACTAAAAGTCAGTGTCCGGAAATCTCGCGTATTACTTGGCCACTTTAGAAAAATTCTCATACTCCTCTGAATTCGCGTATTACTTGGCCACTCTTTTCATGACAGGCTTTGTTTAACTCGCGCATTACTTGGCCACTCTTTTCAAGACAGACTTCGTTTATCTCGCGTATTACTTGGCCACCTTACTTATAGTCAGAGTTCGGAAATCTCGCGTATTAGTTGGCCACTTTATAACAATTCTTATACTCCTAAGAATTCGCGCATTACTTGGCCACTCTTTTCAGGACAGGCTTCGTCTAACTCGCGTATTACGAGGCCACTTATGTATTTATATCAGTCATGAGTTCCATTGAACTCGCGCATTACTTCATCACCTTACTAAAAGTCAGAGTCCGGAAATCTCGCGTATTACTTGGCCACCTTACTTAAAGTCAGAGTCCGAAAATCTCGCGTATTAGTTGGCCACTTTATAACAATTCTTATACTCCTAACAATTCGCGCATAACTTGGCCACTCTTTTCAAGACAGACTTCGTTTAACTCGCGTATTACTTGGCCACTTATAAAAATTCTTACACTCCTAAGAACTCGCGCATTACTTGGCCACTTTACTTTAAGTCAGAGTCCGGAAATCTCACGTATTACTTGGCCACTTGATAAAAATTCTAATACTCCTAAGAATTCGCGCATTACTTGGCCACTCTTTTCAAGACAGACTTCGCATAACTCGCGTATTACTTGGCCCCTTATAAAAATTCTTACACTCCTAAGAATTCGCGCATTACTTGGCCACTTTACTTTAAGTCAGAGTCCGGAAATCTCGCGTATTAGTTGGCCACTTTATAACAATTCTTATACTCCTAAGAATTCGCGCATTACTTGGCCACTCTTTTCAGGACAGGCTTCGTCTAACTCGCGTATTACTTGGCCACTTATAAAAATTCTTATACTCCTAAGAACTCGCGCATTACTTGTCCAATTTACTCTAAGTCAGAGTCCGGAAATCTCGCGTATTAGTTGGCCACTTTATAACAATTCTTATACTCCTAAGAATTCGCGCATTACTTGGCCACTCTTTTCAGGACAGGCTTCGTCTAACTCGCGTATTACGAGGCCACTTATGTATTTATATCAGTCATGAGTTCCATTGAACTCGCGCATTACTTCATCACCTTACTAAAAGTCAGAGTCCGGAAATCTCGCGTATTACTTGGCCACCTTACTTAAAGTCAGAGTCCGAAAATCTCGCGTATTAGTTGGCCACTTTATAACAATTCTTATACTCCTAACAATTCGCGCATTACTTGGACACTCGTTTCAAGACAGACTTCGTTTAACTCGCGTATTACTTGGCCCCTTATAAAAATTCTTACACTCCTAAGAACTCGCGCATTACTTGGCCACTTTACTTTAAGTCAGAGTCCGGAAATCTCACGTATTACTTGGCCACTTGATAAAAATTCTAATACTCCTAAGAATTCGCGCATTACTTGGCCACTCTTTTCAGGACAGGCTTCGTCTAACTCGCGTATTACTTGGCCACTTTTAAAAATTCTTATACTCCTAAGAACTCGCGCATTACTTGGCCACTTTACTTTAAGTCAGAGTCCGGAAATCTCGCGTATTAGTTGGCCACTTTATAACAATTCTTATACTCCTTAGAATTCGCGCATTACTTGGCCACTCTTTTCAGGACAGGCTTCGTCTAACTCGCGTATTACTTGGCCACTTATAAAAATTCTTATACTCCTAAGAACTCGCGCATTACTTGGCCAATTTACTTTAAGTCAGAGTCCGGAAATCTCGCGTATTAGTTGGCCACTTTATAACAATTCTTATACTCCTAAGAATTCTCGCATTACTTGGCCACTCTTTTCAGGACAGGCTTCGTCTAACTCGCGTATTACTTGGCCACTTTATAAAAATTCTTATACTCCTAAGAATTCGCGCATTACTTGGCCACTCTTTTCAGGACAGGCTTCGTCTAACTCGCGTATTACGAGGCCACGTATAAAAATTCTTATACTCCTAAGAACTCGCGTATTACTTGGCCACTCTTTTCAAGACAGACTTTGTTTAATTCGCGCATTACTTGGCCACTCTTTTCAGGACAGTCTTCGTCTAACTCGCATATTACGAGGCCACTTATGTATTTATATCAGTCATGAGTTCCATTGAACTCGCGCATTACTTGATCACCTTACTAAAAGTCAGAGTCCGGAAATCTCGCGTATTACTTGGCCACCTTACTTAAAGTCAGAGTCCGAAAATCTCGCGTATTAGTTGGCCACTTTATAACAATTCTTATACTCCTAACAATTCGCGCATAGCTTGGACACTCTTTTCAAGACAGACTTCGCTTAACTCGCGTATTACTTGGCCCCTTATAAAAATTCTTACACTCCTAAGAATTCGCGCATTACTTGGCCACCTTATTTAAAGTCAGAGTCCGGAAATCTCGCGTATTAGTTGGCCACTTTATAACAATTCTTATACTCCTAAGAATTCGCGCATTACTTGGCCATTCTTTTCAGGACAGGCTTCGTCTAACTCGCATATTACGAGGCCACTTATGTATTTATATCAGTCATGAGGTCCATTGAACTCGCGCATTACTTGATCACCTTACTAAAAGTCAGAGTCCGGAAATCTCGCGTATTACTTGGCCACTTTACAAAAATTCTTATACTCCTCTGAATTCGCGTATTACTTGGCCACTCTTTTCAAGACAGACTTTGTTTAACTCGCGCATTACTTGGCCACTCTTTTCAAGACAGACTTCGGTTATCTCGCGTATTACTTGGCCACCTTACTGACAGTCAGAGTCCGGAAATCTCGCGTATTAGTTGGCCACTTTATAACAATTCTTATACTCCTAAGAATTCGCGCATTACTTGGCCACTCTTTTCAGGACAGGCTTCGTCTAACTCGCGTATTACGAGGCCACTTAGGTATTTATATCAGTCCTGTGTTCAATTGAACTCGCGCATTACTTCATCACCTTACTACAAGTCAGAGTCCGGAAATCTCGCGTATTACTTGGCCACCTTACTTAAAGTCAGAGTCCGAAAATCTCGCGTATTAGTTGGCCACTTTATAACAATTCTTATACTCCTAACAATTCGCGCATTACTTGGACACTCTTTTCAAGACAGACTTCGCTTAACTCGCGTATTACTTGGCCCCTTATAAAAATTCTTACACTCCTAAGAACTCGCGCATTACTTGGCCACTTTACTTTAAGTCAGAGTCCGGAAATCTCACGTATTACTTGGCCACTTGATAAAAATTCTAATACTCCTAAGAATTCGCGCATTACTTGGCCACTCTTTTCAGGACAGGCTTCGTCTAACTCGCGTATTACTTGGCCACTTTTAAAAATTCTTATACTCCTAAGAATTCGCGCATTACTTGGCCACTTTACTTTAAGTCAGAGTCCGGAAATCTCGCGTATTAGTTGGCCACTTTATAACAATTCTTATACTCCTAAGAATTCGCGCATTACTTGGCCACTCTTTTCAGGACAGGCTTCGTCTAACTCGCGTATTACTTGGCCACTTTTAAAAATTATTATACTCCTAAGAACTCGCGCATTACTTGGCCAATTTACTTTAAGTCAGAGTCCGGAAATCTCGCGTATTAGTTGGCCACTTTATAACAATTCTTATACTCCTAAGAATTCGCGCATTACTTGGCCACTCTTTTCAGGACAGGCTTCGTCTAACTCGCGTATTACGAGGCCACTTATAAAAATTCTTATACTCCTAAGAATTCGCGCATTACTTGGCCACTCTTTTCAGGACAGGCTTCGTCTAACTCGCGTATTACGAGGCCACTTTTAAAAATTCTTATACTCCTAAGAATTCGCGTATTACTTGGCCACTCTTTTCAAGACAGACTTTGTTTAATTCGCGCATTACTTGGCCACTCTTTTCAGGACAGTCTTCGTCTAACTCGCATATTACGAGGCCACTTATGTATTTATATCAGTCATGAGTTCCATTGAACTCGCGCATTACTTGATCATCTTACTAAAAGTCAGAGTCCGGAAATCTCGCGTATTACTTGGCCACCTTACTTAAAGTCTGAGTCAGAAAATATCTGGTATTAGTTGGCCACTTTATAACAATTCTTATACTCCTAACAATTCGCGCATAGCTTGGCCACTCTTTTCAAGACAGACTTCGCTTAACTCGCGTATTACGAGGCCACTTATGTATTTATATCAGTCATGAGGTCCATTGAACTCGCGCATTACTTGATCACCTTACTAAAAGTCAGAGTCCGGAAATCTCGCGTATTACTTGGCCACCTTACTTAAAGTCTGAGTCCGAAAATCTCGGGTATTAGTTGGCCACTTTATAACAATTCTTATACTCCTAACAATTCGCGCATAGCTTGGCCACTCTTTTCAAGACAGACTTAGTCTAACTCGCGTATTACAAGGCCACTTATGTATTTATATCAGTCATGAGGTCCATTGAACTCGCGCATTACTTGATCACCTTACTTTAAGTCAGAGTCCGGAAATCTCGCGTATTACTTGGCCACCTTACTTAAAGTCAGAGTTCGGAAATCTCGCGTATTACTTGGCCACCTTACTTAAAGTCAGAGTTCGGAAATCTCGCGTATTAGTTGGCCACTTTATAACAATTCTTATACTCCTAAGAATTCGCGCATTACTTGGCCACTCTTTTCAGGACAGACTTCGCTTAACTCGCGTATTACTTGGCCCCTTATAAAAATTCTTACACTCCTAAGAACTCGCGCGTTACTTGGCCACTTTACTTTAAGTCAGAGTCCTGAAATCTCGAGTATTACTTGGCCCATTTAGAAAAATTCTTATACTCCTATGAATTCGCGTATTACTTGGCCACTCTTTTCAAGACAGACTTTGTTTAACTCGCGTATTACGAGGCCACTTATGTATTTATATCTGTCCTGTGGTCCATTGAACTCGCGCATTACTTGGCCACTCTTTTCAATACAGACTTCGTTTATCTCGCGTATTACTTGCCCACCTTACTTAAAGTCAGAGTTCGGAAATCTCGCGTATTAGTTGGCCACTTTATAACAATTCTTATACTCCTAAGAATTCGCGCATTACTTGGCCACTCTTTTCAGGACAGGCTTCGTCTAACTCGCGTATTACGAGGCCACTTATAAAAATTCTTATACTCCTAAGAATTCGCGCATTACTTGGCCACTCTTTTCAGGACAGGCTTCGTCTAACTCGCGTATTACGAGGCCACTTATGTATTTATATCAGTCATGAGTTCCATTGAACTCGCGCATTACTTGATCACCTTACTAAAAGTCAGAGACCGGAAATCTCGCGTATTACTTGGCCACCTTACTTAAAGTCAGAGTCCGAAAATCTCGCGTATTAGTTGGCCACTTTATAACAATTCTTATACTCCTAACAATTCGCGCATAGCTTGGCCACTCTTTTCAAGACAGACTTCGCTTAACTCGCGTATTACTTGGCCCCTTATGAAAATTCTTACACTCCTAAGAACTCGCGCATTGCTTGGCCACTTTACTTTAAGTCAGAGTCCGGAAATCTCGCTTATTAGTTGGCCACTGTATAAAAATACTTATACTCCTTAGAATTCGCGCATTACTTGGCCACTCTTTTTCAGGACAGGCTTCGTCTAACTCGCATATTACGAGGCCACTCATGTATTTATATCAGTCATGTGGTCCATTGAACTCGCGCATTACTCGATCACCATACTAAAAGTCAGAGTCCGGAAATCTCGCGTATTACTTGGCCACTCTTTTCAAGACAGACTTTGTTTAACTCGCGTATTACGAGGCCACTCATGTATTTATATCAGTCCTGTGGTCCATTGAACTCGTGCATTACTTGGCCACTCTTTTCAAGACAGACTTCGTTTATCTCGCGTATTACTTGGCCACCTTACTTATATTCAGAGTGCGGAAATATCGCGTATTAGTTGGCCACTTTATAACAATTCTTATACTCCTAAGAATTCGCGCATTACTTGGACACTCTTTTCAGGACAGGCTTCGTCTATCTCGCGTATTACGAGGCCACTTATGTATTTATATCAGTCATGAGGTCCATTGAACTCGCGCATTACTTGATCACCTTACTAAAATTCAGAGTCCGGAAATCTCGCGTATTACTTGGCCACTTTAGAAAAATTCTTATACTCCTATGAATTCGCGTATTACTTGGCGACTCTTTTCAAGACAGATTTCGTTTAACTCGCGCATTACTTGGCCACTCTTTTCAAGACAGACTTCGTTTATCTCGCGTATTACTTGGCCACCTTACTTAAAGTCAGAGTACGGAAAACTCGCGCATTACTTGGCCACTTTATAACAATTCTTATACTCCTAAGAATTCGCGCATTACTTGGCCACTCTTTTCAGGACAGGCTTCGTCTAACTCGCGTATTACGAGGCCACTTATGTATTTATATCAGTCATGAGGTCCATTGAACTCGCGCATTACTTGATCACCTTACTAAAAGTCAGAGTCTGGAAATCTCGCGTATCACTTGGCCACTTTAGAAAAATTCTTATACTCCTATGAATTCGCGTATTACTTGGACACTCGTTTCAAGACAGACTTTGTTTAACTCGCGTATTACTTGGCCACTCTTTTCAAGACAGACTTCGTTTATCTCGCGTATTACTTGGCCACCTTACTTATAGTCAGAGTTCGGAAATCTCCCGTATTAGTTGGCCACTTTATAACAATTCTTATACTCCTAAGAATTCGCGCATTACTTGGCCACTCTTTTTCAGGACAGGCTTCGTCTAACTCGCGTATTACGAGGCCACTTATGTATTTATATCAGTCATGAGGTCCATTGAACTCGCGCATTACTTGATCACCTTACTAAAAGTCAGAGTCCGGAAATCTCGCGTATTACATGGCCACCTTACTTAAAGTCAGAGTCCGGAAATCTCACGTATTAGTTGGCCACTTTATAACAATTCTTATACTCCTAACAATTTTCGCATAACTTGGCCACTCTTTTCAAGACAGACTTCGCTTAACTCGCGTATTACTTGGCCCCATATAAAAATTCTTACACTCCTAAGAACTCGCGCATTACTTGGCCACTTTACTTTAAGTCAGAGTCCGGAAATCTCGAGTATTACTTGGCCACTTTAGAAAAATTCTTATACTCCTATGAATTCGCGTATTACTTGGCCACTCTTTTCAAGACAGACTTTGTTTAACTCGCGTATTACGAGGCCACTTATGTATTTATATCAGTCCTGTGGTCCATTGAACTCGCGCATTACTTGGCCACACTTATCAAGACAGACTTCGTTTATCTCGCGTATTACTTGTCCACCTTACTTAAAGTCAGAGTTCGGAAATGTCGCGTATTACTTGGCCACCTTACTTAAATTCAGAGTCCGAAAATCTCGCGTATTAGTTGGCCACTTTATAACAATTCTTATACTCCTAACAATTCGCGCATAGCTTGGCCACTCTTTTCAAGACAGACTTCGCTTAACTCGCGTATTACTTGGCCCCTTATAAAAACTCTTACACTCCTAAGAACTCGCGCATTACTTGGCCACTTTACTTTAAGTCAGAGTCCGGAAATCTCGAGTATTACTTGGCCACTTTAGAAAAATTCTTATACTCCTATGAATTCGCGTATTACTTGGCCACTCTTTTCAAGACAGACTTTGTTTAACTCGCGTATTACGAGGCCACTTATGTATTTATATCAGTCCTGTGGTCCATTGAACTCGCGCATTACTTGGCCACTCTTTTCAATACAGACTTCGTTTATCTCGCGTATTACTTGGCCACCTTACTTAAAGTCAGAGTTCGGAAATCTCGCGTATTACTTGGCCACCTTACTTAAAGTCAGAGTCCGAAAATCTCGCGTATTAGTTGGCCACTTTATAACAATTCTTATACTCCTAACAATTCGCGCATAGCTTGGCCACTCTTTTCAAGACAGACTTCGCTTAACTCGCGTATTACTTGGCCCCTTATAAAAATTCTTTACACTCCTAAGAACTCGCGCGTTACTTGGCCACTTTACTTTAAGTCAGAGTCCGGAAATCTCGAGTATTACTTGGCCACTTTAGAAAAATTCTTATACTCCTATGAATTCGCGTATTACTTGGCCACTCTTTTCAAGACAGACTTTGTTTAACTCGCGTATTACGAGGCCACTTATGTATTTATATCAGTCCTGTGGTCCATTGAACTCGCGCATTACTTGGCCACTCTTTTCAAGACAGACTTCGTTTATCTCGCGTATTACTTGGCCACCTTACTTATAGTTAGAGTTCGGAAATCTCGCGTATTAGTTGGCCACTTTATAACAATTCTTATACTCCTAAGAATTCGCGCATTACTTGGCCACTCTTTTCAGGACAGGCTTCGTCTTACTCGCGTATTACGAGGCTACTTATAAAAATTCTTATACTCCTAAGAATTCGCGCATTACTTGGCCACTCTTTTCAGGACAGGCTTCGTCTAACTCGCGTATTACGAGGCCACTTATGTATTTATATCAGTCATGAGGTCCATTGAACTCGCGCATTACTTGAACACCTTACTTAAAGTCAGATTCCGGAAATCTCGCGTATTACTTGGCCCCTTATAAGAATTCTTATACTCCTAAGAACTTGCGCATTACTTGGCCACCTTACTTAAAGTCAGAGTCCGGAAATCTCGCGTATTACTTGGCCACATTATAACAATTCTTATACTCCTTAGAATTCGCGCATTACTTGGCAACTCTTTTCAGGACAGGCTTCGTCTAACTCGCGTATTACGAGGCCAATTATGTATTTATATCATTCATGAGGTCCATTGAACTCGCGCATTACTTGGCCACTCTTTTCAAGACAGACTTCGTTTATCTCGCGTATTACTTGGCCACCTTACTTATAGTCAGAGTTCGGAAATCTCGCGTATTAGTTGGCCACTTTATAACAATTCTTATACTCCTAAGAATTCGCGCATTACTTGGCTACTCTTTTTCAGGACAGGCTTCGTCTAACTCGCGTATTACGAGGCCACTTATGTATTTATATCAGCAATGAGGTCCATTGAACTCGCGCATAACTTGATCACCTTACTTAAAGTCAGAGTCCGGAAATCTCGAGTATTACTTGGCCAGTTTAGAAAAATTCTTATACTCCTATGAATTCGCGTATTACTTGGACACTCTTTTCAAGACAGACTTCGTTTAACTCGCGTATTACTTGGCCACTTATAAAAATTCTTATACTCCTAAGAATTCGCGCATTACTTGGCCACTCTTTTCAGGACAGGCTTCGTCTAACTCGCGTATTACGAGGCTACTGATGCATTTATATCAGCATGAGTTCCATTGAACTCGCGCATTACTTGGCCACTCTTTTCAAGACAGACTTCGTTTATCTCGCGTATTACTTGGCCACTTTACTTTAAGTCAGAGTCCGGAAATCTCACGTATTACTTGGCCACTTGATAAAAATTCTAATACTCCTAAGAATTCGCGCATTACTTGGCCACTCTTTTCAGGACAGACTTCGTCTAACTCGCGTATTACTTGGCCACTTTTAAAAATTCTAATACTCCTAAGAATTCGCGCATTACTTGGCCACTTTACTTTAAGTCAGAGTCCGGAAATCTCGCGTATTAGTTGGCCACTTTATAACAATTCTTATACTCCTAAGAATTCGCGCATTACTTGGCCACTCTTTTCAGGACAGGCTTCGTCTAACTCGCGTATTACTTGGCCACTTCTAAAAATTCTTATACTCCTAAGAACTCGCGCCTTACTTGGCCAATTTACTTTAAGTCAGAGTCCGGAAATCTCGCGTATTAGTTGGCCACTTTATAACAATTCTTATACTCCTAAGAATTCGCGCATTACTTGGCCACTCTTTTCAGGACAGGCTTCGTCTAACTCGCGTATTACGAGGCCACTTATAAAAATTCTTATACTCCTAAGAATTCGCGCATTACTTGGCCACTCTTTTCAGGACAGGCTTCGTCTAACTCGCGTATTACGAGGCCACTTATAAAAATTCTTATACTCCTAAGAATTCGCGTATTACTTGGCCACTCTTTTCAAGACAGACTTTGTTTAATTCGCGCATTACTTGGCCACTCTTTTCAGGAGAGTCTTCTACTATCTCGCGTATATTACGAGGCCACTTATGTATTTATATCAGTCATGAGTTCCATTGAACTCGCGCATTACTTGATCACCTTACTAAAAGTCAGAGTCCGGAAATCTCGCGTATTACTTGGCCACCTTACTTAAAGTCTGAGTCCGAAAATCTCGCGTATTAGTTGGCTACTTTATAACAATTCTTATAATCCTAACAATTCGCGCATAGCTTGGCCACTCTTTTCAAGACAGACTTCGCTTAACTCGCGTATTACTTGGCCCCTTATAAAAATTCTTACACTCCTAAGAACTCGCGCATTACTTGGCCACTTTATTTTAAGTCAGAGTCCGGAAATCTCGCGTATTAGTTGGCCACTTCATAACAATTCTTATACTCCTAAGAATTCGCGCATCACTTGGCCACTCTTTTCAGGACAGGCTTCGTCTAACTCGCATATTACGAGGACACTTATGTATTTATATCAGTCATGAGGTGCATTGAACTCGCGCATTACTTGTTCACCTTACTATAAGTCAGAGTCCGGAAATCTCGCGTATTACTTGGCCACTTTAGAAAAATTCTTATACTCCTCTGAATCCGCGTATTACTTGGCCACTCTTTTCAAGACAGACTTTGTTTAACTCGCGCATTACTTGGCCACTCTGTTCAAGACAGTCTTCTTTTATCTCGCGTATTAATTGGCCAGCTTTCTTTACGTCAGAGTTCGGAAATCTCGCGTATTAGTTGGCCACTTTATAACAATTCTTATACTCATAAGAATTCGCGCATTACTTGGCCACTCTTTTCAGGACAGGCTTCGTCTAACTCGCATATTACGAGGACACTTATGTATTTATATCAGTCATGAGGTGCATTGAACTCGCGCATTACTTGATCACCTTACTAAAAGTCAGAGTCCGGAAATCTCGCGTATTACTTGGCCACTCTTTTCAAGACAGACTTTGTTTAACTCGCGTATTACGAGGCCACTCATGTATTTATATCAGTCCTGTGGTCCATTGAACTCGTGCATTACTTGGCCACTCTTTTCAAGACAGACTTCGTTTATCTCGCGTATTACTTGGCCACCTTACTTATAGTCAGAGTTCGGAAATCTCGCGTATTAGTTGGCCACTTTATAACAATTCTTATACTCCTAAGAATTCGCGCATTACTTGGACACTCTTTTCAGGACAGGCTTCGTCTAACTCGCGTATTACGAGGCCACTTATGTATTTATATCAGTCATGAGTCCCATTGAACTCGCGCATTACTTGATCACCTTACTAAAAGTCAGAGTCCGGAAATCTCGCGTATTGCTTGGCCACTTTAGAAAAATTCTTATACTCCTATGAATTCGCGTATTACTTGGCCACTCTTTTCAAGACAGACTTTGTTTAACTCGCGCATTACTTGGCCACTCTTTTCAAGACATACTTCGTTTATCTCGCGTATTACTTGGCCACCTTACTTAAAGTCAGTGTTCGGAAATCTCGCGTATTAGTTGGCCACTTTATAACAATTCTTATACTCCTAAGAATTCGCGCATTACTTGGCCACTCTTTTCAGGACAGGCTTCGTCTAACTCGCGTATTACGAGGCCACTTATGTATTTATATCAGTCATGAGGTCCATTGAACTCGCGCATTACTTGATCACCTTACTAAAAGTCAGAGTCTGGAAATCTCGCGTATCACTTGGCCACTTTAGAAAAATTCTTATACTCCTATGAATTCGCGTATTACTTGGACACTCGTTTCAAGACAGACTTTGTTTAACTCGCGTATTACGAGGCCACTTATGTATTTATATCAGTCCTGTGGTCCATTGAACTCGCGCGTTACTTGGCCACTCTTTTCAGGACAGGCTTCGTCTAACTCGCGTATTACGAGGCCACTTATGTATTTATATCAGTCATGAGGTGCATTGAACTCGCGCATTACTTGATCACCTTACTAAAAGTCAGAGTCCGGAAATCTCGCGTATTACATGGCCACCTTACTTAAAGTCAGAGTCCGGAAATCTCACGTATTAGTTGGCCACTTTATAACAATTCTTATACTCCTAACAATTTTCGCATAACTTGGCCACTCTTTTCAAGACAGACTTCGCTTAACTCGCGTATTACTTGGCCCCATATAAAAATTCTTACACTCCTAAGAACTCGCGTATTACTTGGCCACTTTACTTTAAGTCAGAGTCCGGAAATCTCGAGTATTACTTGGCCACTTTAGAAAAATTCTTATACTCCTATGAATTCGCGTATTACTTGGCCACTCTTTTCAAGACAGACTTTGTTTAACTCGCGTATTACGAGGCCACTTATGTATTTATATCAGTCCTGTGATCCAATGAACTCGCGCATTACTTGGCCACTCTTTTCAAGACAGACTTCGTTTATCTCGCGTATTACTTGGCCACCTTACTTAAACTCAGAGGTCTGAAAACTAGACTATTACTTGGCCACCTTACATAAATTCAGAGTCAGAAAATCTCGCGTATTAGTTGGCCACTTTATAACAATTCTTATACTCCTAACAATTCGCGCATAGCTTGGCCACTCTTTTCAAGACAGACTTCGCTTAACTCGCGTATTACTTGGCCCCTTATAAAAACTCTTACACTCCTAAGAACTCGCGCATTACTTGGCCACTTTACTTTAAGTCAGAGTCCGGAAATCTCGAGTATTACTTGGCCACTTTAGAAAAATTCTTATACTCCTATGAATTCGCGTATTACTTGGCCACTCTTTTCAAGACAGACTTTGTTTAACTCGCGTATTACGAGGCCACTTATGTATTTATATCAGTCCTGTGGTCCATTGAACTCGCGCATTACTTGTGCACTCTTTTCAATACAGACTTCGTTTATCTCGCGTATTACTTGGCCACCTTACTTAAAGTCAGAGTTCGGAAATCTCGCGTATTACTTGGCCACCTTACTTAAAGTCAGAGTCCGAAAATCTCGCGTATTAGTTGGCCACTTTATAACAATTCTTATACTCCTAACAATTCGCGCATAGCTTGGCCACTCTTTTCAAGACAGACTTCGCTTAACTCGCGTATTACTTGGCCCCTTATAAAAATTCTTACACTCCTAAGAACTCGCGCGTTACTTGGCCACTTTACTTTAAGTCAGAGTCCGGAAATCTCGAGTATTACTTGGCCACTTTAGAAAAATTCTTATACTCCTATGAATTCGCGTATTACTTGGCCACTCTTTTCAAGACAGACTTTGTTTAACTCGCGTATTACGAGGCCACTTATGTATTTATATCAGTCCTTTGGTCCATTGAACTCGCGCATTACTTGGCCACTCTTTTCAAGACAGACTTCGTTTATCTCGCGTATTACTTGGCCACCTTACTTATAGTTAGAGTTCGGAAATCTCGCGTATTAGTTGGCCACTTTATAACAATTCTTATACTCCTAAGAATTCGCGCATTACTTGGCCACTCTTTTCAGGACAGGCTTCGTCTTACTCGCGTATTACGAGGCCACTTATAAAAATTCTTATACTCCTATGAATTCGCGCATTACTTGGCCACTCTTTTCAGGACAGGCTTCGTCTAACTCGCGTATTACGAGGCCACTTATGTATTTATATCAGTCATGAGGTGCATTGAACTCGCGCATTACTTGATCACCTTACTAAAAGTCAGAGTCCGGAAATCTCGCGTATTACTTGGCCACCTTACTTAAAGTCTGAGTCCGAAAATCTCGGGTATTAGTTGGCCACTTTATAACAATTCTTATACTCCTAACAATTCGCGCATAGCTTGGCCACTCTTTTCAAGACAGACTTCGCTTAACTCGCGTATTACTTGGCCCCTTATGAAAATTCTTACACTCCTAAGAACTCGCGCATTGCTTGGCCACTTTACTTTAAGTCAGAGTCCTGAAATCTCGCGTATTAGTTGGCCACTTTATAACAATTCTTATACTCCTTAGAATTCGCGCATTTCTTGGCCACTCTGTTCAGGACAGGCTTCGTCTAACTCGCTTATTACGAGGCCACTTATGTATTTATATCATTCATGAGGTCCATTGAACTCGCGCATTACTTGGCCACTCTTTTCAAGACAGACTTCGTTTATCTCGCGTATTACTTGGCCACCTTACTTAAAGTCAGAGTTCGGAAATCTCGCGTATTAGTTGGCCACTTTATAACAATTCTTATACTCCTAAGAATTCGCGCATTACTTGGCCACTCTTTTCAGGACAGGCTTCGTCTAACTCGCGTATTACGAGGCCACTTATGTATTTATATCAGCAATGAGGTCCATTGAACTCGCGCATAACTTGATCACCTTACTTAAAGTCAGAGTCCGGAAATCTCGAGTATTACTTGGCCAGTTTAGAAAATTCTTATACTCCTATGAATTCGCGTATTACTTGGACACTCTTTTCAAGACAGACTTCGTTTAACTCGCGCATTACTTGGCCACTTATAAAAATTCTTATACTCCTAAGAATTCGCGCATTACTTGGCCACTCTTTTCAGGACAGGCTTCGTCTAACTCGCGTATTACGAGGCTACTTATAAAAATTCTTATACTCCTAAGAATTCGCGCATTACTTGGCCACTCTTTTCAGGACAGGCTTCGTCTAACTCGCGTATTACGAGGCCACTTTTAAAAATTCTTATACTCCTAAGAACTCGCGCATTACTTGGCCACTTTACTTTAAGTCAGAGTCCGGAAATCTCGCGTATTAGTTGGCCACTTTATAACAATTCTTATACTCCTAAGAATTCGCGCATTACTTGGCCACTCTTTTCAGGACAGGCTTCGTCTATCTCGCGTATTACGAGGCCACTTATGTATTTATATCAGTCCTGTGGTCCATTGAACTCGCGCATAATTTGATCACCTTACTTAAAGTCAGAGTCCGAAAATCTCGCGTATTAGTTGGCCACTTTATAACAATTCTTATACTCCTAACAATTCGCGGATGACTTGCACACTAATTTCAAGACAGACAACGATTAACTCGCGTATTACTTGGCCACTTATAAAAATTCCTATACTCCTAAGAACTCGCGCATTACTTGGCCACTTTACTTTAAGTCAGAGTCCGGAAATCTCGCGTATTAGTTGGCCACTTTATAACAATTCTTATACTCCTTAGAATTCGCGCATTACTTGGCCACTCTTTTCAGGACAGGCTTCGTCTAACTCGCGTATTACGAGGCCACTTATAAAAATTCTTATACTCCTAAGAATTCGCGCATTACTTGGCCACTCTTTTCAGGACAGGCTTCGTCTAACTCGCGTATTACGAGGCCACTTATGTATTTATATCAGTCATGAGTTCCATTGAACTCGCGCATTACTTGATCACCTTACTAAAAGTCAGAGACCGGAAATCTCGCGTATTGCTTGGCCACTTTAGAAAAATTCTTATACTCCTATGAATTCGCGTATTACTTGGCCACTCTTTTCAAGACAGACTTCGCTTAACTCGCGTATTACTTGGCCCCTTATAAAAATTCTTACACTCCTAAGAACTCGCGCATTACTTGGCCACTTTACTTAAAGTCAGAGTCCGGAAATCTCGCGCATTACTTGGCCACTTTACTTTAAGTCAGAGTCCGGAAATCTAACGTATTACTTGGCCACTTGATAAAAATTCTAATACTCCTAAGAATTCGCGCATTACTTGGCCACTCTTTTCAAGACAGGCTTCGTCTAACTCGCGTATTACGAGGCCACTTATGTATTTATATCAGTCATGAGGTGCATTGAACTCGCGCATTACTTGGCCACTTTTTTCAAGACAGACTTCGTTTATCTCGCGTATTACTTGGCCACCTTACTTATAGTCAGAGTTCGGAAATCTCGCGTATTAGTTGGCCACTTTATAACAATTCTTATACTCCTAAGAATTCGCGCATTACTTGGACACTCTTTTCAGGACAGGCTTCGTCTATCTCGCGTATTACGAGGCCACTTATGTATTTATATCAGTCATGAGTTCCATTGAACTCGCGCATTACTTGATCACCTTACTAAAAGTCAGAGACCGGAAATCTCGCGTATTGCTTGGCCACTTTAGAAAAATTCTTATACTCCTATGAATTCGCGCATTACTTGGCCACTCTTTTCAGGACAGGCTTCGTCTAACTCGCGTATTACGAGGCCACTCTTTTCAAGACAGGCTTCGTCTAACTCGCGTATTACGAGGCCACTTATGTATTTATATCAGTCATGAGGTCCATTGAACTCGCGCATTACCTGATCACCTTACTAAAAGTCAGAGTCCGGAAATCTCGCGTATTAGTTGGCCACTTTATAACAATTCTTATACTCCTAAGAATTCGCGCATTACTTGGCCACTCTTTTCAGGACAGGCTTCGTCTAACTCGCGTATTACGAGGCCACTTATAAAAATTCTTATACTCCTAAGAATTCGCGCATTACTTGGCCACTCTTTTCAGGACAGGCTTCGTCTAACTCGCGTATTACGAGGCCACTTATGTATTTATATCAGTCATGAGTTCCATTGAACTCGCGCATTACTTGATCACCTTACTAAAAGTCAGAGTCCGGAAATCTCGCGTATTGCTTGGCCACTTTAGAAAAATTCTTATACTCCTATGAATTCGCGTATTACTTGGCCACTCTTTTCAAGACAGACTTCGCTTAACTCGCGTATTACTTGGCCCCTTACAAAAATTCTTACACTCCTAAGAACTCGCGCATTACTTGGCCACTTTACTTTAAGTCAGAGTCCTTAAATCTCGCGCATTACTTGGCCACTTTACTTTAAGTCAGAGTCCGGAAATCTCACGTATTACTTGGCCACTTGATAAAAATTCTAATACTCCTAAGAATTCGCGCATTACTTGGCCACTCTTTTCAGGACAGGCTTCGTCTAACTCGCGTATTACTTGGCCACTTTTTAAAATTCTTATACTCCTAAGAACTCGCGCATTACTTGGCCACTTTTCTTTAAGTCAGAGTCCGGAAATCTCGCGTATTAGTTGGCCACTTTATAACAATTCTTATACTCCTAAGAATTCGCGCATTACTTGGCCACTCTTTTCAGGACAGGCTTCGTCTATCTCGCGTATTACGAGGCCACTTATGTATTTATATCAGTCCTGTGGTCCATTGAACTCGCGCATTACTTGATCACCTTACTTAAAGTCAGAGTCCGAAAATCTCGCGTATTAGTTGGCCACTTTATAACAATTCTTATACTCCTAACAATTCGCGGATTACTTGGACACTCGTTTCAAGACAGACTTCGTTTAACTCGCGTATTACTTGGCCACTTATAAAAATTCTTATACTCCTAAGAACTCGCGCATTACTTGGCCACTTTACTTTAAGTCAGAGTCCGGAAATCTCGCGTATTAGTTGGCCACTTTATAACAATTCTTATACTCCTTAGAATTCGCGCATTACTTGGCCACTCTTTTCAGGACAGGCTTCGTCTAACTCGCGTATTACGAGGCCACTTATAAAAATTCTTATACTCCTAAGAATTCGCGCATTACTTGGCCACTCTTTTCAGGACAGGCTTCGTCTAACTCGCGTATTACGAGGCCACTTATGTATTTATATCAGTCATGAGTTCCATTGAACTCGCGCATTACTTGATCACCTTACTAAAAGTCAGAGACCGGAAATCTCGCGTATTGCTTGGCCACTTTAGAAAAATTCTTATACTCCTATGAATTCGCGTATTACTTGGCCACTTTTTTCAAGACAGACTTCGCTTAACTCGCGTATTACTTGGCCCATTATAAAAATTCTTACACTCCTAAGAACTCGCGCATTACTTGGCCACTTTACTTTAAGTCAGAGTCCGGAAATCTCGCGCATTACTTGGCCACTTTACTTTAAGGCAGATTCCGGAAATCTCACGTATTACTTTGCCCCTTCAGAAAAATTCTTATACTCCTAAGAATTCGCGCATTACTTGGCCACTCTTTTCAGGACAGGCTTCGTCTAACTCGCATATTACTTGGCCACTTATGTATTTATATCAGTCATGAGGTCCATTGAACTCGCGCATTACTTGATCACCATACTAAAAGTCAGAGTCCGGAAATCTCGCGTATTACTTGGCCACTCTTTTCAAGACAGACTTTGTTTAACTCGCGTATTACGAGGCCACTCATGTATTTATATCAGTCCTGTGGTCCATTGAACTCGTGCATTACTTGGACACTATTATCAAGACAGACTTCGTTTATCTCGCGTATTACTTGGCCACCTTACTTTAAGTCAGAGTTCGGTAATCTCGCGTATTAGTTGGCCACTTTATAACAATTCTTATACTCCTAAGAATTCGCGCATTACTTGGCCACTCTTTTCAGGACAGGCTTCGTCTATCTCGCGTATTACGAGGCCACTTATGTATTTATATCAGTCATGAGGTCCATTGAACTCGCGCATTACTTGATCACCTTACTAAAATTCAGAGTCCGGAAATCTCGCGTATTACTTGGCCACTTTAGAAAAATTCTTATACTCCTATGAATTCGCGTATTACTTGGCCACTCTTTTCAGGACAGGCTTCGTCTAACTCGCGTATTACGAGGCCACTCTTTTCAAGACAGGCTTCGTCTAACTCGCGTATTACGAGGCCACTTATGTATTTATATCAGTCATGAGGTCCATTGAACTCGCGCATTACTTGATCACCTTACTAAAAGTCAGAGTCTGGAAATCTCGCGTATTACTTGGCCACTTTAGAAAAATTCTTATACTCCTATGAATTCGCGTATTACTTGGCCACACTTTTCAAGACAGACTTTGTTTAACTCGCGTATTACGAGGCCACTCATGTATTTATATCAGTCCTGTGGTCCATTGAACTCGTGCATTACTTGGCCACTCTTTTCAGGACAGGCTTCGTCTAACTCATGTATTACGAGGCCACTTATGTATTTATATCAGTCATGAGGTCCATTGAACTCGCGCATTACTTGATCACCTTACTACAAGTCAGAGTACGGAAATCTCGCGTATTACTTGGCCACCTTACTTAAAGTCAGAGTCTGGAAATCTCGCGTATTACTTGGCCACTTTAGAAAATTCTTATACTCCTAACAATTTGCGCATAACTTGGCCACACTTTTCAAGAAAGACTTTGTTTAACTCGCGTATTACGAGGCCACTCATGTATTTATATCAGTCCTGTGGTCCATTGAACTCGTACATTACTTGGCCACTCTTTTCAGGACAGGCTTCGTCTAACTCGCGTATTACGAGGCCACTTATGTATTTATATCAGTAATGATGTGCCTGGACCTCGCGCATTACTTGATCACCATACTAGAAGTCAGAGTACGGAAATCTCGCGTATTACTTGGCCACCTTACTTAAAGTCAGAGTCCGAAAATCTCGCGTATTAGTTGGCCACTTTATAACAATTCTAATACTCCTAACAATTTGCGCATAACTTGGCCAATCTTTTCAAGACAGACTTCGCTTAACTCGCGTATTACTTGGCCCCATATAAAAATTCTTACACTCCTAAGAACTCGCGCATTACTTGGCCACTTTACTTTTAGTCAGAGTCCGGAAATCTCGAGGATTACTTGGCCACTTTAGAAAAATTCTTATACTCCTATGAATTCGCGTATTACTTGGCCACTCTTTTCAAGACAGACTTTGTTTAACTCGCGTATTACGAGGCCACTTATGTATTTATATCTGTCCTGTGGTCCATTGAACTCGCGCATTACTTGGCCACTCTTTTCAATACAGACTTCGTTTATCTCGCGTATTACTTGCCCACCTTACTTAAAGTCAGAGTTCGGAAATGTCGCGTATTACTTGGCCACCTTACTTAAAGTCAGAGTCCGAAAATCTCGCGTATTAGTTGGCCACTTTATAACAATTCTTATACTCCTAACAATTCGCGCATAGCTTGGCCCCATATAAAAATTCTTACACTCCTAAGAACTCGCGCATTACTTGGCCACTTTACTTTAAGTCAGAGTCCGGAAATCTCGAGTATTACTTGGCCACTTTATAACAATTCTTATACTCCTAAGAATTCGCGCATTACTTGGCCACTCTTTTCAGGACAGGCTTCGTCTAACTCGCGTATTACGAGGCCACTTATAAAAATTCTTATACTCCTAAGAATTCGCGCATTACTTGGCCACTCTTTTCAGGACAGGCTTCGTCTAACTCGCGTATTACGAGGCCACTTATGTATTTATATCAGTCATGAGTTCCATTGAACTCGCGCATTACTTGATCACCTTACTAAAAGTCAGAGTCCGGAAATCTCGCGTATTACTTGGCCACCTTACTTAAAGTCAGAGTCCGAAAATCTCGCGTATTAGTTGGCCACTTTATAACAATTCTTATACTCCTAACAATTCGCGCATAGCTTGGCCACTCTTTTCAAGACAGACTTCGCTTAACTCGCGTATTACTTGACCCCTTATGAAAATTCTTACACTCCTAAGAACTCGCGCATTGCTTGGCCACTTTACTTTAAGTCAGAGTCCGGAAATCTCGCGTATTAGTTGGCCACTTTATAACAATTCTTATACTCCTTAGAATTCGCGCATTACTTGGCCACTCTTTTCAGGACAGGCTTCGTCTAACTCGCGTATTACGAGGCCAATTATGTATTTATATCATTCATGAGGTCCATTGAACTCGCGCATTACTTGGCCACTCTTTTCAAGACAGACTTCGTTGTTCTCGCGTTTTACTTGGCCACCGTACTTACAGTCAGAGTTCGGAAATCTCGTGTATTAGTGTGACACTTTATAACCATTCTTATACTCCTAAGAATTCGCGCATTACTTGGCCACTCTTTTCAGGACAGGCTTCGTCTAACTCGCGTATTACGAGGCCACTTATGTATTTATATCAGCAATGAGGTCCATTGAACTCGCGCATAACTTGATCACCTTACTTGAAGTCAGAGTCCGGAAATCTCGAGTATTACTTGGCCAGTTTAGAAAAATTCTTATACTCCTATGAATTCGCGTATTACTTGGACACTCTTTTTCAAGACAGACTTCGTTTAACTTGCGCATTAGTTGGCCACTTTATAACAATTCTTATACTCCTAAGAATTCGCGCATTACTTGGCCACTCTTTTCAGGACAGGCTTCGTCTAACTCGCGTATTACGAGGCTACTTATGCATTTATATCAGCATGAGTTCCATTGAACTCGCGCATTACTTGGCCACTCTTTTCAAGACAGACTTCGTTAATCTCGCGTATTACTTGGCCACCTTACTTAAAGTCAGAGTCCGGAAATCTCGCGTATTAGTTGGCCACTTTATAACAATTCTTATACTCCTAAGAATTCGCGCATTACTTGGCCACTCTTTTCAGGACAGACTTCGTCTAACTCGCGTATTACGAGGCCACTTAGAAAAATTCATATACTCCTAAGAATTCGCGCATTACTTGGCCACTCTTTTCAGGACAGGCTTCGTCTAACTCGCGTATTACGAGGCCACATAGATATTTATATCAGTCATGAGTTCCATTGAACTCGCGCATTACTTGATCACCTCACTAAAAGTCAGAGTCCGGAAATCTCGCGTATTACTTGGCCACTCTTTTCAAGACAGACTTCGTTTATCTCGCGTATTACTTGGTCACCTTACTTATAGTCAGAGTCCGGAAATCTCGCGTATTAGTTGGCCATTTTATAAAAATTCTTATACTCCTAAGAATTCGCGCATTACTTGGCCACTCTTTTCAGGACAGACTTCGTCTAACTCGCGTATTACGAGGCCACTTATAAAAATTCTTATACTCCTAAGAATTCGCGCATTACTTGGCCACTCTTTTCAAGACAGACTTCGTTTATCTCGCGTATTACTTGGCCACCTTACTTAAAGTCAGAGTCCGGAAATCTCGCGTATTAGTTGGCCACTTTATAACAATTCTTATACTCCTTAGAATTCGCGCATTACTTGGCCACTCTTTTCAGGACAGGCTTCGTCTAACTCGCGTATTACGAGGCCACTTATAAAAATTCTTATACTCCTAAGAATTCGCGCATTACTTGGCCACTCTTTTCAGGACAGGCTTCGTCTAACTCGCGTATTACGAGGCCACTTATGTATTTATATCAGTCATGAGTTCCATTGAACTCGCGCATTACTTGATCACCTTACTAAAAGTCAGAGTCCGGAAATCTCGGGTATTGCTTGGCCACTTTAGAAAAATTCTTATACTCCTATGAATTCGCGTATTACTTGGCCACTCTTTTCAAGACAGACTTCGCTTAACTCGCGTATTACTTGGCCCCTTACAAAAATTCTTACACTCCTGAGAACTCGCGCATTACTTGGCCACTTTACTTTAAGTCAGAGTCCGGAAATCTCGCGCATTACTTGGCCACTTTACTTTAAGTCAGAGTCCGGAAATCTCGCGTATTACTTGGCCACTCTTTTCAAGACAGACTTTGTTAAACTCGCGTATTACGAGGCCACTCATGTATTTATATCAGTCCTGTGGTCCATTGAACTCGTGCATTACTTGGCCACTCTTTTCAAGACAGACTTCGTTTATCTCGCGTATTACTTGGCCACCTTACTTATAGTCAGAGTTCGGAAATCTCGCGTATTAGTTGGCCACTTTATAACAATTCCTCTACTCCTAAGAATTCTCGCATTACTTTGACTGTCTTTTCTTGTCCTGCTTCTTCTATCTCGCGTATTACGAGGCCACTTATGTATTTATATCAGTCATGAGTTCCATTGAACTCGCGCATTACTTGATCACCTTACTAAAAGTCAGAGTCTGGAAATCTCGCGTATCACTTGGCCACTTTAGAAAAATTCTTATACTCCTATGAATTCGCGTATTACTTGGACACTCGTTTCAAGACAGACTTTGTTTAACTCGCGTATTACGAGGCCACTCATGTATTTATATCAGTCCTGTGGTCCATTGAACTCGCGCATTACTTTGCCACTCTTTTCTAGAAAGGGTTCGTCTATCTAGCGTATTTCGATGCCAATTTTGTATTTTTATAAGTCATGTTGTGCATTGAACTCGCGCATTACTTGATCACCTTACTAAAAGTCAGAGTCCGGAAATCTCGCGTATTACTTGGCCACCTTACTTAAAGTCAGAGTCCGGAAATCTCACGTATTAGTTGGCCACTTTATAACAATTCTTATACTCCTAACAATTTTCGCATAACTTGGCCACTCTTTTCAAGACAGACTTCGCTTAACTCGTGTATTACTTGGCCCCATATAAAAATTCTTACACTCCTAAGAACTCGCGTATTACTTGGCCACTTTACTTTAAGTCAGAGTCCGGAAATCTCGAGTATTACTTGGCCACTTTAGAAAAATTCTTATACTCATCTGAATTCTCTTATTTCTTGGCCACTCATTTCTAGACATACTTTGTTTAACTCGCGTATTACGAGGCCACTTATGTATTTATATCAGTCCTGTTGTCCATTGAACTCGCGCATTACTTGGCGACTCTGGTCGAGACGGTCTTGGGTTATCTCGCGTATTACTTGGCCACCTTACTTAAAGTCAGAGTTCGGAAATGTCGCGTATTACTTGGCCAACTTACTTAAAGTCAGAGTCCGAAAATCTCGCGTATTAGATGGCCACTTTATAACAATTCTTATACTCCTAACAATTCGCGCATAGCTTGGCCACTCTTTTCAAGACAGACTTCGCTTAACTCGCGTATTACTTGGCCCCTTATAAAAATTCTTACACTCCTAAGAACTCGCGCGTTACTTGGCCACTTTACTTTAAGTCAGTGTCCGGAAATCTCGAGTATTACTTGGCCACTTTAGAAAAATTCTTATACTCCTATGAATTCGCGTATTACTTGGCCACTCTTTTCAAGACAGACTTTGTTTAACTCGCGTATTACGAGGCCACTTATGTATTTATATCAGTCCTGTGTTCCATTGAACTCGCGCATTACTTGGCCACTCTTTTCAAGACAGACTTCGTTTATCTCGCGTATTACTTGGCCACCTTACGTATTGTAAGTGTTTTGATATCTGGGGTATTAGTTGGCCACTTTATAACAATTCTTATACTCCTAAGAATTCGCGCATTACTAGGCCACTCTTTTCAGGACAGGCTTCGTCTAACTCGCGTATTACGAGGCCACTTATAAAAATTCTTATAATCCTAAGAATTCGCGCATTACTTGGCCACTCTTTTCAGGACAGGCTTCGTCTAACTCGCGTATTACGAGGCCACTTATGTATTTATATAAGTCATGAGTTCCATTGAACTCGCGCATTACTTGATCACCTTACTAAAAGTCAGAGTCCGGAAATCTCGCGTATTACTTGGCCACCTTACTTAAAGTCAGAGTCCGAAAATCTCGCGTATTAGTTGTCCACTTTATAACAATTCTTATACTCCTAACAATTCGCGCATAAATTGGCCACTCTTTTCAAGACAGACTTCGATTAACTCGCGTATTACTTGGCCCCTTATGAAAATTCTTACACTCCTAAGAACTCGCGCATTGCTTGGCCACTTTACTTTCAGTCAGAGTCCGGAAATCTCGCGTATTAGTTGGCCACTTTATAACAATTCTTATACTCCTAAGAATTCGCGCATTACTTGGCCACTCTTTTCAGGACAGGCTTCGTCTAACTCGCGTATTACGAGGCCAATTATGTATTTATATCAGTCCTGTGGTCCATTGAACTCGCGCATTACTTGGCCACTCTTTTCAAGACAGACTTCGTTTATCTCGCGTATTACTTGGCCACCTTACTTAAAGTCAGAGTTCGGAAATATAGCGTATTACTAGGCCACCTAACTTAAATTCAGAGTCCGAAAATATCGCGTATTAGTTGTCCACTTTATAACAATTCTTATACTCCTAACAATTCGCGCATAAATTGGCCACTCTTTTCAAGACAGACTTCGTTTATCTCGCGTATTACTTGGCCACCTTACTTAAAGTCAGAGTTCGGAAATCTCGCGTATTAGTTGGCCACTTTATAACAATTCTTATACTCCTAAGAATTCGCGCATTACTTGGCCACTCTTTTCAGGACAGGCTTCGTCTAACTCGCGTATTACGAGGCCACTTATGTATTTATATCAGTCATGAGGTCCATTGAACTCGCGCATTACTTGATCACCTTACTTAAAGTCAGATTCCGGAAATCTCGCGCATTACTTGGCCACCTTACTTAAAGTCAGAGTCCGAAAATCTCGCGTATTAGTTGGCCACGTTATAACAATTCTTATACTCCTAACAATTCGCGCATAGCTTGGCCACTCTTTTCAAGACAGACTTCGCTTAACTCGCGTATTACTTGGCCCCTTATAAAAATTCTTACACTCCTAAGAACTCGCGCATTACTTGGCCACCTTACTTATAGTCAGAGTTCGGAAATCTCGCGTATTAGTTGGCCACTTTATAACAATTCTTATACTCCTAAGAATTCTCGAATGACTTGGCCACTCTTTTCAGTTCAGTCTTCGTCTATCTCGCGTATTACGAGGCCAATTATGTATTTATATCATTCATGAGTTCCATTGAACTCGCGCATTACTTGGCCACTCTTTTCAAGACAGACTTCGTTTATCTCGCGTATTACTTGGCCACCTTACTTATAGTTAGAGTTCGGAAATCTCGCGTATTAGTTGGACACTTCATAACAATTCTTATACTCCTAAGAATTCGCGCATTACTTGGCCACTCTTTTCAGGACAGGCTTCGTCTAACTCGCGTATTACGAGGCCACTTATAAAAATTCTTATACTCCTAAGAATTCGCGCATTACTTGGCCACTCTTTTCAGGACAGGCTTCGTCTAACTCGCGTATTACGAGGCCACTTATGTATTTATATCAGTCATGAGTTCCATTGAACTCGCGCATTACTTGATCACCTTACTAAAAGTCAGAGTCCGGAAATCTCGCGTATTACTTGGCCACCTTACTTAAAGTCAGAGTCCGAAAATCTCGCGTATTATTTGGCCACTTTATAACAATTCTTATACTCCTAACAATTCGCGCATAGCTTGGCCACTCTTTTCAAGACAGACTTCGCTTAACTCACGTATTACTTGGCCCCTTATAAAAATTCTTACACTCCTAAGAACTCGCGCATTACTTGGCCACCTTACTTATAGTCAGAGTTCGGAAATCTCGCGTATTAGTTGGCCACTTTATAACAATTCTTATACTCCTAAGAATTCGCGCATTACTTGGCCACTCTTTTCAGGACAGGCTTCGTCTAACTCGCGTATTACGAGGCCACTTATGTATTTATATCAGCAATGAGGTCCATTGAACTCGCGCATAACTTGATCACCTTACTTATAGTCAGAGTTCGGAAATCTCGCGTATTAGTTGGCCACTTTATAACAATTCTTATACTCCTATGAATTCGCGTATTACTTGGACACTCTTTTCAAGACAGACTTCGTTTAACTCGCGCATTACTTGGCCACTTATAAAAATTCTTATACTCCTAAGAATTCGCGCATTACTTGGCCACTCTTTTCAGGACAGGCTTAGTCCAACTCGCGTATTACGAGGCTACTTATGCATTTATATCAGCATGAGTTCCATTGAACTCGCGCATTACTTGGCCACTCTTTTCAAGACAGACTTCGTTTATCTCGCGTATTACTTGGCCACCTTACTTAGAGTCAGAGTCCGGAAATCTCGCGTATTACTTGGCCACTTTATAAAAATTCTTATACTCCTAAGAATTCGCGCATTACTTGGCCACTCTTTTCAGGACAGACTTCGTCTAACTCGCGTATTACGAGGCCACTTATAAAAATTCTTATACTCCTAAGAATTCGCGCATTACTTGGCCACTCTTTTCAGGACAGGCTTCGTCTAACTCGCGTATTACGAGGCCACTTATGTATTTATATCAGTCATGAGTTCCATTGAACTCGCGCATTACTTGATCACCTTACTAAAAGTCAGAGACCGGAAATCTCGCGTATTGCTTGGCCACTTTAGAAAAATTCTTATACTCCTATGAATTCGCGTATTACTTGGCCACTTTTTTCAAGACAGACTTCGCTTAACTCGCGTATTACTTGGCCCCTTACAAAAATTCTTACACTCCTAAGAACTCGCGCATTACTTGGCCACTTTACTTTAAGTCAGAGTCCGGAAATCTCGCGCATTACTTGGCCACTTTACTTTAAGTCAGAGTCCGGAAATCTCACGTATTACTTGGCCACTTGATAAAAATTCTAATACTCCTAAGAATTCGCGCATTACTTGGCCACTCTTTTCAGGACAGGCTTCGTCTAACTCGCGTATTACTTGGCCACTTATAAAAATTCTTATACTCCTAAGAACTCGCGCATTACTTGGCCACATTACTTTAAGTCAGAGTCCGGAAATCTCGCGTATTAGTTGGCCACTTTATAACAATTCTTATACTCCTAAGAATTCGCGCATTACTTGGCCACTCTTTTCAGGACAGGCTTCGTCTAACTCGCGTATTACGAGGCCACTTATGTATTTATATCATTCATGAGGTCCATTGAACTCGCGCATTACTTGGCCACTTTACTTTAAGTCAGAGTCCGGAAATCTCGCGTATTACTTGGCCACCTTACTTAAGGTCAGAGTTCGGAAATCTCGCGTATTAGTTGGCCACTTTATAACAATTCTCTTACTCGTAAGTATTCGCGCATTACTTGGCCACTCTTTTCAGGACAGGCTTCGTCTAACTCGCGTATTACGAGGCCACCTTATGTATTTATATCAGCAATGAGGTCCATTGAACTCGCGCATAACTTGATCACGTTACTTAAAGTCAGAGTCCGGAAATCTCGAGTATTACTTGGCCAGTTTAGAAAAATTCTTATACTCCTATGAATTCGCGTATTACTTGGACACTCTTCTCAAGACAGACTTCGTTTAACACGCGCATTACTTGGCCACTCTTTTCAGGACAGGCTTCGTCTAACTCGCGTATTACGAGGCTACTTATGCATTTATATCAGCATGAGTTCCATTGAACTCGCGCATTACTTGGCCACTCTTTTCAAGACAGACTTCGTTTATCTCGCGTATTACTTGGCCACCGTACTTAAAGTCAGAGTCCGGAAATCTCGCGTATTAGTTGGCCACTTTATAACAATTCTTATACTCCTAAGAATTCGCGCATTACTTGGCCACTCTTTTCAAGACAGACTTCGTGTAACTCGCGTATTACGAGGCCACTTATAAAAATTCTTAAACTCCTAAGAATTCGCGCATTACTTGGCCACTCTTTTTCAGGACAGGCTTCGTCTAACTCGCGTATTACGAGGCCACTTATGTATTTATATCAGTCATGAGTTCCATTGAACTCGCGCATTACTTGATCACCTTACTAAAAGTCAGAGTCCGGAAATCTCGCGTATTACTTGGCCACTTTAGAAAAATTCTTATACTCCTATGAATTCGCGTATTACTTGGCCACTCTTTTCAAGACAGACTTCGCTTAACTCGCGTATTACTTGGCCCCTTACAAAAATTCTTACACTCCTAAGAACTCGCGCATTACTTGGCCACTTTACTTTAAGTCAGAGTCCGGAAATCTCGCGCATTACTTGGCCACTTTACTTTAAGTCAGAGTCCGGAAATCTCACGTATTACTTGGCCACTTGATAAAAATTCTTATACTCCTATGAATTCGCGCATTACTTGGCCACTCTTTTCAAGACAGACTTCGCTTAACTCGCGTATTACTTGGCCACTTATAAAAATTCTTATACTCCTAAGAACTCGCGAATTACTTGGCCACTTTACTTTAAGTCAGAGTTCGGAAATCTCGCGTATTATTTGGCCACTTTATAACAATTCTTATACTCCTAAGAATTCGCGCATTACTTGGCCACTCTTTTCAGGACAGGCTTCGTCTAACTCGCGTATTACGAGGCCACTTATGTATTTATATCAGTCATGAGGTCCATTGAACTCGCGCATAACTTGATCACCTTACTTAAAGTCAGAGTCCGAAAATCTCGCGTATTAGTTGGCCACTTTATAACAATTCTTATACTCCTAACAATTCGCGCATTACTTGGACACTCGTTTCAAGACAGACTTCGTTTAACTCGCGTATTACTTGGCCACTTATAAAAATTCCTATACTCCTAAGAACTCGCGCATTACTTGGCCACTTTACTTTAAGTCAGAGTCCGGAAATCTCGCGTATTAGTTGGCCACTTTATAACAATTCTTATACTCCTTAGAATTCGCGCATTACTTGGCCACTCTTTTCAGGACAGGCTTCGTCTAACTCGCGTATTACGAGGCCACTTATAAAAATTCTTATACTCCTAAGAATTCGCGCATTACTTGGCCACTATTTTCAGGTCAGGCTTCGTCTAAAACGCGTATTACGAGGCAACTTATGTATTTATATCAGTCATGAGTTCCATTGAACTCGCGCATTACTTGTACACATTACTAAAAGTCAGAGTCCGGAAATCTCGCGTATTGCTTGGCCACTTTAGAAAAATTCTAATACTCCTAAGAATTCGCGAATTACTTGGCCACTCTTTTCAAGACAGACTTCGCTTAACTCGCGTATTACTTGGCCCCTTATAAAAATTCTTACACTCCTAAGAACTCGCGCATTACTTGGCCACTTTACTTTAAGTCAGAGTCCGGAAATCTCGCGCATTACTTGGCCACTTTACTTTAAGTCAGAGTCCGGAAATCTCACGTATTACTTGGCCACTTGATAAAAATTCTAATACTCCTAAGAATTCGCGCATTACTTGGCCACTCTTTTCAGGACAGGCTTCGTCTAACTCGCATATTACTTGGCCACTTATGTATTTATATCAGTCATGAGGTCCATTGAACTCGCGCATTACTTGATCACCTTACTAAAAGTCAGAGTCCGGAAATCTCGCGTATTACTTGGCCACTCTTTTCAAGACAGACTTTGTTTACCTCGCGTATTACGAGGCCACTCATGTATTTATATCAGTCCTGTCGTCCATTGAACTCGCGCATTACTTGGCCACTCTTTTCAAGTCAGACTTCGTTTATCTCGCGTATTACTTGGCCACCTTACTTTAAGTCAGAGTTCGGTAATCTCGCGTATTAGTTGGCCACTTTATAACAATTCTTATACTCCTAAGAATTCGCGCATTACTTGGACACTCTTTTCAGGACAGGCTTCGTTTATCTCGCGTATTACGAGGCCACTTATGTATTTATATCAGTCATGAGTTCCATTGAACTCGCGTATTACTTGATCACCTTACTAAAAGTCAGAGTCTGGAAAACTCGCGTATTACTTGGCCACTTTAGAAAAATTCTTATACTCCTATGAATTCGCGTATTACTTGGCCACACTTTTCAAGACAGACTTTGTTTAACTCGCGTATTACGAGGCCACTCATGTATTTATATCAGTCCTGTGGTCCATTGAACTCGTGCATTACTTGGCCACCTTACTAAAAGTCAGAGTCCGGAAATCTCGCGTATTACTTGGCCACCTTACTTAAAGTCAGAGTCCGAAAATCTCGCGTATTAGTTGGCCACTTTATAACAATTCTTATACTCCTAACAATTTGCTCATAACTTGGCCACTCTTTTCAAGACAGACTTCGCTTAACTCGCGTATTACTTGGCCCCATATAAAAATTCTTACACTCCTAAGAACTCGCGCATTACTTGGCCACTTTACTTTAAGTCAGAGCCCGGAAATCTCGAGTATTACTTGGCCACTTTAGAAAAATTCTTATACTCCTATGAATTCGCGTATTACTTGGCCACTCTTTTCAAGACAGACTTTGTTTAACTCGCGTATTACGAGGCCACTTATGTATTTATATCAGTCCTGTGGTCCATTGAACTCGCGCATTACTTGGCCACTCTTGTCAAGACAGACTTCGTTTATCTCGCGTATTAGTTGGCCACCTTACTTAAAGTCAGAGTCCGGAAATCTCGCGTATTACTTGGCCACCTTACTTAAAGTCAGAGTCCGAAAATCTCGCGTATTAGATGGCCACTTTATAACAATTCTTATACTCCTAACAATTCGCGCATAGCTTGGCCACTCTTTTCAAGACAGACTTCGCTTAACTCGCGTATTACTTGGCCCCTTATAAAAACTCTTACACTCCTAAGAACTCGCGCATTACTTGGCCACTTTACTTTAAGTCAGAGTCCGGAAATCTCGAGTATTACTTGGCCACTTTAGAAAAATTCTTATACTCCTATGAATTCGCGTATTACTTGGCCACTCTTTTCAAGACAGACTTTGTTTAACTCGCGTATTACGAGGCCACTTATGTATTTATATCAGTCCTGTGGTCCATTGAACTCGCGCATTACTTGTGCACTCTTTTCAATACAGACTTCGTTTATCTCGCGTATTACTTGGCCACCTTACTTAAAGTCAGAGTTCGGAAATCTCGCGTATTACTTGGCCACCTTACTTAAAGTCAGAGTCCGGAAATCTCGCGTATTAGTTGGCCACTTTATAACAATTCTTATACTCCTAACAATTCGCGCATGGCATGGGCACTCTTTTCAAGACAGACTTCGCTTAACTCGCGTATTACTTGGCCCCTTATAAAAATTCTTACACTCCTAAGAACTCGCGCGTTTTTTGGCCACTTTACTTTAAGTCAGAGTCCGGAAATCTCGAGTATTACTTGGCCACTTTAGAAAAATTCTTATACTCCTATGAATTCGCGTATTACTTGGCCACTCTTTTCAAGACAGACTTTGTTTAACTCGCGTATTACGAGGCCACTTATGTATTTATATCAGTCCTGTGGTCCATTGAACTCGCGCATTACTTGGCCACTCTTTTCAAGACAGACTTCGTTTATCTCGCGTATTACTTGGCCACCTTACTTAAAGTCAGAGTTCGGAAATCTCGCGTATTAGTTGGCCACTTTATAACAATTCTTATACTCCTAAGAATTCGCGCATTACTTGGCCACTCTTTTCAGGACAGGCTTCGTCTAACTCGCGTATTACGAGGCCACTTTATAACAATTCTTATACTCCTAAGAATTCGCGCATTACTTGGCCACTCTTTTCAGGACAGGCTTCGTCTAACTCGCGTATTACGAGGCCACTTATGTATTTATATCAGTCATGAGTTCCATTGAACTCGCGCATTACTTGATCACCTTACTAAAAGTCAGAGTCCGGAAATCTCGCGTATTACTTGGCCACCTTACTTAAAGTCAGAGTCCGAAAATCTCGCGTATTAGTTGGCCACTTTATAACAATTCTTATACTCCTAACAATTCGCGCATAGCTTGGCCACTCTTTTCAAGACAGACTTCGCTTAACTCGCGTATTACTTGGCCCCTTATGAAAAATTCTTACACTCCTAAGAACTCGCGCATTGCTTGGCCACTTTACTTTAAGTCAGAGTCCGGAAATCTCGCGTATTAGTTGGCCACTTTATAACAATTCTTATACTCCTTAGAATTCGCGCATTACTTGGCCACTCTTTTCAGGACAGGCTTCGTCTAAGAAGCAAAATACTAGGCCAATAATGTGTGTATATCATTCATGAGGTCCATTGAACTCGCGCATTACTTGGCCACTCTTTTCAAGACAGACTTCGTTTATCTCGCGTATTACTTGGCCACCTTACTTATAGTCAGAGTTCGGAAATCTCGCGTATTAGTTGGCCACTTTATAACAATTCTTATACTCCTAAGAATTCGCGCATTACTTGGCCACTCTTTTCAGGACAGGCTTCGTCTAACTCGCGTATTACGAGGCCACTTATGTATTTATATCAGCAATGAGGTCCATTGAACTCGCGCATAACTTGATCACCTTACTTAAAGTCAGAGTCCGGAAATCTCGAGTATTAGTTGGCCAGTTTAGAAAAATTCTTATACTCCTATGAATTCGCGTATTACTTGGACACTCTTTTCAAGACAGACTTCGTTTAACTCGCGCATTACTTGGCCACTTATAAAAATTCTTATACTCCTAAGAATTCGCGCATTACTTGGCCACTCTTTTCAGGACAGGCTTCGTCTAACTCGCGTATTACGAGGCTACTTATATATTTATATCAGCATGAGTTCCATTGAACTCGCGCATTACTTGGCCACTCTTTTCAAGACAGACTTCGTTTATCTCGCGTATTACTTGGCCACCTTACTTAAAGTCAGAGTCCGGAAATCTCGCGTATTAGTTGGCCACTTTATAACAATTCTTATACTCCTAAGAATTCGCGCATTACTTGGCCACTCTTTTCAGGACAGACTTCGTCTAACTCGCGTATTACGAGGCCACTTGTAAAAATTCTTATACTCCTAAGAATTCGCGCATTACTTGGCCACTCTTTTCAGGACAGGCTTCGTCTAACTCGCGTATTACGAGGCCACTTATGTATTTATATCAGTCATGAGTTCCATTGAACTCGCGCATTACTTGATCACCTTACTAAAAGTCAGAGACCGGAAATCTCGCGTATTGCTTGGCCACTTTAGAAAAATTCTTATACTCCTATGAATTCGCGTATTACTTGGCCACTTTTTTCAAGACAGACTTCGCTTAACTCGCGTATTACTTGGTCCCTTACAAAAATTCTTACACTCCTAAGAACTCGCGCATTACTTGGCCACTTTACTTTAAGTCAGAGTCCGGAAATCTCGCGCATTACTTGGCCACTTTACTTTAAGTCAGAGTCCGGAAATCTCACGTATTACTTGGCCACTTGATAAAAATTCTAATACTCCTAAGAATTCGCGCATTACTTGGCCACTCTTTTTCAGGACAGGCTTCGTCTAACTCGCGTATTACTTGGCCACTTTTAAAAATTCTTATACTCCTAAGAACTCGCGCATTACTTGGCCACTTCACTTTCAGTCAGAGTCCTGAAATTTCGCGTATTAGTTGGCCACTTTATAACAATTCTTATACTCCTAAGAATTCGCGCATTACTTGGCCATTCTTTTCAGGACAGGCTTCGTCTAACTCGCGTATTGCGAGGCCACTTATGTATTTATATCAGTCATGAGGTCCATTGAACTCGCGCATAACTTGATCACCTTACTTAAAGTCAGAGTCCGAAAATCTCGCGTATTAGTTGGCCACTTTATAACAATTCTTATACTCCTAACAATTCGCGCATTACTTGGACACTCGTTTCAAGACAGACTTCGTTTAACTCGCGTATTACTTGGCCACTTATAAAAATTCTTATACTCCTAAGAACTCGCGCATTACTTGGCCACTTTACTTTAAGTCAGAGTCCGGAAATCTCGAGTATTACTTGGCCACTTTAGAAAAATTCTTATACTCCTATGAATTCGCGTATTACTTGGCCACTCTTTTCAAGACAGACTTTGTTTAACTCGCGTATTACGAGGCCACTTATGTATTTATATCTGTCCTGTGGTCCATTGAACTCGCGCATTACTTGGCCACTCTTTTCAATACAGACTTCGTTTATCTCGCGTATTACTTGGCCACCTTACTTAAAGTCAGAGTTCGGAAATCTCGCGTATTACTTGGCCACCTTACTTAAAGTCAGAGTCCGGAAATCTCGCGTATTAGTTGGCCACTTTATAACAATTCTTATACTCCTAACAATTCGCGCATAACTTGGCCACACTTTTCAAGACAGACTTCGCTTAACTCGCGTATTACTTGGCCCCTTATAAAAATTCTTACACTCATAAGAACTCGCGCATTACTTGGCCACTTTACATTAAGTCAGAGTCCGGAAATCTCGAGTATTACTTGGCCACTTTAGAAAAATTCTTATACTCCTATGAATTCGCGTATTACTTGGCCACTCTTTTCAAGACAGACTTTGTTTAACTCGCGTATTACGAGGCCACTTATGTATTTATATCAGTCCTGTGGTCCATTGAACTCGCGCATTACTTGGCCACTCTTTTCAAGACAGACTTCGTTTATCTCGCGTATTACTTGGCCACCTTACTTAAAGTCAGAGTTCGGAAATCTCGCGTATTAGTTGGCCACTTTATAACAATTCTTATACTCCTAAGAATTCGCGCATTACTTGGCCACTCTTTTCAGGACAGGCTTCGTCTAACTCGCGTATTACGAGGCCACTTATAAAAATTCTTATACTCCTAAGAATTCGCGCATTACTTGGCCACTCTTTTCAGGACAGGCTTCGTCTAACTCGCGTATTACGAGGCCACTTATGTATTTATATCAGTCATGAGTTCCATTGAACTCGCGCATTACTTGATCACCTTACTAAAAGTCAGAGACCGGAAATCTCGCGTATTACGAGGCCACTTATGTATTTATATCAGTCCTGTGGTCCATTGAACTCGCGCATTACTTGGCCACTCTTTTCAAGACAGACTTCGTTTATCTCGCGTATTACTTGGCCACCTTACTTAAAGTCAGAGTCCGGAATCTCGCGTATTAGTTGGCCACTTTATAACAATTCTTATACTCCTAACAATTCGCGCATAGCTTGGCCACTCTTTTCAAGACAGACTTCGCTTAACTCGCGTATTACTTGGCCCCTTATGAAAATTCTTACACTCCTAAGAACTCGCGCATTGCTTGGCCACTTTACTTTAAGTCAGAGTCCGGATATTTCGCGTATTAGTGGGCCTCTTTATTACAATTCTTTTTGTCCTTTGAATTCGCGCATTACTTGGCCACTCTTTTCAGGACAGGCTTCGTCTAACTCTGCGTATTACGAGGCCAATTATGTATTTATATCATTCATGAGGTCCATTGAACTCGCGCATTACTTGGCCACTCTTTTCAATACAGACTTCGTTTATCTCGCGTATTACTTGGCCACCTTACTTAAAGTCAGAGTTCGGAAATCTCGCGTATTAGTTGGCCACTTTATAACAATTCTTATACTCCTAAGAATTCGCGCATTACTTGGCCACTCTTTTCAGGACAGGCTTCGTCTATCTCGCGTATTACGAGGCCACTTATGTATTTATATCAGCAATGAGGTCCATTGAACTCGCGCATAACTTGATCACCTTACTTAAAGTCAGAGTCCGGACATCTCGAGCACTACTTGGCCACTCTAGAAAAATTCTTATACTCCTATGAATTCGCGTATTACTTGGACACTCTTTTCAAGACAGACTTCGTTTAACTCGCGCATTACTTGGCCACTTATAAAAATTCTTATACTCCTAAGAATTCGCGCATTACTTGGCCACTCTTTTCAGGACAAGCTTCGTCTATCTCGCGTATTACGAGGCCACTTATGTATTTATATCAGTCCTGTGGTCCATTGAACTCGCGCATTACTTGGCCACTCTTTTCAAGACAGACTTCGTTTATCTCGCGTATTAGTTGGCCACTTTATAACAATTCTTATACTCCTAAGAATTCGCGCATTACTTGGCCACTCTTTTCAGGACAGGCATCGTCTAACTCGCGTATTACGAGGCCACTTATGTATTTATATCAGTCATGAATTCCATTGAACTCGCGCATTACTTGATCACCTTACTAAAAGTCAGAGACCGGAAATCTCGCGTATTGCTTGGCCACTTTAGAAAAATTCTTATACTCCTATGAATTCGCGTATTACTTGGCCACTTTTTTCAAGACAGACTTCGCTTAACTCGCGTATTACTTGGCCCCTTATAAAAATTCTTACACTCCTAAGAACTCGCGCATTACTTGGCCACTTTACTTTAAGTCAGAGTCCGGAAATCTCGCGCATTACTTGGCCACTTTACTTTAAGTCAGAGTCCGGAAATCTCACGTATTACTTGGCCACTTGATAAAAATTCTAATACTCCTAAGAATTCGCGCATTACTTGGCCACTCTTTTCAGGACAGGCTTCGTCTAACTCGCGTATTACTTGGCCACTTTTAAAAATTCTTATACGCCTAAGAACTCGCGCATTACTTGGCCACTCTTTTCAGGACAAGCTTCGTCTAACTCGCGTATTACGAGGCTACTTATGTATTTATATCAGCATGAGTTCCATTGAACTCGCTCATTACTTGGCCACTCTTTTCAAGACAGTCTTCGTTTCTCTCGCGTATTTCTTGGCCACCTTACTTATAGTCAGAGTCCGGAAATCTCGCGTATTAGTTGGCCACTTTATAACAATTCTTATACTCCTAAGAATTCGCGCATCACTTGGCCACTCTTTTCAGGACAGACTTCGTCTAACTCGCGTATTACGAGGCCACTTACAAAAATTCTTATACTCCTAAGAATTCGCGCATTACTTGGCCACTCTTTTCAGGACAGGCTTCGTCTAACTCGCGTATTACGAGGCCACTTATGTATTTATATCAGTCATGAGTTCCATTGAACTCGCGCATTACTTGATCACCTTACTAAAAGTCAGAGACCGGAAATCTCGCGTATTGCTTGGCCACTTTAGAAAAATTCTTATACTCCTATGAATTCGCGTATTACTTGGCCACTTTTTTCAAGACAGACTTCGCTTAACTCGCGTATTACTTGGTCCCTTACAAAAATTCTTACACTCCTAAGAACTCGCGCATTACTTGGCCACTTTACTTTAAGTCAGAGTCCGGAAATCTCGCGCATTACTTGGCCACTTTACTTTAAGTCAGAGTCCGGAAATCTCACGTATTACTTGGCCACTTGATAAAAATTCTAATACTCCTAAGAATTCGCGCATTACTTGGCCACTCTTTTCAGGACAGGCTTCGTCTAACTCGCGTATTACGAGGCCACTTATGTATTTATATCAGTCCTGTGGTCCATTGAACTCGCGCATTACTTGGCCACTCTTGTCAAGACAGACTTCGTTTATCTCGCGTATTACTTGGCCACCTTACTAAAAGTCAGAGTTCGGAAATCTCGCGTATTACTTGGCCACCTTACTTAAAGTCTGAGTCCGAAAATCTCGCGTATTAGTTGGCCACTTTATAACAATTCTTATACTCCTAACAATTCGCGCATAGCTTGGCCACTCTTTTCAAGACAGACTTCGCTTAACTCGCGTATTACTTGGCCCCTTATAAAAATTCTTACACTCCTAACAACTCGCGCATTACTTGGCCACTTTACTTTAAGTCAGAGTCCGGAAATCTCGAGGATTACTTGGCCACTTTAGAAAAATTCTTATACTCCTATGAATTCGCGTATTACTTGGCCACTCTTTTCAAGACAGACTTTGTTTAACTCGCGTATTACGAGGCCACTTATGTATTTATATCAGTCCTGTGGTCCATTGAACTCGCGCATTACTTGGCCACTCTTTTCAAGACAGACTTCGTTTATCTCGCGTATTACTTGGCCACCTTACTTAAAGTCAGAGTTCGGAAATCTCGCGTATTAGTTGGCCACTTTATAACAATTCTTATACTCCTAAGAATTCGCGCATTACTTGGCCACTCTTTTCAGGACAGGCTTCGTCTAACTCGCGTATTACGAGGCCACTTATAAAAATTCTTATACTCCTAAGAATTCGCGCATTACTTGGCCACTCTTTTCAGGACAGGCTTCGTCTAACTCGCGTATTACGAGGCCACTTATGTATTTATATCAGTCATGAGTTCCATTGAACTCGCGCATTACTTGATCACCTTACTAAAAGTCAGAGTCCGGAACTCTCGCGTATTACGAGGCCACTTATGTATTTATATCAGTCCTGTGGTCCATTGAACTCGCGCATTACTTGGCCACTCTTTTCAAGACAGACTTCGTTTATCTCGCGTATTACTTGGCCACCTTACTTAAAGTCAGAGTCCGAAAATCTCGGGTATTAGTTGGCCACTTTATAACAATTTTTATACTCCTAACAATTCGCGCATAGCTTGGCCACTCTTTTCAAGACAGACTTCGCTTAACTCGCGTATTACTTGGCCCCTTATGAAAATTCTTACACTCCTAAGAACTCGCGCATTACTTGGCCACTTTACTTTAAGTCAGAGTCCGGAAATCTCGCGTATTAGTTGGCCACTTTATAACAATTCTTATACTCCTTAGAATTCGCGCATTACTTGGCCACTCTTTTCAGGACAGGCTTCGTCTAACTCGCGTATTACGAGGCCAATTATGTATTTATATCATTCATGAGGTCCATTGAACTCGCGCATTACTTGGCCACTCTTTTCAAGACAGACTTCGTTTATCTCGCGTATTACTTGGCCAACTTACTTTATGTGAGAGTTCGGAAATCTCGTGTATTAGTTGGCCACTTTATAACAATTCTTATACTCCTAAGAATTCGCGCATTACTTGGCCACTCTTTTCAGGACAGGCTTCGTCTAACTCGCGTATTACGAGGCCACTTATGTATTTATATCAGCAATGAGGTCCATTGAACTCGCGCATAACTTGATCACCTTACTTAAAGTCAGAGTCCGGAAATCTCGAGTATTACTTGGACAGTTGAGAAAAATTCTTATACTCCTATGAATTCGCGTATTACTTGGACACTCTTTTCAAGACAGACTTCGTTTAACTCGCGCATTACTTGGCCACTTATAAAAATTCTTATACTCCTAAGAATTCGCGCATTACTTGGCCACTCTTTTCAGGACAAGCTTCGTCTAACTCGCGTATTACGAGGCTACTTATGTATTTATATCAGCATGAGTTCCATTGAACTCGCGCATTACTTGGCCACTCTTTTCAAGACAGACTTCGTTTATCTCGCGTATTACGAGGCCACTTATAACAATTCTTATACTCCTAAGAATTCGCGCATTACTTGGCCACTCTTTTCAGGACAGGCATCGTCTAACTCGCGTATTACGAGGCCACTTATGTATTTATATCAGCAATGAGGTCCATTGAACTCGCGCATAACTTGATCACCTTACTTAAAGTCAGAGTCCGGAAATCTCGCGTATTACTTGGCCATTTTAGAAAAATTCTTATACTCCTATGAATTCGCGTATTACTTGGACACTCTTTTCAAGACAGACTTCGTTTAACTCGCGCATTACTTGGCCACTTATAAAAATTCTTATACTCCTAAGAATTCGCGCATTACTTGGCCACTCTTTTCAGGACAAGCTTCGTCTAACTCGCGTATTACGAGGCTACTTATGTATTTATATCAGCATGAGTTCCATTGAACTCGCGCATTACTTGGCCACTCTTTTCAAGACAGACTTCGTTTATCTCGCGTATTACGAGGCCACTTATAACAATTCTTATACTCCTAAGAATTCGCGCATTACTTGGCCACTCTTTTCAGGACAGGCATCGTCTAACTCGCGTATTACGAGGCCACTTATGTCATTATATCAGTCATGAGTTCCATTGAACTCGCGCATTACTTGATCACCTTACTAAAAGTCAGAGTCCGGAAATCTCGCGCATTACTTGGCCACTTTACTTTAAGTCAGAGTCCGGAAATCTCACGTATTACTTGGCCACTTGATAAAAATTCTAATACTCCTAAGAATTCGCGCATTACTTGGCCACTCTTTTCAGGACAGGCTTCGTCTAACTCGCGTATTACTTGGCCACTTTTAAAAATTCTTATACGCCTAAGAACTCGCGCATTACTTGGCCACTCTTTTCAGGACAAGCTTCGTCTAACTCGCGTATTACGAGGCTACTTATGTATTTATATCAGCATGAGTTCCATTGAACTCGCGCATTACTTGGCCACTCTTTTCAAGACATACTTCGTTTAACTCGCGTATTACTATGTCACCTTACATATAGTCAGAGTCCGGAAATCTCGCGTATTAGTTGGCCACTTTATAACAATTCTTATACTCCTAAGAATTCGCGCATCACTTGGCCACTCTTTTCAGGACAGACTTCGTCTAACTCGCGTATTACGAGGCCACTTACAAAAATGCTTATACTCCTAAGAATTCGCGCATTACTTGGCCACTCTTTTCAGGACAGGCTTCGTCTAACTCGCGTATTACGAGGCCACTTATGTATTTATATCAGTCATGAGTTCCATTGAACTCGCGCATTACTTGATCACCTTACTAAAAGTCAGAGACCGGAAATCTCGCGTATTGCTTGGCCACTTTAGAAAAATTCTTATACTCCTATGAATTCGCGTATTACTTGGCCACTTTTTTCAAGACAGACATCGCTTAACTCGCGTATTACTTGGTCCCTTACAAAAATTCTTACACTCCTAAGAACTCGCGCATTACTTGGCCACTTTACTTTAAGTCAGAGTCCGGAAATCTCGCGCATTACTTGGCCACTTTACTTTAAGTCAGAGTCCGGAAATCTCACGTATTACTTGGCCACTTGATAAAAATTCTAATACTCCTAAGAATTCGCGCATTACTTGGCCACTCTTTTCAGGACAGGCTTCGTCTAACTCGCGTATTACTTGGCCACTTTTAAAAATTCTTATACGCCTAAGAACTCGCGCATTACTTGGCCACTTTACTTTAAGTCAGTGTCCGGAAATTTCGCGTATTAGTTGGCCACTTTATAACAATTCTTATACTCCTAAGAATTCGCGCATTACTGGGCCACTCTTTTCAGGACAGGCTTCGTCTAACTCGCGTGTTACGAGGCCACTTATGTGTTTATATCAGTCATGAGGTCCATTGAACTCGCGCATAACTTGATCACCTTACTTAAAGTCAGAGTCCGAAAATCTCGCGTATTAGTTGGCCACTTTATAACAATTCTTATACTCCTAACAATTCGCGCATTACTTGGACACTCGTTTCAAGACAGACTTCGTTTAACTCGCGTATTACTTGGCCCCTTATAAAAATTCTTATACTCCTAAGAACTCGCGCATTACTTGGTCACTTTACTTCAAGTCAGAGTCCGGAAATCTCGCGTATTAGTTGGCCACTTTATAACAATTCTTATACTCCTTAGAATTCGCGCATTACTTGGCCACTCTTTTCAGGACAGGCTTCGCCTAACTCGCGTATTACGAGACCACTTATAAAAATTCTTATACTCCTAAGAATTCGCGCATTACTTGGCCACTCTTTTCAGGACAGGCTTCGTCTAACTCGCGTATTACGAGGCCACTTATGTATTTATATCAGTCATGAGTTCCATTGAACTCGCGCATTACTTGATCACCTTACTAAAAGTCAGAGACCGGAAATCTCGCGTATTGCTTGGCCACTTTAGAAAAATTCTTATACTCCTATGAATTCGCGTATTACTTGGCCACTTTTTTCAAGACAGACTTCGCTTAACTCGCGTATTACTTGGCCCCTTATAAAAATTCTTACACTCCTAAGAACTCGCGCATTACTTGGCCACTTTACTTTAAGTCAGAGTCCGGAAATCTCGCGCATTACTTGGCCACTTTACTTTAAGTCAGAGTCCGGAAATCTCACGTATTACTTGGCCACTTGATAAAAATTCTAATACTCCTAAGAATTCGCGCATTACTTGGCCACTCTTTTCAGGACAGGCTTCGTCTAACTCGCGTGTTACGAGGCCACTTATGTGTTTATATCAGTCATGAGGTCCATTGAACTCGCGCATAACTTGATCACCTTACTTAAAGTCAGAGTCCGAAAATCTCGCGTATTAGTTGGCCACTTTATAACAACTCTTATACTCCTAACAATTCGCGCATAGCTTGGCCACTCTTTTCAAGACAGACTTCGCTTAACTCGCGTATTACTTGGCCCCTTATGAAAATTCTTACACTCCTAAGAACTCGCGCATTGCTTGGCCACTTTACTTTAAGTCAGAGTCCGGAAATCTCGCGTATTAGTTGGCCACTTTATAACAATTCTTATACTCCTTAGAATTCGCGCATTACTTGGCCACTCTTTTCAGGACAGGCTTCGTCTAACTCGCGTATTACGAGGCCAGTTATGTATTTATATCATTCATGTGGTACATTGAACTCGCGCATTACTTGGCCTCTCTTTTCAAGACAGACTTCGTTTATCTCGCGTATTTCTTGGCCACCTTACTTACCGTCAGAGTTCGGAAATCTCGCGTATTAGTTGGCCACTTTATAACAATTCTTATACTCCTAAGAATTCGCGCATCACTTGGCCACTCTTTTCAGGACAGGCTTCGTCTAACTCGCGTATTACGAGGCCACTTATGTATTTATATCAGCAATGAGGTCCATTGAACTCGCGCATAACTTGATCACCTTACTTAAAGTCAGAGTCCGGAAATCTCGAGTATTACTTAGCCAGTTTAGAAAAATTCTTATACTCCTATGAATTCGCGTATTACTTGGACACTCTTTTCAAGACAGACTTCGTTTAACTCGCGCATTACTTGGCCACTTATAAAAATTCTTATACTCCTAAGAATACGCGCATTACTTGGCCACTCTTTTCAGGACAGGCTTCGTCTAACTCGAGTATTTCGTGGCCACTTATGTATTTATATCAGTCCTGTTCTCCATTGAACTCGCGCATTACTTGGCCACTCTTTTCAAGACAGACTTCGTTTATCTCGCGCATTACTTGGCCACCTTATTTAGAGTCAGAGTCCGGAAATCTCGCGTATTATTTGGCCACTTTATAACAATTCTCTTACTCCTAAGAATTCGCGCATTACTTGACGACTCTTTTCAGGACAGACTTCGTCTAACTCGCGTATTACGAGGCCACTTATAAAAATTCTTATACTCCTAAGAATTCGCGCATTACTTGGCCACTCTTTTCAGGACAGGCTTCGTCTAACTCGCGTATTACGAGGCCACTTATGTATTTATATCAGTCATGAGTTCCATTGAACTCGCGCATTACTTGATCACCTTACTAAAAGTCAGAGACCGGAAATCTCGCGTATTGCTTGGCCACTTTAGAAAAATTCTTATACTCCTATGAATTCGCGTATTACTTGGCCACTCTTTTCAAGACAGACTTCGCTTAACTCGCGTATTACTTGGCCCCTTACAAAATTCTTTCACTCCTAATAACTCGCGCATTACTTGGCCACTTTACTTTAAGTCAGAGTCCGGAAATCTCGCGCATTACTTGGCCACTTTACTTTAAGTCAGAGTCCGGAAATCTCACGTATTACTTGGCCACTTGATAAAAATTCTAATACTCCTAAGAATTCGCGCATTACTTGGCCACTCTTTTCAGGACAGGCTTCGTCTAACTCGCGTATTACTTGGCCACTTTAAATAATTATTATACTCTTAAGAACTCGCGCATTACTTGGCCACTTTACTTTAAGTCAGAGTCCGGAAATCTCGCGTATTAGTTGGCCACTTTATAACAATTCTTATACTCCTAAGAATTCGCGCATTACTTGGCCACTCTTTTCAGGACAGGCTTCGTCTAACTCGCGTGTTACGAGGCCACTTATGTATTTATATCAGTCATGAGGTCCATTGAACTCGCGCATAACTTGATCACCTTACTTAAAGTCAGAGTCCGAAAATCTCGCGTATTAGTTGGCCACTTTATAACAATTCTTATACTCCTAACAATTCGCGCATTACTTGGACACTCGTTTCAAGACAGACTTCGTTTAACTCGCGTATTACTTGGCCACTTATAAAAATTCTTATACTCCTAAGAACTCGCGCATTACTTGGCCACTTTACTTTAAGTCAGAGTCCGGAAATCTCGCGTATTAGTTGGCCACTTTATAACAATTCTTATACTCCTAAGAATTCGCGCATTACTTGGCCACTCTTTTCAAGACAGACTTTGTTTAACTCGCGTATTACGAGGCCACTTATGTATTTATATCAGTCCTGTCGTCCATTGAACTCGCGCATTACTTGGCCACTCTTTTCAAGACAGACTTCGTTTATCTCGCGTATTACTTGGCCACCTTACTTAAAGTCAGAGTTCGGAAATCTCGCGTATTACTTGGCCACCTTACTTAAAGTCAGAGTCCGAAAATCTCGCGTATTAGTTGGCCACGTTATAACAATTCTTATACTCCTAAGAATTCGCGCATTACTTGGCCACTCTTTTCAAGACAGACTTTGTTTAACTCGCGTATTACGAGGCCACTTATGTATTTATATCAGTCCTGTGGTCCATTGAACTCGCGCATTACTTGGCCACTCTTTTCAGGACAGGCTTCGTCTAACTCGCGTATTACTTGGCCACTTATAAAAATTCTTATACTCCTAAGAACTCGCGCATTACTTGGCCACTTTACTTTAAGTCAGAGTCCGGAAATCTCGCGTATTAGTTGGCCACTTTATAACAATTCTTATACTCCTATGAATTCGCGTATTACTTGGCCACTCTTTTCAAGACAGACTTTGTTTAACTCGCGTATTACGAGGCCACTTATGTATTTATATCAGTCCTGTGGTCCATTCAACTCGCGCATTACTTGGCCACTCTTTTCAGGACAGGCTTCGTCTAACTCGCGTATTACGAGGCCACTTATGTATTTATATCAGTCATGAGGTCCATTGAACTCGCGCATAACTTGATCACCTTACTTAAAGTCAGAGTCCGAAAATCTCGCGTATTAGTTGGCCACTTTATAACAATTCTTATACTCCTAACAATTCGCGCATTACTTGGACACTCGTTTCAAGACAGACTTCGTTTAACTCGCGTATTACTTGGCCACTTATAAAAATTCTTATACTCCTAAGAACTCGCGCATTACTTGGCCACTTTACTTTAAGTCAGAGTCCGGAAATCTCGCGTATTAGTTGGCCACTTTATAACAATTCTTATACTCCTATGAATTCGCGTATTACTTGGCCACTCTTTTCAAGACAGACTTTGTTTAACTCGCGTATTACGAGGCCACTTATGTATTTATATCAGTCCTGTGGTCAATTGAACTCGCGGATTACTTGGCCACTCTTGTCAAGACAGACTTCGTTTATCTCGCGTATTACTTGGCCACCTTACTTAAAGTCAGAGTTCGGAAATGTCGCGTATTACTTGGCCACCTTACTTAAAGTCAGAGTCCGAAAATCTCGCGTATTAGATGGCCACTTTATAACAATTCTTATACTCCTAACAATTCGCGCATAGCTTGGCCACTCTTTTCAAGACAGACTTCGCTTAACTCGCGTATTACTTGGCCCCTTATAAAAATTCGTACACTCCTAAGAACTCGCGCATTACTTGGCCACTTTACTTTAAGTCAGAGTCCGGAAATCTCGAGTATTACTTGGCCACTTTAGAAAAATTCTTATACTCCTATGAATTCGCGTATTACTTGGCCACTCTTTTTCAAGACAGACTTTGTTTAACTCGCGTATTACGAGGCCACTTATGTATTTATATCAGTCCTGTGGTGCATTGAACTCGCGAATTACTTGAGCACTCTTTTCAATACAGACTTCTTTTATCTCGCGTATTACTTGGCCACCTTACTTAAAGTCAGAGTTCGGAAATCTCGCGTATTACTTGGCCACCTTACTTAAAGTCAGAGTCCGAAAATCTCGCGTATTAGTTGGCCACTTTATAACAATTCTTATACTCCTAACAATTCGCGCATAGCTTGGCCACTCTTTTCAAGACAGACTTCGCTTAACTCGCGTATTACTTGGCCCCTTATAAAAATTCTTACACTCCTAAGAACTCGCGCGTTACTTGGCCACTTTACTTTAAGTCAGAGTCCTGAAATCTCGAGTATTACTTGGCCACTTTAGAAAAATTCTTATACTCCTATGAATTCGCGTATTACTTGGCCACTCTTTTCAAGACAGACTTTGTTTAACTCGCGTATTACGAGGCCACTTATGTATTTATATCAGTCCTGTGGTCCATTGAACTCGCGCATTACTTGGCCACTCTTTTCAAGACAGACTTCGTTTATCTCGCGTATTACTTGGCCACCTTACTTATAGTTAGAGTTCGGAAATCTCGCGTATTATTTGGCCACTTTATAACAATTCTTATACTCCTAAGAATTCGCGCATTACTTGGCCACTCTTTTCAGGACAGGCTTCGTCTAACTCGCGTGTTACGAGGCCACTTATGTGTTTATATCAGTCATGAGGTCCATTGAACTCGCGCATAACTTGATCACCTTACTTAAAGTCAGAGTCCGAAAATCTCGCGTATTAGTTGGCCACTTTATAACAATTCTTATACTCCTAACAATTCGCGCATTACTTGGACACTCTTTTCAAGACAGATTTCGTTTAACTCGCGTATTACTTGGCCACTTATAAAAATTCTTATACTCCTAAGAACTCGCGCATTACTTGGCCACTTTACTTTATTCAGAGTCCGGAAATCTCGAGGATTACTTGGCCACTTTAGAAAAATTCTTATACTCCTATGAATTCGCGTATTACTTGGCCACTCTTTTCAAGACAGACTTTGTTTAACTCGCGTATTACGAGGCCACTTATGTATTTATATCAGTCCTGTGGTCCATTGAACTCGCGCATTACTTGGCCACTCTTTTCAAGACAGACTTCGTTTATCTCGCGTATTACTTGGCCACCTTACTTAAAGTCAGAGTTCGGAAATCTCGCGTATTAGTTGGCCACTTTATAACAATTCTTATACTCCTAAGAATTCGCGCATTACTTGGCCACTCTTTTCAGGACAGGCTTCGTCTAACTCGCGTATTACGAGGCCACTTATGTATTTATATCAGTCATGAGGTGCATTGAACTCGCGCATTACTTGATCACCTTACTAAAAGTCAGAGTCCGGATATCTCGCGTATTACTTGGCCACTTTAGAAAAATTCTTATACTCCTATGAATTCGCGTATTACTTGGCCACTTTTTTCAAGACAGACTTCGCTTAACTCGCGTATTACTTGGTCCCTTACAAAAATTCTTACACTCCTTAGAACTCGCGCATTACTTGGCCACTTTACTTTAAGTCAGAGTCCGGAAATCTCGCGCATTACTTGGCCACTTTACTTTAAGTCAGAGTCCGGAAATCTCACGTATTACTTGGCCACTTGATAAAAATTCTAATACTCCTAAGAATTCGCGCATTACTTGGCCACTCTTTTCAGGACAGGCTTCGTCTAACTCGCGTATTACTTGGCCACTTTTAAAAATTCTTATACGCCTAAGAACTCGCGCATTACTTGGCCACTTTACTTTAAGTCAGTGTTCGGAAATATCGCGTATTAGTTGGCCACTTTATAACAATTCTTATACTCCTAAGAATTCGCGCATTACTTGGCCACTCTTTTCAGGACAGGCTTCGTCTAACTCGCGTGTTACGAGGCCACTTATGTGTTTATATCAGTCATGAGGTCCATTGAACTCGCGCATAACTTGATCACCTTACTTAAAGTCAGAGTCCGAAAATCTCGCGTATTAGTTGGCCACTTTATAACAATTCTTATACTCCTAACAATTCGCGCATTACTTGGACACTCGTTTCAAGACAGACTTCGTTTAACTCGCGTATTACTTGGCCACTTATAAAAATTCTTATACTCCTAAGAACTCGCGCATTACTTGGCCACTTTACTTTAAGTCAGAGTCCGGAAATCTCGCGTATTAGTTGGCCACTTTATAACAATTCTTATACTCCTTAGAATTCGCGCATTACTTGGCCACTCTTTTCAGGACAGGCTTCGTCTAACTCGCGTATTACGAGACCACTTATAAAAAATCTTATACTCCTAAGAATTCGCGCATTACTTGGCCACTCTTTTCAGGACAGGCTTCGTCTAACTCGCGTATTACGAGGCCACTTATGTATTTATATCAGTCATGAGTTCCATTGAACTCGCGCATTACTTGATCACCTTACTAAAAGTCAGAGTCCGGAAATCTCGCGCATTACTTGGCCACTTTACTTTAAGTCAGAGTCCGGAAATCTCACGTATTACTTGGCCACTTGATAAAAATTCTAATACTCCTAAGAATTCGCGCATTACTTGGCCACTCTTTTCAGGACAGGCTTCGTCTAACTCGCGTGTTACGAGGCCACTTATGTGTTTATATCAGTCATGAGGTCCATTGAACTCGCGCATAACTTGATCACCTTACTTAAAGTCAGAGTCCGAAAATCTCGCGTATTAGTTGGCCACTTTATAACAACTCTTATACTCCTAACAATTCGCGCATAGCTTGGCCACTCTTTTCAAGACAGACTTCGCTTAACTCGCGTATTACTTGGCCCCTTATGAAAATTCTTACACTCCTAAGAACTCGCGCATTGCTTGGCCACTTTACTTTAAGTCAGAGTCCGGAAATCTCGCGTATTAGTTGGCCACTTTATAACAATTCTTATACTCCTTAGAATTCGCGCATTACTTGGCCACTCTTTTCAGGACAGGCTTCGTCTAACTCGCGTATTACGAGGCCAATTATGTATTTATATCATTCATGAGGTCCATTGAACTCGCGCATTACTTGGCCACTCTTTTCAAGACAGACATCGTTTATCTCGCGTATTACTTGGCCACCTTACTTATAGTCAGAGTTCGGAAATCTCGCGTGTTAGTTGGCCACTTTATAACAATTCTTATACTCCTAAGAATTCGCGCATTACTTGGCCACTCTTTTCAGGACAGGCTTCGTCTAACTCGCGTATTACGAGGCCACTTATGTATTTATATCAGCAATGAGGTCCATTGAACTCGCGCATAACTTGATCACCTTACTTAAAGTCAGAGTCCGGAAATCTCGAGTATTACTTGGCCAGTTTAGAAAAATTCTTATACTCCTATGAATTCGCGTATTACTTGGACACTCTTTTCAAGACAGACTTCGTTTAACTCGCGCATTACTTGGCCACTTATAAAAATTCTTATACTCCTAAGAATTCGCGCATTACTTGGCCACTCTTTTCAGGACAGGCTTCGTCTAACTCGCGTATTACGAGGCTACTTATGTATTTATATCAGCATGAGTTCCATTGAACTCGCGCATTACTTGGCCACTCTTTTCAAGACAGACTTCGTTTAACTCGCGCATTACTTGGCCACTTGATAAAAATTCTAATACTCCTAAGAATTCGCGGATTACTTGGCCACTCTTTTCAGGACAGGCTTCGTCTAACTCGCGTATTACTTGGCCACGTAAAAAAAATAGTATACGACGAAGAACTCGCGCATTACCTGGCCACTTTACTTTAAGTCAGAGTCCGGAAATCTCGCGTATTAGTTGGCCACTTTATAACAATTCTTATACTCCTAAGAATTCGCGCATTACTTGGCCACTCTTTTCAGGACAGGCTTCGTCTAACTCGCGTATTACGAGGCCACTTATGTATTTATATCAGTCATGAGGTCCAATGAACTCGCGCATAACTTGATCACCTTACTTAAAGTCAGAGTCCGAAAATCTCGCGTATTCGTTGGCCACTTTATAACAATTCTTATACTCCTAACAATTCGCGCATTACTTGGACACTCGTTTCAAGACAGACTTCGTTTAACTCCCGTATTACTTGGCCACTAATAAAAATACTTATACTCCTAAGAACACGCGAATTACTTGGCAACTTTACTTTAAGTCAGAGTCCGAAAATCTCGCGTATTAGTTGGCCACGTTATAACAATTCGTATACTCCTAACAATTCGCGTATTACTTGGCCACTCTTTTCAAGACTGACTTTGTTTAACTCGCGTATTACGAGGCCACTTATGTATTTATATCAGTCCTGTTGTCCATTGAACTCGCGCATTACTTGGCCACTCGTGTCAAGACTGACTTCGTTTATCTCGCGTATTACTTGGCCACCTTACTTAAAGTCAGAGTTCGGAAATGTCGCGTATTACTTGGCCACCTTACTTTAAGTCAGAGTCCGAAAATCTCGCGTATTAGTTGGCCACTTTATAACAATTCTTATACTCCTAAGAATTCGCGTATTACTTGGCCACTCTTTTCAAGACAGACTTTGTTTAACTCGCGTATTACGAGGCCACTTATGTATTTATATCAGTCCTGTGGTCCATTGAACTCGCGCATTACTTGGCCACTCTTTTCAAGACAGGCTTCGTCTAACTCGCGTATTACTTGGCCACTTATAAAAATTCTTATACTCCTAAGAACTCGCGCATTACTTGGCCACTTTACTTTAAGTCAGAGTCCGGAAATCTCGCGTATTAGTTGGCCACTTTATAACAATTCTTATACTCCTATGAATTCGCGTATTACTTGGCCACTCTTTTCAAGACAGACTTTGTTTAACTCGCGTATTACGAGGCCACTTATGTATTTATATCAGTCCTGTGGTCCATTGAACTCGCGCATTACTTGGCCACTCTTTTCAGGACAGGCTTCGTCTAACTCGCGTATTACGAGGCCACTTATGTATTTATATCAGCAATGAGGTCCACTGACCTCGCGCATTACTTGATCACCTTACTTAAAGTCAGAGTCCGGAAATCTCGAGTATTTTTTGGGGACTTTAGAATTTTTCTTATACGACCAAGAATTCGCGCATTACTTGGCCACTTTTTTCAAGACAGACTTAGTTTAACTCGCGCATTACTTGGCCACTTATAAAAATTCTTATACTCCTAAGAATTCGCGCATTACTTGGCGACTCTTTTCAGGACAGGCTTCGTCTAACTCGCGTATTACGAGGCTACTTATATATTTATATCAGCATGAGTTCCATTGAACTCGCGCGTTACTTGTCCACTCTTTTCAAGACAGACTTCGTTTATCTCGCGTATTACTTGGCCACCTTACTTAAAGTCAGAGTCCGGAAATCTCGCGTATTAGTTGGCCACTTTATAACAATTCTTATACTCCTAAGAATACGCGCATTACTTGGCCACTCTTTTCAGGACAGACTTCGTATAACTCGCGTATTACGAGGCCACTTGTAAAAATTCTTATACTCCTAAGAATTCGCGCATTACTTGGCGACTCTTTTCAGGACAGGCTTCGTCTAACTCGCGTATTACGAGGCCACTTATGTATTTATATCAGTCATGAGTTCCATTGAACTCGCGCATTACTTGATCACCTTACTAAAAGTCAGAGACCGGAAATCTCGCGTATTGCTTGGCCACTTTAGAAAAATTCTTATACTCCTATGAATTCGCGTATTACTTGGCCACTCTTTTCAAGACAGACTTCGCTTAACTCGCGTATTACTTGGTCCCTTACAAAAATTCTTACACTCCTAAGAACTCGCGCATTACTTGGCCACTTTACTTTAAGTCAGAGTCCGGAAATCTCGCGCATTACTTGGCCACTTTACTTTAAGTCAGAGTCCGGAAATCTCACGTATTACTTGGCCACTTGATAAAAATTCTAATACTCCTAAGAATTCGCGCATTACTTGGCCACTCTTTTCAGGACAGGCTTCGTCTAACTCGCGTATTACTTGGCCACTTTTAAAAATTGTTATACTCCTAAGAACTCGCGCATTACTTGGCCACTTTACTTTAAGTCAGAGTCCGGAAATTTCGCGTATTAGTTGGCCACTTTATAACAATTCTTATACTCCTAAGAATTCGCGCATTACTGGGCCACTCTTTTCAGGACAGGCTTCGTCTAACTCGCGTGTTACGAGGCCACTTATGTGTTTATATCAGTCATGAGGTCCATTGAACTCGCGCATAACTTGATCACCTTACTTAAAGTCAGAGTCCGAAAATCTCGCGTATTAGTTGGCCACTTTATAACAATTCTTATACTCCTAACAATTCGCGCATTACTTGGACACTCGTTTCAAGACAGACTTCGTTTAACTCGCGTATTACTTGGCCACTTATAAAAATTCTTATACTCCTAAGAACTCGCGCATTACTTGGCCACTTTACTTTAAGTCAGAGTCCGGAAATCTCGAGGATTACTTGGCCACTTTAGAAAAATTCTTATACTCCTATGAATTCGCGTATTACTTGGCCACTCTTTTCAAGACAGACTTTGTTTAACTCGCGTATTACGAGGCCACTTATGTATTTATATCAGTCCTGTGGTCCATTGAACTCGCGCATTACTTGGCCACTCTTTTCAATACAGACTTCGTTTATCTCGCGTATTACTTGGCCACCTTACTTAAAGTCAGAGTTCGGAAATCTCGCGTATTACTTGGCCACCTTACTTAAAGTCAGAGTTCGGAAATCTCGCGTATTAGTTGGCCACTTTATAACAATTCTTATACTCCTAACAATTCGCGCATAGCTTGGCCACTCTTTTCAAGACAGACTTCGCTTAACTCGCGTATTACTTGGCCCCTTATAAAAACTCTTACACTCCTAAGAACTCGCGCGTTACTTGGCCACTTTACTTTAAGTCAGAGTCCGGAAATCTCGAGTATTACTTGGCCACTTTAGAAAAATTCTTATACTCCTATGAATTCGCGTATTACTTGGCCACTCTTTTCAAGACAGACTTTGTTTAACTCGCGTATTACGAGGCCACTTATGTATTTATATCAGTCCTGTGGTCCATTGAACTCGCGCATTACTTGGCCACTCTTTTCAAGACAGACTTCGTTTATCTCGCGTATTACTTGGCCACCTTACATATAGTTAGAGTTCGGAAATCTCGCGTATTAGTTGGCCACTTTATAACAATTCTTATACTCCTAAGAATTCGCGCATTACTTGGCCACTCTTTTCAGGACAGGCTTCGTCTAACTCGCGTATTACGAGGCCACTTATAAAAATTCTTATACTCCTAAGAATTCGCGCATTACTTGGCCACTCTTTTTCAGGACAGGCTTCGTCTAACTCGCGTATTACGAGGCCACTTATGTTTTTATATCAGTCCTGTGTTCCATTGAACTCGCGCATTACTTGATCACCTTACTTAAAGTCAGAGTCCGGAAATCTCGCGTATTACGAGGCCACTTATGTATTTATATCAGTCCTGTGGTCCATTGAACTCGCGCATTACTTGGCCACTCTTTTCAAGACAGACTTCGTTTATCTCGCGTATTACTTGGCCACCTTACTTAAAGTCAGAGTCCGAGAATCTCGCGTATTAGTTGGCCACTTTATAACAATTCTTATACTCCTAACAATTCGCGCATAGCTTGGCCACTCTTTTCAAGACAGACTTCGCTTAACTCGCGTATTACTTGGCCCCTTATGAAAATTCTTACACTCCTAAGAACTTGCGCATTACTTTGCCACTTGTCTGTAAGTCTGAGTCCGGATATCTCGCGTATTAGTTGGCCACTTTATAACAATTCTTATACTCCATAGAAGTCGCGCATTACTTGGCAACTCTTTTCAGGACAGGCTTCGTCTAACTCGCGTATTACGAGGCCAATTATGTATTTATATCATTCATGAGGTCCATTGAACTCGCGCATTACTTGTCCACTCTTTTCAAGACAGACTTCGTTTATCTCGCGTATTACTTGGCCACCTTACTGAAAGACAGAGTTCGGAAAGCACGCGTATTAGTTGGCCACTTTATAACAATTCTGATACTCCTAAGAATTCGCGCATTACTTGGCCACTCTTTTCAGGACAGGCTTCGTCTAACTCGCGTATTACGAGGCCACTTATGTATTTATATCAGCAATGAGGTCCATTGAACTCGCGCATAACTTGATCACCTTACTTAAAGTCAGAGTCCGGAAATCTCGAGTATTACTTGGCCAGTTTAGAAAAATTCTTATACTCCTATGAATTCGCGTATTACTTGGACACTCTTTTCAAGACAGACTTCGTTTAACTCGCGCATTACTTGGCCACTTATAAAAATTCTTATACTCCTAAGAATTCGCGCATTACTTGGCCACTCTTTTCAGGACAAGCTTCGTCTAACTCGCGTATTACGAGGCTACTTATGTATTTATATCAGCATGAGTTCCATTGAACTCGCGCATTACTTGGCCACTCTTTTCAAGACAGACTTCGTTTATCTCGCGTATTACGAGGCCACTTATAAAAATTCTTATACTCCTAAGAATTCGCGCATTACTTGGCCACTCTTTTCAGGACAGGCTTCGTCTAACTCGCGTATTACGAGGCCACTTATGTATTTATATCAGTCATGAGTTCCATTGAACTCGCGCATTACTTGATCACCTTACTAAAAGTCAGAGACCGGAAATCTCGCGTATTGCTTGGCCACTTTAGAAAAATTCTTATACTCCTATGAATTCGCGTATTACTTGGCCACTCTTTTCAAGACAGACTTCGCTTAACTCGCGTATTACTTGGTCCCTTACAAAAATTCTTACACTCCTAAGAACTCGCGCATTACTTGGCCACTTTACTTTAAGTCAGAGTCCGGAAATCTCGCGCATTACTTGGCCACTTTACTTTAAGTCAGAGTCCGGAAATCTCACGTATTACTTGGCCACTTGATAAAAATTCTAATACTCCTAAGAATTCGCGCATTACTTGGCCACTCTTTTCGAGACAGGCTTCGTCTAACTCGCGTATTCCGAGGCCACTTATGAAAATTCCTATACGCCTAAGAACTCGCGCATTACTTGGCCACTCTTTTCAGGACAAGCGTCGTCTAACTCGCGTATTACGAGGCTACTTATGTATTTATATCAGCATGAGTTCCATTGAACTCGCGCATTACTTGGCCACTCTTTTCAAGACAGACTTCGTTTATCTCGCGTATTACTTGGCCACCTTACTTATAGTCAGAGTCAGGTAATCTCGCGTATTAGTTGGCCACTTTATAACAATTCTTATACTCCTAAGAATTCGCGCATCACTTGGCCACTCTTTTCAGGACAGACTTCGTATAACTCGCGTATTACTAGGCCACTTACAAAAATTCTTATACTCCTAAGAATTCGCGCATTACTTGGCCACTCTTTTCATGACAGGCTTCGTCTAACTCGCGTATTACGAGGCTACTTATGTATTTATATCTGTCATGAGGTCCATTGAACTCGCGCATTACTTGATCACCTTACTTAAAGTCAGAGTCCGGAAATCTCGCGCATTACTTGGCCACTTCAGAAAAATTCTTATACTCCTATGAATTCGCGTATTACTTGGTCACTCTTTTCAAGACAGACTTCGTTTAACTCGCGTATTACTTGGTCCCTTACAAAAATTCTTACACTCCTAAGAACTCGCGCATTACTTGGCCACTTTACTTTAAGTCAGAGTCCGGAAATCTCGCGCATTACTTGGCCACTTTACTTTAAGTCAGAGTCCGGAAATCTCACGTATTACTTGGCCACTTGATAAAAATTCTAATACTCCTAAGAATTCGCGCATTACTTGGCCACTCTTTTCAGGACAGGCTTCGTCTAACTCGCGTATTACGAGGCCACTTATGTATTTATATCAGTCCTGTGGTCCATTGAACTCGCGCATTACTTGGCCACTCTTTTCAAGACAGACTTCGTTTATCTCGCGTATTACTTGGCCACCTTACTTGAAGTCAGAGTTCGGAAATCTCGCGTATTACTTGGCCTACTTACTTAAAGTCTGAGTCCGAAAATCTCGGGTATTAGTTGGCCACTTTATAACAATTCTTATACTCCTAACAATTCGCGCATACCTTGGCCACTCTTTTCAAGACAGACTTCGCTTAACTCGCGTATTACTTGGCCCCTTATAAAAATTCTTACACTCCTAAGAACTCGCGCATTACTTGGCCACTTTACTTTAAGTCAGAGTCCGGAAATCTCACGTATTACTTGGCCACTTTAGAAAAATTCTTATACTCCTATGAATTCGCGTATTACTTGGCCACTCTTTTCAAGACAGACTTTGTTTAACTCGCGTATTACGAGGCCACTTATGTATTTATATCAGTCCTGTGGTCCATTGAACTCGCGCATTACTTGGCCACTCTTTTCAAGACAGACTTCGTTTATCTCGCGTATTACTTGGCCACCTTACTTAAAGTCAGAGTTCTGAAATCTCGCGTATTAGTTGGCCACTTTATAACAATTCTTATACTCCTAAGAATTCGCGCATTACTTGGCCACTCTTTTCAGGACAGGCTTCGTCTAACTCGCGTATTACGAGGCCACTTATAAAAATTCTTATACTCCTAAGAATTCGCGCATTACTTGGCCACTCTTTTCAGGACAGGCTTCGTCTAACTCGCGTATTACGAGGCCACTTATGTATTTATATCAGTCATGAGTTCCATTGAACTCGCGCATTACTTCATCACCTTACTAAAAGTCAGAGTCCGGAAATCTCGCGTATTACGAGGCCACTTATGTATTTATATCAGTCCTGTGGTCCATTGAACTCGCGCATTACTTGGCCACTCTTTTCAAGACAGACTTCGTTTATCTCGCGTATTACTTGGCCACCTTACTTAAAGTCAGAGTCCGGAAATCTCGCGTATTAGTTGGCCACTTTATAACAATTCTTATACTCCTAACAATTCGCGCATAGCTTGGCCACTCTTTTCAAGACAGACTTCGCTTAACTCGCGTATTACTTGGCCCCTTATGAAAATTCTTACACTCCTAAGAACTCGCGCATTACTTGGCCACTTTACTTGAAGTCAGAGTCCGGAAATCTCGCGTATTAGTTGGCCACTTTATAACAATTCTTATACTCCTTAGAATTCGCGCATTACTTGGCCACTCTTTTCAGGACAGGCTTCGTCTAACTCGCGTATTACGTGGCCAATTATGTATTTATATCAGTCCTGTGGTCCATTGAACTCGCGCATTACTTGGCCACTCTTTTCAAGACAGACTTCGTTTATCTCGCGTATTACTTGGCCACCTTACTTAAAGTCAGAGTTCGGAAATCTCGTGTATTAGTTGGCCACTTTATAACAATTGTTATACTCCTAAGAATTCGCGCATTACTTGGCCACTCTTTTCAGGACAGGCTTCGTCTAACTCGCGTATTACGAGGCCACTTATGTATTTATATCATTCATGAGGTCTATTGAACTCGCGCATAACTTGATCACCTTACTTAAAGTCAGAGTCCGGAAATCTCGAGTATTACTTGGCCAGTTTAGAAAAATTCTTATACTCCTATGAATTCGCGTATTACTTGGACACTCTTTTCAAGACAGACTTCGTTTAACTCGCGCATTACTTGGCCAGTTATTTAAATTCTTATACTCCTAAGAATTCGCGCATTACTTGGCCACTCTTTTCAGGACAAGCTTCGTCTAACTCGCGTATTACGAGGCTACTTATGTATTTATATCAGTCCTGTGGTCCATTGAACTCGCGCATTACTTGGCCACTCTTTTCAAGACAGACTTCGTTTATCTCGCGTATTAGTTGGCCACTTTATAACAATTCTTATACTCCTTAGAATTCGCGCATTAGTTGGCCACTCTTTTCAGGACAGGCATCGTCTAACTCGCGTATTACGAGGCCACTTATGTATTTATATCAGCAATGAGGTCCATTGAACTCGCGCATAACTTGATCACCTTACTTAAAGTCAGAGTCCGGAAATCTCGAGTATTACTTGGCCAGTTTAGAAAAATTCTTATACTCCTATGAATTCGCGTATTACTTGGACACTCTTTTCAAGACAGACTTCGTTTAACTCGCGCATTACTTGGCCACTTATAAAAATTCTTATACTCCTAAGAATTCGCGCATTACTTGGCCACTCTTTTCAGGACAGGCTTTGTCTAACTCGCGTATTACGAGGCCACTTATGTATTTATATCAGTCATGAGTTCCATTGAACTCGCGCATTACTTGGCCACTCTTTTCAAGACAGACTTCGTTTATCTCGCGTATTACGAGGCCACTTATAAAAATTCTTATACTCCTAAGAAGTCGCGCATTACTTGGCCACTCTTTTCAGGACAGGCTTCGTCTAACTCGCGTATTACGAGGCCACTTATATATTTATATCAGTCATGTGGTCCATTGAACTCGCGCATTACTTGATCACCTTACTTAAAGTCAGATTCCGGAAATCTCGCGCATTACTTGGCCACTTTACTTTAAGTCAGAGTCCGGAAATCTCACGTATTACTTGGCCACTTGATAAAAATTCTAATACTCCTAAGAATTCGCGCATTACTTGGCCACTCTTTTCAGGACAGGCTTCGTCTAACTCGCGTATTACTTGGCCACTTTTAAAAATTCTTATACGCCTAAGAACTCGCGCATTACTTGGCCACTCTTTTCAGGACAAGCTTCGTCTAACTCGCGTATTACGAGGCTACTTATGTATTTATATCAGCATGAGTTCCATTGAACTCGCGCATTACTTGGCCACTCTTTTCAAGACAGACTTCGTTTATCTCGCGTATTACTTGGCCACCGTACTTAAAGTCAGAGTCCGGAAATCTCGCGTATTAGTTGGCCACTTTATAACAATTCTTATACTCCTAAGAATACGCGCATTACTTGGCCACTCTTTTCAGGACAGACTTCGTCTAACTCGCGTATTACGAGGCCACTTACAAAAATGCTTATACTCCTAAGAATTCGCGCATTACTTGGCCACTCTTTTCAGGACAGGCTTCGTCTAACTCGCGTATTACGAGGCCACTTATGTATTTATATCAGTCATGAGTTCCATTGAACTCGCGCATTACTTGATCACCTTACTAAAAGTCAGAGACCGGAAATCTCGCGTATTGCTTGGCCACTTTAGAAAAATTCTTATACTCCTATGAATTCGCGTATTACTTGGCCACTTTTTTCAAGACAGACTTCGCTTAACTCGCGTATTACTTGGTCCCTTACAAAAATTCTTAAACTCCTAAGAACTCGCGCATTACTTGGCCACTTTACTTTAAGTCAGAGTCCGGAAATCTCGCGCATTACTTGGCCACTTTACTTTAAGTCAGAGTCCGGAAATCTCACGTATTACTTGGCCACTTGATAAAAATTCTAATACTCCTAAGAATTCGCGCATTACTTGGCCACTCTTTTCAGGACAGTCTTCGTCTAACTCCCGTATTACTTGGCCACTTTTAAAAATTCTTATACTCCTAAGAACTCGCGCATTACTTGGCCACTTTACTTTAAGTCAGTGTCCTGAAATTTCGCGTATTAGTTGGCCACTTTATAACAATTCTTATACTCCTAAGAATTCGCGCATTACTTGGCCACTCTTTTCAGGACAGGCTTCGTCTAACTCGCGTGTTACGAGGCCACTTATGTATTTATATCAGTCATGAGGTCCATTGAACTCGCGCATAACTTGATCACCTTACTTAAAGTCAGAGTCCGAAAATCTCGCGTATTAGTGGGCCACTTTATAACAATTCTTATACTCCTAACAATTCGCGCATTACTTGGACACTCGTTTCAAGACAGACTTCGTTTAACTCGCGTATTACTTGGCCACTTATAAAAATTCTTATACTCCTAAGAACTCGCGCATTACTTGATCACCATACTAAAAGTCAGAGTCCGGAAATCTCGCGTATTACTTGGCCACTTTATAACAATTCTTATACTCCTCAGAATTCGCGCATCACTTGGCCACTCTTTTCAGGACAGGCTTCGTTTAACTCGCGTATTACTTGGCCACTTATAAAAATTCTTATACTCCTAAGAACTCGCGCATTACTTGGCCACTCTTTTCAGGACAGGCTTCGTCTAACTCGCGTATTACGAGGCCACTTATGTTTTTATATCATTCATGAGGTCCATTGAACTCGCGCATTATTTGATCACCTTACTAAAAGTCAGAGTCCGGAAATCTCGCGTATTACTTGGCCACTTTAGAAAAATTCTTATACTCCTATGAATTCGCGTATTACTTGGCCACTCTTTTCAAGACAGACTGCGCTTAACTCGCGTATTACTTGGCCCCTTACAAAAATTCTTACACTCCTAAGAACTCGCGCATTACTTGGCCACTTTACTTTAAGTCAGAGTCCGGAAATCTCGCGCATTACTTGGCCACTTTACTTTAAGTCAGAGTCCGGAAATCTCACGTATTACTTGGCCACTTGATAAAAATTCTAATACTCCTAAGAATTCGCGCATTACTTGGCCACTCTTTTCAGGACAGGCTTCGTCTAACTCGCGTGTTACGAGGCCACTTATGTGTTTATATCAGTCATGAGGTCCATTGAACTCGCGCATAACTTGATCACCTTACTTAAAGTCAGAGTCCGAAAATCTCGCGTATTAGTTGGCCACTTTATAACAACTCTTATACTCCTAACAATTCGCGCATAGCTTGGCCACTCTTTTCAAGACAGACTTCGCTTAACTCGCGTATTACTTGGCCCCTTATGAAAATTCTTACACTCCTAAGAACTCGCGCATTGCTTGGCCACTTTACTTTAAGTCAGAGTCCGGAAATCTCGCGTATTAGTTGGCCACTTTATAACAATTCTTATACTCCTTAGAATTCGCGCATTACTTGGCCACTCTTTTCAGGACAGGCTTCGTCTAACTCGCGTATTACGAGGCCAATTATGTATTTATATCATTCATGAGGTCCATTGAACTCGCGCATTACTTGGCCACTCTTTTCAAGACAGACTTCGTTTATCTCGCGTATTACTTGGCCACTTTACCTTTAGTCAGAGTTCGGAAATCTCGCTTATTAGTTGGCCACTTTATAACAATTCTTATACTCCTAAGAATTCGCGCATTACTTGGCCACTCTTTTCAGGACAGGCTTCGTCTAACTCGCGTATTACGAGGCCACTTATGTATTTATATCAGCAATGAGGTCCATTGAACTCGCGCATAACTTGATCACCTTACTTAAAGTCAGAGTCCGGAAATCTCGAGTATTACTTAGCCAGTTTAGAAAAATTCTTATACTCCTATGAATTCGCGCATTACTTGGCCACTCTTTTCAAGACAGACTTCGTTTTTCTCGCGTATGACTTGGCCACTTTATAACAATTCTTATACTCCTAAGAATTCGCGCATTACTTGGCCACTCTTTTCAGGACAGGCTTCGTCTAACTCGCGTATTACGAGGCTACTTATGTATTTATATCAGCATGAGTTCCATTGAACTCGCGCATTACTTGGCCACTCTTTTCAAGACAGACTTCGTTAATCTCGCGTATTACTTGGCCTCTTTACTTATCGTCATTGTCCTGATATGTCTCGTATTAGTTGGCCACTTTATAACAATTCTTATACTCCTAAGAATTCGCGCATCACTTGGCCACTCTTTTCAGGACAGACTTTGTCTAACTCGCGTATTACGAGGCCACTTATAAAAATTCTTATACTCCTAAGAATTCGCGCATTACTTGGCCACTCTTTTCAGGACAGGCTTCGTCTAACTCGCGTATTACGAGGCCACTTATGTATTTATATCAGTCATGAGTTCCATTGAACTCGCGCATTACTTGATCACCTTACTAAAAGTCAGAGACCGGAAATCTCGCGTATTGCTTGGCCACTTTAGAAAAATTCTTATACTCCTATGAATTCGCGTATTACTTGGCCACTTTTTTCAAGACAGACTTCGCTTAACTCGCGTATTACTTGGCCCCTTATAAAAATTCTTACACTCCTAAGAACTCGCGCATTACTTGGCCACTTTACTTTAAGTCAGAGTCCGGAAATCTCGCGCATTACTTGGCCACTTTACTTTAAGTCAGAGTCCGGAAATCTCACGTATTACTTGGCCACTTGATAAAAATTCTAATACTCCTAAGAATTCGCGCATTACTTGGCCACTCTTTTCAGGACAGGCTTCGTCTAACTCGCGTATTACTTGGCCACTTTTAAAAATTCTTATACTCTTAAGAACTCGCGCATTACTTGGCCACTTTACTTTAAGTCAGAGTCCGGAAATCTCGCTTATTAGTTGGCCACTTTATAACAATTCTTATACTCCTAAGAATTCGCGCATTACTGGGCCACTCTTTTCAGGACAGGCTTCGTCTAACTCGCGTGTTACGAGGCCACTTATGTATTTATATCAGTCATGAGGTCCATTGAACTCGCGCATAACTTGATCACCTTACTTAAAGTCAGAGTCCGAAAATCTCGCGTATTAGTGGGCCACTTTATAACAATTCTTATACTCCTAACAATTCGCGCATTACTTGGACACTCGTTTCAAGACAGACTTCGTTTAACTCGCGTATTACTTGGCCACTTATAAAAATTCTGATACTCCTAAGAACTCGCGCATTACTTGGCAACTTTACTTTAATTCAGAGTCCGTAAATCTCGCGTATTAGTTGGCCACTTTATAACAATTCTTATACTCCTATGAATTCGCGTATTACTTGGCCACTCTTTTCAAGACAGACTTTGTTTAACTCGCGTATTACGAGGCCACTTATGTATTTATATCAGTCCTGTCGTCCATTGAACTCGCGCATTACTTGGCCACTCTTTTCAAGACAGACTTCGTTTATCTCGCGTATTACTTGGCCACCTTACTTAAAGTCAGAGTTCGGAAATCTCGCGTATTAGTTGGCCACCTTACTTTAAGTCAGAGTCCGAAAATCTCGCGTATTAGTTGGCCACTTTATAACAATTCTTATACTCCTAAGAATTCGCGCATTACTTGGCCACTCTTTTCAAGACAGACTTTGTTTAACTCGCGTATTACGAGGCCACTTATGTATTTATATCAGTCCTGTGGTCCATTGAACTCGCGCATTACTTGGCCACTCTTTTCAGGACAGGCTTCGTCTAACTCGCGTATTACTTGGCCACTTATAAAAATTCTTATACTCCTAAGAACTCGCGCATTACTTGGCCACTTTACTTTAAGTCAGAGTCCGGAAATCTCGCGTATTAGTTGGCCACTTTATAACAATTCTTATACTCCTATGAATTCGCGTATTACTTGGCCACTCTTTTCAAGACAGACTTTGTTTAACTCGCGTATTACGAGGCCACTTATGTATTTATATCAGTCCTGTGGTCCATTCAACTCGCGCATTACTTGGCCACTCTTTTCAGGACAGGCTTCGTCTAACTCGCGTGTTACGAGGCCACTTATGTATTTATATCAGTCATGAGGTCCATTGAACTCGCGCATAACTTGATCACCTTACTTAAAGTCAGAGTCCGAAAATCTCGCGTATTAGTTGGCCACTTTATAACAATTCTTATACTCCTAACAATTCGCGCATTACTTGGACACTCGTTTCAAGACAGACTTCGTTTAACTCGCGTATTACTTGGCCACTTATAAAAATTCTTATACTCCTAAGAACTCGCGCATTACTTGGCCACTTTACTTTAAGTCAGAGTCCGGAAATCTCGCGTATTAGTTGGCCACTTTATAACAATTCTTATACTCCTATGAATTCGCGTATTACTTGGCCACTCTTTTCAAGACAGACTTTGTTTAACTCGCGTATTACGAGGCCACTTATGTATTTATATCAGTCCTGTTGTGAATTGACCTCGCGAATTACTGGTCCACTCTTTTAAAGACAGACTTCGTTTATCTCGCGTATTACTTGGCCACCTTACTTAAAGTCAGAGTTCGGAAATCTCGCGTATTACTTGGCCACCTTACTTAAAGTCAGAGTCCGAAAATCTCGCGTATTAGATGGCCACTTTATAACAATTCTTATACTCCTAACAATTCGCGCATAGCTTGGCCACTCTTTTCAAGACAGACTTCGCTTAACTCGCGTATGACTGGGCCCCGTATAAAAATTCGTACACTCCTAGGAACTCGCGCATTACTTGGCCACTTTACTTTAAGTCAGAGTCCGGAAATCTCACGTATTACTTGGCCACTTTAGAAAAATTCTTATACTCCTATGAATTCGCGTATTACTTGGCCACTCTTTTCAAGACAGACTTTGTTTAACTCGCGTATTACGAGGCCACTTATGTATTTATATCAGTCCTGTGGTCCATTGAACTCGCGCATTACTTGTGCACTCTGTTCAATACAGACTTCGTTTATCTCGCGTATTACTTGGCCACCTTACTTAAAGTCAGAGTTCGGAAATCTCGCGTATTACTTGGCCACCTTACTTAAAGTCAGAGTCCGGAAATCTCGCGTATTAGTTGGCCACTTTATAACAATTTTTATACTCCTAACAATTCGCGCATAGCTTGGCCACTCTTTTCAAGACAGACTTCGCTTAACTCGCGTATTACTTGGCCCCTTATAAAAATTCTTACACTCCTAAGAACTCGCGCGTTACTTGGCCACTTTACTTTAGTCAGAGTCCGGAAATCTCACGTATTACTTTGCCACTTTAGAAAAATTCTTATACTCCTATGAATTCGCGTATTACTTGGCCACTCTTTTCAAGACAGACTTTGTTTAACTCGCGTATTACGAGGCCACTTATGTATTTATATCAGTCCTGTGGTCCATTGAACTCGCGCATTACTTGGCCACTCTTTTCAAGACAGACTTCGTTTATCTCGCGTATTACTTGGCCACCTTACTTGAATTCAGAGTTCTGAAATATAGTTTATTATTTGGCCACTTTATAACAATTCTTATACTCCTAAGAATTCGCGCATTACTGGGCCACTCTTTTCAGGACAGGCTTCGTCTAACTCGCGTGTTACGAGGCCACTTATGTATTTATATCAGTCATGAGGTCCATTGAACTCGCGCATAACTTGATCACCTTACTTAAAGTCAGAGTCCGAAAATCTCGCGTATTAGTTGGCCACTTTATAACAATTCTTATACTCCTAACAATTCGCGCATTACTTGGACACTCGTTTCAAGACAGACTTCGTTTAACTCGCGTATTACTTGGCCACTTATAAAAATTCTTATACTCCTAAGAACTCGCGCATTACTTGGCCACTTTACTTTAAATCAGAGTCCGGAAATCTCGAGGATTACTTGGCCACTTTAGAAAAATTCTTATACTCCTATGAATTCGCGTATTACTTGGCCACTCTTTTCAAGACAGACTTTGTTTAACTCGCGTATTACGAGGCCACTTATGTATTTATATCAGTCCTGTGGTCCATTGAACTCGCGCATTACTTGGCCACTCTTTTCAAGACAGACTTCGTTTATCTCGCGTATTACTTGGCCACCTTACTTAAAGTCAGAGTTCGGAAATCTCGCGTATTAGTTGGCCACTTTATAACAATTCTTATACTCCTAAGAATTCGCGCATTACTTGGCCACTCTTTTCAGGACAGGCTTCGTCTAACTCGCGTATTACGAGGCCACTTATGTATTTATATCAGTCATGAGTTCCATTGAACTCGCGCATTACTTGATCACCTTACTAAAAGTCAGAGACCGGAAATCTCGCGTATTGCTTGGCCACTTTAGAAAAATTCTTATACTCCTATGAATTCGCGTATTACTTGGCCACTTTTTTCAAGACAGACTTCGCTTAACTCGCGTATTACTTGGCCCATTATAAAAATTCTTTCACTCCTTAGAACTCGCGCATTACTTGGCCACTTTACTTTAAGTCAGAGTCCGGAAATCTCGCGCATTACTTGGCCACTTTACTTTAAGTCAGAGTCCGGAAATCTCACGTATTACTTGGCCACTTGATAAAAATTCTAATACTCCTAAGAATTCGCGCATTCCTTGACCACTCTGTTCCGCACAGGCTTCGTCTAAATCGCGTATTACTTGGCCACTTATAAAAATTCTTATACGCCTAAGAACTCGCGCATTACTTGGCCACTTTACTTTAAGTCAGTGTTCGGAAATTTCGCGTATTAGTTGGCCACTTTATAACAATTCTTATACTCCTAAGAATTCGCGCATTACTTGGCCATTCTTTTCAGGACAGGCTTCGTCTAACTCGCGTGTTGCGAGGCCACTTATGTATTTATATCAGTCATGAGGTCCATTGAACTCGCGCATAACTTGATCACCTTACTTAAAGTCAGAGTCCGAAAATCTCGCGTATTAGTTGGCCACTTATAACAATTCTTATACTCCTAACAATTCGCGCATTACTTGGACACTCGTTTCAAGACAGACTTCGTTTAACTCGCGTATTACTTGGCCACTTATAAAAATTCTTATACTCCTAAGAACTCGCGCATTACTTGGCCACTTTACTTTAAGTCAGAGTCCGGAAATCTCGCGTATTAGTTGGCCACTTTATAACAATTCTTATACTCCTTAGAATTCGCGCATTACTTGGCCACTCTTTTCAGGACAGGCTTCGTCTAACTCGCGTATTACGAGACCACTTATAAAAAATCTTATACTCCTAAGAATTCGCGCATTACTTGGCCACTCCTTTCAGGACAGGCTTCGTCTAACTCGCGTATTACGAGGCCACTTATGTATTTATATCAGTCATGAGTTCCATTGAACTCGCGCATTACTTGATCACCTTACTAAAAGTCAGAGTCCGGAAATCTCGCGCATTACTTGGCCACTTTACTTTAAGTCAGAGTCCGGAAATCTCACGTATTACTTGGCCACTTGATAAAAATTCTAATACTCCTAAGAATTCGCGCATTACTTGGCCACTCTTTTCAGGACAGGCTTCGTCTAACTCGCGTGTTACGAGGCCACTTATGTATTTATATCAGTCATGAGGTCCATTGAACTCGCGCATAACTTGATCACCTTACTTAAAGTCAGAGTCCGAAAATCTCGCGTATTAGTTGGCCACTATATAACAACTCTTATACTCCTAACAATTCGCGCATAGCTTGGCCACTCTTTTCAAGACAGACTTCGCTTAACTCGCGTATTACTTGGCCCCTTATGAAAATTCTTACACTCCTAAGAACTCGCGCATTGCTTGGCCACTTTACTTTAAGTCAGAGTCCGGAAATCTCGCGTATTAGTTGGCCACTTTATAACAATTCTTATACTCCTAAGAATTCGCGAATCACTTGGCCACTCTTTTCAGGAAAGGCTTCGTCTAACTCGCGTATTACGAGGCCAATTAGGTATTTATATAATTCATGTGGTCCATTGACCTCGCGCATTAATTGGACACTCTTTTCAAGACAGACTTCGTTTATCTCGCGTATTACTTGGCCACCTTACTTATAGTCAGAGTTCGGAAATCTCGCGTGTTAGTTGGCCACTTTATAACAATTCTTATACTCCTAAGAATTCGCGCATTACTTGGCCACTCTTTTCAGGACAGGCTTCGTCTAACTCGCGTATTACGAGGCCACTTATGTATTTATATCAGCAATGAGGTCCATTGAACTCGCGCATAACTTGATCACCTTACTTAAAGTCAGAGTCCGGAAATCTCGCGTATTACTTGGCCAGTTTATAAAAATTCTTATACTCCTATGAATTCGCGTATTACTTGGACACTCTTTTCAAGACAGACTTCGTTTAACTCGCGCATTACTTGGCCACTTATAAAAATTCTTATACTCCTAAGAATTCGCGCATTACTTGGCCACTCTTTTCAGGACAGGCTTCGTCTAACTCGCGTATTACGAGGCTACTTATGTATTTATATCAGCATGAGTTCCATTGAACTCGCGCATTACTTGGCCACTCTTTTCAAGACAGACTTCGTTTAACTCGCGCATTACTTGGCCACTTGATAAAAATTCTAATACTCCTAAGAATTCGCGGATTACTTGGCCACTCTTTTCAGGACAGGCTTCGTCTAACTCGCGTATTACTTGGCCACTTTTAAAAATTCTTATACTCCTAAGAACTCGCGCATTACTTGGCCACTTTACTTTAAGTCAGAGTCCGGAAATCTCGCGTATTAGTTGGCCACTTTATAACAATTCTTATACTCCTAAGAATTCGCGCATTACTTGGCCACTCTTTTCAGGACAGGCTTCGTCTAACTCGCGTATTACGAGGCCACTTATGTATTTATATCAGTCATGAGGTCCATTGAACTCGCGCATAACTTGATCACCTTACTTAAAGTCAGAGTCCGAAAATCTCGCGTATTAGTTGGCCACTTTATAACAATTCTTATACTCCTAACAATTCTCGCATTACTTGGCCACTCTTTTCGAGACAGACTTCGTTTAACTCGCGTATTACTTGGCCACTTATAAAAATTCTTATACTCCTAAGAACTCGCGCATTACTTGGCCACTTTACTTTAAGTCAGAGTCCGGAAATCTCGCGTATTAGTTGGCCACTTTATAACAATTCTTATACTCCTAAGAATTCGCGCATTACTTGGCCACTCTTTTCAAGACAGACTTTGTTTAACTCGCGTATTACGAGGCCACTTATGTATTTATATCAGTCCTGTGGTCCATTGAACTCGCGCATTACTTGGCCACTCTTGTCAAGACTGACTTCGTTTATCTCGCGTATTACTTGGCCACCTTACTTAAAGTCAGAGTTCGGAAATGTCGCGTATTACTTGGCCACCTTACTTTAAGTCAGAGTCCGAAAATCTCGCGTATTAGTTGGCCACGTTATAACAATTCGTATACTCCTAACAATTCGCGTATTACTTGGCCACTCTTTTCAAGACAGACTTTGTTTAACTCGCGTATTACGAGGCCACTTATGTATTTATATCAGTCCTGTTGTCCATTGAACTCGCGCATTACTTGGCCACTCTTTTCAGGACAGGCTTCGTCTAACTCGCGTATTACTTGGCCACTTATAAAAATTCTTATACTCCTAAGAACTCGCGCATTACTTGGCCACTTTACTTTAAGTCAGAGTCCGGAAATCTCGCGTATTAGTTGGCCACTTTATAACAATTCTTATACTCCTATGAATTCGCGTATTACTTGGCCACTCTTTTCAAGACAGACTTTGTTTAACTCGCGTATTACGAGGCCACTTATGTATTTATATCAGTCCTGTGGTCCATTCAACTCGCGCATTACTGGGCCACTCTTTTCAGGACAGGCTTCGTCTAACTCGCGTGTTACGAGGCCACTTATGTATTTATATCAGTCATGAGGTCCATTGAACTCGCGCATAACTTGATCACCTTACTTAAAGTCAGAGTCCGAAAATCTCGCGTATTAGTTGGCCACTTTATAACAATTCTTATACTCCTAACAATTCGCGCATTACTTGGACACTCGTTTCAAGACAGACTTCGTTTAACTCGCGTATTACTTGGCCACTTATAAAAATTCTTATACTCCTAAGAACTCGCGCATTACTTGGCCACTTTACTTTAAGTCAGAGTCCGGAAATCTCGCGTATTAGTTGGCCACTTTATAACAATTCTTATACTCCTATGAATTCGCGTATTACTTGGCCACTCTTTTCAAGACAGACTTTGTTTAACTCGCGTATTACGAGGCCACTTATGTATTTATATCAGTCCTGTTGTCAATTGAACTCGCGGATTACTTGGCCACTCTTGTCAAGACAGACTTCGTTTATCTCGCGTATTACTTGGCCACCTTACTTAAAGTCAGAGTACGGAAATGTCGCGTATTACTTGGCCACCTTACTTAAAGTCAGAGTCCGAAAATCTCGCGTATTAGTTGGCCACTTTATAACAATTCTTATACTCCTAACAATTCGCGCATAGCTTGGCCACTCTTTTCAAGACAGACTTCGCTTAACTCGCGTATTACTTGGCCCCTTATAAAAATTCGTACACTCCTAGGAACTCGCGCATTACTTGGCCACTTTACTTTAAGTCAGAGTCCGGAAATCTCGAGGATTACTTGGCCACTTTAGAAAAATTCTTATACTCCTATGAATTCGCGTATTACTTGGCCACTCTTTTCAAGACAGACTTTGTTTAACTCGCGTATTACGAGGCCACTTATGTATTTATATCAGTCCTGTGGTCCATTGAACTCGCGCATTACTTGGCCACTCTTTTCAAGACAGACTTCGTTTATCTCGCGTATTACTTGGCCACCTTACTTGAAGTCAGAGTTCCGAAATCTCGCGCATTACTTGGCCACCTTACTTGAAGTCAGAGTTCCGAAATCTCGCGTATTACTTGGCCACTTTACTTTAAGTCAGAGTCCGGAAATCTCGAGGATTACTTGGCCACTTTAGAAAAATTCTTATACTCCTATGAATTCGCGTATTACTTGGCCACTCTTTTCAAGACAGACTTTGTTTAACTCGCGTATTACGAGGCCACTTATGTATTTATATCAGTCCTGTGGTCCATTGAACTCGCGCATTACTTGGCCACTCTTTTCAAGACAGACTTCGTTTATCTCGCGTATTACTTGGCCACCTTACTTATAGTCAGAGTTCGGAAATCTCGCGTATTAGTTGGCCAATTTATAACAATTCTTATACTCCTAAGAATTCGCGCATTACTTGGCCACTCTTTTCAGGATAGGCTTCGTCTAACTCGCGTGTCACGAGGCCACTTATGTATTTATATCAGTCATGAGGTCCATTGAACTCGCGCATAACTTGATCACCTTACTTAAAGTCAGAGTCCGAAAATCTCGCGTATTAGTTGGCCACTTTATAACAATTCTTATACTCCTAACAATTCGCGCATTACTTGGACACTCGTTTCAAGACAGACTTCGTTTAACTCGCGTATTACTTAACCACTTATAAAAATTCTTATACTCCTAAGAACTCGCGCATTACTTGGCCACTTTACTTTAAGTCAGAGTCCGGAAATCTCGAGGATTACTTGGCCACTTTAGAAAAATTCTTATACTCCTATGAATTCGCGCATTACTTGGCCACTCTTTTCAAGACAGACTTTGTTTAACTCGCGTATTACGAGGCCACTTATGTATTTATATCAGTCCTGTGGTCCATTGAACTCGCGCATTACTTGGCCACTCTTTTCAAGACAGACTTCGTTTATCTCGCGTATTACTTGGCCACCTTACTTATCTTTAGAGTTCGGAAATCTCGCGTATTAGTTGGCCACTTTATAACAATTCTTATACTCCTAAGAATTCGCGCATTACTTGGCCACTCTTTTCAGGACAGGCTTCGTCTAACTCGCGTATTACGAGGCCACTTATGTATTTATATCAGTCATGAGGTGCATTGAACTCGCGCATTACTTGATCACCTTACTAAAAGTCAGAGTCCGGAAATCTCGCGTATTACTTGGCCACTTTAGAAAAATTCTTATACTCCTATGAATTCGCGTATTACTTGGCCACTCTTTTCAAGACAGGCTTCGTCTAACTCGCGTATTACTTGGTCCCTTACAAAAATTCTTACACTCCTAAGAACTCGCGCATTACTTGGCCACTTTACTTTAAGTCAGAGTCCGGAAATCTCGCGCATTACTTGGCCACTTTACTTTAAGTCAGAGTCCGGAAATCTCACGTATTACTTGGCCACTTGATAAAAATTCTAATACTCCTAAGAATTCGCGCATTACTTGGCCACTCTTTTCAGGACAGGCTTCGTCTAACTCGCGTATTACGTGGCCACTTTTAAAAATTCTTATACGCCTAAGAACTCGCGCATGACTGGGCCACTTTACTTTAAGTCAGTGTCCGGAAATTTCGCGTATTAGTTGGCCACTTTATAACAATTCTTATACTCCTAAGAATTCGCGCATTACTTGGCCACTCTTTTCAGGACAGGCTTCGTCTAACTCGCGTGTTACGAGGCCACTTATGTATTTATATCAGTCATGAGGTCCATTGAACTCGCGCATAACTTGATCACCTTACTTAAAGTCAGAGTCCGAAAATCTCGCGTATTAGTGGGCCACTTTATAACAATTCTTATACTCCTAACAATTCGCGCATTACTTGGACACTCGTTTCAAGACAGACTTCGTTTAACTCGCGTATTACTTGGCCACTTATAAAAATTCTTATACTCCTAAGAACTCGCGCATTACTTGGCCACTTTACTTTAAGTCAGAGTCCGGAAATCTCGCGTATTAGTTGGCCACTTTATAACAATTCTTATACTCCTTAGAATTCGCGCATTACTTGGCCACTCTTTTCAGGACAGGCTTCGTCTAACTCGCGTATTACGAGACCACTTATAAAAATTCTTATACTCCTAAGAATTCGCGCATTACTTGGCCACTCTTTTCAGGACAGGCTTCGTCTAACTCGCGTATTACGAGGCCACTTATGTATTTATATCAGTCATGAGTTCCATTGAACTCGCGCATTACTTGATCACCTTACTTAAAGTCAGAGTCCGGAAATCTCACGTATTACTTTGCCACTTTAGAAAAATTCTTATACTCCTATGAATTCGCGTATTACTTGGCCACTCTTTTCAAGACAGACTTCGCTTAACTCGCGTATTACTTGGCCCCTTATAAAAATTCTTACACTCCTAAGAACTCGCGCATTACTTGGCCACTTTACTTTAAGTCAGAGTCCGGAAATCTCGCGCATTACTTGGCCACTTTACTTTAAGTCAGAGTCCGGAAATCTCACGTATTACTTGGCCACTTGATAAAAATTCTAATACTCCTAAGAATTCGCGCATTACTTGGCCACTCTTTTCAGGACAGGCTTCGTCTAACTCGCGTGTTACGAGGCCACTTATGTGTTTATATCAGTCATGAGGTCCATTGAACTCGCGCATAACTTGATCACCTTACTTAAAGTCAGAGTCCGAAAATCTCGCGTATTAGTTGGCCACATTATAACAATTCTTATAATCCTAACAAGTCGCGCATAGCTTGGCCACTCTTTTCAAGACAGACTTCGCTTAACTCGCGTATTACTTGGCCCCTTATGAAAATTCTTACACTCCTAAGAACTCGGGCATTGCTTGGCCACTTTACTTTAAGTCAGAGTCCGGAAATCTCGCGTATTAGTTGGCCACTTAATAACAATTCTTATACTCCTAAGAATTCGCGCATAACTTGGCCACTCTTTTCAGGACAGGCTTCGTATAACTCGCGTATTACGAGGCCAATTATGTATTTATATCATTCATGAGGTCCATTGAACTCGCGCATTACTTGGCCACTCTTTTCAAGACAGACTTCGTATATCTCGCGTATTACTTGGCCACCTTACTTAAAGTCAGAGTTCGGAAATCTCGCGTATTAGTTGGCCACTTTATAACAATTCTTATACTCCTAAGAATTCGCGCATTACTTGGCCACTCTTTTCAGGACAGGCTTCGTCTAACTCGCGTATTACGAGGCCACTTATGTATTTATATCGGTAAAGAGGTCCATTGAACTCGCGCATAACCTGATCACCTTACTTAAAGTCAGAGTCCGGAAATCTCGAGTATTACTTGGCCAGTTTAGAAAAATTCTTATACTCCTATGAATTCGCGTATTACTTGGACACTCTTTTCAAGACAGACTGCGTTTAACTCGCGTATTACTTGGCCACTTTATAACAATTCTTATACTCCTAAGAATTCGCGCATTACTTGGCCACTCTTTTCAGGACAGGCTTCGTCTAACTCGCGTATTACGATTCTTCTTATGTATTTATTTCATTCCTTTTGTCCATTGAACTCGCGCATTACTTGGCCACTCTTTTCAAGACAGACTTCGTTTATCTCGCGTATTACTTGGCCACCTTACTTAAAGTCAGAGTCCGGAAATCTCGCGTATTAGTTGGCCACTTTATAACAATTCTTATACTCCTAAGAATTCGCGCATTACTTGGCCACTCTTTTCAGGACAGGCTTCGTCTAACTCGCGTATTACGAGGCCACTTATGTATTTATATCAGTCATGAGGTCCATTGAACTCGCGCATTACTTGATCACCTTACTTAAAGTCAGAGTCCGAAAATCTCGCGTATTAGTGGGCCACTTTATAACAATTCTTATACTCCTAACAATTCGCGCATTACTTGGACACTCGTTTCAAGACAGACTTCGTTTAACTCGCGTATTACTTGGCCACTTATAAAAATTCTTATACTCCTAAGAACTCGCGCATTACTTGGCCACTTTACTTTAAGTCAGAGTCCGGAAATCTCGCGTATTAGTTGGCCACTTTATAACAATTCTTATACTCCTAAGAATTCGCGTATTACTTGGCCACTCTTTTCAAGACAGACTTTGTTTAACTCGCGTATTACGAGGCCACTTATGTATTTATATCAGTCCTGTGGTCCATTGAACTCGCGCATTACTTGGCCACTCTTTTCAAGACAGACTTCGTTTATCTCGCGTATTACTTGGCCACCTTACTTAAAGTCAGAGTTCGGAAATCTCGCGTATTACTTGGCCACCTTACTTTAAGTCAGAGTCCGAAAATCTCGCGTATTAGTTGGCCACGTTATAACAATTCTTATACTCCTAAGAATTCGCGTATTACTTGGCCACTCTTTTCAAGACAGACTTTGTTTAACTCGCGTATTACGAGGCCACTTATGTATTTATATCAGTCCTGTGGTCCATTGAACTCGCGCATTACTTGGCCACTCTTTTCAGGACAGGCTTCGTCTAACTCGCGTATTACGAGGCCACTTATGTATTTATATCAGTCCTGTGGTCCATTGAACTAGCGCATAACTTGATCACCTTACTTAAAGTCAGAGTCCGAAAATCTCGCGTATTAGTTGGCCACTTTATAACAATTCTTATACTCCTAACAATTCGCGCATTACTTGGACACTCTTTTCAAGACAGACTTCGTTTAACTCGCGTATTACTTGGCCACTTATAAAAATTCTTATACTCCTAAGAACTCGCGCATTACTTGGCCACTTTACTTTAAGTCAGAGTCCGGAAATCTCGCGTATTAGTTGGCCACTTTATAACAATTCTTATACTCCTATGAATTCGCGTATTACTTGGCCACTCTTTTCAAGACAGACTTTGTTTAACTCGCGTATTACGAGGCCACTTATGTATTTATATCAGTCCTGTTGTCCATTGAACTCGCGCATTACTTGGCCACTCTTTTCAAGACAGACTTCGTTTATCTCGCGTATTACTTGGCCACCTTACTTAAAGTCAGAGTTCGGAAATCTCGCGTATTACTTGGCCACCTTACTTAAAGTCTGAGTCCGAAAATCTCGCGTATTAGTTGGCCACTTTATAACAATTCTTATACTCCTAACAATTCGCGCATAGCTTGGCCACTCTTCTCAAGACAGACTTCGCTTAACTCGCGTATTACTTGGCCCCTTATAAAAATTCGTACACTCCTAAGAACTCGCGCATTACTTGGCCACTTTACTTTAAGTCAGAGTCTGGAAATCTCACGTATTACTTGGCCACTTTAGAAAAATTCTTATACTCCTATGAATTCGCGTATTACTTGGCCACTCTTTTCAAGACAGACTTTGTTTAACTCGCGTATTACGAGGCCACTTATGTATTTATATCAGTCCTGTGGTCCATTGAACTCGCGCATTACTTGGCCACTCTTTTCAAGACAGACTTCGTTTATCTCGCGTATTACTTGGCCACCTTACTTAAAGGCAGAGTTCGGAAATCTCGCGTATTACTTGGCCACCTTACTTAAAGTCAGAGTCCGAAAATCTCGCGTATTAGTTGGCCACTTTATAACAATTCTTATACTCCTAACAATTCGCGCATAGCTTGGCCACTCTTTTCAAGACAGACTTCGCTTAACTCGCGTATTACTTGGCCCCTTATAAAAATTCTTACACTCCTAAGAACTCGCGCATTACTTGGCCACTTTACTTTAAGTCAGAGTCCGGAAATCTCACGTATTACTTTGCCACTTTAGAAAAATTCTTATACTCCTATGAATTCGCGTATTACTTGGCCACTCTTTTCAAGACAGACTTTGTTTAACTCGCGTATTACGAGGCCACTTATGTATTTATATCAGTCCTGTGGTCCATTGAACTCGCGCATTACTTGGCCACTCTTTTCAAGACAGACTTCGTTTATCTCGCGTATTACTTGGCCACCTTACTTAAAGTCAGAGTTCGGAAATCTCGCGTATTAGTTGGCCACTTTATAACAATTCTTATACTCCTAAGAATTCGCGCATTACTTGGCCACTCTTTTCAGGACAGGCTTCGTCTAACTCGCGTATTACGAGGCCACTTATGTATTTATATCAGTCATGAGGTCCATTGAACTCGCGCATAACTTGATCACCTTACTTAAAGTCAGAGTCCGAAAATCTCGCGTATTAGTTGGCCACTTTATAACAATTCTTATACTCCTAACAATTCGCGCATTACTTGGACACTCTTTTCAAGACAGACTTCGTTTAACTCGCGTATTACTTGGCCACTTATAAAAATTCTTATACTCCTAAGAACTCGCGCATTACTTGGCCACTTTACTTTAAGTCAGAGTCCGGAAATCTCGCGTATTAGTTGGCCACTTTATAACAATTCTTATACTCCTAAGAATTCGTGCATTACTTGGCCACTCTTTTCAGGACAGGCTTCGTCTAACTCGCGTATTACGAGGCCACTTATGTATTTATATCATTCATGAGGTCCATTGAACTCGCGCATTACTCGATCACCTTACTTAAAGTCAGAGTCCGGAAATCTCGCGTATTAGTTGGCCACTTTATAACAATTCTTATACTCCTAAGAATTCGCGCATTACTTGGCCACTCTTTTCAGGACAGGCTTCGTCTAACTCGCGTATTACGAGGCCACTTATGTATTTATATCAGTCCTGTGGTCCATTGAACTCGCGCATTACTCGATCACCTTACTTAAAGTCAGAGTCCGGAAATCTCGCGTATTAGTTGGCCACTTTATAACAATTCTTATACTCCTAAGAATTCGCGCATTACTTGGCCACTCTTTTCAGGACAGGCTTCGTCTAACTCGCATATTACGAGGACACTTATGTATTTATATCAGTCATGAGGTGCATTGAACTCGCGCATTACTTGATCACCTTACTAAAAGTCAGAGTCCGGAAATCTCGCGTATTAGTTGGCCACTTTATAACAATTCTTATACTCCTAAGAATTCGTGCATTACTTGGCCACTCTTTTCAGGACAGGCTTCGTCTAACTCGCGTATTACGAGGCCACTTATGTATTTATATCATTCATGAGGTCCATTGAACTCGCGCATTACTCGATCACCTTACTTAAAGTCAGAGTCCGGAAATCTCGCGTATTAGTTGGCCACTTTATAACAATTCTTATACTCCTTAGAATTCGTGCATTACTTGGCCACTCTTTTCAGGACAGGCTTCGTCTAACTCGCATATTACGAGGCCATTTATGTATTTATATCATTCCTGTGGTCCATTGAACTCGCGCATTACTCGATCACCTTACTTAAAGTCAGAGTCCGGAAATCTCGCGTATTACTTGGCCACTCTTTTCAAGACAGACTTTGTTTAACTCGCGTATTACGAGGCCACTCATGTATTTATATCAGTCCTGTGGTCCATTGAACTCGTGCATTACTTGGCCACTCTTTTCAAGACAGACTTCGTTTATCTCGCGTATTACTTGGCCACCTTACTTATAGTCAGAGTTCGGAAATCTCGCGTATTAGTTGGCCACTTTATAACAATTCTTATACTCCTAAGAATTCGCGCATTACTTGGCCACTCTTTTCAGGACAGGCTTCGTCTAACTCGCGTATTACGAGGCCACTTATGTATTTATATCAGTCATGAGGTCCATTGAACTCGCGCATTACTTGATCACCTTACTAAAATTCAGAGTCCGGAAATCTCGCGTATTACTTGGCCACTTTAGAAAAATTCTTATACTCCTATGAATTCGCTTATTACTTGGCCACTTTACTTTAAGTCAGAGTCCGGAAATCTCGCGTATTAGTTGGCCACTTTATAACAATTCTTATACTCCTTAGAATTCGCGCATTACTTGGCCACTCTTTTCAGCACAGGCTTCGTCTAACTCGCGTATCACGAGGCCACTTATGTAATTATATCATTCATGAGGTCCATAAAACTCGCGCATTACTTGATGACCTTACTTAAAGTCAGAGTCCGGAAATATCGCGTATTATTTGGCCACTTTAGAAAAATTCTTATACTCCTATGAATTCGCGTATTACTTGGCCACCTTACTTTACGTCAGAGTCCGGAAATCTCGCGTATTTGTTGGCCACTTTATAACAATTCTGATACTCCTAAGAATTGGCGCATTACTTGGCCACTCTTTTCAGGACAGACTTCGCTTAACTCGCGTATGACTTGGCCCCATATAACAATTCTTATACTCCTAAGAACTCGCGCATTACTTGGCCACTCTTTTCAAGACAGACTTTGTTTAACTCGCGTATTACGAGGCCACTTATGTATTTATATCAGTCCTGTGGTCCATTGAACTCGCGCATTACTTGGCCACTCTTTTCAAGACAGACTTTGTTTAACTCGCGTATTACGAGGCCACTCATGTATTTATATCAGTCCTGTGGTCCATTGAACTCGTGCATTACTTGGCCACTCTTTTCAAGACAGACTTCGTTTATCTCGCGTATTACTTGGCCACCTTACTTATAGTCAGAGTTCGGAAATCTCGCGTATTAGTTGGCCACTTTATAACAATTCTTATACTCCTAAGAATTCGCGCATTACTTGGCCACTCTTTTCAGGACAGGCTTCGTCTAACTCGCGTATTACGAGGCCACTTATGTATTTATATCAGTCATGTGGTCCATTGAACTCGCGCATTACTTGATCACCTTACTAAAAGTCAGAGTCTGGAAATCTCGCGTATCACTTGGCCACTTTAGAAAAATTCTTATACTCCTATGAATTCGCGTATTACATGGCCACCTTACTTTAAGTCAGAGTCCGGAAATCTCGCGTATTTGTTGGCCACTTTATAACAATTCTGATACTCCTAAGAATTCGCGCATTACTTGGCCACTCTTTTCAGGACAGACTTCGCTTAACTCGCGTATTACTTGGCCACTTATAACAATTCTTATACTCCTAAGAATTCGCGCATTACTTGGCCACTCTTTTCAAGACTGACTTTGTTTAACTCCCGTATTACGAGGCCACTTATGTTTTTATATCAGTCCTGTCGTCCATTGAACTCGCGCATTACTTGGCCACTCTTTTCAAGACAGACTTCGTTTATCTCGCGTATTACTTGGCCACCTTACTTAAAGTCAGAGTTCGGAAATCTCGCGTATTAGTTGGCCACTTTATGACAATTCTTATACTCATAAGAATTCGCGCATTACTTGGCCACTCTTTTCAGGACAGGCTTCGTCTAACTCGCGTATTACGAGGACACTTATGTATTTATATCAGTCATGAGGTGCATTGAACTCGCGCATTACTTGATCACCTTACTAAAAGTCAGAGTCCGGATATCTCGCGTATTACTTGGCCACTTTAGAAAAATTCTTATACTCCTATGAATTCGCGTATTACTTGGCCACCTTAATTTACGTCAGAGTCCGGAAATCTCGCGTATTTGTTGGCCACTTTATAACAATTCTGATACTCCTAAGAATTCGCGCATTACTTGGCCACTCTTTTCAAGACAGACTTCGCTTAACTCGCGTATTACTTGGCCCCATATAAAAATTCTTACACTCCTAAGAACTCGCGCATTACTTGGCCACTCTTTTCAAGACAGACTTTGTTTAACTCGCGTATTACGAGGCCACTCATGTATTTATATCAGTCCTGTGGTCCATTGAACTCGTGCATTACTTGGCCACTCTTTTCAAGACAGACTTCGTTTATCTCGCGCATTACTTGGCCACTTTACTTTAAGTCAGAGTTCGGAAATCTCGCGTATTAGTTGGCCACTTTATAACAATTCTTATACTCCTAAGAATTCGCGCATTACTTGGCCACTCTTTTCAGGACAGGCTTCGTCTAACTCGCGTATTACGAGGCCACTTATGTATTTATATCAGTCATGAGGTCCATTGAACTCGCGCATTACTTGATCACCTTACTAAAATTCAGAGTCCGGAAATCTCGCGTATTACTTGGCCACTTTAGAAAAATTCTTATACTCCTATGAATTCGCTTATTACTTGGCCACTTTACTTTAAGTCAGAGTCCGGAAATCTCGCGTATTAGTTGGCCACTTTATAACAATTCTTATACTCCTTAGAATTCGCGCATTACTTGGCCACTCTTTTCAGGACAGGCTTCGTCTAACTCGCGTATTACGAGGCCACTTATGTATTTATATCATTCATGAGGTCCATTATACTCGCGCATTACTTGATCACCTTACTTAAAGTCAGAGTCCGGAAATATCGCGTATTATTTGGCCACTTTAGAAAAATTCTTATACTCCTATGAATTCGCGTATTACTTGGCCACCTTACTTTACGTCAGAGTCCGGAAATCTCGCGTATTTGTTGGCCACTTTATAACAATTCTGATACTCCTAAGAATTGGCGCATTACTTGGCCACTCTTTTCAAGACAGACTTCGTTTATCTCGCGTATTACTTGGCCACTTATAAAAATTCTTATACTCCTAAGAACTCGCGCATTACTTGGCCACTCTTTTCAAGACAGACTTTGTTTAACTCGCGTATTACGAGGCCACTTATGTATTTATATCAGTTCTGTGGTCCATTGAACTCGCGCATTACTTGGCCACTCTTTTCAAGACAGACTTTGTTTATCTCGCGTATTACTTGGCCACCTTACTAATAGTCAGAGTTCGGAAATCTCGCGTATTAGTTGGCCACTTTATAACAATTCTTATACTCCTATGAATTCGCGCATTACTTGGCCACTCTTTTCAGGACAGACTTCGCTTAACTCGCGTATTACTTGGCCCCTTATAAAAATTCTTATACTCCTAAGAACTCGCGCATTACTTGGCCACTCTTTTCAAGACAGACTTTGTTTAACTCGCGTATTACGAGGCCACTTATGTATTTATATCAGTCCTGTGGTCCATTGAACTCGCGCATTACTTGGCCACTCTTTTCAAGACAGACTTCGTTTATCTCGCGTATTACTTGGCCACCTTACTTATAGTCAGAGTTCGGAAATCTCGCGTATTAGTTGGCCACTTTATAACAATTCTTATACTCCTAAGAACTCGCGCATTACTTGGCCACTTTACTTTAAGTCAGAGTCCGGAAATCTCGCGTATTAGTTGGCCACTTTATAACAATTCTTATACTCCTAAGAATTCGCGCATTACTTGGCCACTCTTTTCAGGACAGGCTTCGTCTAACTCGCGTATTACGAGGCCACTTATGTATTTATATCAGTCCTGTGGTCCATTGAACTCGCGCATTACTTGATCACCTTACTAAAATTAAGAGTCTGGAAATCTCGCGTATCACTTGGCCACTTTAGAAAAATTCTTATACTCCTATGAATTCGCGTATTACTTGGCCACCTTACTTTACGTCAGAGTCCGGAAATCTCGCGTATTTGTTGGCCACTTTATAACAATTCTGATACTCCTAAGAATTCGCGCATTACTTGGCCACTCTTTTCAGGACAGACTTCGTTTAACTCGCGTATTACTTGGCCACTTATAAAAATTCTTATACTCCTAAGAACTCGCGCATTACTTGGCCACTCTTTTCAAGACTGACTTTGTTTAACTCGCGTATTACGAGGCCACTTATGTATTTATATCAGTCCTGTCGTCCATTGAACTCGCGCATTACTTGGCCACTCTTTTCAAGACAGACTTCGTTTATCTCGCGTATTACTGTGCCACCTTACTTAAAGTCAGAGTTCGGAAATCTCGCGTATTAGTTGGCCACTTTATAACAATTCTTATACTCCTAAGAATTCGCGCATTACTTGGCCACTCTTTTCAGGACAGGCTTCGTCTAACTCGCGTATTACGAGGCCACTTATGTATTTATATCAGTCATGAGGTCCATTGAACTCGCGCATTACTTGATCACCTTACTAAAAGTCAGAGTCTGGAAATCTCGCGTATCACTTGGCCACTTTAGAAAAATTCTTATACTCCTATGAATTCGCGTATTACTTGGCCACCTTACTTTACGTCAGAGTCCGGAAATCTCGCGTATTTGTTGGCCATTTTATAACAATTCTGATACTCCTAAGAATTCGCGCATTACTTGGCCACTCTTTTCAGGACAGACTTCGCTTAACTCGCGTATTACTTGGCCCCATATAAAAATTCTTACACTCCTAAGAACTCGCGCATTACTTGGCCACTCTTTTCAAGACTGACTTTGTTTAACTCGCGTATTACGAGGCCACTCATGTATTTATATCAGTCCTGTGGTCCATTGAACTCGTGCATTACTTGGCCACTCTTTTCAAGACAGACTTCGTTTATCTCGCGTATTACTTGCCACCTTACTTATAGTCAGAGTTCGGAAATCTCGCGTATTAGTTGGCCACTTTATAACAATTCTTATACTCCTAAGAATTCGCGCATTGCTTGGCCACTCTTTTCAGGACAGGCTTCGTCTAACTCGCGTATTACGAGGCCACTTATGTATTTATATCAGTCATGAGGTCCATTGAACTCGCGCATTACTTGTACACATTACTAAAAGTCAGAGTCAGGAAATCTCGCGTATAACTTGGCCACTTTAGAAAAATTCTTATACTCCTATGAATTCGCGTATTACATGGCCACCTTACTTTAAGTCAGAGTCCGGAAATCTCGCGTATTTTTTGGCCACTTTATAACAATTCTGATACTCCTAAGAATTCGCGCATTACTTGGCCACTCTTTTCAGGACAGACTTCGCTTAACTCGCGTATTGCTTGGCCCCATATAAAAATTCTTACACTCCTAAGAACTCGCGCATTACTTGGCCACTCTTTTCAGGACAGGCTTCGTCTAACTCGCGTATTACGATGCCACTTATGTATTTTTATCATTCATGAGGTCCATTGAACTCGCGCATTACTTGGCCACTTTACTTTAAGTCAGAGTCCGGAAATCTCGAGTATTACTTGGCCACTTTAGAAAAATTCTTATACTCCTATGAATTCGCGTATTACTTGGCCACTCTTTTCAAGACAGACTTTGTTTAACTCGCGTATTACGAGGCCACTTATGTATTTATATCAGTCATGAGGTCCATTGAACTCGCGCATTACTTGATCACCTTACTAAAATTCAGAGTCCGGAAATCTCGCGTATTACTTGGCCACTTTAGAAAAATTCTTATACTCCTATGAATTCGCTTATTACTTGGCCACTTTACTTTAAGTCAGAGTCCGGAAATCTCGCGTATTAGTTGGCCACTTTATAACAATTCTTATACTCCTTAGAATTCGCGCATTACTTGGCCACTCTTTTCAGGACAGGCTTCGTCTAACTCGCGTATTACGAGGCCACTTATAACAATTGTTATACTCCTATGAACTCGCGCATTACCTGGCCACTTTACTTTAAGTCAGAGTCCGGAAATCTCGCGTATTACTTGGCCACTTTAGTAAAATTCTGATACTCCTATGAATTCGCGTATTACTTGGCCACCTTACTTAAAGTCAGAGTCCGAAAATCTCGCGTATTAGTTGGCCACTTTATAACAATTCTTATACTCTTAACAATTTGCGCATAACTTGGCCACTCTTTTCAAGACAGATTTCGCTTAACTCGCGTATTACTTGGCCCCATATAAAAATTCTTACACTCCTAAGAACTCGTGCATTACTTGGCCACTTTACTTTAAGTCAGAGTCCGGAAATCTCGAGTATTACTTGGCCACTTTAGAAAAATTCTTATACTCCTATGAATTCGCGTATTACTTGGCCACTCTTTTCAAGACAGACTTTGTTTAACTCGCGTATTACGAGGCCACTTATGTATTTATATCCGTTCTGTGGTCCATTGAACTCGCGCATTACTTGGCCACTCTTTTCAAGACAGACTTCGTTTATCTCGCGTATTACTTGGCCACCTTACTTAAAGTCAGAGTTCGGAAATCTCGCGTATTACTTGGCCACCTTACTTAAAGTCAGAGTCCGAAAATCTCGCGTATTAGATGGCCACTTTATAACAATTCTTATACTCCTAACAATTCGCGCATAGCTTGGCCACTCTTTTCAAGACAGACTTCGCTTAACTCGCGTATTACTTGGCCCCTTATAAAAACTCTTACACTCCTAAGAACTCGCGCATTACTTGGCCACTTTACTTTAAGTCAGAGTCCGGAAATCTCGAGTATTACTTGGCCACTTTAGAAAAATTCTTATACTCCTATGAATTCGCGTATTACTTGGCCACTCTTTTCAAGACAGACTTTGTTTAACTCGCGTATTACGAGGCCACTTATGTATTTATATCAGTCCTGTGATCCATTGAACTCGCGCATTACTTGGCCACTCTTTTCAAGACAGACTTCGTATAACTCGCGAATTACTTGGCCACATTACTTAAAGTCAGAGATCGGAAATCTCGCGTATTAGTTGGCAACTTTATAACAATTCTTATACTCCTAAGAATGCGCGCATTACTTGGCCACTCTTTTCAGGACTGGTTTCGTCTTACTCGCGTATTACGCGGCCACTTATAATAATTCTTATACTCCTAAGAATTCGCGCATTACTTGGCCACTCTTTTCAGGACAGGCTTCGTCTAACTCGCGTATTACTTGTCCACTTTACTTTAAGTCAGAGTCCGGAAATCTCGCGCATTACTTGGCCACTTTACTTTAAGTCAGAGTCCGGAAATCTCACGTATTACTTGGCCACTTGATAAAAATTCTAATACTCCTAAGAATTCGCGCATTACTTGGCCACTCTTTTCAGGACAGGCACCGTCTAACTCGCGTATTACTTGGCCACTTTTAAAAATTCTTATACTCCTAAGAATTCGCGCATTACTTGGCCACTCTTTTCAGGACAGGCTTCGTCTAACTCGCGTATTACGAGGCCACTTTTAAAAATTCTTATACTCCTAAGAACTCGCGCATTACTTGGCCAATTTACTTTAAGTCAGAGTCCGGAAATCTCGCGTATTAGTTGGCCACTTTATAACAATTCTTATACTCCTAAGAATTCGCGCATTACTTGGCCACTCTTTTCAGGACAGGCTTCGTCTAACTCGCGTATTACGAGGCCACTTATGTATTTATATCAGTCATGTGGTCCATTGAACTCGAGCATAACTTGATCACCTTACTTAAAGTCAGAGTCCGGAAATATCGCGTATTATTTGGCCACTTAAGAAAAATTCTTATACTCCTATGAATTCGCGTATTACTTGGCCACCTTACTTTACGTCAGAGTCCGGAAATCTCGCGTATTTGTTGGCCACTTTATAACAATTCTGATACTCCTAAGAATTGGCGCATTACTTGGCCACTCTTTTCAGGACAGACTTCGCTTAACTCGCGTATTACTTGGCCCCATATAACAATTCTTATACTCCTAAGAACTCGCGCATTACTTGGCCACTCTTTTCAAGACAGACTTTGTTTAACTCGCGTATTACGAGGCCACTTATGTATTTATATCAGTCCTGTGGTCCATTGAACTCGCGCATTACTTGGCCACTCTTTTCAAGACAGACTTTGTTTAACTCGCGTATTACGAGGCCACTTATGTATTTATATCAGTCCTGTGGTCCATTGAACTCGCGCATTACTTGGCCACTCTTTTCAAGACAGACTTCGTTTATCTCGCGTATTACTTGGCCACCTTACTTATAGTCAGAGTTCGGAAATCTCGCGTATTAGTTGGCCACTTTATAACAATTCTTATACTCCTAAGAATTCGCGCATTACTTGGCCACTCTTTTCAGGACAGGCTTCGTCTAACTCGCGTATTACGAGGCCACTTATGTATTTATATCAGTCATGAGGTCCATTGAACTCGCGCATTACTTGATCACCTTACTAAAAGTCAGAGTCTGGAAATCTCGCGTATCACTTGGCCACTTTAGAAAAATTCTTATACTCCTATGAATTCGCGTATTACTTGGCCACCTTACTTTAAGTCAGAGTCCGGAAATCTCGCGTATTAATTGGCCACTTTATAAAAATTCTTATACTCCTAAGAATTCGCGCATTACTTGGCCACTCTTTTCAGGACAGACTTCGTCTAACTCGCGTATTACGAGGCCACTTATGTTTTTATATCAGTGATGGGGCCCATTGAACTCGCGCATTACTTGATCACCTTACTTAAAGTCAGAGTACGGAAATCTCACGCATTAGTTGGCCACTTTATAAAAATTCTTATACTCCTAAGAATTCGCGTATTACTTGGCCACCTTACTTTACGTCAGAGTCCGGAAATCTCGCGTATTTGTTGGCCACTTTATAACAATTCTGATACTCCTAAGAATTGGCGCATTACTTGGCCACTCTTTTCAGGACAGACTTCGCTTAACTCGCGTATTACTTGGCCCCATATAAAAATTCTTACACTCCTAAGAACTCGCGCATTACTTGGCCACTCTTTTCAAGACAGACTTTGTTTAACTCGCGTATTACGAGGCCACTCATGTATTTATATCAGTCCTGTGGTCCATTGAACTCGTGCATTACTTGGCCACTCTTTTCAAGGCAGGCTTCGTTTATCTCGCGGATTACTTGCCACCTTACTTATAGTCAGAGTTCGGAAATCTCGCGTATTAGTTGGCCACTTTATAACCATTCTTATACTCCTAAGAATTCGCGCATTACTTGGCCACTCTTTTCAGGACAGGCTTCGTCTAACTCGCGTATTACGAGGCCACTTATGTATTTATATCAGTCATGAGGTCCATTGAACTCGCGCATTACTTGATCACCTTACTAAAAGTCAGAGTCTGGAAATCTCGCGTATCACTTGGCCACTTTAGAAAAATTCTTATACTCCTATGAATTCGCGGATTACTTGGCCACCTTACTTTACGTCAGAGTCCGGAAATCTCGCGTATTTGTTGGCCACTTTATAACAATTCTGATACTCCTAAGAATTCGCGCATTACTTGGCCACTCTTTTCAGGACAGACTTCGCTTAACTCGCGTATTACTTGGCCCCATATAAAAATTCTTACACTCCTAAGAACTCGCGCATTACTTGGCCACTCTTTTCAGGACAGGCTTCGTCTAACTCGCGTATTACGAGGCCACTTATGTATTTATATCAGTCATGAGGTCCATAGAACTCGCGCATTACTTGGCCACTTTACTTTAAGTCAGAGTCCGGAAATCTCGCGTATTAGTTGGCCACTTTATAAAAATTCTTATACTCCTATGAATTCGCGAATTACTTGGCCACTCTTTTCAAGAAAGACTTAGTTTAACTCGCGTATTACGAGGCCACTTATGTATTTATATCAGTTCTGTGGTCCATTGAACTCGCGCATTACTTGATCACCTTACTAAAATTCAGAGTCCGGAAATCTCGCGTATTACTTGGCCACTTTAGAAAAATTCTTATACTCCTATGAATTCGCTTATTACTTGGCCACTTTACTTTAAGTCAGAGTCCGGAAATCTCGCGTATTAGTTGGCCACTTTATAACAATTCTTATACTCCTTAGAATTCGCGCATTACTTGGCCACTCTTTTCAAGACAGACTTCGCTTAACTCGCGTATTACTTGGCCCCATATAAAAATTCTTACACTCCTAAGAACTCGTGCATTACTTGGCCACATTACTTTAAGTCAGAGTTCGGAAATCTCGCGTATTACTTGGCCACTTTAGAAAAATTCTTATACTCCTATGAATTCGCGTATTACTTGGCCACTCTTTTCAAGACAGACTTTGTTTAACTCGCGTATTACGAGGCCAGTTACGTATTTATATCAGTCCTGTGGTCCATTGAACTCGCGCATTACTTGGCCACTCTTTTCAAGACAGACTTCGTTTATCTCGCGTATTACTTGGCCACCTTACTTAAAGTCAGAGTTCGGAAATCTCGCGTATTACTTGGCCACCTTACTTAAAGTCTGAGTCCGAAAATCTCGGGTATTAGTTGGCCACTTTATAACAATTCTTATACTCCTAACAATTCGCGCATAGCTTGGCCACTCTTTTCAAGACAGACTTCGCTTAACTCGCGTATTACTTGGCCCCTTATAAAAACTCTTACACTCCTAAGAACTCGCGCATTACTTGGCCACTTTACTTTAAGTCAGAGTCCGGAAATCTCGAGTATTACTTGGCCACTTTAGAAAAATTCTTATACTCCTATGAATTCGCGTATTACTTGGCCACTCTTTTCAAGACAGACTTTGTTTAACTCGCGTACGACGAGGCCACTTATGTATTTATATCAGTCCTGTCGTCCATTGAACTCGCGCATTACTTGGCCTCTCTTTTCACGACAGACTTCGTTTATCTCGCTTATTACTTGGCCACCTTACTTAAAGTCAGAGTTCGGAAATCTCGCGTATTAGTTGGCCACTTTATAACAATTCTTATACTCCTAAGAATTCGCGCATTACTTGGCCACTCTTTTCAGGACAGGCTTCGTTTAACTCGCGTATTACTTTGCCACTTATAAAAATTCTTATACTCCTAAGAATTCGCGCATTACTTGGCCACTCTTTTCAGGACAGGCTTCGTCTAACTCGCGTATTACTTGGCCACTTTACTTTAAGTCAGAGTCCGGAAATCTCGCGCATTACTTGGCCACTTTACTTTAAGTCAGAGTCCGGAAATCTCACGTATTACTTGGCCACTTGATAAAAATTCTAATACTCCTAAGAATTCGCGCAGTACTTGGCCACTCTTTTCAAGACAGACTTCGCATAACTCGCGTATTACTTGGCCCCTTATAAAAATTCTTATACTCCTAAGAATTCGCGCATTACTTGGCCACTCTTTTCAGGACAGGCTTCGTCTAACTCGCGTATTACTTGGCCACTTTACTTTAAGTCAGAGTCCGGAAATCTCGCGCATTACTTGGCCACTTTACTTTAAGTCAGAGTCCGGAAATCTCACGTATTACTTGGCCACTTGATAAAAATTCTAATACTCCTAAGAATTCGCACATTACTTGGCCACTCTTTTCAGGACAGGCACCGTCTAACTCGCGTATTACTTGGCCACTTTTAAAAATTCTTATACTCCTAAGAATTCGCGCATTACTTGGCCACTCTTTTCAGGACAGGCTTCGTCTAACTCGCGTATTACTTGGCCACTTTTAAAAATTCTTATACTCCTCAGAACTCGCGAATTACTTGGCCAATTTACTTTAAGTCAGAGTCCGGAAATCTCGCGTATTAGTTGGCCACTTTATAACAATTCTTATACTCCTAAGAATTCGCGCATTACTTGGCCACTCTTTTCAGGACAGGCTTCGTCTAACTCGCGTATTACGAGGCCACTTATGTATTTATATCAGTCATGAGGTCCATTGAACTCGAGCATAACTTGATCACCTTACTTAAAGTCAGAGTCCGGAAATCTCACGTATTACTTTGCCACTTTAGAAAAATTCTTATACTCCTATGAATTCGCTTATTACTTGGCCACTTTACTTTAAGTCAGAGTCCGGAAATCTCGCGTATTAGTTGGCCACTTTATAACAATTCTTATACTCTTTTGAATTCGCGCATTACTTGGCCACTCTTTTCAGGACAGACTTCGCTTAACTCGCGTATTACGAGGCCACTTATAACAATTGTTATACTCCTAAGAACTCGCGCATTACCTGGCCACTTTACTTTAAGTCAGAGTCCGGAAATCTCGCGTATTACTTGGCCACTTTAGTAAAATTCTGATACTCCTATGAATTCGCGTATTACTTGGCCACCTTACTTAAAGTCAGAGTCCGAAAATCTCGCGTATTAGTTGGCCACTTTATAACAATTCTTATACTCTTAACAATTTGCGCATAACTTGGCCACTCTTTTCAAGACAGACTTCGCTTCACTCGCGTATTACTTGGCCCCATATAAAAATTCTTCCACTCCTAAGAACTCGCGCATTACTTGGCCACTTTACTTTAAGTCAGAGTCCGGAAATCTCGAGTATTACTTGGCCACTTTAGAAAAATTCTTATACTCCTATGAATTCGCGTATTACTTGGCCACTCTTTTCAAGACAGACTTTGTTTAACTCGCGTATTACTTGGCCACCTTACTTAAAGTCAGAGTCCGGAAATCTCGCGTACTACTTGACCACTTTAGAAAAATTCTTATACTCCTATGAATTCGCGTATTACTTGGCCACTCTTTTCAAGACAGACTTCGCTTAAGTCGCGTATTACTTGGCCACTTATAAAAATTCTTATACTCCTAAGAACTCGCGCATTACTTGGCCACTTTACTTTAAGTCAGAGTCCGGAAATCTCGAGTATTACTTGGCCACTTTAGAAAAATTCTTATACTCCTATGAATTCGCGTATTACTTGGCCACTCTTTTCAAGACAGACTTTGTTTAACTCGCGTATTACGAGGCCACTTATGTATTTATATCCGTTCTGTGGTCCATTGAACTCGCGCATTACTTGGCCACTCTTTTCAAGACAGACTTCGTTTATCTCGCGTATTACTTGGCCACCTTACTTAAAGTCAGAGTCCGAAAATCTCACGTATTAGTTGGCCACTTTATAACAATTCTTATACTCCTAACAATTCGCGCATAGCTTGGCCACTCTTTTCAAGACAGACTTCGCTTAATTCGCGTATTACTTGGCCACTTATAAAAATTCTTATACTGCTAAGAACTCGCGCATTACTTGGCCACTTTACTTTAAGTCAGAGTCCGGAAATCTCACGTATTACTTTGCCACTTTAGAAAAATTCTTATACTCCTATGAATTCGCGTATTACTTGGCCACTTTACTTTAAGTCAGAGTCCGGAAATCTCGCGTATTAGTTGGCCACTTTATAACAATTCTTATACTCATTAGAATTCGCGCATTACTTGGCCACAATTTTCAGGACAGACTTCGCTTATCTCGCGTATTACGAGGCCACTTATAACAATTGTTATACTCCTATGAACTCGCGCATTACCTGGCCACTTTACTTTAAGTCAGAGTCCGGAAATCTCGCGTATTACTTGGCCACTTTAGTAAAATTCTGATACTCCTATGAATTCGCGTATTACTTGGCCACCTTACTTAAAGTCAGAGTCCGGAAATCTCACGTATTAGTTGGCCACTTTATAACAATTCTTATACTCCTAACAATTTTCGCATAACTTGGCCACTCTTTTCAAGACAGACTTCGCTTAACTCGTGTATTACTTGGCCCCATATAAAAATTCTTACACTCCTAAGAACTCGCGTATTACTTGGCCACCTTACTTTAAGTCAGAGTCCGAAAATCTCGCGTATTAGTTGGCCACTTTATAACAATTCTTATACTCCTAAGAATTCTCGAATTACTTGGCCACTCTTTTCAGGACAGGCTTCGTCTAACTCGCGTATTACTTGGCCACTTATAAAAATTCTTATACTGCTAAGAACTCGCGCATTACTTGGCCACTTTACTTTAAGTCAGAGTCCGGAAATCTCGCGTATTAGTTGGCCACTTTATAACAATTCTTATACTCCTAACAATTCGTGCATAACTTGGCCACTCTTTTCAAGACAGACTTCGCTTAACTCGCGTATTACTTGGCCCCTTATAAAAATTCTTACACTCCTAAGAACTCGCGCATTACTTGGCCACTTTACTTTAAGTCAGAGTCCGGAAATCTCGCGCATTACTTGGCCACGTTACTTTAAGTCAGAGTCCGGAAATCTCGCGTATTACTTGGCCACTTTAGAAAAATTCTTATACTCCTAAGAATTCGCGCTTTACTTGGCCACCTTATTTAAAGTCAGAGTCCGGAAATCTCGAGTATTACTTGGCCACTTTAGAAAAATTCTTATACTCCTATGAATTCGCGTATTACTTGGCCACTCTTTTCAAGACAGACTTTGTTTAACTCGCGTATTACGAGGCCACTTATGTATTTATATCCGTCCTGTGGTCCATTGAACTCGCGCATTACTTGGCCACTCTTTTCAAGACAGACTTCGTTTATCTCGCGTATTACTTGGCCACCTTACTTAAAGTCAGAGTTCGGAAATCTCGCGTATTACTTGGCCACTTTAGAAAAATTCTTATACTCCTAAGAATTCGCGCATTACTTGGCCACCTTATTTAAAGTCAGAGTCCGGAAATCTCGAGTATTACTTGGCCACTTTAGAAAAATTCTTATACTCCTATGAATTCGCGTATTACTTGGCCACTCTTTTCAAGACAGACTTTGTTTAACTCGCGTATTACGAGGCCACTTATGTATTTATATCAGTCCTGTGGTCCATTGAACTCGCGCATTACTTGGCCACTCTTTTCAAGACAGACTTCGTTTATCTCGCGTATTACTTGGCCACCTTACTTAAAGTCAGAGTCCGGAAATCTCGCGTATTAGTTGGCCACTTTATAACAATTCTTATACTCCTAAGAATTCGCGCATTACTTGGCCACTCTTTTCAGGACAGGCTTCGTCTAACTCGCGTATTACGAGGCCACTTATGTATTTATATCATTCATGAGGTCCATTGAACTCGCGCATTACTTGGCCACTCTTTTCAAGACAGACTGCGTCTATCTCGCGTATTACTTGGCCACCTTACTTAAAGTCAGAGTTCGGAAATCTCGCGTATTAGTTGGCCACTTTATAACAATTCTTATACTCCTAAGAATTCGCGCATTACTTGGCCACTCTTTTCAGGACAGGCTTCGTCTAACTCGCGTATTACTTTGCCACTTATAAAAATTCTTATAATCCTAAGAATTCGTGCATTACTTGGCCACTCTTTTCAGGACAGGCTTCGTCTAACTCGCGTATTACGAGGCCACTTATGTATTTATATCAGTCATGAGTTCCATTGAACTCGCGCATTACTTGATCACCTTACTAAAAGTCAGAGTCCGGAAATCTCGCGTATTACTTGGCCACTTTACTTTAAGTCAGAGTCCGGAAATCTCACGTATAACTTGGCCCCTTATAAAAATTCTTACACTCCTAAGAACTCGCGCATTACTTGGCCACTTTACTTTAAGTCAGAGTCCGGAAATCTCGCGCATTACTTGGCCACTTTACTTTAAGTCAGAGTCCGGAAATCTCACGTATTACTTGGCCACTTGATAAAAATTCTAATACTCCTAAGAACTCGCGCATTACTTGGCCACTCTTTTCAAGACAGACTTCGTTTATCTCGCGTATTACTTGGCCACTTATGAAAATTCTTATACTCCTAAGAATTCGCGCATTACTTGGCCACTCTTTTCAGGACAGGCTTCGTCTAACTCGCGTATTACTTGGCCACTTATAAAAATTCTTATACTCCTAAGAACTCGCGCATTACTTGGCCACTTTACTTTAAGTCAGAGTCCGGAAATCTCGCGTATTAGTTGGCCACTTTATAACAATTCTTATACTCCTAAGAATTCGCGCATTACTTGGCCACTCTTTTCAGGACAGACTTCGTTTAACTCGCGTATTAGTTGGCCACTTTATAACAATTCTTATACTCCTAAGAACTCGCGCATTACTTGGCCACTCTTTTCAAGACAGACTTTGTTTAACTCGCGTATTACGAGGCCACTTATGTATTTATATCAGTCCTGTGGTCCATTGAACTCGCGCATTACTTGGCCACTCTTTTCAAGACAGACTTCGTTTATCTCGCGTATTACTTGGCCACCTTACTTAAAGTCAGAGTCCGGAAATCTCGCGTATTAGTTGGCCACTTTATAACAATTCTTATACTCCTAAGAATACGCGCATTACTTGGCCACTCTTTTCAGGACAGGCTTCGTCTAACTCGCGTATTACGAGGCCACTTATGTATTTATATCAGTCATGAGGTCCATTGAACTCGCGCATTACTTGGCCACTCTTTTCAAGACAGACTTCGTTTATCTCGCGTATTACTTGGCCACCTTACTTAAAGTCAGAGTTCGGAAATCTCGCGTATTAGTTGGCCACTTTATAACAATTCTTATACTCCTAAGAATTCGCGCATTACTTGGCCACTCTTTTCAGGACAGGCTTCGTCTAACTCGCGTATTACGAGGCCACTTATAACAATTCTTATACTCCTAAGAATTCGTGCATTACTTGGCCACTCTTTTCAGGACAGGCTTCGTCTAACTCGCGTATTACGAGGCCACTTATGTATTTATATCAGTCATGAGGTCCATTGAACTCGAGCATAACTTGATCACCTTACTTAAAGTCAGAGTCCGGAAATCTCACGTATTACTTTGCCACTTTAGTAATATTCGTATTCTCCTATGAATTCGCTTATTACTTGGCCACTTTACTTTAAGTCAGAGTCCGGAAATCTCGCGTATTAGTTGGCCACTTTATAACAATTCTTATACTCCTTAGAATTCGCGCATTACTTGGCCACTCTTTTCAGGACAGACTTCGTTTAACTCGCGTATTACGAGGCCACTTATAACAATTGTTATACTCCTAAGAACTCGCGCATTACTTGGCCACTTTACTTTAAGTCAGAGTCCGGAAATCTCGCGTATTACTTGGCCACTTTAGTAAAATTTTGATACTCCTATGAATTCGCGTATTACTTGGCCACCTTACTTAAAGTCAGAGTCCGAAAATCTCGCGTATTAGTTGGCCACTTTTTAACAATTCTTATACTCTTAACAATTTGCGCATAACTTGGCCACTCTTTTCAGGACAGGCTTCGTATAACTCGCGTATTACTTGGCCCCATATAAAAATTCTTACACTCCTAAGAACTCGCGCATTACTTGGCCACTTTACTTTAAGTCAGAGTCCGGAAATCTCGAGTATTACTTGGCCACTTTAGAAAAATTCTTATACTCCTATGAATTCGCGTATTACTTGGCCACTCTTTTCAAGACAGACTTTGTTTAACTCGCGTATTACGAGGCCACTTATATATTTATATCAGTTCTGTGGTCCATTGAACTCGCGCATTACTTGGCCACTCTTTTCAAGACAGACTTCGTTTATCTCGCGTATTACTTGGCCACCTTACTTAAAGTCAGAGTTCGGAAATCTCGCGTATTACTTGGCCACCTTACTTAAAGTCAGAGTCCGAAAATCTCGCGTATTAGTTGGCCACTTTATAACAATTCTTATACTCCTAACAATTCGCGCATATCTTGGCCACTCTTTTCAAGACAGACTTCGCTTAACTCGCGTATTACTTGGCCCCTTATAAAAACTCTTACACTCCTAAGAACTCGCGCATTACTTGGCCACTTTACTTTAAGTCAGAGTCCGGAAATCTCGAGTATTACTTGGCCACTTTAGAAAAATTCTTATACTCCTATGAATTCGCGTATTACTTGGCCACTCTTTTCAAGACAGACTTTGTTTAACTCGCGTATTACGAGGCCACTTATGTATTTATATCAGTCCTGTGGTCCATTGAACTCGCGCATTACTTGGCCACTCTTTTCAAGACAGACTTCGTTTATCTCGCGTATTACTTGGCCACCTTACTTATAGTCAGAGTTTGGAAATCTCGCGTATTAGTTGGCCACTTTATAACAATTCTTATACTCCTAAGAATTCGCGCATTACTTGGCCACTCTTTTCAGGACAGGCTTCGTCTAACTCGCGTATTACGAGGCCACTTATAAAAATTCTTATACTCCTAAGAATTCGCGCATTACTTGGCCACTTTACTTTAAGTCAGAGTCCGGAAATCTCGCGTATTACTTGGCCACTTATAAAAATTCTTATACTCCTAAGAATTCGCGCATTACTTGGCCACTTTACTTTAAGTCAGAGTCCGGAAATCTCGCGCATTACTTGGCCACTTTACTTTAAGTCAGAGTCTGGAAATCTCGCGCATTACTTGGCCACTTGATAAAAATTCTAATACTCCTAAGAATTCGCGCATTACTTGGCCACTCTTTTCAGGACAGGCACCGTCTAACTCGCGTATTACTTGGCCCCTTATAAAAATTCTTACACTCCTAAGAATTCGCGCATTACTTGGCCACTCTTTTCAGGACAGGCTTCCTCTAACTCGAGTATTACTTGGCCACTTATAAAAATTCTTATACTCCTAAGAACTCGCGCATTACTTGGCCACTTTACTTTAAGTCAGAGTCCGGAAATCTCGCGTATTAGTTGGCCACTTTATAAAAATTCTTATACTCCTAAGAATTCGCGCATTACTTGGCCACTCTTTTCAGGACAGACTTCGTCTAACTCGCGTATTACGAGGCCACTTATGTATTTATATCAGTCATGAGGTCCATTGAACTCGCGCATAACTTGATCACCTTACTTAAACTCAGAGTCCGGAAATCTCGCGTATTACTTTGCCACTTTAGAAAAATTCTTATACTCCTATGAATTCGCTTATTACTTGGCCACTTTACTTTAAGACAGAGTCCGGAAATCTCGCGTATTAGTTGGCCACTTTATAACAATTCTTATACTCCTAAGAATTCGCGCATAGCTTGGCCACTCTTTTCAAGACAGACTTCGCTTAATTCGCGTATTACTTGGCCCCTTATAAAAATTCTTACACTCCTAAGAACTCGCGCATTACTTGGCCACTTTACTTTAAGTCAGAGTCCGGAAATCTCGAGTATTACTTGGTCACTTTAGAAAAATTCTTATACTCCTATGAATTCGCGTATTACTTGGCCACTCTTTTCAAGACAGACTTTGTTTAACTCGCGTATTACGAGGCCACTTATGTATTTATATCAGTCCTGTGGTCCATTGAACTCGCGCATTACTTGGCCACTCTTTTCAAGACAGACTTCGTTTATCTCGCGTATTACTTGGCCACCTTACTTAAAGTCAGAGTTCGGAAATCTCGCGTATTAGTTGGCCACTTTATAACAATTCTTATACTCCTAAGAATTCGCGCATTACTTGGCCACTCTTTTCAGGACAGGCTTCGTCTAACTCGCGTATTACGAGGCCACTTATGTATTTATATCAGTCCTGTGGTCCATTGAACTCGCGCATTACTTGATCACCTTACTAAAAGTCAGAGTCCGGAAATCTCGCGTATCACTTGGCCACTTTAGAAAAATTCTTATACTCCTATGAATTCGCGTATTACTTGGCCACCTTAATTTAAGTCAGAGTCCGGACATCTCGCGTATTAGTTCTCCACTTTATAACAATTCTGATACTCCTAAGAATTCGCGCATTACTTGGCCACTCTTTTCAGGACAGACTTCGCTTAACTCGCGTATTACTTGGCCCCATATAAAAATTCTTATACTCCTAAGAATTCGCGCATTACTTGGCCACTCTTTTCAAGACTGACTTTGTTTAACTCCCGTATTACGAGGCCACTTATGTTTTTATATCAGCACTGTCGTCCATTGAACTCGCGCATTACTTGGCCACTCTTTTCAAGACAGACTTCGTTTATCTCGCGTATTACTTGGCCACCTTACTTAAAGTCAGAGTTCGGAAATCTCGCGTATTAGTTGGCCACTTTATGACAATTCTTATACTCATAAGAATTCGCGCATTACTTGGCCACTCTTTTCAGGACAGGCTTCGTCTAACTCGCGTATTACGAGGACACTTATGTATTTATATCAGTCATGAGGTGCATTGAACTCGCGCATTACTTGATCACCTTACTAAAAGTCAGAGTCCGGATATCTCGCGTATTACTTGGCCACTTTAGAAAAATTCTTATACTCCTATGAATTCGCGTATTACTTTGCCACCTTACTTTAAGTCAGAGTCCGAAAATCTCGCGTATTTGTTGGCCACTTTATAACAATTCTGATACTCCTAAGAATTCGCGCATTACTTGGCCACTCTTTTCAGGACAGACTTCGCTTAACTCGCGTATTACTTGGCCCCATATAAAAATTCTTACACTCCTTAGAACTCGCGCATTACTTGGCCACTCTTTTCAAGACAGACTTTGTTTAACTCGCGTATTACGAGGCCACTCATGTATTTATATCAGTCCTGTGGTCCATTGAACTCGTGCATTACTTGGCCACTCTTTTCAAGACAGACTTCGTTTATCTCGCGTATTACTTGGCCACCTTACTTAAAGCCAGAGTTCGGAAATCTCGCGTATTAGTTGGCCACTTTATAACAATTCTTATACTCCTAAGAATTCGCGCATTACTTGGCCACTCTTTTCAGGACAGGCTTCGTCTAACTCGCGTATTACGAGGCCACTTATGTATTTATATCAGTCATGAGGTCCATTGAACTCGCGCATTACTTGATCACCTTACTAAAATTCAGAGTCCGGAAATCTCGCGTATTACTTGGCCACTTTAGAAAAATTCTTATACTCCTATGAATTCGCTTATTACTTGGCCACTTTACTTTAAGTCAGAGTCCGGAAATCTCGCGTATTAGTTGGCCACTTTATAACAATTCTTATACTCCTAAGAATTCGCGCATTACTTGGCCACTCTTTTCAGGACAGGCTTCGTCTAACTCGCGTATTACGAGGCCACTTATGTAATTATATCATTCATGAGGTCCATAAAACTCGCGCATTACTTGATCACCTTACTTAAAGTCAGAGTCCGGAAATATCGCGTATTATTTGGCCACTTTAGAAAAATTCTTATACTCCTATGAATTCGCGTATTAGTTGGCCACTCTTACTTTACGTCAGAGTCCGGAAATCTCGCGTATTTGTTGGCCACTTTATAACAATTCTGATACTCCTAAGAATTGGCGCATTACTTGGCCACTCTTTTCAGGACAGACTTCGCTTAACTCGCGTATTACTTGGCCCCATATAAAAATTCTTACACTCCTAAGAACTCGCGCATTACTTGGCCACTCTTTTCAAGACAGACTTTGTTTAACTCGCGTATTACGAGGCCACTTATGTATTTATATCATTCCTGTGGACCATTGAACACGCGCATTACTTGGCCACTCTTTTCAAGACTGACTTTGTTTAACTCGCGGATTACGAGGCCACTTATGTTTGTATATCAGTCCTGTGGTCCATTGAACTCGTGCATTACTTGGCCACTCTTTTCAAGACAGACTTCGTTTATCTCGAGTATTACTTGGCCACCTTACTTATAGTCAGAGTTCGGAAATCTCGCGTATTAGTTGGCCACTTTATAACAATTCTTATACTCCTAAGAATTCGCGCATTACTTGGCCACTCTTTTCAGGACAGGCTTCGTCTAACTCGCGTATTACGAGGCCACTTATGTATTTATATCAGTCATGAGGTCCATTGAACTCGCGCATTACTTGATCACCTTACTAAAAGTAAGAGTCTGGAAATCTCGCGTATCACTTGGCCACTTTAGAAAAATTCTTATACTCCTATGAATTCGCGTATTACTTGGCCACCTTACTTTACGTCAGAGTCCGGAAATCTCGCGTATTTGTTGGCCACTTTATAACAATTCTGATACTCCTAAGAATTCGCGCATTACTTGGCCACTCTTTTCAGGACAGACTTCGCTTAACTCGCGTATTACTTGGCCCCATATAAAAATTCTTACACTCCTAAGAACTCGCGCATTACTTGGCAACTCTTTTCAAGACAGTCTTTGTTTAACTCGCGTATTACGAGGCCACTTATGTATTTATATCAGTCCTGTTGTCCATTGAACTCGCGCATTACTTGGCCACTCTTTTCAAGACAGACTTCGTTTATCTCGAGTATTGCTTGGCCACCTTACTTATAGTCAGATTTCGGAAATCTCGCGTATTAGTTGGCCACTTTATAACAATTCTTATACTCCTAAGAATTCGCGCATTACTTGGCCACTCTTTTCAGGACAGGCTTCGTCTAACTCGCGTATTACGAGGCCACTTATGTATTTATATCAGTAATGAGGTCCATTGAACTCGCGCATTACTTGATCACCTTACTAAAAGTCAGAGTCTGGAAATCTCGCGTATCACTTGGCCACTTTAGAAAAATTCTTATACTCCTATGAATTCGCGTATTACTTGGCCACCTTACTTTACGTCAGAGTCCGGAAATCTCGCGTATTTGTTGGCCACTTTATAACAATTCTGATACTCCTAAAAATTCGCGCATTACTTGGCCACTCTTTTCAGGACAGACTTCGCTTAACTCGCGTATTACTTGGCCCCATATAAAAATTCTTACACTCCTAAGAACTCGCGCATTACTTGGCCACTCTTTTCAAGACAGTCTTAGTCTAACTCGCGTATTACGAGGCCACTGATGTTTTTATATCAGTCCTGTGGTCCATTGAACTCGTGCATTACTTGGCCACTCTTTTCAAGACAGACTTCGTTTATCTCGCGTATTACTTGCCACCTTACTTATAGTCAGAGTTCGGAAATCTCGCGTATTAGTTGGCCACTTTATAACAATTCTTATACTCCTAAGAATTCGCGCATTACTTGGCCACTCTTTTCAGGACAGGCTTCGTCTAACTCGCGTATTACGAGGCCACTTATGTATTTATATCAGTCATGAGGTCCATTGAACTCGCGCATTACTTGATCACCTTACTAAAAGTCAGAGTCTGGAAATCTCGCGTATCACTTGGCCACTTTAGAAAAATTCTTATACTCCTATGAATTCGCTTATTACTTGGCCACTTTACTTTACGTCAGAGTCCGGAAATCTCGCGTATTTGTTGGCCACTTTATAACAATTCTGATACTCCTAAGAATTCGCGCATTACTTGGCCACTCTTTTCAGGACAGACTTCGCTTAACTCGCGTATTACTTGGCCCCATATAAAAATTCTTACACTCCTAAGAACTCGCGCATTACTTGGCCACTCTTTTCAGGACAGGCTTCGTCTAACTCGCGTATTACGAGGCCACTTATGTAATTATATCATTCATGAGGTCCATAAAACTCGCGCATTACTTGGCCACTTTACTTTTAGTCAGAGTCCGGAAATCTCGAGTATTACTTGGCCACTTTAGAAAAATTCTTATACTCCTATGAATTCGCGTATTACTTGGCCACTCTTTTCAAGACAGACTTTGTTTAACTCGCGTATTACGAGGCCACTTATGTATTTATATCAGTCATGAGGTCCATTGAACTCGCGCATTACTTGATCACCTTACTAAAATTCAGAGTCCGGAAATCTCGCGTATTACTTGGCCACTTTAGAAAAATTCTTATACTCCTATGAATTCGCTTATTACTTGGCCACTTTACTTTAAGTCAGAGTCCGGAAATCTCGCGTATTAGTTGGCCACTTTATAACAATTCTTATACTCCTTAGAATTCGCGCATTACTTGGCCACTCTTTTCAGGACAGGCTTCGTCTAACTCGCGTATTACGAGGCCACTTATAACAATTGTTATACTCCTATGAACTCGCGCATTACCTGGCCACTTTACTTTAAGTCAGAGTCCGGAAATCTCGCGTATTACTTGGCCACTTTAGTAAAATTCTGATACTCCTATGAATTCGCGTATTACTTGGCCACCTTACTTAAAGTCAGAGTCCGAAAATCTCGCGTATTAGTTGGCCACTTTATAACAATTCTTATACTCTTAACAATTTGCGCATAACTTGGCCACTCTTTTCAAGACAGATTTCGCTTAACTCGCGTATTACTTGGCCCCATATAAAAATTCTTACACTCCTAAGAACTCGTGCATTACTTGGCCACTTTACTTTAAGTCAGAGTCCGGAAATCTCGAGTATTACTTGGCCACTTTAGAAAAATTCTTATACTCCTATGAATTCGCGTATTACTTGGCCACTCTTTTCAAGACAGACTTTGTTTAACTCGCGTATTACGAGGCCACTTATATATTTATATCAGTTCTGTGGTCCATTGAACTCGCGCATTACTTGGCCACTCTTTTCAAGACAGACTTCGTTTATCTCGCGTATTACTTGGCCACCTTACTTAAAGTCAGAGTTCGGAAATCTCGCGTATTACTTGGCCACCTTACTTAAAGTCAGAGTCCGAAAATCTCGCGTATTAGATGGCCACTTTATAACAATTCTTATACTCCTAACAATTCGCGCATAGCTTGGCCACTCTTTTCAAGACAGACTTCGCTTAACTCGCGTATTACTTGGCCCCTTATAAAAACTCTTACACTCCTAAGAACTCGCGCATTACTTGGCCACTTTACTTTAAGTCAGAGTCCGGAAATCTCGAGTATTACTTGGCCACTTTAGAAAAATTCTTATACTCCTATGAATTCGCGTATTACTTGGCCACTCTTTTCAAGACAGACTTTGTTTAACTCGCGTATTACGAGGCCACTTATGTATTTATATCAGTCCTGTGATCCATTGAACTCGCGCATTACTTGGCCACTCTTTTCAAGACAGACTTCGTTTATCTCGCGTATTACTTGGCCACCTTACTTAAAGTCAGAGTTCGGAAATCTCGCGTATTAGTTGGCCACTTTATAACAATTCTTATACTCCTTAGAATTCGCGCATTACTTGGCCACTCTTTTCAAGACAGACTTCGTTTAACTCGCGTATTCCGAGGCCACTTATAACAATTGTTATACTCCTATGAACTCGCGCATTACCTGGCCACTTTACTTTAAGTCAGAGTCCGGAAATCTCGCGTATTACTTGGCCACTTTAGTAAAATTCTGATACTCCTATGAATTCGCGTATTACTTGGCCACCTTACTTAAAGTCAGAGTCCGAAAATCTCGCGTATTAGTTGGCCACTTTATAACAATTCTTATACTCTTAACAATTTGCGCATAACTTGGCCACTCTTTTCAAGACAGATTTCGCTTAACTCGCGTATTACTTGGCCCCATATAAAAATTCTTACACTCCTAAGAACTCGTGCATTACTTGGCCACTTTACTTTAAGTCAGAGTCCGGAAATCTCGAGTATTACTTGGCCACTTTAGAAAAATTCTTATACTCCTATGAATTCGCGTATTACTTGGCCACTCTTTTCAAGACAGACTTTGTTTAACTCGCGTATTACGAGGCCACTTATATATTTATATCAGTTCTGTGGTCCATTGAACTCGCGCATTACTTGGCCACTCTTTTCAAGACAGACTTCGTTTATCTCGCGTATTACTTGGCCACCTTACTTAAAGTCAGAGTTCGGAAATCTCGCGTATTACTTGGCCACCTTACTTAAAGTCAGAGTCCGAAAATCTCGCGTATTAGTTGGCCACTTTATAACAATTCTTATACTCCTAACAATTCGCGCATAGCTTGGCCACTCTTTTCAAGACAGACTTCGCTTAATTCGCGTATTACTTGGCCCCTTATAAAAATTCTTACACTCCTAAGAACTCGCGCATTACTTGGCCACTTTACTTTAAGTCAGAGTCCGGAAATCTCGAGTATTACTTGGCCACTTTAGAAAAATTCTTATACTCCTATGAATTCGCGTATTACTTGGCCACTCTTTTCAAGACAGACTTTGTTTAACTCGCGTATTACGAGGCCACTTATGTATTTATATCAGTCCTGTGATCCATTGAACTCGCGCATTACTTGGCCACTCTTTTCAAGACAGACTTCGTTTATCTTGAGTATTACTTGGCCACCTTACTTATAGTCAGAGTTCGGAAATCTCGCGTATTAGTTGGCCACTTTATAACAATTCTTATACTCCTAAGAATTCGCGCATTACTTGGCCACTCTTTTCAGGACAGGCTTCGTCTAACTCGCGTATTACGATGCCACTTATAAAAATTCTTATACTCCTAAGAATTCGCGCATTACTTGGCCACTCTTTTCAGGACAGGCTTCGTCTAACTCGCGTATTACTTGTCCACTTTACTTTAAGTCAGAGTCCGGAAATCTCGCGCATTACTTGGCCACTTTACTTTAAGTCAGAGTCCGGAAATCTCACGTATTACTTGGCCACTTGATAAAAATTCTAATACTCCTAAGAATTCGCGCATTACTTGGCCACTCTTTTCAGGACAGGCACCGTCTAACTCGCGTATTACGAGGCTACTTATAAAAATTCTTATACTCCTAAGAATTCGCGCATTACTTGGCCACTCTTTTCAGGACAGGCTTCGTCTAACTCGCGTATTACGAGGCCACTTTTAAAAATTCTTATACTCCTAAGAACTCGCGCATTACTTGGCCAATTTACTTTAAGTGAGAGTCCGGAAATCTCGCGTATTAGTTGGCCACTTTATAACAATTCTTATACTCCTAAGAATTCGCGCATTACTTGGCCACTCTTTTCAGGACAGGCTTCGTCTAACTCGCGTATTACGAGGCCACTTATGTATTTATATCAGTCATGAGGTCCATTGAACTCGAGCATAACTTGATCACCTTACTTAAAGTCAGAGTCCGGAAATATCGCGTATTATTTGGCCACTTAAGAAAAATTCTTATACTCCTATGAATTCGCGTATTACTTGGCCACCTTACTTTACGTCAGAGTCCGGAAATCTCGCGTATTTGTTGGCCACTTTATAACAATTCTGATACTCCTAAGAATTGGCGCATTACTTGGCCACTCTTTTCAGGACAGACTTCGCTTAACTCGCGTATTTCTTGGCCCAATATAAAAATTCTTACACTCCTAAGAACTCGCGCATTACTTGGCCACTCTTTTCAAGACAGACTTTGTTTAACTCGCGTATTACGAGGCCACTTATGTATTTATATCAGTCCTGTGGTCCATTGAACTCGCGCATTACTTGGCCACTCTTTTCAAGACAGACTTTGTTTAACTCGCGTATTACGAGGCCACTTATGTATTTATATCAGTCCTGTGGTCCATTGAACTCGTGCATTACTTGGCCACTCTTTTCAAGACAGACTTCGTTTATCTCGCGTATTACTTGGCCACCTTACTTATAGTCAGAGTTCGGAAATCTCGCGTATTAGTTGGCCACTTTATAACAATTCTTATACTCCTAAGAATTCGCGCATTACTTGGCCACTCTTTTCAGGACAGGCTTCGTCTAACTCGCGTATTACGAGGCCACTTATGTATTTATATCAGTCATGAGGTCCATTGAACTCGCGCATTACTTGATCACCTTACTAAAAGTCAGAGTCTGGAAATCTCGCGTATCACTTGGCCACTTTAGAAAAATTCTTATACTCCTATGAATTCGCGTATTACATGGCCACCTTACTTTAAGTCAGAGTCCGGAAATCTCGCGTATTTTTTGGCCACTTTATAACAATTCTGATACTCCTAAGAATTCGCGCAATACTTGGCCACTCTTTTCAGGACTGGCTTCGTCTAACTCGCGTATTACTTGGCCACTTATAAAAATTCTTATACTCCTAAGAACTCGCGCATTACTTGGCCACTCTTTTCAAGACAGACTTTGTTTAACTCGCGTATTACGAGGCCACTTATGTATTTATATCAGTCCTGTTGTCCATTGAACTCGCGCATTACTTGTCCACTCTTTTCAAGACAGACTTCGTTTATCTCGCGTATTACTTGGCCACCTTACTTAAAGTCAGAGTTCGGAAATCTCGCGTATTAGTTGGCCACTTTATAACAATTCTTATACTCCTAAGAATTCGCGCATTACTTGGCCACTCTTTTCAGGACAGGCTTCGTCTAACTCGCGTATTACGAGGCCACTTATGTATTTATATCAGTCATGAGGTCCATTGAACTCCGGCATAATTTGATCACCTTACTTAAAGTCAGAGTCCGGAAATATCGCGTATTATTTGGCCACTTAAGAAAAATTCTTATACTCCTATGAATTCGCGTATTACTTGGCCACCTTACTTTACGTCAGAGTCCGGAAATCTCGCGTATTTGTTGGCCACTTTATAACAATTCTCTTACTCCTAAGAATTGGCGCATTACTTGGCCACTCTTTTCAGGACAGACTTCGCTTAACTCGCGTATTACTTGGCCCCATATAAAAATTCTTACACTCCTAAGAACTCGCGCATTACTTGGCCACTCTTTTCAAGACAGACTTTGTTTAACTCGCGTATTACGAGGCCACTCATGTATTTATATCAGTCCTGTGGTCCATTGAACTCGTGCATTACTTGGCCACTCTTTTCAAGACAGACTTCGTTTATCTCGCGTATTACTTGCCACCTTACTTATAGTCAGAGTTCGGAAATCTCGCGTATTAGTTGGCCACTTTATAACAATTCTTATACTCCTAAGAATTCGCGCATTACTTGGCCACTCTTTTCAGGACAGGCTTCGTCTAACTCGCGTATTACGAGGCCACTTATGTATTTATATCAGTCATGAGGTCCATTGAACTCGCGCATTACTTGATCACCTTACTAAAAGTCAGAGTCTGGAAATCTCGCGTATCACTTGGCCACTTTAGAAAAATTCTTATACTCCTATGAATTCGCGTATTACTTGGCCACCTTACTTTACGTCAGAGTCCGGAAATCTCGCGTATTTTTTGGCCACTTTATAACAATTCTGATACTCCTAAGAATTCGCGCATTACTTGGCCACTCTTTTCAGGACAGGCTTCGTCTAACTCGCGTATTACTTGGCCCCATATAAAAATTCTTACACTCCTAAGAACTCGCGCATTACTTGGCCACTCTTTTCAGGACAGGCTTCGTCTAACTCGCGTATTACGAGGCCACTTATGTAATTATATCATTCATGAGGTCCATAAAACTCGCGCATTACTTGGCCACTTTACTTTAAGTCAGAGTCCGGAAATCTCGAGTATTACTTGGCCACTTTAGAAAAATTCTTATACTCCTATGAATTCGCGTATTACTTGGCCACTCTTTTCAAGACAGACTTTGTTTAACTCGCGTATTACGAGGCCACTTATATATTTATATCAGTTCTGTGGTCCATTGAACTCGCGCATTACTTGATCACCTTACTAAAATTCAGAGTCCGGAAATCTCGCGTATTACTTGGCCACTTTAGAAAAATTCTTATACTCCTATGAATTCGCTTATTACTTGGCCACTTTACTTTAAGTCAGAGTCCGGAAATCTCGCGTATTAGTTGGCCACTTTATAACAATTCTTATACTCCTTAGAATTCGCGCATTACTTGGCCACTCTTTTCAAGACAGACTTCGCTTAACTCGCGTATTACTTGTCCCCTTATAAAAATTCTTACACTCCTAAGAACTCGTGCATTACTTGGCCACTTTACTTTAAGTCAGAGTCCGGAAATCTCGAGTATTACTTGGCCACTTTAGAAAAATTCTTATACTCCTATGAATTCGCGTATTACTTGGCCACTCTTTTCAAGACTGACTTTGTTTAACTCGCGTATTACGAGGCCAGTTACGTATTTATATCAGTCCTGTGGTCCATTGAACTCGCGCATTACTTGGCCACTCTTTTCAAGACAGACTTCGTTTATCTCGCGTATTACTTGGCCACCTTACTTAACGTCAGAGTTCGGAAATCTCGCGTATTACTTGGCCACCTTACTTAAAGTCAGAGTCCGAAAATCTCGCGTATTAGTTGGCCACTTTATAACAATTCTTATACTCCTAACAATTCGCGCATAGCTTGGCCACTCTTTTCAAGACAGACTTCGCTTAACTCGCGTATTACTTGGCCCCTTATAAAAACTCTTACACTCCTAAGAACTCGCGCATTACTTGGCCACTTTACTTTAAGTCAGAGTCCGGAAATCTCGAGTATTACTTGGCCACTTTAGAAAAATTCTTATACTCCTATGAATTCGCGTATTACTTGGCCACTCTTTTCAAGACAGACTTTGTTTAACTCGCGTATTACGAGGCCACTTATGTATTTATATCAGTCCTGTGATCCATTGAACTCGCGCATTACTTGGCCACTCTTTTCAAGACAGACTTCGTTTAACTCGCGTATTACTTGGCCACCTTACTTAAAGTCAGAGTTCGGAAATCTCGCGTATTAGTTGGCCACTTTATAACAATTCTTATACTCCTAAGAATTCGCGCATTACTTGGCCACTCTTTTCAGGACAGGCTTCGTCTAACTCGCGTATTACGATGCCACTTATAAAAATTCTTATACTCCTAAGAATTCGCGCATTACTTGGCCACTCTTTTCAGGACAGGCTTCGTCTAACTCGCGTATTACTTGTCCACTTTACTTTAAGTCAGAGTCCGGAAATCTCGCGCATTACTTGGCCACTTTACTTTAAGTCAGAGTCCGGAAATCTCACGTATTACTTGGCCACTTGATAAAAATTCTAATACTCCTAAGAATTCGCGCATTACTTGGCCACTCTTTTCAGGACAGGCAACGTCTAACTCGCGTATTACTTGGCCACTTTTAAAAATTCTTATACTCCTAAGAATTCGCGCATTACTTGGCCACTCTTTTCAGGACAGGCTTCGTCTAACTCGCGTATTACTTGGCCACTTTTAAAAATTCTTATACTCCTAAGAACTCGCGCATTACTTGGACAATTTACTTTAAGTCAGAGTCCGGAAATCTCGCGTATTAGTTGGCCACTTTATAACAATTCTTATACTCCTAAGAATTCGCGCATTACTTGGCCACTCTTTTCAGGACAGGCTTCGTCTAACTCGCGTATTACGAGGCCACTTATGTATTTATATCAGTCATGAGGTCCATTGAACTCGAGCATTACTTGATCACCTTACTTAAAGTCAGAGTCCGGAAATATCGCGTATTATTTGGCCACTTAAGAAAAATTCTTATACTCCTATGAATTCGCGTATTACTTGGCCACCTTACTTTACGTCAGAGTCCGGAAATCTCGCGTATTTGTTGGCCACTTTATAACAATTCTGATACTCCTAAGAATTGGCGCATTACTTGGCCACTCTTTTCAGGACAGACTTCGCTTAACTCGCGTATTACTTGGCCCCATATAACAATTCTTATACTCCTAAGAACTCGCGCATTACTTGGCCACTCTTTTCAAGACAGACTTTGTTTAACTCGCGTATTACGAGGCCACTTATGTATTTATATCAGTCCTGTGGTCCATTGAACTCGCGCATTACTTGGCCACTCTTTTCAAGACAGACTTTGTTTAACTCGCGTATTACGAGGCCACTCATGTATTTATATCAGTCCTGTGGTCCATTGAACTCGTGCATTACTTGGCCACTCTTTTCAAGACAGACTTCGTTTATCTCGAGTATTACTTGGCCACCTTACTTATAGTCAGAGTTCGGAAATCTCGCGTATTAGTTGGCCACTTTATAACAATTCTTATACTCCTAAGAATTCGCGCATTACTTGGCCACTCTTTTCAGGACAGGCTTCGTCTAACTCGCGTATTACGAGGCCACTTATGTATTTATATCAGTCATGAGGTCCATTGAACTCGCGCATTACTTGATCACCTTACTAAAAGTCAGAGTCTGGAAATCTCGCGTATCACTTGGCCACTTTAGAAAAATTCTTATACTCCTATGAATTCGCGTATTACATGGCCACCTTACTTTAAGTCAGAGTCCGGAAATCTCGCGTATTTTTTGGCCACTTTATAACAATTCTGATACTCCTAAGAATTCGCGCATTACTTGGCCACTCTTTTCAGGACAGGCTTCGTCTAACTCGCGTATTACTTGGCCCCATATAAAAATTCTTACACTCCTAAGAACTCGCGCATTACTTGGCCACTCTTTTCAAGACAGACTTTGTTTAACTCGCGTATTACGAGGCCACTTATATATTTATATCAGTTCTGTGGTCCATTGAACTCGCGCATTACTTGGCCACTCTTTTCAAGACAGACTTCGTTTATCTCGCGTATTACTTGGCCACCTTACTTAAAGTCAGAGTTCGGAAATCTCGCGTATTAGTTGGCCACTTTATAACAATTCTTATACTCCTAAGAATTCGCGCATTACTTGGCCACTCTTTTCAGGACAGGCTTCGTCTAACTCGCGTATTACGAGGCCACTTATGTATTTATATCAGTCATGAGGTCCATTGAACTCGAGCATAACTTGATCACCTTACTTAAAGTCAGAGTCCGGAAATATCGCGTATTATTTGGCCACTTAAGAAAAATTCTTATACTCCTATGAATTCGCGTATTACTTGGCCACATTACTTTACGTCAGAGTCCGGAAATCTCGCGTATTTGTTGGCCACTTTATAACAATTCTGATACTCCTAAGAATTGGCGCATTACTTGGCCACTCTTTTCAGGACAGACTTCGCTTAACTCGCGTATTACTTGGCCCCATATAAAAATTCTTATACTCCTAAGATCTCGCGCATTACTTGGCCACTCTTTTCAAGACAGACTTTGTTTAACTCGCGTATTACGAGGCCACTCATGTATTTATATCAGCCCTGTGGTCCATTGAACTCGTGCATTACTTGGCCACTCTTTTCAAGACAGACTTCGTTGATCTCGCGTATTACTTGGCCACCTTACTTAAAGTCAGAGTTCGGAAATCTCGCGTATTAGTTGGCCACTTTATAACAATTCTTATACTCCTAAGAATTCGCGCATTACTTGGCCACTCTTTTCAGGACAGGCTTCGTCTAACTCGCGTATTACGAGGCCACTTATGTATTTATATCAGTCATGAGGTCCATTGAACTCGCGCATTACTTGATCACCTTACTAAAAGTCAGAGTCTGGAAATCTCGCGTATCACTTGGCCACTTTAGAAAAATTCTTATACTCCTATGAATTCGCGTATTACTTGGCCACCTTACTTTAAGTCAGAGTCCGGAAATCTCGCGTATTTTTTGGCCACTTTATAACAATTCTGATACTCCTAAGAATTCGCGCATTACTTGGCCACTCTTTTCAGGACAGACTTCGCTTAACTCGCGTATTACTTGGCCCCATATAAAAATTCTTACACTCCTAAGAACTCGCGCATTACTTGGCCACTCTTTTCAGGACAGGCTTCGTCTAACTCGCGTATTACGAGGCCACTTATGTAATTATATCATTCATGAGAACCATAAAACTCGCGCATTACTTGGCCACTTTACTTTAAGTCAGAGTCCGGAAATCTCGAGTATTACTTGGCCACTTTAGAAAAATTCTTATACTCCTATGAATTCGCGTATTACTTGGCCACTCTTTTCAGGACAGACTTAGTTTAACTCGCGTATTACGAGGCCACTTATGTATTTATATCAGTTCTGTGGTCCATTGAACTCGCGCATTACTTGATCACCTTACTAAAATTCAGAGTCCGGAAATCTCGCGTATTACTTGGCCACTTTAGAAAAATTCTTATACTCCTATGAATTCGCTTATTACTTGGCCACTTTACTTTAAGTCAGAGTCCGGAAATCTCGCGTATTAGTTGGCCACTTTATAACAATTCTTATACTCCTTAGAATTCGCGCATTACTTGGCCACTCTTTTCAAGACAGACTTCGCTTAACTCGCGTATTACTTGGCCCCATATAAAAATTCTTACACTCCTAAGAACTCGCGCATTACTTGGCCACTCTTTTCAGGACAGGCTTCGTCTAACTCGCGTATTACGAGGCCACTTATGTAATTATATCATTCATGAGAACCATAAAACTCGCGCATTACTTGGCCACTTTACTTTAAGTCAGAGTCCGGAAATCTCGAGGACTACTTGGCCACTTTAGAAAAATTCTTATACTCCTAAGAATTCGCGCATTACTTGGCCACTCTTTTCAGGACAGGCTTCGTCTAACTCGCGTATTACGAGGCCACTTATGTATTTATATCAGTCATGAGGTCCATTGAACTCGCGCATTACTTGATCACCTTACTAAAATTCAGAGTCCGGAAATCTCGCGTATTACTTGGCCACTTTAGAAAAATTCTTATACTCCTATGAATTCGCTTATTACTTGGCCACTTTACTTTAAGTCAGAGTCCGGAAATCTCGAGTATTACTTGGCCACTTTAGAAAAATTCTTATACTCCTATGAATTCGCGTATTACTTGGCCACTCTTTTCAAGACAGACTTTGTTTAACTCGCGTATTACGAGGCCACTTATGTATTTATATCAGTCCTGTGGTCCATTGAACTCGCGCATTACTTGATCACCTTACTAAAATTCAGAGTCCGGAAATCTCGCGTATTACTTGGCCACTTTAGAAAAATTCTTACACTCCTAAGAACTCGCGCATTACTTGGCCACTCTTTTCAGGACAGGCACCGTCTAACTCGCGTATTACTTGGCCACTTTTAAAAATTCTTATACTCCTAAGAACTCGCGCATTACTTGGCCACTCTTTTTCAGGACAGGCTTCGTCTAACTCGCGTATTACTTGGCCACTTTACTTTAAGTCAGAGTCCGGAAATCTCGCGCATTACTTGGCCACTTTACTTTAAGTCAGAGTCCGGAAATCTCACGTATTACTTGGCCACTTGATAAAAATTCTAATACTCCTAAGAATTCGCGCATTACTTGGCCACTCTTTTCAGGACAGGCACCGTCTAACTCGCGTATTACTTGGCAAATTTTAAAAATTCTTATACTCCTAAGAATTCGCGCATTACTTGGACACTCTTTTCAGGACAGGCTTCGTCTAACTCGCGTATTACTTGGCCACTTTTAAAAATTCTTATACTCCTCAGAACTCGCGAATTACTTGGCCAATTTACTTTAAGTCAGCGTCCGGAAATCTCGCGTAATAGTTGGCCACTTTATAACAATTCTTATACTCCTTAGAATTCGCGCATTACTTGGCCACTCTTTTCAGGACAGGCTTCGTCTAACTCGCGTATTACGAGGCCACTTATGTATTTATATCAGTCATGAGGTCCATTGAACTCGAGCATAACTTGATCACCTTACTTAAAGTCAGAGTCCGGAAATCTCACGTATTACTTTGCCACTTTAGAAAAATTCTTATACTCCTATGAATTCGCTTATTACTTGGCCACTTTACTTTAAGTCAGAGTCCGGAAATCTCGCGTATTAGTTGGCCACTTTATAACAATTCTTATACTCTTTTGAATTCGCGCATTACTTGGCCACTCTTTTCAGGACAGACTTCGCTTAACTCGCGTATTACGAGGCCACTTATAACAATTGTTATACTCCTATGAACTCGCGCATTACCTGGCCACTTTACTTTAAGTCAGAGTCCGGAAATCTCGCGTATTACTTGGCCACTTTAGTAAAATTCTGATACTCCTATGAATTCGCGTATTACTTGGCCACCTTACTTAAAGTCAGAGTCCGAAAATCTCGCGTATTAGTTGGCCACTTTATAACAATTCTTATACTCTTAACAATTTGCGCATAACTTGGCCACTCTTTTCAAGACAGACTTCGCTTAACTCGCGTATTACTTGGCCCCATATAAAAATTCTTCCACTCCTAAGAACTCGCGCATTACTTGGCCACTTTACTTTAAGTCAGAGTCCGGAAATCTCGAGTATTACTTGGCCACTTTAGAAAAATTCTTATACTCCTATGAATTCGCGTATTACTTGGCCACTCTTTTCAAGGCAGACTTTGTTTAACTCGCGTATTACGAGGCCACTTATATATTTATATCAGTTCTGTGGTCCATTGAACTCGCGCATTACTTGGCCACTCTTTTCAAGACAGACTTCGTTTATCTCGCGTATTACTTGGCCACCTTACTTAAAGTCAGAGTACGAAAATCTCGCGTATTAGTTGGCCACTTTATAACAATTCTTATACTCCTAACAATTCGCGCATAGCTTGGCCACTCTTTTCAAGACAGACTTCGCTTAATTCGCGTATTACTTGGCCCCTTATAAAAATTCTTACACTCCTAAGAACTCGCGCATTACTTGGCCACTTTACTTTAAGTCAGAGTCCGGAAATCTCGAGTATTACTTGGCCACTTTAGAAAAATTCTTATACTCCTATGAATTCGCGTATTACTTGGCCACTCTTTTCAAGACAGACTTTGTTTAACTCGCGTATTACGAGGCCACTTATGTATTTATATCCGTTCTGTGGTCCATTGAACTCGCGCATTACTTGGCCACTCTTTTCAAGACAGACTTCGTTTATCTCGCGTATTACTTGGCCACCTTACTTAAAGTCAGAGTCCGAAAATCTCGCGTATTAGTTGGCCACGTTATAACAATTCTTATACTCCTAACAATTCGCGCATAGCTTGGCCACTCTTTTCAAGACAGACTTCGCTTAATTCGCGCATTACTTGGCCACCTTATAAAAATTCTTACACTCCTAAGAACTCGCGCATTACTTGGCCACTTTACTTTAAGTCAGAGTCCGGAAATCTCACGTATTACTTTGCCACTTTAGAAAAATTCTTATACTCCTATGAATTCGCTTATTACTTGGCCACTTTACTTTAAGTCAGAGTCCGGAAATCTCGCGTATTAGTTGGCCACTTTATAACAATTCTTATACTCCTTAGAATTCGCGCATTACTTGGCCACTCTTTTCAAGACAGACTTCGTTTATCTCGCGTATTACGAGGCCACTTATAACAATTGTTATACTCCTATGAACTCGCGCATTACCTGGCCACTTTACTTTAAGTCAGAGTCCGGAAATCTCGCGTATTACTTGGCCACTTTAGTAAAATTCTGATACTCCTATGAATTCGCGTATTACTTGGCCACCTTACTTAAAGTCAGAGTCCGGAAATCTCACGTATTAGTTGGCCACTTTATAACAATTCTTATACTCCTAACAATTTTCGCATAACTTGGCCACTCTTTTCAAGACAGACTTCGCTTAACTCGTGTATTACTTGGCCCCATATAAAAATTCTTACACTCCTAAGAACTCGCGTATTACTTGGCCACCTTACTTTAAGTCAGAGTCCGAAAATCTCGCGTATTAGTTGGCCACTTTATAACAATTCTTATACTCCTAAGAATTCTCGCATTACTTGGCCACTCTTTTCAGGACAGGCTTCGTCTAACTCGCGTATTACTTGGCCACTTATAAAAATTCTTATACTGCTAAGAACTCGCGCATTACTTGGCCACTTTACTTTAAGTCAGAGTCCGGAAATCTCGCGTATTAGTTGGCCACTTTATAACAATTCTTATACTCCTAAGAATTCGCGCATTACTTGGCGACTCTTTTCAAGACAGACTTCGCTTAACTCGCGTATTACTTGGCCCCTTATAAAAATTCTTACACTCCTAAGAACTCGCGCATTACTTGGCCACTTTACTTTAAGTCAGAGTCCGGAAATCTCGCGCATTACTTGGCCACTTTACTTTAAGTCAGAGTCAGGAAATCTCGCGTATTACTTGGCCACTTTAGAAAAATTCTTATACTCCTAAGAATTCGCGCTTTACTTGGCCACCTTATTTAAAGTCAGAGTCCGGAAATCTCGAGTATTACTTGGCCACTTTAGAAAAATTCTTATACTCCTATGAATTCGCGTATTACTTGGCCACTCTTTTCAAGACAGACTTTGTTTAACTCGCGTATTACGAGGCCACTTATGTATTTATATCCGTCCTGTGGTCCATTGAACTCGCGCATTACTTGGCCACTCTTTTCAAGACAGACTTCGTTTATCTCGCGTATTACTTGGCCACCTTACTTAAAGTCAGAGTTCGGAAATCTCGCGTATTACTTGGCCACTTTAGAAAAATTCTTATACTCCTAAGAATTCGCGCATTACTTGGCCACCTTATTTAAAGTCAGAGTCCGGAAATCTCGAGTATTACTTGGCCACTTTAGAAAAATTCTTATACTCCTATGAATTCGCGTATTACTTGGCCACTCTTTTCAAGACAGACTTTGTTTAACTCGCGTATTACGAGGCCACTTATGTATTTATATCAGTCCTGTGGTCCATTGAACTCGCGCATTACTTGGCCACTCTTTTCAAGACAGACTTCGTTTATCTCGCGTATTACTTGGCCACCTTACTTAAAGTCAGAGTCCGGAAATCTCGCGTATTAGTTGGCCACTTTATAACAATTCTTATACTCCTAAGAATACGCGCATTACTTGGCCACTCTTTTCAGGACAGGCTTCGTCTAACTCGCGTATTACGAGGCCACTTATGTATTTATATCATTCATGAGGTCCATTGAACTCGCGCATTACTTGGCCACTCTTTTCAAGACAGACTTCGTTTATCTCGCGTATTACTTGGCCACCTTACTTTAAGTCAGAGTTCGGAAATCTCGCGTATTAGTTGGACACTTTATAACAATTCTTATACTCCTAAGAATTCGCGCATTACTTGGCCACTCTTTTCAGGACAGGCTTCGTCTAACTCGCGTATTACGAGGCCACTTATAACAATTCTTATACTCCTAAGAATTCGTGCATTACTTGGCCACTCTTTTCAGGACAGGCTTCGTCTAACTCGCGTATTACGAGGCCACTTATGTATTTATATCAGTCATGAGGTCCATTGAACTTGCGCATTACTTGATCACCTTACTGAAAATCTGAGTCCGGAAATCTCGCGTATTACTTGGCCACTTTACTTTAAGTCAGAGTCCGGAAATCTCACGTATAACTTGGCCCCTTATAAAAATTCTTACACTCCTAAGAACTCGCGCATTACTTGGCCACTTTACTTTAAGTCAGAGTCCGGAAATCTCGCGCATTACTTGGCCACTTTACTTTAAGTCAGAGTCCGGAAATCTCACGTATTACTTGGCCACTTGATAAAAATTCTAATACTCCTAAGAATTCGCGCATTACTTGGCCACTCTTTTCAGGACAGGCAACGTCTAACTCGCGTATTACTTGGCCACTTTATATAAAAATTCTTATACTCCTAAGAATTCGCGCATTACTTGGCCACTCTTTTCAGGACAGGCTTCGTCTAACTCGCGTATTACTTGGCCACTTATAAAAATTCTTATACTCCTAAGAACTCGCGCATTACTTGGCCACTTTACTTTAAGTCAGAGTCCGGAAATCTCGCGTATTAGTTGGCCACTTTATAACAATTCTTATACTCCTAAGAATTCGCGCATTACTTGGCCACTCTTTTCAGGACAGACTTCGTTTAACTCGCGTATTACGAGGCCACTTTATAACAATTCTTATACTCCTAAGAACTCGCGCATTACTTGGCCACTCTTTTCAAGACAGACTTTGTTTAACTCGCGTATTACGAGGCCACTTATGTATTTATATCAGTCCTGTGGTCCATTGAACTCGCGCATTACTTGGCCACTCTTTTCAAGACAGACTTCGTTTATCTCGCGTATTACTTGGCCACCTTACTTAAAGTCAGAGTCCGGAAATCTCGCGTATTAGTTGGCCACTTTATAACAATTCTTATACTCCTAAGAATTCGCGCATCACTTGGCCACTCTTTTCAGGACAGGCTTCGTCTAACTCGCGTATTACGAGGCCACTTATGTATTTATATCATTCCTGTGGTCCATTGAACTCGCGCATTACTTGGCCACTCTTTTCAAGACAGACTTCGTTTATCTCGCGTATTACTTGGCCACCTTACTTAAAGTCAGAGTTCGGAAATCTCGCGTATTAGTTGGCCACTTTATAACAATTCTTATACTCCTAAGAATTCGCGCATTACTTGGCCACTCTTTTCAGGACAGGCTTCGTCTAACTCGCGTATTACTTGGCCACTTATAAAAATTCTTATACTCCTAAGAATTCGTGCATTACTTGGCCACTCTTTTCAGGACAGGCTTCGTCTAACTCGCGTATTACGAGGCCACTTATGTATTTATATCAGTCATGAGGTCCATTGAACTCGAGCATAACTTGATCACCTTACTTAAAGTCAGAGTCCGGAAATCTCACGTATTACTTTGCCACTTTAGAAAAATTCTTATACTCCTATGAATTCGCTTATTACTTGGCCACTTTACTTTAAGTCAGAGTCCGGAAATCTCGCGTATTAGTTGGCCACTTTATAACAATTCTTATACTCCTAAGAATTCGCGCATTACTTGGCCACTCTTTTCAAGACAGACTTTGTTTAACTCGCGTATTACGAGGCCACTTATAAAAATTCTTATACTCCTAAGAACTCGCGCATTACTTGGCCACTTTACTTTAAGTCAGAGTCCGGAAATCTCGCGTATTACTTGGCCACTTTAGTAAAATTTTGATACTCCTATGAATTCGCGTATTACTTGGCCACCTTACTTAAAGTCAGAGTCCGAAAATCTCGCGTATTAGTTGGCCACTTTTTAACAATTCTTATACTCTTAACAATTTGCGCATAACTTGGCCATTCTTTTCAAGACAGACTTCGCTTAACTCGCGTATTACTTGGCCCCATATAAAAATTCTTACACTCCTAAGAACTCGCGCATTACTTGGCCACTTTACTTTAAGTCAGAGTCCGGAAATCTCGAGTATTACTTGGCCACTTTATAAAAATTCTTATACTCCTATGAATTCGCGTATTACTTGGCCACTCTTTTCAAGACAGACTTTGTTTAACTCGCGTATTACGAGGCCACTTATATATTTATATCAGTTCTGTGGTCAATTGAACTCGCGCATTACTTGGCCACTCTTTTCAAGACAGACTTCGTTTATCTCGCGTATTACTTGGCCACCTTACTTAAAGTCAGAGTTCGGAAATCTCGCGTATTACTTGGCCACCTTACTTAAAGTCAGAGTCCGAAAATCTCGCGTATTAGATGGCCACTTTATAACAATTCTTATACTCCTAACAATTCGCGCATAGCTTGGCCACTCTTTTCAAGACAGACTTCGCTTAATTCGCGTATTACTTGGCCCCTTATAAAAACTCTTACACTCCTAAGAACTCGCGCATTACTTGGCCACTTTACTTTAAGTCAGAGTCCGGAAATCTCGAGTATTACTTGGCCACTTTAGAAAAATTCTTATACTCCTATGAATTCGCGTATTACTTGGCCACTCTTTTCAAGACAGACTTTGTTTAACTCGCGTATTACGAGGCCACTTATGTATTTATATCAGTCCTGTGGTCCATTGAACTCGCGCATTACTTGGCCACTCTTTTCAAGACAGACTTCGTTTATCTCGCGTATTACTTGGCCACCGTACTTATAGTCAGAGTTTGGAAATCTCGCGTATTAGTTGGCCACTTCATAACAATTCTTATACTCCTAAGAATTCGCGCATTACTTGGCCACTCTTTTCAGGACAGGCTTCGTCTAACTCGCGTATTACGAGGCCACTTATAAAAATTCTTATACTCCTAAGAATTCGCGCATTACTTGGCCACTTTACTTTAAGTCAGAGTCCGGAAATCTCGCGTATTACTTGGCCCCTTATAAAAATTCTTACACTCCTAAGAACTCGCGCATTACTTGGCCACTTTACTTTAAGTCAGATTTCGGAAATGTCGCGCATTACTTGGCCACTTCACTTTAAGTCAGAGTCCGGAAATCTCACGTATTACTTGGCCACTTGATAAAAATTCTAATACTCCTAAGAATTCGCGCATTACTTGGCCACTCTTTTCAGGACAGGCACCGTCTAACTCGCGTATTACTTTGCCACTTTAGAAAAATTCTTATACTCCTAAGAATTCGCGCATTACTTGGCCACTCTTTTCCGGACAGGCTTCGTCTAACTCGCGTATTACTTGGCCACTTATAAAAATTCTTTAACTGCTAAGTAATCGCGCAAAAATTGGCCAATTTTCTATAAGTCAGAGTCCGGAAATCTCGCGTATTAGTTGGCCACTTTATAACAATTCTTATACTCCTAAGAATTCGCGCATTACTTGGCCACTCTTTTCAGGACAGGCTTCGTCTAACTCGCGTATTACGAGGCCACTTATGTATTTATATCAGTCATGAGGTCCATTGAACTCGAGCATAAGTTGATCACCGTACTTAAAGTCAGAGTCCGGAAATCTCACGTATTACTTTGCCACTTTAGAAAAATTCTTATACTCCTATGAATTCGCGTATTACTTGGCCACCTTACTTTAAGTCAGAGTCCGGAAATCTCGCGTATTAGTTGGCCACTTTATAACAATTCTTATACTCCTAAGAATTCGCGCATTACTTGGCCACTCTTTTCAGGACAGGCTTCGTCTAACTCGCGTATTACGAGGCCACTTATAAAAATTCTTATACTCCTAAGAATTCGCGCATTACTTGGCCACTCTTTTCAGGACAGGCTTCGTCTATCTCGCGTATTACTAGGCCACGTTATAAAAATACTCATACTCCGAAGAATTAGCGCATTACTTGGCCACCTTACTTAAAGTCAGAGTCCGGAAATCTCGCGTATTAGTTGGCCACTTTATAACAATTCTTATACTCCTAACAATTCGTGCATAATTTGGCCACTCTTTTCAAGACAGACTTCGCTTAACTCGCGTATTACTTGGCCCCTTATAAAAATTCTTACACTCCTAAGAAATCGCGCATTACTTGGCCACTTTACTTTAAGTCAGAGTCCGGAAATCTCGCGTATTAGTTGGCCACTTTATAACAATGCTTATACTCCTTAGAATTCGCGCATTACTTGGCCACTCTTTTCAGGACAGGCTTCGTCTAACTCGCGTATTACGAGGCCACTTATGTATTTATATCATTCATGAGGTCCATTGAACTCGCGCATTACTTGATCACCTTACTAAAATTCAGAGTCCGGAAATCTCACGTATTACTTTGCCACTTTAGAAAAATTCTTATACTCCTATGAATTCGCGTATTACTTGGCGACTCTTTTCAGGACAGGCTTCGTCTAACTCGCGTATTACGCGGCCACTTATGTATTTATATCAGTCATGAGGTCCATTGAACTCGCGCATAACTTGATCACCTTACTTAAAGTCAGAGTCCGGAAATCTCACGTATTACTTTGCCACATTAGAAAAATTCTTATACTCCTATGAATTCGCGTATTACTTGGCCACCTTACTTTAAGTCAGAGTCCGAAAATCTCGCGTATTAGTTGTCCCATTTATAACAATTCTTATACTCTTAAAAATGCGCGCATTACTTGGCCACTCTTTTCAGGACAGGCTTCGTCTAACTCGCGTATTACTTGGCCACTTATAAAAATTCTTATACTGCTAAGAACTCGCGCATTACTTGGCCACTTTACTTTAAGTCAGAGTCCGGAAATCTCGCGTATTAGTTGGCCACTTTATAACAATTCCTATACTCCTAACAATTCGTGCATAACTTGGCCACTCTTTTCAAGACAGACTTCGCTTAACTCGCGTATTACTTGGCCCCTTATAAAAATTCTTACACTCCTAAGAACTCGCGCATTACTTGGCCACTTTACTTTAAGTCAGAGTCCGGAAATCTCGCGCATTACTTGGCCACTTTACTTTAAGTCAGAGTCCGGAAATCTCACGTATTACTTGGCCACTTGATAAAAATTCTAATACTCCTAAGAATTCGCGCATTACTTGGCCACTCTTTTCAAGACAGACTTCGTTTATCTCGCGTATTACTTGGCCACCTTACTTAAAGTCAGAGTTCGGAAATCTCGCGTATTAGTTGGCCACTTTATAACAATTCTTATACTCCTAAGAATTCGCGCATTACTTGGCCACTCTTTTCAGGACAGGCTTCGTCTCATTCGCGTATTACGATGCCACTTATAAAAATTCTTTTACTCCTAAGAATTCGCGCATTACTTGGCCACTCTTTTCAGGACAGGCTTCGTCTAACTCGCGTATTACTTGGCCACTTTACTTTAAGTCAGAGTCCGGAAATCTCACGTATAACTTGGCCCTTATAAAAATTCTTACACTCCTAAGAACTCGCGCATTACTTGGCCACTTTACTTTAAGTCAGAGTCCGGAAATCTCGCGCATTACTTGGCCACTTCACTTTAAGTCAGAGTCCGGAACTCTCACGTATTACTTGGCCACTTGATAAAAATTCTAATACTCCTAAGAATTCGCGCATTACTTGGCCACTCTTTTCAGGACAGGCGCCGTCTAACTCGCGTATTACGAGGCCACTTATGTATTTATATCAGTCATGAGGTCCATTGAACTCGAGCATAACTTGATCACCTTACTTAAAGTCAGAGTCCGGAAATCTCACGTATTACTTTGCCACATTAGAAAAATTCTTATACTCCTATGAATTCGCGTATTACTTGGCCACCTTACTTTAAGTCAGAGTCCGAAAATCTCGCGTATTAGTTGTCCCATTTATAACAATTCTTATACTCTTAAAAATGCGCGCATTACTTGGCCACTGTTTTCAGGACAGGCTTCGTCTAACTCGCGTATTACTTGGCCACTTATAAAAATTCTTATACTCCTAAGAACTCGCGCATTACTTGGCCACTTTACTTTAAGTCAGAGTCCGGAAATCTCGCGTATTAGTTGGCCACTTTATAACAATTCCTATACTCCTAAGAATTCGTGCATAACTTGGCCACTCTTTTCAAGACAGACTTCACTTAACTCGCGTATTACTTGGCCCCTTATAAAAATTCTTACACTCCTAAGAACTCGCGCATTACTTGGCCACTTTACTTTAAGTCAGAGTCCGGAAATCTCGCGCATTACTTGGCCACTTTACTTTAAGTCAGAGTCCGGAAATCTCACGTATTACTTGGCCACTTGATAAAAATTCTAATACTCCTAAGAATTCGCGCATTACTTGGCCACTCTTTTCAAGACAGACTTCGCTTAACTCGCGTATTACTTGGCCACCTTACTTAAAGTCAGAGTTCGGAAATCTCGCGTATTAGTTGGCCACTTTATAACAATTCTTATACTCCTAAGAATTCGCGCATTACTTGGCCACTCTTTTCAGGACAGGCTTCGTCTCATTCGCGTATTACGATGCCACTTATAAAAATTCTTATACTCCTAAGAATTCGCGCATTACTTGGCCACTCTTTTCAGGACAGGCTTCGTCTAACTCGCGTATTACTTGGCCACTTTACTTTAAGTCAGAGTCCGGAAATCTCACGTATTACTTGGACACTTATAAAAATTCTTACACTCCTAAGAACTCGCGCATTACTTGGCCACTTTACTTTAAGTCAGAGTCCGGAAATCTCGCGCATTACTTGGCCACTTTACTTTAAGTCAGAGTCCGGAAATCTCACGTATTACTTGGCCACTTGATAAAAATTCTAATACTCCTAAGAATTCGCGCATTACTTGGCCACTCTTTTCAGGACAGGCACCGTCTAACTCGCGTATTACTTGGCCCCTTATAAAAATTCTTACACTCCTAAGAATTCGCGCATTACTTGGCCACTCTTTTCAGGACAGGCTTCGTCTAACTCGTGTATTACTTGGCCACTTATAAAAATTCCTATACTCCTAAGAACTCGCGCATTACTTGGCCACTTTACTTTAAGTCAGAGTCCGGAAATCTCGCGTATTAGTTGGCCACTTTATAACAATTCTTATACTCCTAAGAATTCGCGCATTACTTGGCCACTCTTTTCAGGACAGGCTTCGTCTAACTCGCGTATTACGAGGCCACTTATGTATTTATATCAGTCCTGTGGTCCATTGAACTCGAGCATAACTTGATCACCTTACTTAAAGTCAGAGTCCGGAAATCTCACGTATTACTTTGCCACTTTAGAAAAATTCTTATACTCCTATGAATTCGCGTATTACTTGGCCACCTTACTTTAAGTCAGAGTCCGGAAATCTCGCGTATTAGTTGGCCACTTTATAACAATTCTTATACTCCTAAGAATTCGCGCATTACTTGGCCACTCTTTTCAGGACAGGCTTCGTCTAACTCGCGTATTACGAGGCCACTTATAAAAATTCTTATACTCCTAAGAATTCGCGCATTACTTGGCCACTCTTTTCAGGACAGGCTTCGTCTATCTCGCGTATTACTTGGCCACTTATAAAAATTCTTATACTCCTAAGAACTCGCGCATTACTTGGCCACTTTACTTTAAGTCAGAGTCCGGAAATCTCGCGTATTAGTTGGCCACTTTATAACAATTCTTATACTCCTAACAATTCGTGCATAATTTGGCCACTCTTTTCAAAACAGACTTCGCTTAACTCGCGTATTACTTGGCCCCTTATAATAATTCTTACACTCCTATGAAATCGCGCATTACTTGGCCACTTTACTTTAAGTCAGAGTCCGGAAATCTCGCGTATTAGTTGGCCACTTTATAACAATGCTTATACTCCTTAGAATTCGCGCATTACTTGGCCACTCTTTTCAGGACAGGCTTCGTCTAACTCGCGTATTACGAGGCCACTTATGTATTTATATCATTCATGAGGTGCATTGTACTCGCTCACTACTTGTTCACCTTACTAAAAGTCAGAGTCCGTTAATCTCGCGTATTACTTGGCCACTTTAGAAAAATTATTATACTCCTATGAATTCGCGCATTACTTGGCCAATCTTTTCAGGACAGGCTTAGTATAACTCGCGTATTACGAGGCCACTTATGTATTTATATCAGTCATGAGGTCCATTGAACTCGAGCATAACTTGATCACCTTACTTAAAGTCAGAGTCCGGAAATCTCACGTATTACTTTGCCACTTTAGAAAAATTCTTATACTCCTATGAATTCGCGTATTACTTGGCCACCTTACTTTAAGTCAGAGTCCGAAAATCTCGCGTATTAGTTGGCCAATTTATAACAATTCTTATACTCTTAAAAATGCGCGCATTACTTGGCCACTCTTTTCAGGACAGGCTTCGTCTAACTCGCGTATTACTTGGCCACTTATAAAAATTCTTATACTCCTAAGAACTCGCGCATTACTTGGCCACTTTACTTTAAGTCAGAGTTCGGAAATCTCGCGCATTACTTGGCCACTCTTTTCAGGACAGGCTTCGTCTAACTCGCGTATTACGAGGCCACTTATGTATTTATATCAGTCCTGTGGTCCATTGAACTCGAGCATTACTTGATCACCTTACTTAAAGTCAGAGTCCGGAAATCTCACGTATTACTTTGCCACGTTAGAAAAATTCTTATACTCCTATGAATTCGCGTATTACTTGGCCACCTTACTTTAAGTCAGAGTCCGAAAATCTCGCGTATTAGTTGGCCAATTTATAACAATTCTTATACTCTTAAAAATGCGCGCATTACTTGGCCACTGTTTTCAGGACAGGCTTCGTCTAACTCGCGTATTACTTGGCCACTTATAAAAATTCTTATACTCCTAAGAACTCGCGCATTACTTGGCCACTTTACTTTAAGTCAGAGTCCGGAAATCTCGCGTATTAGTTGGCCACTTTATAACAATTCTTATACTCCTAACAATTCGTGCATAATTTGGCCACTCTTTTCAAGACAGACTTCGCTTAACTCGCGTATTACTTGGCCCCTTATAAAAATTCTTAAACTCCTAATAACTCGAGCAATACTTGGCCACTGTACTATCAGTCAGAGTCCGGAAATCTCGCGTATTAGTTGGCCACTTTATAACAATGCTTATACTCCTTAGAATTCGCGCATTACTTGGCCACTCTTTTCAGGACAGGCTTCGTCTAACTCGCGTATTACGAGGCCACTTATGTATTTATATCATTCATGAGGTCCATTGAACTCGCGCATTACTTGATCACCTTACTTAAAGTCAGAGTCCGGAAATCTCGCGTATTACTTGGCCACTTTAGAAAAATTCTTATACTCCTATGAATTCGCGCATTACTTGGCCACTCTTTTCAGGACAGGCTTCGTCTAACTCGCGTATTACTTGGCCACTTATAAAAATTCTTATACTCCTAAGAATTCGCGCATTACTTGGCCACTCTTTTCAGGACAGGCGTCGTCTAACTCGCGTATTACGAGGCCACTTATGTATTTATATCAGTCATGAGGTCCATTGAACTCGAGCATAATTTGATCACCTTACTTAAAGTCAGAGTCCGGAAATCTCACGTATTACTTTGCCACTTTAGAAAAATTCTTATACTCCTATGAATTCGCGTATTACTTGGCCACCTTACTTTAAGTCAGAGTCCGGAAATCTCGCGTATTAGTTGGCCACTTTATAACAATTCTTATACTCCTAAGAATTCGCGCATTACTTGGCCACTCTTTTCAGGACAGGCTTCGTCTAACTCGCGTATTACGAGGCCACTTATAAAAATTCTTATACTCCTAAGAATTCGCGCATTACTTGGCCACTCTTTTCAGGACAGGCTTCGTCTATCTCGCGTATTACTTGGCCACTTATAAAAATTCTTATACTCCTAAGAACTCGCGCATTACTTGGCCACTTTACTTTAAGTCAGAGTCCGGAAATCTCGCGTATTAGTTGGCCACTTTATAACAATTCTTATACTCCTAACAATTCGTGCATAATTTGGCCACTCTTTTCAAGACAGACTTCGCTTAACTCGCGTATTACTTGGCCCCTTATAAAAATTCTTACACTCCTAAGAAATCGCGCATTACTTGGCCACTTTACTTTAAGTCAGAGTCCGGAAATCTCGCGTATTAGTTGGCCACTTTATAACAATGCTTATACTCCTTAGAATTCGCGCATTACTTGGCCACTCTTTTCAGGACAGGCTTCGTCTAACTCGCGTATTACGAGGCCACTTATGTATTTATATCATTCATGAGGTCCATTGAACTCGCGCATTACTTGATCACCTTACTAAAAGTCAGAGTCCGGAAATCTCGCGTATTACTTGGCCACTTTAGAAAAATTATTATACTCCTAAGAATACGCGCATTACTTGGCCAATCTTTTCAGGACAGGCTTCGTCTAACTCGCGTATTACGAGGCCACTTATGTATTTATATCAGTCATGAGGTCCATTGAACTCGAGCATAACTTGATCACCTTACTTAAAGTCAGAGTCCGGAAATCTCACGTATTACTTTGCCACATTAGAAAAATTCTTATACTCCTATGAATTCGCGTATTACTTGGCCACCTTACTTTAAGTCAGAGTCCGAAAATCTCGCGTATTAGTTGGCCAATTTATAACAATTCTTATACTCTTAAAAATGCGCGCATTACTTGGCCACTGTTTTCAGGACAGGCTTCGTCTAACTCGCGTATTACTTGGCCACTTATAAAAATTCTTATACTGCTAAGAACTCGCGCATTACTTGGCCACATTACTTTAAGTCAGAGTCCGGAAATCTCGCGTATTAGTTGACCACTTTATAACAATTCCTATACTCCTAACAATTCGTGCATAACTTGGCCACTCTTTTCAAGACAGACTTCGCTTAACTCGCGTATTACTTGGCCCCTTATAAAAATTCTTACACTCCTAAGAACTCGCGCATTACTTGGCCACTTTACTTTAAGTCAGAGTCTGGAAATCTCGCGCATTACTTGGCCACTCTTTTCAGGACAGGCTTCGTCTAACTCGCGTATTACGAGGCCACTTATGTATTTATATCAGTCCTGTGGTCCATTGAACTCGCGCATAACTTGATCACCTTACTTAAAGTCAGAGTCCGGAAATCTCACGTATTACTTTGCCACATTAGAAAAATTCTTATACTGCTATGAAGTCGCGTATTACTTGGCCACCTTACTTTAAGTCAGAGTCCGAAAATCACGCGTATTAGTTGGCCACTTTATAACAATTCTTATACTCTTAAAAATGCGCGCATTATTTGGCCACTGTTTTCAGGACAGGCTTCGTCTAACTCGCGTATTACTTGGCCACTTATAAAAATTCTTATACTCCTAAGAACTCGCGCATTACTTGGCCACTTTACTTTAAGTCAGAGTCCGGAAATCTCGCGTATTAGTTGGCCACTTTATAACAATTCTTATACTCCTAACAATTCGTGCATAATTTGGCCACTCTTTTCAAGACAGACTTCGCTTAACTCGCGTATTACTTGGCCCCTTATAAAAATTCTTACACTCCTAAGAAATCGCGCATTACTTGGCCACTTTACTTTAAGTCAGAGTCCGGAAATCTCGCGTATTAGTTGGCCACTTTATAACAATGCTTATACTCCTGAGAATTCGCGCATTACTTGGCCACTCTTTTCAGGACAGGCTTCGTCTAACTCGCGTATTACGAGGCCACTTATGTATTTATATCATTCATGAGGTCCATTGAACTCGCGCATTACTTGATCACCTTACTTAAAGTCAGAGTCCGGAAATCTCACGTATTACTTGGCCACTTTAGAAAAATTCTTATACTCCTATGAATTCGCGTATTACTTGGCGACTCTTTTCAGGACAGGCTTCGTCTAACTCGCGTATTACGAGGCCACTTATGTATTTATATCAGTCATGAGGTCCATTGAACTCGCGCATTACTCGATCACCTTACTTAAAGTCAGATTCCGGAAATCTCGCGTATTACTTTGCCACTTTAGAAAAATTCTTATACTCCTATGAATTCGCGTATTACTTGGCCACCTTACTTTAAGTCGGAGTCCGAAAATCTCGCGTATTAGTTGGCCAATTTACAACAATTCTTATACTCATAAGAATTCGCGCATTACTTGTCCACTCTTTTCAGGACAGGCTTCGTCTAACTCGCGTATTACTTGGCCACTTATAAAAATTCCTATACTCCTAAGAACTCGCGCATTACTTGGCCACTTTACTTTAAGTCAGAGTCCGGAAATCTCGCGTATTAGTTGGCCACTTTATAACAATTCTTATACTCCTAAGAATTCGCGCATTACTTGGCCACTCTTTTCAAGACAGACTTCGCTTAACTCGCGTATTACTTGGCCCCTTATAAAAATTCTTACACTCCTAAGAACTCGCGCATTACTTGGCCACTTTACTTTAAGTCAGAGTCCGGAAATCTCGCGCATTACTTGGCCACTTTACTTTAAGTCAGAGTCCGGAAATCTCACGTATTACTTGGCCACTTGATAAAAATTCTAATACTCCTAAGAATTCGCGCATTACTTGGCCACTCTTTTCAGGACAGACTTCGTTTAACTCGCGTATTACGAGACCACTTATGTATTTATATCAGTCCTGTGGACCATTGAACCTGACCTTACTTAAGGTCAGAGTCCGGAAATCTCGAGGATTACTTGGCCACTTTAGAAAAATTCTTATACTCCTATGAATTCGCGCATTACTTGGCCACCTTATTTAAAGTCAGAGTCCGGAAATCTCGAGTATTAGTTGGCCACTTTATAACAATTCTTATACTCCTTAGAATTCGCGCATTACTTGGCCACTCTTTTCAAGACAGACTTTGTTTAACTCGCGTATTACGAGGCCACTTATGTATTTATATCAGTCCTGTGGTCCATTGAACTCGCGCATTACTTGGCCACTCTTTTCAAGACAGACTTCGTTTATCTCGCGTATTACTTGGCCACCTTACTTGAAGTCAGAGTTCGGAAATCTCGCGTATTACTTGGCCACCTTACTTAAAGTCTGAGTCCGAAAATCTCGGGTATTAGTTGGCCACTTTATAACAATTCTTATACTCCTAACAATTCGCGCATCACTTGGCCACTCTTTTCAAGACAGACTTCGCTTAACTCGCGTATTACTTGGCCCCTTATAAAAACTCTTACACTCCTAAGAACTCGCGCATTACTTGGCCACTTTACTTTAAGTCAGAGTCCGGAAATCTCGAGTATTACTTGGCCACTTTAGAAAAATTCTTATACTCCTATGAAATCGCGCATTACTTGGCCACTCTTTTCAAGACTGACTTTGTTTAACTCGCGTATTACGAGGCCACTTATGTATTTATATCAGTCCTGTGGTCCATTGAACTCGCGCATTACTTGGCCACTCTTTTCAGGACAGGCTTCGTCTAACTCGCGTATTACGAGGCCACTTATGTATTTATATCAGTCCTGTGGTCCATTGAACTCGCGCATTACTTGGCCACTCTTTTCAAGACAGACTTCGTTTATCTCGCGTATTACTTGGCCACCTTACTTAAAGTCAGATTCCGGAAATCTCACGTATTACTTTGCCACTTTAGAAAAATTCTTATACTCCTATGAATTCGCGCATTACTTGGCCACCTTACTTTAAGTCAGAGTCCGGAAATCTCGCGTATTAGTTGGCCACTTTATAACAATTCTTATACTCCTAAGAATTCGCGCATTACTTGGCCACTCTTTTCAGGACAGGCTTCGTCTAACTCGCGTATTACGAGGCCACTTATAAAAATTCTTATACTCCTAAGAATTCGCGCATTACTTGGCCACTCTTTTCAGGACAGGCTTCGTCTAACTCGCGTATTACTTGGCCACTTATAAAAATTCTTATACTCCTAAGAACTCGCGCATTACTTGGCCACTTTACTTTAAGTCAGAGTCCGGAAATCTCGCGTATTAGTTGGCCACTTTATAACAATTCTTATACTCCTAAGAATTCGTGCATTACTTGGCCACTCTTTTCGAGACAGACTTCGCTTAACTCGCGTATTACTTGGCCCCTTATAAAAATTCTTACACTCCTAAGAACTCGCGCATTACTTGGCCACTTTACTTTAAGTCAGAGTCCGGAAATCTCGCGTATTAGTTGGCCACTTTATAACAATTCTTATACTCCTAAGAATTCGCGCATTACTTGGCCACTCTTTTCAGGACAGGCTTCGTCTAACTCGCGTATTACGAGGCCACTTATGTATTTATATCAGTCATGAGGTCCATTGAACTCGAGCATTACTTGATCACCTTACTAAAAGTCAGAGTCCGGAAATCTCGCGTATTACTTGGCCACTTTAGAAAAATTCTTATACTCCTATGAATTCGCGCATTACTTGGCCACTTTACTTTAAGTCAGAGTCCGGAAATCTCGCGTATTTGTTGGCCACTTTATAACAATTCTTATACTCCTAAGAATTCGCGCATTACTTGGCCACTCTTTTCAGGACAGGCTTCGTCTAACTCGCGTATTACGAGGCCACTTATGTATTTATATCAGTCATGAGTTCCATTGAACTTGCGCATTACTTGGCCACTCTTTTCAAGACAGACTTCGTTTATCTCGCGTATTACTTGGCCACCTTACTTAAAGTCAGAGTTCGGAAATCTCGCGTATTAGTTGGCCACCTTACTTAAAGTCAGAGTCCGAAAATCTCGCGTATTAGTTGGCCACTTTATAACAATTCTTATACTCCTAACAATTCGCGCATAGCTTGGCCACTCTTTTCAAGACAGACTTCGCTTAACTCGCGTATTACTTGGCCCCTTATAAAAATTCTTACACTCCTAAGAACTCGCGCATTACTTGGCCACTTTACTTTAAGTCAGAGTCCGGAAATCTCGAGTATTAGTTGGCCACTTTAGAAAAATTCTTATACTCCTATGAATTCGCGCATTACTTGGCCACTCTTTTCAAGACAGACTTTGTTTAACTCGCGTATTACGAGGCCACTTATGTATTTATATCAGTCCTGTGGTCCATTGAACTCGCGCATTACTTGGCCACTCTTTTCAGGACAGGCTTCGTCTAACTCGCGTATTACGAGGCCACTTATGTATTTATATCAGTCCTGTGGTCCATTGAACTCGCGCATTACTTGGCCACTCTTTTCAAGACAGACTTCGTTTATCTCGCGTATTACTTGGCCACCTTACTTAAAGTCAGAGTCCGGAAATCTCGCGTATTACTTTGCCACTTTAGAAAAATTCTTATACTCCTATGAATTCGCGTATTACTTGGCCACCTTACTTTAAGTCAGAGTCCGAAAATCTCGCGTATTAGTGGTCCTATTCATAACAATTCTTATACTCCTAAGAATTCGCGCATTACTTGGCCACTCTTTTCAGGACAGGCTTCGTCTAACTCGCGTATTACGAGGCTACTTATAAAAATTCTTATACTCCTAAGAATTCGCGCATTACTTGGCCACTCTTTTCAGGACAGGCTTCGTCTAACTCGCGTATTACTTGGCCACTTATAAAAATTCTTATACTCCTAAGAACTCGCGCATTACTTGGCCACTTTACTTTAAGTCAGAGTCCGGAAATCTCGCGTATTAGTTGGCCACTTTATAACAATTCTTATACTCCTAAGAATTCGAGCATTACTTGGCCACTCTTTTCGAGACAGACTTCGCTTAACTCGCGTATTACTTGGCCCCTTATAAAAATACTTACACTCCTAAGAACTCGCGCATTACTTGGCCACTTTTCTTAAGGTCAGAGTCCGGAAATCTCGCGTATTAGTTGGCCACTTTATAACAATTCTTATACTCCTAAGAATTCGTGCATTACTTGGCCACTCTTTTCAGGACAGGCTTCGTCTAACTCGCGTATTACGAGGCCACTTATGTATTTATATCAGTCATGAGGTCCATTGAACTCGAGCATTACTTGATCACCTTACTAAAAGTCAGAGTCCGTAAATCTCGCGTATTACTTGGCCACTTTAGAAAAATTCTTATACTCCTAGGAATTCGCGAATTAGTTGGCCACCTTACTTTAAGTCAGAGTCCGGAAATCTCGCGTATTAGTTGGCCACTTTATAACAATTCTTATACTCCTAAGAATTCGCGCATTACTTGGCCACTCTTTTCAGGACAGGCTTCGTCTAACTCGCGTATTACGAGGCCACTTATGTATTTATATCAGTCATGAGGTCCATTGAACTTGCGCATTACTTGATCACCTTACTTTAAGTCAGAGTCCGAAAATCTCGCGTATTAGTTGGCCACGTTATAACAATTCTTATACTCCTAACAATTCGCGTATTACTTGGCCACTCTTTTCAAGACAGACTTTGTTTAACTCGCGTATTACGAGGCCACTTATGTATTTATATCAGTCCTGTGGTCCATTGAACTCGCGCATTACTTGGCCACTCTTTTCAAGACAGACTTTGTTTAACTCGCGTATTACGAGGCCACTTATGTATTTATATCAGTCCTGTGGTCCATTGAACTCGCGCATTACTTGGCCACTCTTTTCAAGACAGACTTCGTTTATCTCGCGTATTACTTGGCCACCTTACTTAAAGTCAGAGTTCGGAAATCTCGCGTATTAGTTGGCCACTTTATAACAATTCTTATACTCCTAAGAATTCGCGCATTACTTGGCCACTTTACTTTAAGTCAGAGTCCGGAAATCTCGCGTATTACTTGGCCACTTTAGAAAAATTCTTATACTCCTATGAATTCGCGTATTACTTGGCCACCTTACTTTAAGTCAGAGTCCGAAAATCTCGCGTATTAGTTGGCCACTTTATAACAATTCTTATACTCCTAACAATTCGCGCATAACTTTGCCACTCTTTTCAAAACAGACTTCGCTTAACTCGCGTATTACTTGGCCCCGTATAAAAATTCTTACACTCCTAAGAACTCGCGCATTACTTGGCCACTTTACTTTAAGTCAGAGTCCGGAAATCTCGCGCATTACTTGGCCACTTTACTTTAAGTCAGAGTCAGGAAATCTCGCGTATTACTTGGCCACTTTATAACAATTCTTATACTCCTAACAATTCGCGCATAACTTGGCCACTCTTTTCAAGACAGACTTCGCTTAACTCGCGTATTACTTGGCCCGTATAAAAATTCTTACACTCCTAAGAACTCGCGCATTACTTGGCCACTTTACATTAACTCAGAGTCCTCAAATCTCGCGCATTACTTGGCCACTTTACTTTAAGTCAGAGTTCGGAAATCTCGCGTATTAGTTGGCCACTTTATAACAATTCTTATACTCCTAAGAATTCGCGCATTACTTGGCCACTCTTTTCAGGACAGGTTTCGTCTAACTCGCGTATTACGAGGCCACTTATGTATTTATATCAGTCATGAGGTCCATTGAACTTGCGCATTACTTGATCACCTTACTTTAAGTCAGAGTCCGAAAATCTCGCGTATTAGTTGGCCACTTTAGAAAAATTCTTATACTCCTATGAATTCGCGTATTACTTGGCCACCTTACTTTAAGGCAGAGTCCGAAAATCTCGCGTATTAGTTGGCCACTTTATAACAATTCTTATACTCCTAACAATTCGCGCATAACTTGGCCACTCTTTTCAAGACAGACTTCGCTTAACTCGCGTATTACTTGGCCCCGTATAAAAATTCTTACACTCCTAAGAACTCGCGCATTACTTGGCCACTTTACTTCAAGTCAGAGTCCGGAAATCTCGCGCATTACTTGGCCACTTTACTTTAAGTCAGAGTCCGGAAATCTCGCGTATTAGTTGGCCACTTTATAACAATTCTTATACTCCTAAGAATTCGCGCATTACTTGGCCACTCTTTTCAGGACAGGCTTCGTCTAACTCGCGTATTACGAGGCCACTTATGTATTTATATCAGTCATGAGGTCCATTGAACTTGCGCATTACTTGATCACGTTACTTTAAGTCAGAGTCCGAAAATCTCGCGCATTACTTGGCCACTTTACTTTAAGTCAGAGTCCGAAAATCTCGCGTATTAGTTGGCCACTTTATAACAATTCTTATACTCCTAACAATTCGCGCATAGCTTGGCCACTCTTTTCAAGACAGACTTCGCTTAACTCGCGTATTACTTGGCCCCTTATAAAAATTCTTATACTCCTAAGAACTCGCGCATTACTTGGCCACTTTACTTTAAGTCAGAGTCCGGAAATCTCACGTATTACTTGGCCACTTTAGAAAAATTCTTATACTCCTATGAATTCGCGTATTACTTGGCCACTCTTTTCAAGACAGACTTTGTTTAACTCGCGTATTACGAGGCCACTTATGTATTTATATCAGTCCTGTGGTCCATTGAACTCGCGCATTACTTGGCCACTCTTTTCAAGACAGACTTCGTTTATCTCGCGTATTACTAGGCCACCTTACTTAAAGTCAGACTTCGGAAATCTCGCGTATTACTTGGCCACCTTACTTAAATTCAGAGTCCGGAAATCTCGCGTATTAGTTGGCCACGTTATAACAATTCTTATACTCCTAACAATTCGCGCATTACTTGGCCACTCTTTTCAAGACAGACTTCGCTTAACTCGCGTATTACTTGGCCCCTTATAAAAATTCTTACACTCCTAAGAACTCGCGCATTACTTGGCCACTTTACTTTAAGTCAGAGTCCGGAAATCTCGAGTATTATTTGGCCACTTTAGAAAAATTCTTATACTCCTAAGAATTCGCGCATTACTTGGCCACTCTTTTCAAGACAGACTTTGTTTAACTCGCGTATTACGAGGCCACTTATGTATTTATATCAGTCCTGTGGTCCATTGAACTCGCGCATTACTTGGCCACTCTTTTCAAGACAGACTTCGTTTATCTCGCGTATTACTTGGCCACCTTACTTAAAGTCAGAGTCCGGAAATCTCGCGTATTAGTTGGCCACTTTATAACAATTCTTATACTCCTAAGAATTCGCGCATTACTTGGCCACTCTTTTCAGGACAGGCTTCGTCTAACTCGCGTATTACGAGGCCACTTATGTATTTATATCAGTCATGAGGTCCATTGAACTCGCGCATTACTTGGCCACTCTTTTCAAGACAGACTGCGTTTATCTCGCGTATTACTTGGCCACCTTACTTAAAGTCAGAGTTCGGAAATCTCGCGTATTAGTTGGCCACTTTATAACAATTCTTATACTCCTAAGAATTCGCGCATTACTTGGCCACTCTTTTCAGGACAGGCTTCGTCTAACTCGCGTATTACGATGCCACTTATAACAATTCTTATACTCCTAAGAATTCGTGCATTACTTGGCCACTCTTTTCAGGACAGGCTTCGTCTAACTCGCGTATTACGAGGCCACTTATGTATTTATATCAGTCATGAGTTCCATTGAACTCGCGCATTACTTGATCACCTTACTAAAAGTCAGAGTCCGGAAATCTCGCGTATTACTTGGCCACTTTACTTTAAGTCAGAGTCCGGAAATCTCACGTATAACTTGGCCCCGTATAAAAATTCTTACACTCCTAAGAACTCGCGCATTACTTGGCCACTTTACTTTAAGTCAGAGTCCGGAAATCTCGCGCATTACTTGGCCACTTTACTTTAAGTCAGAGTCCGGAAATCTCACGTATTACTTGGCCACTTGATAAAAATTCTAATACTCCTAAGAATTCGCGCATTACTTGGCCACTCTTTTCAGGACAGGCTTCGTCTAACTCGCGTATTACTTGGCCACTTATAAAAATTCTTATACTCCTAAGAACTCGCGCATTACTTGGCCACTTTACTTTAAGTCAGAGTCCGGAAATCTCGCGTATTAGTTGGCCACTTTATAACAATTCTTATACTCCTAAGAATTCGAGCATTACTTGGCCACTCTTTTCAGGACAGGCTTCGTCTAACTCGCGTATTACGAGGCCACTTATGTATTTATATCAGTACTGAGGTCCATTGAACTTGCGCATTACTTGATCACCTTACTATATGTCAGAGTCCGAAATTCTCGCGTATTAGTTGGCCACTTTAGAAAAATTCTTATACTCCTATGAATTCGCGCATTACTTGGCCACTCTTTTCAAGACTGACTTTGTTTAACTCGCGTATTACGAGGCCACTTATGTATTTATATCAGTCCTGTGGTCCATTGAACTCGCGCATTACTTGGCCACTCTTTTCAAGACAGACTTCGTTTATCTCGCGTATTACTTGGCCACCTTACTTAAAGTCAGAGTTCGGAAATCTCGCGTATTAGTTGGCCACTTTATAACAATTCTTATACTCCTAAGAATTCGCGCATTACTTGGCCACTCTTTTCAAGACTGACTTTGTTTAACTCGCGTATTACGAGGCCACTTATGTATTTATATCAGTCCTGTCGTCCATTGAACTCGCGCATTACTTGGCCACTCTTTTCAAGACAGACTTCGTTTATCTCGCGTATTACTTGGCCACCTTACTTAAAGTCAGAGTCCGGAAATCTCGCGTATTAGTTGGCCACTTTATAACAATTCTTATACTCCTAAGAATTCGCGCATTACTTGGCCACTCTTTTCAGGACAGGCTTCGTCTAACTCGCGTATTACGAGGCCACTTATGTATTTATATCAGTCATGAGGTCCATTGAACTCGCGCATTACCTGATCACCTTACTTAAAGTCAGATTCCGGAAATCTCACGTATTACTTTGCCTTTTTAGAAAAATTCTTATACTCCTAGGAATTCGCGTATTACTTGGCCACCTTACTTTAAGTCAGAGTCCGGAAATCTCGCGTATTAGTTGGCCACTTTATAACAATTCTTATACTCCTAAGAATTCGCGCATTACTTGGCCACTCTTTTCAGGACAGGCTTCGTCTAACTCGCGTATTACGAGGCCACTTATAAAAATTCTTATACTCCTAAGAATTCGCGCATTACTTGGCCACTCTTTTCAGGACAGGCTTCGTCTAACTCGCGTATTACTTGGCCACTTATAAAAATTCTTATACTCCTAAGAACTCGCGCATTACTTGGCCACTTTACTTTAAGTCAGAGTCCGGAAATCTCGCGTATTAGTTGGCCACTTTATAACAATTCTTATACTCCTAACAATTCGTGCATAACTTGGCCACTCTTTTCGAGACAGACTTCGCTTAACTCGCGTATTACTTGGCCCCTTATAAAAATTCTTACACTCCTAAGAACTCGCGCATTACTTGGCCACTTTACTTTAAGTCAGAGTCCGGAAATCTCGCGTATTAGTTGGCCACTTTATAACAATTCTTATACTCCTAAGAATTCGCGCATTACTTGGCCACTCTTTTCAGGACAGGCTTCGTCTAACTCGCGTATTACGAGGCCACTTATGTATTTATATCAGTCTTGAGGTGCATTGAACTCGCGCATTACTTGATCACCTTACTAAAAGTCAGAGTCCGTAAATCTCACTTATTACTTGGCCACTTTAGAAAAATTCTTATACTCCTATGAATTCGCGCATTACTTGGCCACTTTACTTTAAGTCAGAGTCCGGAAATCTCGCGTATTTGTTGGCCACTTTATAACAATTCTTATACTCCTAAGAATTCGCGCATTACTTGGCCACTCTTTTCAGGACAGGTTTCGTCTAACTCGCGTATTACGAGGCCACTTATGTATTTATATCAGTCATGAGGTCCATTGAACTTGCGCATTACTTGATCACCTTACTTTAAGTCAGAGTCCGAAAATCTCACGTATTACTTGGCCACTTTATAAAAATTCTTATACTCCTATGAATTCGCGGATTACTTGGCCACTCTTTTCCAGACAGACTTTGTTTAACTCGCGTATTACGAGGCCACTTATGTATTTATATCAGTCCTGTGTTCCATTGAACTCGCGCATTACTTGGCCACTCTTTTCAAGACAGACTTCGTTTATCTCGCGTATTACTTGGCCACCTTACTTAAAGTCAGAGTTCGGAAATCTCGCGTATTAGTTGGCCACTTTAGAAAAATTCTTATACTCCTATGAATTCGCGCATTACTTGGCCACTCTTTTCAAGACTGACTTTGTTTAACTCGCGTATTACGAGGCCACTTATGTATTTATATCAGTCCTGTGGTCCATTGAACTCGCGCATTACTTGGCCACTCTTTTCAAGACAGACTTCGTTTATCTCGCGTATTACTTGGCCACCTTACTTAAAGTCAGAGTTCGGAAATCTCGCGTATTAGTTGGCCACTTTATAACAATTCTTATACTCCTAAGAACTCGCGCATTACTTGGCCACTTTACTTTAAGTCAGAGTCCGGAAATCTCGCGTATTACTTGGCCACTTTATAAAAATTCTTATACTCCTAAGAACTCGCGCATTACTTGGCCACTTTACTTTAAGTCAGAGTCCGGAAATCTCGCGTATTAGTTGGCCACTTTATAACAATTCTTATACTCCTAAGAATTCGTGCATTACTTGGCCACTCTTTTCGAGACAGACTTCGCTTAACTCGCGTATTACTTGGCCACTTATAAAAATTCCTATACTCCTAAGAACTCGCGCATTACTTGGCCACTTTACTTTAAGTCAGAGTCCGGAAATCTCGCGTATTAGTTGGCCACTTTATAACAATTCTTATACTCCTAAGAATTCGCGCATTACTTGGCCACTCTTTTCAGGACAGGCTTCGTCTAACTCGCGTATTACGAGGCCACTTATGTATTTATATCAGTCATGAGGTCCATTGAACTTGCGCATTACTTGATCACCTTACTTTAAGTCAGAGTCCGTAAATCTCGCGTATTACTTGGCCACTTTAGAAAAATTCTTATACTCCTATGAATTCGCGCATTACTTGGCCACTTTACTTTAAGTCAGAGTCCGGAAATCTCGCGTATTTGTTGGCCACTTTATAACAATTCTTATACTCCTAAGAATTCGCGCATTACTTGGCCACTCTTTTCAGGACAGGTTTCGTCTAACTCGCGTATTACTTGGCCACTTATGTATTTATATCAGTCATGAGGTCCATTGAACTTGCGCATTACTTGATCACCTTACTTTAAGTCAGAGTCCGAAAATCTCGCGTATTAGTTGGCCACTTTAGAAAAATTCTTATACTCCTATGAATTCGCGTATTACTTGGCCACTCTTTTCCAGACAGACTTTGTTTAACTCGCGTATTACGAGGCCAGTTCTGTATTTATTTCAGTCCTGTGTTCCTTTGAACTCGCGCATTACTTGGCCACTCTTTTCAAGACAGACTTCGTTTATCTCGCGTATTACTTGGCCACCTTACTTAACGTCAGAGTTCGGAAATCTCGCGTATTACTTGGCCACTTTAGAAAAATTCTTATACTCCTATGAATTCGCGTATTACTTGGCCACTCTTTTCAAGACAGACTTTGTTTAACTCGCGTATTACGAGGCCACTTATGTATTTATATCAGTCCTGTGGTCCATTGAACTCGCGCATTACTTGGCCACTCTTTTCAAGACAGACTTCGTTTATCTCGCGTATTACTTGGCCACCTTACTTACAGTCAGAGTCCGGAAATCTCGCGTATTAGTTGGCCACTTTATAACAATTCTTATACTCCTAAGAACTCACGCATTACTTGGCCACTTTACTTTAAGTCAGAGTCCGGAAATCTCGCGTATTACTTGGCCACTTTAGAAAAATTCTTATACTCCTATGAATTCGCGTATTACTTGGCCACCTTACTTTAAGTCAGAGTCCGAAAATCTCGCGTATTAGTTGTCCACTTTATAACAATTCTTATACTCCTAACAATTCGCGCATAAATTGGCCACTCTTTTCAAGACAGACTTCGCTTAACTCGCGTATTACTTGGCCCATTATAAAAATTCTTACACTCCTAAGAACTCGCGCATTACTTGGCCACTTTACTTTAAGTCAGAGTCCGGAAATCTCGCGCATTACTTGGCCACTTTACTTTAAGTCAGAGTCCGGAAATCTCACGTATTAGTTGGCCACTTTATAACAATTCTTATACTCCTAACAATTGTCGCATAACTTGGCCACTCTTTTCAAGACAGACTTCGCTTATCTCGCGTATTACTTGGCCCCATATAAAAATTCTTAGACTCCTAAGAACTCGCTTATTACTTGGCCACTTTACTTTAAGTCAGAGTCCGGAAATCTCGCGCATTACTTGGCCACTTTACTTTAAGTCAGAGTCCGGAAATCTCGCGTATTAGTTGGCCACTTTATAACAATTCTTATACTCCTAAGAATTCGCGCATTACTTGGCGACTCTTTTCAGGACAGGCTTCGTCTAACTCGCGTATTACGCGGCCACTTATGTATTTATATCAGTCATGAGGTCCATTGAACTTGCGCATTACTTGATCACCTTACTTTCAGTCAGAGTCCGAAAATCTCGCGTATTAGTTGGCCACTTTATAAAAATTCTTATACTCCTATGAATTCGCGTATTACTTGGCCACCTTACTTTAAGGCAGAGTCCGAAAATCTCGCGTATTAGTTGGCCACTTTATAACAATTCTTATACTCCTAACAATTCGCGCATAACTTGGCCACTCTTTTCAGGACAGGTTTCGTCTAACTCGCGTATTACGAGGCCACTTATGTATTTATATCAGTCATGAGGTCCATTGAACTTGCGCATTACTTGATCACCTTACTTTAAGTCAGAGTCCGAAAATCTCGCGTATTACTTGGCCCCTTATAAAAATTCTTACACTCCTAAGAATTCGCGCATTACTTGGCCACTCTTTTCAGGACAGGCTTCGTCTAACTCGCGTATTACTTGGCCACTTATAAAAATTCTTATACTGCTAAGAACTCGCGCATTACTTGGCCACTTTACTTTAAGTCAGAGTCCGGAAATCTCGCGTATTAGTTGGCCACTTTATAACAATTCTTATACTCCTAAGAATTCGCGCATTACTTGGCCACTCTTTTCGAGACAGACTTCGCTTAACTCGCGTATTACTTGGCCCCTTATAAAAATTCTTACACTCCTAAGAACTCGCGCATTACTTGGCCACTTTACTTTAAGTCAGAGTCCGGAAATCTCGCGTATTAGTTGGCCACTTTATAACAATGCTTATTCTCCTTAGAATTCGCGCATTACTTGGCCACTCTTTTCAAGACAGACTTCGTTTAACTCGCGTATTACTTTGCCACTTATAAAAATTCTTATACTCCTAAGAATTCGTGCATTACTTGGCCACTCTTTTCAGGACAGGCTTCGTCTAACTCGCGTATTACGAGGCCACTTATGTATTTATATCAGTCATGAGTTCCATTGAACTCGCGCATTACTTGATCACCTTACTAAAAGTCAGAGTCCGGACATCTAGCGTATTACTTGGCCACTTTACTTTAAGTCAGAGTCCGGAAATCTCGCGTATTAGTTGGCCACTTTATAACAATTCTTATACTCCTAACAATTCGCGCATTACTTGGCCACTCTTTTCAAGACAGACTTCGCTTAACTCGCGTATTACTTGGCCCTTTATAAAAATTCTTACACTCCTAAGAACTCGCGCATTACTTGGCCACTTTACTTTAAGTGAGAGTCCGGAAATCTCGCGTATTAGTTGGCCACTTTATAACAATGCTTATACTCCTTAGAATTCGCGCATTACTTGGCCACTCTTTTCAAGACAGACTGCTTTTATCTCGCGTATTACTTGGCCACCTTACTTATAGTCAGAGTTCGGAAATCTCGCGTATTAGTTGGCCACTTTATAACAATTCTTATACTCCTAAGAATTCGCGCATTACTTGGCCACTCTTTTCAGGACAGGCTTCGTCTAACTCGCGTATTACTTGGCCACTTATAAAAATTCTTATACTCCTAAGAATTCGTGCATTACTTGGCCACTCTTTTCAGGACAGGCTTCGTCTAACTCGCGTATTACGAGGCCACTTATGTATTTATATCATTCATGAGTTCCATTGAACTCGCGCATTACTTGATCACCTTACTAAAAGTCAGAGTCCGGAAATCTCGCGTATTACTTGGCCACTTTACTTTAAGTCAGAGTCCGGAAATCTCACGTATAACTTGGCCCCTTATAAAAATTCTTACACTCCTAAGAACTCGCGCATTACTTGGCCACTTTACTTTAAGTCAGAGTCCGGAAATCTCGCGCATTACTTGGCCACTTTACTTTAAGTCAGAGTCCGGAAATCTCACGTATTACTTGGCCACTTGATAAAAATTCTAATACTCCTAAGAATTCGCGCATTACTTGGCCACTCTTTTCAGGACAGGCTTCGTCTAACTCGCGTATTACGAGGCCACTTTTAAAAATTCTTATACTCCTAAGAACTCGCGCATTACTTGGACACTTTACTTTAAGTCAGAGTCCGGAAATCTCGCGTATTAGTTGGCCACTTTATAACAATTCTTATACTCCTAAGAATTCGCGCATTACTTGGCCACTCTTTTCAGGACAGGCTTCGTCTAACTCGCGTATTACGAGGCCACTTATGTATTTATATCAGTCATGTGGTCCATTGAACTCGCGCATAATTTGATCACCTTACTTAAAGTCAGATTCCTGAAATCTCGCGCATTACTTGGCCACTTTATAAAAATTCTTATACTCCTAGGAATTCGCGAATTAGTTGGCCACCTTACTTTAAGTCAGAGTCCGGAAATCTCGCGTATTAGTTGGCCACTTTATAACAATTCTTATACTCCTAAGAATTCGCGCATTACTTGGCCACTCTTTTCAGGACAGGCTTCGTCTAACTCGCGTATTACGAGGCCACTTATAAAAATTCTTATACTCCTAAGAATTCGCGCATTACTTGGCCACTCTTTTCAGGACAGGCTTCGTCTAACTCGCGTATTACTTGGCCACTTATAAAAATTCTTATACTCCTAAGAACTCGCGCATTACTTGGCCACTTTACTTTAAGTCAGAGTCCGGAAATCTCGCGTATTAGTTGGCCACTTTATAACAATTCTTATACTCCTAACAATTCGTGCATAACTTGGCCACTCTTTTCGAGACAGACTTCGCTTAACTCGCGTATTACTTGGCCCCTTATAAAAATTCTTACACTCCTAAGAACTCGCGCATTACTTGGCCACTTTACTTTAAGTCAGAGTCCGGAAATCTCGCGTATTAGTTGGCCACTTTATAACAATTCTTATACTCCTAAGAATTCGCGCATTACTTGGCCACTCTTTTCAGGACAGGCTTCGTCTAACTCGCGTATTACGAGGCCACTTATGTATTTATATCAGTCATGAGGTCCATTGAACTCGAGCATTACTTGATCACCTTACTAAAAGTCAGAGTCCGTAAATCTCGCGTATTACTTGGCCACTTTAGAAAAATTATTATACTCCTAAGAAATCGCGCATTACTTGGCCACTTTACTTTAAGTCAGAGTCCGGAAATCTCTCGTATTTGTTGGCCACTTTATAACAATTCTTATACTCCTAAGAATTCGCGCATTACTTGGCCACTCTTTTCAGGACAGGTTTCGTCTAACTCGCGTATTACGAGGCCACTTATGTATTTATATCAGTCATGAGGTCCATTGAACTTGCGCATTACTTGATCACCTTACTTTAAGTCAGAGTCCGAAAATCTCGCGTATTAGTTGGCCACTTTAGAAAAATTCTTATACTCCTATGAATTCGCGTATTACTTGGCCACTCTTTTCCAGACAGACTTTGTTTAACTCGCGTATTACGAGGCCACTTATGTATTTATATCAGTCCTGTGTTCCATTGAACTCGCGCATTACTTGGCCACTCTTTTCAAGACAGACTTCGTTTATCTCGCGTATTACTTGGCCACCTTACTTAAAGTCAGAGTTCGGAAATCTCGCGTATTAGTTGGCCACTTTAGAAAAATTCTTATACTCCTATGAATTCGCGTATTACTTGGCCACTCTTTTCAAGACAGACTTTGTTTAACTCGCGTATTACGAGGCCACTTATGTATTTATATCAGTCCTGTGGTCCATTGAACTCGCGCATTACTTGGCCACTCTTTTCAAGACAGACTTCGTTTATCTCGCGTATTACTTGGCCACCTTACTTAAAGTCAGAGTTCGGAAATCTCGCGTATTAGTTGGCCACTTTATAACAATTCTTATACTCCTAAGAACTCGCGCATTACTTGGCCACTTTACTTTAAGTCAGAGTCCGGAAATCTCGCGTATTACACGGCCACTTTAGAAAAATTCTTATACTCCTATGAATTCGCGTATTACTTGGCCACCTTACTTTAAGTCAGAGTCCGAAAATCTCGCGTATTAGTTGGCCACTTTATAACAATTCTTATACTCCTAACAATTCGCGCATAAATTGGCCACTCTTTTCAAGACAGACTTCGCTTAACTCGCGTATTACTTGGCCCATTATAAAAATTCTTACACTCCTAAGAACTCGCGCATTACTTGGCCACTTTACTTTAAGTCAGAGTCCGGAAATCTCGCGTATTAGTTGGCCACTTTATAACAATTCTTATACTCCTAAGAATTCGCGCATTACTTGGCCACTCTTTTCAGGACAGGCTTCGTCTAACTCGCGTATTACGAGGCCACTTATGTATTTATATCAGTCATGAGGACCATTGAACTCGCGCATTACTTGATCACCTTACATAAAGTCAGAGTCCGGAAATCTCGAGTATTACTTGGCCACTTTAGAAAAATTCTTATACTCCTATGAATTCGCGCATTACTTGGCCACTTTACTTTAAGTCAGAGTCCGGAAATCTCGCGTATTTGTTGGCCACTTTATAACAATTCTTATACTCCTAAGAATTCGCGCATTACTTGGCCACTCTTTTCAGGACAGGTTTCGTCTAACTCGCGTATTACGAGGCCACTTATGTATTTATATCAGTCATGAGGTCCATTGAACTTGCGCATTACTTGATCACCTTACTTTAAGTCAGAGTCCGAAAATCTCGCGTATTATTTGGCCACTTTAGAAAAATTCTTATACTCCTATGAATTCGCGTATTACTTGGCCACTCTTTTCCAGACAGACTTTGTTTAACTCGCGTATTACGAGGCCACTTCTGTATTTATATCAGTACTGTGTTCCATTGAACTCGCGCATTACTTGGCCACTCCTTTCAAGACAGACTTCGTTTATCTCGCATATTACTTGGCCACCTTACTTAAAGTCAGAGTTCGGAAATCTCGTGTATTAGTTGGCCACTTTAGAAAAATTCTTATACTCCTATGAATTCGCGTATTACTTGGCCACTCTTTTCAAGACAGACTTTGTTTAACTCGCGTATTACGAGGCCAGTTATGTATTTATATCAGTCCTGTGGTCCATTGAACTCGCGCATTACTTGGCCACTCTTTTCAAGACAGACTTCGTTTATCTCGCGTATTACTTGGCCACCTTACTTACAGTCAGAGTTCGGAAATCTCGCGTATTAGTTGGCCACTTTATAACAATTCTTATACTCCTAAGAACTCGCGCATTACTTGGCCACTTTACTTTAAGTCAGAGTCCGGAAATCTCACGTATTACTTGGCCACTTTAGAAAAATTCTTATACTCCTATGAATTCGCGTATTACTTGGCCACCTTACTTTAAGTCAGAGTCCGAAAATCTCGCGTATTAGTTGTCCACTTTATAACAATTCTTATACTCCTAACAATTCGCGCATAAATTGGCCACTCTTTTCAAGACAGACTTCGCTTAACTCGCGTATTACTTGGCCCATTATAAAAATTCTTACACTCCTAAGAACTCGCGCATTACTTGGCCACTTTACTTTAAGTCAGAGTCCGGAAATCTCGCGCATTACTTGGCCACTTTACTTTAAGTCAGAGTCCGAAAATCTCGCGTATTAGTTGGCCACTTTATAACAATTCTTATACTCCTAACAATTCGCGCATAACTTGGCCACACTTTTCAAGACAGACTTCGCTTAACTCGCGTATTACTTGGCCCCTTATAAAAATTCTTACACTCATAAGAACTCGCGCATTACTTGGCCACTTTACTTCAAGTCAGAGTCCGGAAATCTCGCGCATTACTTGGCCACTTTACTTTAAGTCAGAGTCCGGAAATCTCGCGTATTAGTTGGCCACTTTATAACAATTCTTATACTCCTAAGAATTCGCGCATTACTTGGCGACTCTTTTCAGGACAGGCTTCGTCTAACTCGCGTATTACGCGGCCACTTATGTATTTATATCAGTCATGAGGTCCATTGAACTTGCGCATTACTTGATCACCTTACTTTCAGTCAGAGTCCGAAAATCTCGCGTATTAGTTGGCCACTTTAGAAAATTCTTATACTCCTATGAATTCGCGTATTACTTGGCCACCTTACTTTAAGGCAGAGTCCGAAAATCTCGCGTATTAGTTGGCCACTTTATAACAATTCTTATACTCCTAACAATTCGCGCATAACTTGGCCACTCTTTTCAGGACAGGTTTCGTCTATCTCTCGTATTACGCGGCCACTTATGTATTTATATCAGTCATGAGGTCCATTGAACTTGCGCATTACTTGATCACCTTACTTTCAGTCAGAGTCCGAAAATCTCGCGTATTAGTTGGCCACTTATAAAAATTCTTATACTCCTAAGAATTCGCGCATTACTTGGCCACTCTTTTCAGGACAGGCTTCGTCTAACTCGCGTATTACTTGGCCACTTATAAAAATTCTTATACTGCTAAGAACTCGCGCATTACTTGGCCACTTTACTTTAAGTCAGAGTCCGGAAATCTCGCGTATTAGTTGGCCACTTTATAACAATTCTTATACTCCTAACAATTCGTGCATAACTTGGCCACTCTTTTCGAGACAGACTTCGCTTAACTCGCGTATTACTTGGCCCCTTATAAAAATTCTTACACTCCTAAGAATTCGCGCATTACTTGGCCACTTTACTTTAAGTCAGAGTCCGGAAATCTCGCGTATTAGTTGGCCACTTTATAACAATTCTTATACTCCTTAGAATTCGCGCATTACTTGGCCACTCTTTTCAGGACAGGCTTCGTCTAACTCGCGTATTACGAAGCCACTTATGTATTTATATCAGTCCTGTGGTCCATTGAACTCGCGCATTACTTGATCACCTTACTAAAAGTCAGAGTCCGTAAATCTCGCGTATTACTTGGCCACTTTAGAAAAATTCTTATACTCCTAAGAATTCGCGCATTACTTGGCCACGTTACTTTAAGTCAGAGTCCGGAAATCTCGCGTATTTGTTGGCCACTTTATAACAATTCTTACACTCCTAAGAATTCGCGCATTACTTGGCCACTCTTTTCAGGACAGGCTTCGTCTAACTCGCGTATTACGAGGCCACTTATGTATTTATATCAGTCATGAGGTCCATTGAACTTGCGCATTACTTGATCACCTTACTTTAAGTCAGAGTCCGAAAATCTCGCGTATTAGTTGGCCACTTTAGAAAAATTCTTATACTCCTATGAATTCGCGTATTACTTGGCCACTCTTTTCCAGACAGACTTTGTTTAACTCGCGTATTACGAGGCCACTTATGTATTTATATCAGTCCTGTGTTCCATTGAACTCGCGCATTACTTGGCCACTCTTTTCAAGACAGACTTCGTTTATCTCGCGTATTACTTGGCCACCTTACTTAAAGTCAGAGTTCGGAAATCTCGCGTATTACTTGGCCACTTTAGAAAAATTCTTATACTCCTATGAATTCGCGTATTACTTGGCCACTCTTTTCAAGACAGACTTTGTTTAACTCGCGTATTACGAGGCCACTTATGTATTTATATCAGTCCTGTGGTCCATTGAACTCGCGCATTACTTGGCCACTCTTTTCAAGACAGACTTCGTTTATCTCGCGTATTACTTGGCCACCTTACTTAAAGTCAGAGTTCGGAAATCTAGACAATTAGTTGGCCACTTTATAACAATTATTATACTCCTAAGAACTCGCGCATTACTTCGCCACTTTACTTTAAGTCAGAAGCCGGAAATCTCGCGTATTACTTGGCCACTTTAGAAAAATTCTTATACTCCTATGAATTCGCGTATTACTTGGCCACCTTACTTTAAGTCAGAGTCCGAAAATCTCGCGTATTAGTTGGCCACTTTATAACAATTCTTATACTCCTAACAATTCGCGCATAACTTGGCCACTCTTTTCAAAACAGACTTCGCTTAACTCGCGTATTACTTGGCCCCGTATAAAAATTCTTACACTCCTAAGAACTCGCGCATTACTTGGCCACTTTACTTTAAGTCAGAGTCCGGAAATCTAGCGCATTACTTGGCCACTTTACTTTAAGTCAGAGTCCGAAAATCTCGCGTATTAGTTGGCCACTTTATAACAATTCTTATACTCCTAACAATTCGCGCATAACTTTGCCACTCTTTTCAAAACAGACTTCGCTTAACTCGCGTATTACTTGGCCCCGTATAAAAATTCTTACACTCCTAAGAACTCGCGCATTACTTGGCCACTTTACTTTAAGTCAGAGTCCGGAAATCTCGCGCATTACTTGGCCACTTTACTTTAAGTCAGAGTTCGGAAATCTCGCGTATTAGTTGGCCACTTTATAACAATTCTTATACTCCTAAGAATTCGCGCATTACTTGGCCACTCTTTTCAGGACAGGCTTCGTCTAACTCGCGTATTACGCGGCCACTTATGTATTTATATCAGTCATGAGGTCCATTGAACTTGCGCATTACTTGATCACCTTACTTTAAGTCAGAGTCCGGAAATCTCGCGCATTACTTGGCCACTTTACTTTAAGTCAGAGTCCGAAAATCTCGCGTATTAGTTGGCCACTTTATAACAATTCTTATACTCCTAACAATTCGCGCATAACTTTGCCACTCTTTTCAAAACAGACTTCGCTTAACTCGCGTATTACTTGGCCCCGTATAAAAATTCTTACACTCCTAGGAACTCGCGCATTACTTGGCCACTTTACTTCAAGTCAGAGTCCGGAAATCTCGCGCATTACTTGGCCACTTTACTTTAAGTCAGAGTCCGGAAATCTCGCGTATTAGTTGGCCACTTTATTACAATTCTTATGCTCCTAACAATTCGCGCATAACTTGGCCACTCTTTTCAAGACAGACTTCGCTTAACTCGCGTATTACTTGGCCCCGTATAAAAATTCTTACACTCCTCAGAACTCGCGCATTACTTGGCCACTTTACTTCAAGTCAGAGTCCGGAAATCTCGCGCATTACTTGGCCACTTTACTTTAAGTCAGAGTCAGGAAATCTCGCGTATTACTTGGCCCCGTATAAAAATTCTTACACTCCTAAGAACTCGCGCATTACTTGGCCACTTTACTTTAAGTCAGAGTTCGGAAATCTCGCGTATTACTTGGCCACCTTAATTAAAGTCAGAGGCCGGAAATCTCGCGTATTAGTTGACCACTTTATAACAATTCTTATACTCCTAAGAATTCGCGCATTACTTGGCGACTCTTTTCAGGACAGGCTTCGTCTAACTCGCGTATTACGCGGCCACTTATGTATTTATATCAGTCATGAGGTCCATTGAACTTGCGCATTACTTGATCACCTTACTTTAAGTCAGAGTCCGGAAATCTCGCGCATTACTTGGCCACTTTACGTTAAGTCAGAGTCCGAAAACCACGCGTATTAGTTGGCCACTTTATAACAATTCTTATACTCCTAACAATTCGCGCATAACTTTGCCACTCTTTTCAAAACAGACTTCGCTTAACTCGCGTATTACTTGGCCCCGTATAAAAATTCTTACACTCCTAAGAACTCGCGCATTACTTGGCCACTTTACTTCAAGTCAGAGTCCGGAAATCTCGCGCATTATTTGGCCACCTTACTTTAAGTCAGAGTCCGGAAATCTCGCGTATTAGTTGGCCACTTTATTACAATTCTTATGCTCCTAACAATTCGCGCATAACTTGGCCACTCTTTTCAAGACAGACTTCGCTTAACTCGCGTATTACTTGGCCCCGTATAAAAATTCTTACACTCCTAGGAACTCGCGCATTACTTGGCCACTTTACTTCAAGTCAGAGTCCGGAAATCTCGCGCATTATTTGGCCACTTTACTTTAAGTCAGAGTCCGGAAATCTCGCGTATTACTTGGCCCCGTATAAAAATTCTTACACTCCTAAGAACTCGCGCATTACTTGGCCACTTTACTTTAAGTCAGAGTTCGGAAATCTCGCGTATTACTTGGCCACCTTAATTAAAGTCAGAGGCCGGAAATCTCGCGTATTGGTTGGCCACTTTATAACAATTCTTATACTCCTAAGAATTCGCGCATTACTTGGCCACTCTTTTCAAGACTGACTTTGTTTAACTCCCGTATTACGAGGCCACTTATAAAAATTCTTATACTCCTAAGAACTCGCGCATTACTTGGGCACTTTACTTTAAGTCAGAGTCCGGAAATCTCGCGTATTAGTTGGCCACTTTATAACAATGCTTATTCTCCTTAGAATTCGCGCATTACTTGGCCACTCTTTTCAGGACTGGCTTCGTCTAACTCGCGTATTACGAGGCCACTTATGTATTTATATCATTCATGAGGTCCATTGAACTCGCGCATTACTAGATCACCTTACTAAAATTCAGAGTCCGGAAATCTCGCGTATTACTTGGCCACTTTAGAAAAATTATTATACTCCTATGAATTCGCGTATTACTTGGCCACTCTTTTCAAGACAGACTTTGTTTAACTCGCGTATTACGAGGCCACTCATGTATTTATATCAGACCTGTGGTCCAGTGAACTCGCGCCTTACTTGGCCACTCTTTTCAAGACAGACTTCGGTTATCTCGCGGATTACGTGGCCACCTTACTTATAGTCAGAGTTCGGAAATCTCGCGTTATAGTTGGCCACTTTATAACAATTCTTATACTCCTAAGAATTCGCGCAGTACTTGGCCACTCTTTTCAGGACAGGCTTCGTCTAACTCGCGTATTACGAGGCCACTTATGTTTTTATATCAGTCATGAGGTCCATTGAACTCGCGCATTACTTGATCACCTTACTAAAATTCAGAGTCCGGAAATCTCGCGTATTACTTGGCCACTTTAGAAAAATTCTTATACTCCGATGAAATCGCTTATTACTTGGCCACTATACTTTAAGTCAGAGACCGGAAATCTCGCGTATTAGTTGGCCACTTTATAACAATTCTTATACTCCTAAGAATTAGCGCATTACTTGGCCACTCTTTTCAGGACAGGCTTCGTCTAACTCGCGTATTAATTGGCCACTTATAAAAATTCTTATAATCCTAAGCACTCGCGCATAACTAGGCCACGTTACTTTAAGTCAGTGTCCGGAAATCTCGCGTATTAGTTGGCCACTTTATAACAATTCCTATACTCCTAACAATTCGTGCATAACTTGGCCACTCTTTTCAAGACAGACTTCGCTTAACTCGCGTATTACTTGGCCACCTTATAAAAATTCTTACACTCCTAAGAACTCGCGCATTACTTGGCCACTTTACTTCAAGTCAGAGTCCGGAAATCTCGCGCATTATTTGGCCTCCTTACTTAAAGTCAGAGTCCGGAAATCTCGCGTATTACTTAGCCACTTTATAAAAATTCTTATACTCCTAATTATTCGCGCATTACTTGGCCACTCTTTTCAAGACAGACTTCGCTTAACTCGCGTATTACTTGGCCCCGTATAAAAATTCGTACACTCCTAGGAACTCGCGCATTACTTGGCCACTTTACTTCAAGTCAGAGTCCGGAAATCTCGCGCATTATTTGGCCACTTTACTTTAAGTCAGAGTCCGGAAATCTCGCGTATTACTTGGCCCCGTATAAAAATTCTTACACTCCTAAGAACTCGCGCATTACTTGGCCACTTTACTTTAAGTCAGAGTTCGGAAATCTCGCGTATTACTTGGCCACCTTAATTAAAGTCAGAGGCCGGAAATCTCGCGTATTAGTTGGCCACTTTATAACAATTCTTATACTCCTAAGAATTCGCGCATTACTTGGCCACTCTTTTCAGGACAGGCTTCGTCTAACTCGCGTATTACGAGGCCACTTATGTATTTATATCAGTCATGAGGTCCATTGAACTTGCGCATTACTTGATCACCTTACTTTCAGTCAGAGTCCGGAAATCTCGCGCATTACTTGGCCACTTTACTTTAAGTCAGAGTCCGAAAATCACGCGTATTAGTTGGCCACTTTATAACAATTCTTATACTCCTAACAATTCGCGCATAACTTTGCCACTCTTTTCAAGACAGACTTCGCTTAACTCGCGTATTACTTGGCCCCGTATAAAAATTCTTACACTCCTAAGAACTCGCGCATTACTTGGCCACTCTTTTCAGGACAGGCTTCGTCTAACTCGCGTATTACGAGGCCACTTATGTATTTATATCATTCATGAGGTCCATTGAACTCGCGCATTACTTGATCACCTTACTAAAAGTCAGAGTCCGGAAATCTCGCGTATTACTTGGCCACTTTAGAAAAATTATTATACTCCTATGAATTCGCGTATTACTTGGCCACTCTTTTCAAGACAGACTTTGTTTAACTCGCGTATTACGAGGCCACTTATGTATTTATATCAGACCTGTGGTCCATTGAACTCGCGCATTACTTGGCCACTCTTTTCAAGACAGACTTCGTTTATCTCGCGTATTACTTGGCCACCTTACTTATAGTCAGAGTTCGGAAATCTCGCGTTATAGTTGGCCACTTTATAACAATTCTTATACTCCTAAGAATTCGCGCAGTACTTGGCCACTCTTTTCAAGACAGGCTTCGTCTAACTCGCGTATTACGAGGCCACTTATGTATTTATATCAGTCATGAGGTCCATTGAACTCGCGCATTACTTGATCACCTTACTAAAAGTCAGAGTCCGGATATCTCGCGTATTACTTGGCCACTTTAGAAAAATTCTTATACTCCTATGAAATCGAGTATTACTTTGCCACCATAATTTAAGTCAGAGTCCGAAAAACTCGCGTATTAGTTGGCCACATTATAACAATTCTTATACTCCTAAGAATTCGAGCAATACTTGGCCACTCTTTTCAGGACAGGCTTCGTCTTACTCGCGTATTACTTGGCCACTTATTAAAATTCCTTTACTCATAAGAACTCGCGCATTACTTGGCCACTTTACTTTAAGTCAGAGTCCGGAAATCTCGCGTATTAGTTGGCCACTTTATAACAATTCTTATACTCCTAACAATTCGTGCATAACTTGGCCACTCTTTTCAAGACAGACTTCGCTTAACTCGCGTATTACTTGGCCCCTTATAAAAATTCTTACACTCCTAAGAACTCGCGCATTACTTGGCCACTTTACTTTAAGTCAGAGTCCGGAAATCTCGCGCATTACTTGGCCACTTTACTTTAAGTCAGAGTCCGGAAATCTCGCGTATTAGTTGGCCACTTTATAACAATTCTTATACTCCTAAGAATTCGCGCATTACTTGGCCACTCTTTTCGAGACAGACTTCGCTTAACTCGCGTATTACTTGGCCCCTTATAAAAATTCTTACACTCCTAAGAATTCGCGCATTACTTGGCCACTCTTTTCAGGACAGGCTTCGTCTAACTCGTGTATTACGAAGTCACTTATGTATTTATATCAGTCCTGTGGCCCATTGAACCTGACCTTACTTAAGGTCAGAGTCCGGAAATCTCGCGTATTACTTGGCCACTTTAGAAAAATTCTTATACTCCTAAGAATTCGCGCATTACTTGGCCACCTTATTTAAAGTCAGAGTCCGGAAATCTCGAGAATTACTTGGCCACTTTAAAAAATTCTTATACTCCTATGAATTCGCGTATTACTTGGCCACTCTTTTCAAGACAGGCTTTGTTTAACTCGCGTATTACGAGGCCACTTATGTATTTATATCAGTCCTGTGGTCCATTGAACTCGCGCATTACTTGGCCACTCTTTTCAAGACAGACTTAGTTTATCTCGCGTATTACTTGGCCACCTTACTTGAAGTCAGAGTTCGGAAATCTCGCGTATTACTTGGCCACCTTACTTAAAGTCTGAGTCCGAAAATCTCGGGTATTAGTTGGCCACTTTATAACAATTCTTATACTCCTAACAATTCGCGCATAAATTGGCCACTCTTTTCAAGACAGACTTCGCTTAACTCGCGTATTACTAGGCCCCTTATAAAAATTCTTACACTCCTAAGAACTCGCGCATTACTTGGCCACTTTACTTTAAGTCAGAGTCCGGAAATCTCGAGTATTATTTGGCCACTTTAGAAAAATTCTTATACTCCTATGAATTCGCGTATTACTTGGCCACTCTTTTCAAGACAGACTTTGTTTAACTCGCGTATTCAGAGGCCACTTATGTATTTATATCAGTCCTGTGGTCCATTGAACTCGCGCATTACTTGGCCACTCTTTTCAAGACAGACTTCGTTTATCTCGCGTATTACTTGGCCACCTTACTTAAAGTCAGAGTCCGGAAATCTCGCGTATTAGTTGGCCACTTTATAACAATTCTTATACTCCTAAGAATTCGCGCATTACTTGGCCACTCTTTTCAGGACAGGCTTCGTCTAACTCGCGTATTACGAGGCCACTTATGTATTTATATCAGTCATGAGGTCCATTGAACTCGCGCATTACTTGGCCACTCTTTTCAAGACAGACTGCGTTTAACTCGCGTATTACTTGGCCACCTTACTTATAGTCAGAGTCCGGAAATCTCGCGTATTAGTTGGCCACTTTATAACAATTCTTATACTCCTAAGAATTCGCGCATTACTTGGCCACTCTTTTCAGGACAGGCTTCGTCTAACTCGCGTATTACGAGGCTACTTATAAAAATTCTTATACTCCTAAGAATTCGTGCATTACTTGGCCACTCTTTTCAGGACAGGCTTCGTCTAACTCGCGTATTACGAGGCCACTTATGTCATTATATCAGTCATGAGTTCCATTGAACTCGCGCATTACTTGATCACCTTACTAAAAGTCAGAGTCCGGAAATCTCGCGTATTACTTGGCCACTTTACTTTAAGTCAGAGTCCGGAAATCTCACGTATTACTTGCCCCTTATAAAAATTCTTACACTCCTAAGAACTCGCGCATTACTTGCCAACTTTACTTTAAGTCAGAGTCCGGAAATCTCGCGCATTTCTTGGTCACTTTACTTTAAGTCAGAGTCCGGAAATCTCACGTATTACTTGGCCACTTGATAAAAATTCTAATACTCCTAAGAATTCGCGCATTACTTGGCCACTCTTTTCAGGACAGGCTTCGTCTAACTCGCGTATTACTTGGCCACTTTTAAAAATTCTTATACTCCTAAGAACTCGCGCATTACTTGGCCACTTTACTTTAAGTCAGAGTCCGGAAATCTCGCGTATTAGTTGGCCACTTTATAACAATTCTTATACTCCTAAGAATTCGCGCATTACTTGGCCACTCTTTTCAGGACAGGCTTCGTCTAACTCGCGTATTACGAGGCCACTTATGTATTTATATCAGTCATGAGGTCCATTGAACTCGCGCATAATTTGATCACCTTACTTAAAGTCAGAGTCCGGAAATCTCACGTATTACTTTGCCACTTTAGAAAAATTCTTATACTCCTATGAATTCGCGAATTACTTGGCCACCTTACTTTAAGTCAGAGTCCGGAAATCTCGCGTATTAGTTGGCCACTTTATAACAATTCTTATACTCCTAAGAATTCGCGCATTACTTGGCCACTCTTTTCAGGACAGGCTTCGTCTAACTCGCGTATTACGAGGCCACTTATAAAAATTCTTATACTCCTAAGAATTCGCGCATTACTTGGCCACTCTTTTCAGGACAGGCTTCGTCTAACTCGCGTATTACTTGGCCACTTATAAAAATTCTTATACTGCTAAGAACTCGCGCATTACTTGGCCACTTTACTTTAAGTCAGAGTCCGGAAATCTCGCGTATTAGTTGGCCACTTTATAACAATTCTTATACTCCTAACAATTCGTGCATAACTTGGCCACTCTTTTCGAGACAGACTTCGCTTAACTCGCGTATTACTTGGCCCCTTATAAAAATTCTTACACTCCTAAGAACTCGCGCATTACTTGGCCACTTTACTTTAAGTCAGAGTCCGAAAATCTCGCGTATTAGTTGGCCACTTTATAACAATTCTTATACTCCTAAGAATTCTCGCATTACTTGGCCACTCTTTTCAGGACAGGCTTCGTCTAACTCGCGTATTACGAGGCCACTTTTGTATTTATTTCAGTCTTGACGTGCTTTGAACTAGCGCATTACTTGATCACCTTACTAAAAGTCAGAGTCCGGAAATCTCGCGTATTACTTGGCCACTTTAGAAAAATTCTTATACTCCTAAGAACTCGCGCATTACCTGGCCACTTTACTTTAAGTCAGAGTCCGGAAATCTCGCGTATTTGTTGGCCACTTTATAACAATTCTTATACTCCTAAGAATTCGCGCATTACTTGGCCACTCTTTTCAGGACAGGCTTCGTCTAACTCGCGTATTACGAGGCCACTTATGTATTTATATCAGTCATGAGGTCCATTGAACTTGCGCATTACTTGATCACCTTACTTTAAGTCAGAGTCCGAAAATCTCGCGTATTAGTTGGCCACGTTATAACAATTCGTATACTCCTAACAATTCGCGTATTACTTGGCCACTCTTTTCAAGACTGACTTTGTTTAACTCGCGTATTACGAGGCCACTTATGTATTTATATCAGTCCTGTCGTCCATTGAACTCGCGCATTACTTGGCCACTCTTTTCAAGACAGACTTCGTTTATCTCGCGTATTACTTGGCCACCTTACTTAAAGTCAGAGTTCGGAAATCTCGCGTATTAGTTGGCCACTTTAGAAAAATTCTTATACTCCAATGAATTCGCGTATTACTTGGCCACTCTTTTCAAGACAGACTTTGTTTAACTCGCGTATTACGAGGCCACTTATGTATTTATATCAGTCCTGTCGTCCATTGAACTCGCGCATTACTTGGCCACTCTTTTCAAGACAGACTTCGTTTATCTCGCGTATTACTTGGCCACCTTACTTAAAGTCAGAGTTCGGAAATCTCGCGTATTAGTTGGCCACTTTATAACAATTCTTATACTCCTAAGAACTCGCGCATTACTTCGCCACTTTACTTTAAGTCAGAAGCCGGAAATCTCGCGTATTACTTGGCCACTTTAGAAAAATTCTTATACTCCTATGAATTCGCGTATTACTTGGCCACCTTACTTTAAGTCAGAGTCCGAAAATCTCGCGTATTAGTTGGCCACTTTATAACAATTCTTATACTCCTAACAATTCGCGCATAACTTGGCCACACTTTTCAAGACAGACTTCGCTTAACTCGCGTATTACTTGGCCCCTTATAAAAATTCTTACACTCATAAGAACTCGCGCATTACTTGGCCACTTTACATTAAGTCAGAGTCCGGAAATCTCGCGCATTACTTGGCCACTTTACTTTAAGTCAGAGTTCGGAAATCTCGCGTATTAGTTGGCCACTTTATAACAATTCTTATACTCCTAACAATTCGCGCATAACTTGGCCACTCTTTTCAAGACAGACTTCGCTTAACTCGCGTATTACTTGGCCCCGTATAAAAATTCTTACACTCCTAAGAACTCGCGCATTACTTGGCCACTTTACTTCAAGTCAGAGTCCGGAAATCTCGCGCATTACTTGGCCACTTTACTTTAAGTCAGAGTCCGGAAATCTCGCGTATTAGTTGGCCACTTTATAACAATTCTTATACTCCTAAGAATTCGCGCATTACTTGGCCACTCTTTTCAGGACAGGCTTCGTCTAACTCGCGTATTACGAGGCCACTTATGTATTTATATCAGTGATGAGGTCCATTGAACTTGCGCATTACTTGATCACTTTACTTTAAGTCAGAGTCCGGAAATCTCGCGCATTACTTGGCAACTTTACTTTAAGTCAGAGTCCGGAAATCTCGCGTATTAGTTGGCCACTTTATAACAATTCTTATACTCCTAACAATTCGCGCATAACTTTGCCACTCTTTTCAAAACAGACTTCGCTTAACTCGCGTATTACTTGGCCCCTTATAAAAATTCTTATACTCCTAAGAACTCGCGCATTACTTGGCCACTCTTTTCAAGACAGACTTCGTTTATCTCGCGTATTACTTGGCCACCTTACTTAAAGTCAGAGTTCGGAAATCTCGCGTATTAGTTGGCCACTTTAGAAAAATTCTTATACTCCTAAGAACTCGCGCATTACTTGGCCACTTTACTTTAAGTCAGAGTCCGGAAATCTCGCGTATTACTTGGCCACTTTAGAAAAATTCTTATACTCCTATGAATTCGCGTATTACTTGGCCACCTTACTTTAAGTCAGAGTCCGAAAATCTCGCGTATTAGTTGGCCACTTTATAACAATTCTTATACTCCTAACAATTCGCGCATAACTTGGCCACTCTTTTCAAGACAGACTTCGCTTAACTCGCGTATTACTTGGCCCCGTATAAAAATTCTTACACTCCTAAGAACTCGCGCATTACTTGGCCACTTTATTTAAAGTCAGAGTCCGGAAATCTCGCGCATTACTTGGCCACTTTACTTTAAGTCAGAGTCAGGAAATCTCGCGTATTAGTTGGCCACTTTATAACAATTCTTATACTCCTAACAATTCGCGCATAACTTGGCCACTCTTTTCAAGACAGACTTCGCTTAACTCGCGTATTACTTGGCCCCGTATAAAAATTCTTACACTCCTAAGAATTCGCGCATTACTTGGCCACCTTATTTAAAGTCAGATTCCGGAAATCTCGCGCATTACTTGGCCACTTTACTTTTAGTCAGAGTACGGAAATCTCACGAATTAGTTGGCCACTTTATAACAATTCTTATACTCCTAACAATTCGTGCATAACTTGGCCACTCTTTTCGAGACAGACTTCGCTTAACTCGCGTATTACTTGGCCCCTTATAAAAATTCTTACACTCCTAAGAACTCGCGCATTACTTGGCCACTTTACGTTAAGTCAGAGTCCGGAAATCTCGCGTATTAGTTGGCCACTTTATAACAATGCTTATACTCCTTAGAATTCGCGCATTACTTGGCCACTCTTTTCAGGACAGGCTTCGTCTAACTCGCGTATTACGAGGCCACTTTTGTATTTATATCAGTCATGAGGTCCATTGAACTCGAGCATTACTTGATCACCTTACTAAAAGTCAGAGTCCTTAAATGTCGCGTATTACTTGGCCACTTTAGAAACATTCTTAAACTCCGAAGAACTCGCGCATTACTTGGCCACTTTACTTTAAGTCAGAGTCCGGAAATCTCGCGTATTTGTTGGCCACTTTATAACAATTCTTATACTCCTAAGAATTCGCGCATTACTTGGCCACTCTTTTCAGGACAGGCTTCGTCTAACTCGCGTATTACGTGGCCACTTATGTATTTATATCAGTCATGAGGTCCATTGAACTTGCGCATTACTTGATCACCTTACTTTAAGTCAGAGTCCGAAAATCTCGCGTATTAGTTGGCCACTTTAGAAAAATTCTTATACTCCTATGAATTCGCGTATTACTTGGCCACTCTTTTCCAGACAGACTTTGTTTAACTCGCGTATTACGAGGCCACTTATGTATTTATATCAGTCCTGTTGTCCATTGAACTCGCGCATTACTTGGCCACTCTTTTTCAAGACAGACTTCGTTTATCTCGCGTATTACTTGGCCACCTTACTTAAAGTCAGAGTTCGGAAATCTCGCGTATTAGTTGGCCACTTTAGAAAAATTCTTATACTCCTATGAATTCGCGTATTACTTGGCCACTCTTTTCAAGACAGACTTTGTTTAACTCGCGTATTACGAGGCCACTTATGTATTTATATCAGTCCTGTGGTCCATTGAACTCGCGCATTACTTGGCCACTCTTTTCAAGACAGACTTCGTTTATCTCGCGTATTACTTGGCCACCTTACTTAAAGTCAGAGTTCGGAAATCTCGCGTATTAGTTGGCCACTTTATAACAATTCTTATACTCCTAAGAATTCGCGCATTACTTTGCCACTTTACTTTAAGTCAGAGTCCGGAAATCTCGCGTATTACTTGGCCACTTTAGAAAAATTCTTCTACTCTTATGAACTCGCGTATTACTTGGCCACCTTACTTTAAGTCAGAGTCCGAAAATCTCGCGTATTAGTTGGCCACTTTATAACAATTCTTATACTCCTAACAATTCGCGCATAACTTTGCCACTCTTTTCAAAACAGACTTCGCTTAACTCGCGTATTACTTGGCCCCGTATAAAAATTCTTACACTCCTAAGAACTCGCGCATTACTTGGCCACTTTACTTTAAGTCAGAGTCCGGAAATCTCGCGCATTACTTGGCCACTTTACTTTAAGTCAGAGTCCGAAAATCTCGCGTATTAGTTGGCCACTTTATAACAATTCTTATACTCCTAACAATTCGCGCATTACTTGCCCACTCTTTTCAAGACAGACTTCGCTTAACTCGCGTATTACTTGGCCCCGTATAAAAATTCTTACACTCCTAAGAACTCGCGCATTACTTGGCCACTTTACTTCAAGTCAGAGTCCGGAAATCTCGCGCATTACTTGGCCACTTTACTTTAAGTCAGAGTCCGGAAATCTCGCGTATTAGTTGGCCACTTTATAACAATTCTTATACTCCTAAGAATTCGCGCATTACTTGGCCACTCTTTTCAGGACAGGCTTCGTCTAACTCGCGTATTACGAGGCCACTTATGTATTTATATCAGTGATGAGGTCCATTGAACTTGCGCATTACTTGATCACTTTACTTGAAGTCAGAGTCCGGAAATCTCGCGCATTACTTGGCCACTTTACTTTAAGTCAGAGTCCGAAAATCTCGCGTATTAGTTGGCCACTTTATAACAATTCTTATACTCCTAACAATTCGCGCATTACTTGGCCACTCTTTTCAAGACAGACTTCGATTAACTCGCGTATTACTTTGCCACTTATAAAAATTCTTATACTCCTAAGAACTCGCGCATTACTTGGCCACTCTTTTCAAGACAGACTTCGTTTATCTCGCGTATTACTTGGCCACCTTACTTAAAGTCAGAGTTCGGTAATCTCGCGTATTAGTTGGCCACTTTATAAAAATTCTTATACTCCTAAGAACTCGCGCATTACTTGGCCACTTTACTTTAAGTCAGAGTCCGGAAATCTCGCGTATTACTTGGCCACTTTAGAAAAATTCTTATACTCCTATGAATTCGCGTATTACTTGGCCACCTTACTTTAAGTCAGAGTCCGAAAATCTCGAGTATTAGTTGGCCACTTTATAACAATTCTTATACTCCTAACAATTCGCGCATAACTTGGCCACTCTTTTCAAAACAGCCTTCGCTTAACTCGCGTATTACTTGGCCCCGTATAAAAATTCTTACACTCCTAAGAACTCGCGCATTACTTGGCCACTTTACTTTAAGTCAGAGTCCGGAAATCTCGCGCATTACTTGGCCACTTTACTTTAAGTCAGAGTCCGAAAATCTCGCGTATTAGTTGGCCACTTTATAACAATTCTTATACTCCTAACAATTCGCGCATAACTTGGCCACTCTTTTCAAGACAGACTTCGCTTAACTCGCGTATTACTTGGCCCCGTATAAAAATTCTTACACTCCTAAGAACTCGCGCATTACTTGGCCACTTTACTTCAAGTCAGATTCCGGAAATCTCGCGCATTACTTGGCCACTTTACTTTAAGTCAGAGTCCGGAAATCTCGCGTATTAGTTGGCCACTTTATAACAATTCTTATACTCCTAAGAATTCGCGCATTACTTGGCCACTCTTTTCAGGACAGGCTTCGTCTAACTCGCGTATTACGCGGCCACTTATGTATTTATATCAGTCATGAGGTCCATTGAACTTGCGCATTACTTGATCACCTTACTTTCAGTCAGAGTCCGAAAATCTCGCGTATTAGTTGGCCACTTTATAACAATTCTTATACTCCTCCCAACTCGCGTATTACTTGGCCACCTTACTTTAAGTCAGAGTCCGAAAATCTCGCGTATTAGTTGGCCACTTTATAACAATTCTTATACTCCTAACAATTCGCGCATAACTTTGCCACTCTTTTCAAAACAGACTTCGCTTAACTCGCGTATTACTTGGCCCCGTATAAAAATTCTTACACTCCTAAGAACTCGCGCATTACTTGGCCACTTTACTTCAAGTCAGAGTCCGGAAATCTCGCGCATTACTTGGCCACTTTACTTTAAGTCAGAGTCCGGAAATCTCGCGTATTAGTTGGCCACTTTATAACAATTCTTATACTCCTAAGAATTCGCGCATTACTTGGCCACTCTTTTCAGGACAGGCTTCGTCTAACTCGCGTATTACGAGGCCACTTATGTATTTATATCAGTCATGAGGTCCATTGAACTTGCGCATTACTTGATCACTTTACTTTAAGTCAGAGTCCGGAAATCTCGCGCATTACTTGGCCACTTTACTTTAAGTCAGAGTCCGAAAATCACGCGTATTAGTTGGCCACTTTATAACAATTCTTATACTCCTAACAATTCGCGCATAACTTTGCCACTCTTTTCAAAACAGACTTCGCTTAACTCGCGTATTACTTGGCCCCGTATAAAAATTCTTACACTCCTAAGAACTCGCGCATCACTTGGCCACTTTACTTCAAGTCAGAGTCCGGAAATCTCGCGCATTACTTGGCCACTTTACTTTAAGTCAGAGTCCGGAAATCTCGCGTATTAGTTGGCCACTTTATTACAATTCTTATACTCCTAACAATTCGCGCATAACTTGGCCACTCTTTTCAAGACAGACTTCGCTTAACTCGCGTATTACTTGGCCCCGTATAAAAATTCTTACACTCCTAAGAACTCGCGCATTACTTGGCCACTTTACTTTAAGTCAGAGTCCGGAAATCTCGCGCATTACTTGGCCACTTTACTTTAAGTCAGAGTCAGGAAATCTCGCGTATTACTTGGCCCCGTATAAAAATTCTTACACTCCTAAGAACTCGCGCATTACTTGGCCACTTTACTTTAAGTCAGAGTTCGGAAATCTCGCGTATTACTTGGCCACCTTAATTAAAGTCAGAGGCCGGAAATCTCGCGTATTGGTTGGCCACTTTATAACAATTCTTATACTCCTAACAATTCGCGCATTACTTGGACACTCTTTTCAAGACAGACTTCGTTTAACTCCCGTATTACTTGGCCACTTATAAAAATTCTTATACTCCTAAGAACTCGCGCATTACTTGGCCACTTTACTTTAATTCAGAGTCCGGAAATCTCGAGTCTTAGTTGGCCACTTTAGAAAAATTCTTATACTCCTATGAATTCGCGTATTACTTGGCCACTCTTTTCAAGACAGACTTTGCTTAACTCGCGCATTACGAGGCCACTCATGTATTTATATCAGTCCTGTGGTCCATTGAACTCGCGCATTACTTGGCCACTCTTTTAGAGACAGACTTCGTTTATCTCGCGTATTACTTGGCCACCTTACTTATAGTCAGAGTTCGGACATCTCGAGTAGGAGTCGGCCCCCTTATAAGAATTCCTCTTCTCCTTAGAATTCGCGCATTACTTGGCCACTCTTTTCAGGACAGGCTTCGTCTAACTCGCGTATTACGAGGCCACTTATGTATTTATATCATTCATGAGGTCCATTGAACTCGCGCTTTACATGATCACCTTACTAAAAGTCAGAGTCCGGAAATCTCGCGTATTACTTGGCCACTTTAGAAAAATTATTATACTCCTATGAATTCGCGTATTACTTGGCCACTCTTTTCAAGACAGACTTTGTTTAACTCGCGTATTACGAGGCCACTCATGTATTTATATCAGACCTGTGGTCCATTGAACTCGCGCATTACTTGGCCACTCTTTTCAAGACAGACTTCGTTTATCTCGCGTATTACTTGGCCACCTTACTTATAGTCAGAGTTCGGAAATCTCGCGTTATAGTTGGCCACTTTATAACAATTCTTATACTCCTAAGAATTCGCGTAGTACTTGGCCACTCTGTTCAGGACAGGCTTCGTCTAACTCGCGTATTACGAGGCCACTTATGAAGTTATCTCAGTCCGGAGGTCCCGTGAACTCGCGCATTACTTGATCACCTTACTAAAAGTCAGAGTCCGGAAATCTCGCGCATTACTTGGCCACTTTATAAAAATTCTTAAACTCCTAGGAATACGCGAATTACTTGCCACCTTTACTTTAATACAGAGTACGGAAAACGCGCGTATAACTTGGCCACTTTAGAAAAATTCTTAAACTCCTATGAATTCGCGTATTACTTGGCCACTCTTTTCAAGACAGACTTTGCTTAACTCGCGCATTACGAGGCCACTCATGTATTTATATCAGTCCTGTGGTCCATTGAACTCGCGCATTACTTGGCCACTCTTTTAGAGACAGACTTTGTTTATCTCGCGTATTACTTGGCCACCTTACTTAAAGTCAGAGTTCGGAAATCTCGCGTATTAGTTGGCCACTTTATAACAATTCTTATACTCCTAAGAATTCGCGCATTACTTGGCCACTCTTTTCAGGACAGGCTTCGTCTAACTCGCGTATTACTTGGCCACTTATAAAAATTCTTATACTCCTAAGAATTCGCGCATTACTTGGCCACTCTTTTCAGGACAGGCGTCGTCTAACTCGCGTATTACGAGGCCACTTATGTATTTATATCATTCATGAGGTCCATTGAACTCGCGCATTACTTGATCACCTTACTAAAAGTCAGAGTCCGGAAATCTCGCGTATTACTTGGCCACTTTAGAAAAATTATTATACTCCTATGAATTCGCGTATTACTTGGCCACTCTTTTCAAGACTGACTTTGTTTAACTCGCGTATTACGAGGCCACTTATGTATTTATATCAGTCCTGTCGTCCATTGAACTCGCGCATTACTTGGCCACTCTTTTCAAGACAGACTTCGTTTATCTCGCGTATTACTTGGCCACCTTACTTAAAGTCAGAGTTCGGAAATCTCGCGTATTAGTTGGCCACTTTATAACAATTCTTATACTCCTAAGAATTCGCGCATTACTTGGCCACTCTTTTCAGGACAGGCTTCGTCTAACTCGCGTATTACGAGGACACTTATGTATTTATATCAGTCATGAGGTGCATTGAACTCGCGCATTACTTGATCACCTTACTAAAAGTCAGAGTCCGGATATCTCGCGTATTACTTGGCCACTTTAGAAAAATTCTTATACTCCTATGAATTCGCGTATTACTTTGCCACCTTTCTTTAAGTCAGAGTCCGTAAATCTCGCGTATTAGTTGTGCTCTTTATTACAATTCTTATACTCCTAAGAATTCGAGCAATACTTGGCCACTCTTTTCAGGACAGGCTTCGTCTAACTCGCGTATTACTTGGCCACTTATAAAAATTCTTATACTGCTAAGAACTCGCGCATTACTTGGCCACTTTACTTTAAGTCAGAGTCCGGAAATCTCGCGTATTAGTTGGCCACTTTATAACAATTCTTATACTCCTAAGAATTCGCGCATTACTTGGCCACTCTTTTCAGGACAGGCTTCGTCTAACTCGCGTATTACGAGGCCACTTATGTATTTATATCAGTCATGAGGTCCATTGAACTCGCGTATTACTTGGCCACCTTAATTAAAGTCAGAGGCCGGAAATCTCACGTATTACTTGGCCCCTTATAAAAATTCTTACACTCCTAAGAACTCGCGCATTACTTGGCCACTTTACTTAAAGTCAGAGTCCGGAAATCTCGCGTATTAGTTGGCCACTTTATAACAATTCTTATACTCCTAAGAACTCGCGCATTACTTGGCCACTTTACTTTAAGTCAGAGTCCGGAAATCTCGCGTATTACTTGGCCACTTTAGAAAAATTCTTATACTCCTATGAATTCGCGTATTACTTGGCCACCTTACTTTAAGTCAGAGTCCGAAAATCTCGCGTATTAGTTGGCCACTTTATAACAATTCTTATACTCCTAACAATTCGCGCATAACTTTGCCACTCTTTTCAAAACAGACTTCGCTTAACTCGCGTATTACTTGGCCCCGTATAAAAATTCTTACACTCCTAAGAACTCGCGCATTACTTGGCCACTTTACTTTAAGTCAGAGTCCGGAAATCTCGCGCATTACTTGGCCACTTTACTTTAAGTCAGAGTCCGGAAATCTCGCGTATTAGTTGGCCACTTTATAACAATTCTTATACTCCTAACAATTCGCGCATAACTTGGCCACTCTTTTCAAGACAGACTTCGCTTAACTCGCGTATTACTTGGCCCCGTATAAAAATTCTTATCACTCCTAAGAACTCGCGCATTACTTGGCCACTTTACTTCAAGTCAGAGTCCGGAAATCTCGCGCATTACTTGGCCACTTTACTTTAAGTCAGAGTCCGGAAATCTCGCGTATTAGTTGGCCACTTTATAACAATTCTTATACTCCTAAGAATTCGCGCATTACTTGGCCACTCTTTTCAGGACAGGCTTCGTCTAACTCGCGTATTACGAGGCCACTTATGTATTTATATCAGTCCTGTGGTCCATTGAACTTGCGCATTACTTGATCACTTTACTTTAAGTCAGAGTCCGGAAATCTTGCGCATCACTTGGCCACTTTACTTCAAGTCAGAGTCCGAAAATCTCGCGTATTAGTTGGCCACTTTATAACAATTCTTATACTCCTAACAATTCGCGCATAACTTGGCCACTCTTTTCAAGACAGACTTCGCTTAACTCGCGTATTACTTGGCCCCGTATTTATAAAATTCTTATACTCCTAAGAACTCGCGCATTACTTGGCCACTCTTTTCAAGACAGACTTCGTTTATCTCGCGTATTACTTGGCCACCTTACTTAAAGTCAGAGTTCGGAAATCTCGCGTATTAGTTGGCCACTTTATAACAATTCTTATACTCCTATGAATTCGCGTATTACTTGGCCACTCTTTTCAAGACAGACTTTGTTTAACTCGCGTATTACGAGGCCACTTATGTATTTATATCAGTCCTGTGGTCCATTGAACTCGCGCATTACTTGGCCACTCTTTTCAAGACAGACTTCGTTTATCTCGCGTATTACTTGGCCACCTTACTTAAAGTCATAGTTCGGAAATCTCGCGTATTAGTTGGCCACTTTATAACAATTCTTATACTCCTAAGAACTCGCGCATTACTTGGCCACTTTACTTTAAGTCAGAGTCCGGAAATCTCGCGTATTACTTGGCCACTTTAGAAAAATTCTTATACTCCTATGAATTCGCGTATTACTTGGCCACCTTACTTTAAGTCAGAGTCCGAAAATCTCGCGTATTAGTTGGCCACTTTATAACAATTCTTATACTCCTAACAATTCGCGCATAACTTTGCCACTCTTTTCAAAACAGACTTCGCTTAACTCGCGTATTACTTGGCCCCGTATAAAAATTCTTACACTCCTAAGAACTCGCGCATTACTTGGCCACTTTACTTTAAGTCAGAGTCCGGAAATCTCGCGCATTACTTGGCCACTTTACTTTAAGTCAGAGTTCGGAAATCTCGCGTATTAGTTGGCCACTTTATAACAATTCTTATACTCCTAACAATTCGCGCATAACTTGGCCACTCTTTTCAAGACAGACTTCGCTTAACTCGCGTATTACTTGGCCCCGTATAAAAATTCTTACACTCCTAAGAACTCGCGCATTACTTGGCCACTTTACTTCAAGTCAGATTCCGGAAATCTCGCGCATTACTTGGCCACTTTACTTTAAGTCAGAGTCCGGAAATCTCGCGTATTAGTTGGCCACTTTATAACAATTCTTATACTCCTAAGAATTCGCGCATTACTTGGCCACTCTTTTCAGGACAGGCTTCGTCTAACTCGCGTATTACGCGGCCACTTATGTATTTATATCAGTCATGAGGTCCATTGAACTTGCGCATTACTTGATCACCTTACTTTCAGTCAGAGTCCGAAAATCTCGCGTATTAGTTGGCCACTTTAGAAAAATTCTTATACTCCTATGAATTCGCGTATTACTTGGCCACCTTACTTTAAGTCAGAGTCCGAAAATCTCGCGTATTAGTTGGCCACTTTATAACAATTCTTATACTCCTAACAATTCGCGCATAACTTTGCCACTCTTTTCAAAACAGACTTCGCTTAACTCGCGTATTACTTGGCCCCGTATAAAAATTCTTACACTCCTAAGAACTCGCGCATTACTTGGCCACTTTACTTCAAGTCAGAGTCCGGAAATCTCGCGCATTACTTGGCCACTTTACTTTAAGTCAGAGTCCGGAAATCTCGCGTATTAGTTGGCCACTTTATAACAATTCTTATACTCCTAAGAATTCGCGCATTACTTGGCCACTCTTTTCAGGACAGGCTTCGTCTAACTCGCGTATTACGCGGCCACTTATGTTTTTATATCAGTCATGAGGTCCATTGAACTTGCGCATTACTTGGCCACTTTACTTTAAGTCAGAGTCCGGAAATCTCGCGCATTTCTTGGCCACTTTACTTTAAGTCAGAGTCCGAAAATCTCGCGTATTAGTTGGCCACTTTATAACAATTCTTATACTCCTAACAATTCGCGCATAACTTTGCCACTCTTTTCAAAACAGACTTCGCTTAACTCGCGTATTACTTGGCCCCGTATAAAAATTCTTACACTCCTAGGAACTCGCGCATTACTTGGCCACTTTACTTCAAGTCAGAGTCCGGAAATCTCGCGCATTACTTGGCCACTTTACTTTCCGTCAGAGTCCGGAAATCTCACGTATTAGTTGGCCACTTTATTACAATTCCTATACTCCTAACAATTCGCGCATAACTTGGCCACTCTTTTCAAGACAGACTTCGCTTAACTCGCGTATTACTTGGCCACGTTATAAAAATTCTTACACTCCTAAGAACTCGCGCATTACTTGGCCACTTTACTTCAAGTCAGAGTCCGGAAATCTCGCGCATTATTTGGCCACCTTACTTAAAGTCAGAGTCCGGAAATCTCGCGTATTACTTGGCCCCGTATAAAAATTCTTACACTCCTAAGAACTCGCGCATTACTTGGCCACTTTGCTTTAAGTCAGAGTTCGGAAATCTCGCGTATTACTTGGCCACCTTAATTAAAGTCAGAGTTCGGAAATCTCGCGTAGTAGTTGGCCACTTTATAACAATTCTTATACTCCTAACAATTCGCGCATTACTTGGACACTCTTTTCAAGACAGACTTCGTTTAACTCGCATATTACTTGGCCACTTATAAAAATTCTTATACTCCTAAGAACTCGCGCATTACTTGGCCACTTTACTTTAAGTCAGAGTCCGGAAATCTCGCGTATTAGTTGACCACTTTAGAAAAATTCTTATACTCATATGAATTCTCGGATTACTTGGCCACCTTACTTTAAGGCAGAGTCCGAAAATCTCGCGTATTAGTTGGCCACTTTAGAAAAATTCTTATACTCCTATGAATTCGCGTATTACTTGGCCACTCTTTTCAAGACAGACTTTGCTTAACTCGCGCATTACGAGGCCACTCATGTATTTATATCAGTCCTGTGGTCCATTGAACTCGCGCATTACTTGGCCACTCTTTTAGAGACAGACTTCGTTTATCTCGCGTATTACTTGGCCACCTTACTTATAGTCAGAGTTCGGAAATCTCGCGTATTAGTTGGCCACTTTATAACAATGCTTATTCTCCTTAGAATTCGCGCATTACTTGGCCATTCTTTTCAGGACAGTCTTCGTCTATCTCGCGTATTACGAGGCCACTTATGTATTTATATCATTCATGAGGTCCATTGAACTCGCGCATTACTTGATCACCTTACATGCAGTCAGAGTCCGGAAATCTCGCGTATTACTTGGCCACTTTAGAAAAATTCTTATACTCCTATGAATTCGCGTATTACTTGGCCACTCTTTTCAAGACAGACTTTGTTTAACTCGCGTATTACGAGGCCACTCATGTATTTATATCAGACCTGTGGTCCATTTAAATCGCGCATTACTTGGCCACTCTTTTCAAGACAGACTTCGTTTATCTCGCGTATTACTTGGCCACCTTACTTATAGTCAGAGTTCGGAAATCTCGCGTTATAGTTGGCCACTTTATAACAATTCTTATACTCCTAAGAATTCGCGTAGTACTTGGCCACTCCTTGCAGGACAGGCTTCGTCTACCTCGCGTAGTACTAGGCCACTTATGTATGTCTATCAGTCATGAGGGCCATTGATATCGCGCATTACTTGACCACCTTACTTAAAGTCAGAGTCCGGAACTCTCGCGTATTACTTGGCCACTTGAGAAAAATTCTTATACTCCTATGAATTCGCGTATTACTTGGCCACCTTACTTTAAGGCAGAGTCCGAAAATCTCGCGTATTAGTTGGCCACATTATAACAATTCTTATACTCCTAAGAATTCGAGCAATACTTGGCCACTCTTTTCAGGACAGGCTTCGTCTAACTCGCGTATTAATTGGCCACTTATAAAAATTCTTATACTCCTAAGAACTCGCGCATTACTTGGCCACTTTACTTTAAGTCAGTGTCCGGAAATCTCGCGTATTAGTTGGCCACTTTATAACAATTCTTATACTCCTAAGAATTCGCGCATTACTTGGCCACTCTTTTCAGGACAGGCTTCGTCTAACTCGCGTATTACGAGGCCACTTATGTATTTATATCAGTCATGAGGTCCATTGAACTCGCGTATTACTTGGCCACCTTAATTAAAGTCAGAGGCCGGAAATCTCGCGTATTACTTGGCCACGTAGAAGAATTCTGAGACTCCTCCGAACTCGCGCATTACTTGGCCACTTTACTTTAAGTCAGAGTTCGGAAATCTTGCGTATTACTTGGCCACCTTAATTAAAGTCAGAGGTCGGAAATCTCGCGTATTAGTTGGCCACTTTATAACAATTCTTATACTCCTAACAATTCGCGCATTACTTGGACACTCTTTTCAAGACAGACTTCGTTTAACTCGCATATTACTTGGCCACTTATAAAAATTCTTATACTCCTAAGAACTCGCGCATTACTTGGCCACTTTACTTTAAGTCAGAGTCCGGAAATCTCGCGTATTAGTTGGCCACTTTATAACAATTTTTATACTCCTTAGAATTCGCGCATTACTTGGCCACTCTTTTCAGGACAGGCTTCGTCTAACTCGCGTATTACGAGGCCACTTATGTATTTATATCCGTCCTGTGGTCCATTGAACTCGCGCATTACTTGGCCACTCTTTTCAAGACAGACTTCGTTTATCTCGCGTATTACTTGGCCACCTTACTTAAAGTCAGAGTTCGGAAATCTCGCGTATTAGTTGGCCACTTTATAACAATTCTTATACTCCTTAGAATTCGCGCATTACTTGGCCACTCTTTTCAGGACAGGCTTCGTCTAACTCGCGTATTACGAGGCCACTTATGTATTTATATCATTCATGAGGTCCATTGAACTCGCGCATTACTTGGCCACTCTTTTCAAGACAGACTGCGTTTATCTCGAGTATTAATTGGCCACCTTACTTATAGTCAGAGTCCGGAAATCTCGCGTATTAGTTGGCCACTTTATAACAATTCTTATACTCCTAAGAATTCGCGCATTACTTGGCCACTCTTTTCAGGACAGGCTTCGTCTAACTCGCGTATTACGAGGCCACTTATGTATTTATATCAGTCCTGTGGTCCATTGAACTCGCGCATTACTTGGCCACTCTTTTCAAGACAGACTTCGTTTATCTCGCGTATTACTTGGCCACCTTACTTAAAGTCAGAGTTCGGAAATCTCGCGTATTAGTTGGCCACTTTATAACAATTCTTATACTCCTTAGAATTCGCGCATTACTTGGCCACTCTTTTCAGGACAGGCTTCGTCTAACTCGCGTATTACGAGGCCACTTATGTATTTATATCATTCATGAGGTCCATTGAACTCGCGCATTACTTGGCCACTCTTTTCAAGACAGACTGCGTTTAACTCGCGTATTACTTGGCCACATTACTTAAAGTCAGAGTCCGGAAATCTCGCGTATTAGTTGGCCACTTTATTACAATTCTTATACTCCTAAGAATTCGCGCATTACTTGGCCACTCTTTTCAGGACAGGCTTCGTCTAACTCGCGTATTACGAGGCCACTTATGTATTTATATCAGTCATGAGGTCCATGGAACTCGCGTATTACTTGGCCACCTTAATTAAAGTCAGAGGCCGGAAATCTCGCGTATTACTTGGCCCCGTATAAAAATTCTTACACTCCTAAGAACTCGCGCATTACTTGGCCACTTTACTTTAAGTCAGAGTTCGGAAATCTCGCGTATTACTTGGCCACCTTAATTAAAGTCAGAGGCCGGAAATCTCGCGTATTGGTTGCCCACTTTATAACAATTCTTATACTCCTAACAATTCGCGCATTACTTGGACACTCTTTTCAAGACAGACTTCGTTTAACTCGCGTATTACTTGGCCACTTATAAAAATTCTTATACTCCTAAGAACTCGCGCATTACTTGGCCACTTTACTTTAAGTCAGAGTCCGGAAATCTCGCGTATTAGTTGGCCACTTTATAACAATGCTTATTCTCATTAGAATTCGCGCATTACTTGGCCACTCTTTTCAGGACAGGCTTCGTCTAACTCGCGTATTACGAGGCCACTTATGTATTTATATCAGTCCTGTGGTCCATTGAACTCGCGCATTACTTGGCCACTCTTTTCAAGACAGACTTCGTTTATCTCGCGTATTACTTGGCCACCTTACTTAAAGTCAGAGTCCGGAAATCTCGCGTATTAGTTGGCCACTTTATAACAATTCTTATACTCCTAAGAATTCGCGCATTACTTGGCCACTCTTTTCAAGACAGACTTCGTTTATCTCGCGCATTACTTGGCCACGTTATTTAAAGTCAGAGTCCGGAAATCTCGAGTATTAGTTGGCCACTTTATAACAATTCTTATACTCCTAACAATTCGCGCATTACTTGGCCACTCTTTTCAAGACAGACTTCGTTTAACTCGCGTATTACTTGGCCACTTATAAAAATTCTTATACTCCTAAGAACTCGCGCATTACTTGGCCACTTTACTTTAAGTCAGAGTCCGGAAATCTCGCGTATTAGTTGGCCACTTTATAACAATTCTTATACTCCTAAGAATTCGTGCATTACTTGGCCACTCTTTTCAGGACAGACTGCGTTGATCTCGCGCATTACTTGGCCACCTTATTTAAAGTCAGAGTCCGGAAATCTCGCGTATTAGTTGGCCACTTTATAACAATTCTTATACTCCTAAGAATTCGCGCATTACTTGGCCACTCTTTTCAAGACTGACTTTGTTTAACTCCCGTATTACGAGGCCACTTATGTTTTTATATACGTGATGTGTTCCATTGAACTCGCGCATTACTTGGCCACTCTTTTCAAGACAGACTTCGTTTATCTCGCGTATTACTTGGCCACCTTACTTAAAGTCAGAGTCCGGAAATCTCGCGTATTAGTTGGCCACTTTATAACAATTCTTATACTCCTAAGAATTCGCGCATTACTTGGCCACTCTTTTCAGGACAGGCTTCGTCTAACTCGCGTATTACGAGGCCACTTATGTATTTATATCAGGCCTGTGGTCCATTGAACTCGCGCATTACTTGGCCACTATTTTCAAGACAGACTGCGTTTATCTCGCGTATTACTTGGCCACCTTACTTATAGTCAGAGTTCGGTAATCTCGCGTATTAGTTGGCCACTTTATAACAATTCTTATACTCCTAAGAATTCGCGCATTACTTGGCCACTCTTTTCAAGACAGACTTCGTTTATCTCGCGTATTACTTGGCCACCTTACTTGATGTCAGAGTTCGGAAATCTCGCGTATTACTTGGCCACCTTACTTAAAGTCTGAGTCCGAAAATCTCGGGTATTAGTTGGCCACTTTATAACAATTTTTATACTCCTAACAATTCGCGCATAGCTTGGCCACTCTTTTCAAGACAGACTTCGCTTAACTCGCGTATTACTTGGCCCCTTATAAAAATTCTTACACTCCTAAGAACTCGCGCATTACTTGGCCACTTTACTTTAAGTCAGAGTCCGGAAATCTCGAGTATTATTTGGCCACTTTAGAAAAATTCTTATACTCCTATGAATTCGCGTATTACTTGGCCACTCTTTTCAAGACTGACTTTGTTTAACTCGCGTATTACGAGGCCACTTATGTATTTATATCAGTCCTGTGGTCCATTGAACTCGCGCATTACTTGGCCACTCTTTTCAAGACAGACTTCGTTTATCTCGCGTATTACTTGGCCACCTTACTTAAAGTCAGAGTCCGGAAATCTCGCGTATTAGTTGGCCACTTTATAACAATTCTTATACTCCTAAGAATTCGCGCATTACTTGGCCACTCTTTTCAGGACAGGCTTCGTCTAACTCGCGTATTACGAGGCCACTTATGTATTTATATCATTCATGAGGTCCATTGAACTCGCGCATTACTTGGCCACTCTTTTCAAGACAGACTGCGTTTATCTCGCGTATTACTTGGCCACCTTACTTATAGTCAGAGTTCGGAAATCTCGCGTATTAGTTGGCCACTTTATAACAATTCTTATACTCCTAAGAATTCGCGCATTACTTGGCCACTCTTTTCAGGACAGGCTTCGTCTAACTCGCGTATTACGATGCCACTTATAAAAATTCTTATACTCCTAAGAATTCGTGCATTACTTGGCCACTCTTTTCAGGACAGGCTTCGTCTAACTCGCGTATTACGAGGCCACTTATGTATTTATATCAGTCATGAGGTCCATTGAACTCGCGCATTACTTGATCACCTTACTAAAAGTCAGAGTCCGGAAATCTCGCGTATTACTTGGCCACTTTACTTTAATTCAGAGTCCGGAAATCTCACGTATAACTTGGCCCATTATAAAAATTCTTACACTCCTAAGAACTCGCGCATTACTTGGCCACTTTACTTTAAGTCAGAGTCCGGAAATCTCGCGCATTACTTGGCCACTTTACTTTAAGTCAGAGTCCGGAAATCTCACGTATTACTTGGCCACTTGATAAAAATTCTAATACTCCTAAGAATTCGCGCATTACTTGGCCACTCTTTTCAGGACAGGCTTCGTCTAACTCGCGTATTACTTGGCCACTTTTAAAAATTCTTATACTCCTAAGAACTCGCGCATTACTTGGCCTATTTACTTTAAGTCAGAGTCCGGAAATCTCGCGTATTAGTTGGCCACTTTATAACAATTCTTATACTCCTAAGAATTCGCGCATTACTTGGCCACTCTTTTCAGGACAGGCTTCGTCTAACTCGCGTATTACGAGGCCACTTATGTATTTATATCAGTAATGAAGTCCATTGAACTAGAGAATAAATCGATCACCTAACTTAAAGTCAGAGTCCGGAAATCTCACGTATTACTTTGCCACTTTAGAAAAATTCTTATACTCCTATGAATTCGCGTATTACTTGGCCACCTTACTTTAAGTCAGAGTCCGGAAATCTCGCGTATTAGTTGGCCACTTTATAACAATTCTTATACTCCTAAGAATTCGCGCATTACTTGGCCACTCTTTTCAGGACAGGCTTCGTCTAACTCGCGTATTACGAGGCCACTTATAAAAATTCTTATACTCCTAAGAATTCGCGCATTACTTGGCCACTCTTTTCAGGACAGGCTTCGTCTAACTCGCGTATTACTTGGCCACTTATAAAAATTCTTATACTCCTAAGAACTCGCGCATTACTTGGCCACTTTACTTTAAGTCAGAGTCCGGAAATCTCGCGTATTAGTTGGCCACTTTATAACAATTCTTATACTCCTAAGAATTCGCGCATTACTTGGCCACTCTTTTCAGGACAGGCTTCGTCTAACTCGCGTATTACGAGGCCACTTATAAAAATTCTTATACTCCTAAGAATTCGCGCATTACTTGGCCACTCTTTTCAGGACAGGCTTCGTCTAACTCGCGTATTACTTGGCCCCTTATAAAAATTCTTACACTCCTAAGAACTCGCGCATTACTTGGCCACTTTACTTTAAGTCAGAGTCCGGAAATCTCGCGTATTAGTTGGCCACTTTATAACAATTCTTATACTCCTTAGAATTCGCGCATTACTTGGCCACTCTTTTCAGGACAGGCTTCGTCTAACTCGCGTATTACGAGGCCACTTATGTATTTATATCAGTCATGAGGTCCATTGAACTCGGGCATTACCTGATCACCTTACTTTAAGACAGAGTCCGAAAATCTCGCGTATTACTTGGCCACTTTAGAAAATTTCTTATACTCCTACGTCCTCGCGCAGTACTTGGCCACCTTCCTTTATTTCAGAGTCCGGAAATCTCGCGTATTTGTTGGCCACTTTATAACAATTCTTATACTCCTAACAATTCGCGCATTACTTGGCCACTCTTTTCAGGACAGGCTTCGTCTAACTCGCGTATTACGAGGCCACTTATGTATTTATATCAGTCATGAGGTCCATTGAACTTGCGCATTACTTGATCACCTTACTTTAAGTCAGAGTCCGAAAATCTCGCGTATTAGTTGGCCACTTTAGAAAAATTCTTATACTCCTATGAATTCGCGTATTACTTGGCCACTCTTTTCCAGACAGACTTTGTTTAACTCGCGTATTACGAGGCCACTTATGTATTTATATCAGTCCTGTGTTCCATTGAACTCGCGCATTACTTGGCCACTCTTTTCAAGACAGACTTCGTTTATCTCGCGTATTACTTGGCCACCTTACTTAAAGTCAGAGTTCGGAAATCTCGCGTATTAGTTGGCCACTTTAGAAAAATTCTTATACTCCTATGAATTCGCGTATTACTTGGCCACTCTTTTCAAGACTGACTTTGTTTAACTCGCGTATTACGAGGCCACTTATGTATTTATATCAGTCCTGTGGTCCATTGAACTCGCGCATTACTTGGCCACTCTTTTCAAGACAGACTTCGTTTATCTCGCGTATTACTTGGCCACCTTACTTAAAGTCAGAGTTCGGAAATCTCGCGTATTAGTTGGCCACTTTATAACAATTCTTATACTCCTAAGAACTCGCGCATTACTTGGCCACTTTACTTTAAGTCAGAGTCCGGAAATCTCGCGTATTACTTGGCCACTTTAGAAAAATTCTTATACTCCTATGAATTCGCGTATTACTTGGCCACCTTACTTTAAGTCAGAGTCCGAAAATCTCGCGTATTAGTTGGCCACTTTATAACAATTCTTATACTCCTAACAATTCGCGCATAACTTGGCCACTCTTTTCAAGACAGACTTCGCTTAACTCGCGTATTACTTGGCCCCGTATAAAAATTCTTACACTCATAAGAACTCGCGCATTACTTGGCCACTTTACTTTAAGTCAGAGTCCGGAAATCTCGCGCATTACTTGGCCACTTTACTTTAAGTCAGAGTTCGGAAATCTCGCGTATTAGTTGGCCACTTTATAACAATTCTTATACTCCTAACAATTTTCGCATAACTTGGCCACTCTTTTCAAGACAGACTTCGCTTAACTCGTGTATTACTTGGCCCCATATAAAAATTCTTACACTCCTAAGAACTCGCGTATTACTTGGCCACTTTACTTCAAGTCAGAGTCCGGAAATCTCGCGCATTACTTGGCCACTTTACTTTAAGTCAGAGTCCGGAAATCTCGCGTATTAGTTGGCCACTTTATAACAATTCTTATACTCCTAAGAATTCGCGCATTACTTGGCGACTCTTTTCAGGACAGGCTTCGTCTAACTCGCGTATTACGCGGCCACTTATGTATTTATATCAGTCATGAGGTCCATTGAACTTGCGCATTACTTGATCACCTTACTTTCAGTCAGAGTCCGAAAATCTCGCGTATTAGTTGGCCACTTTAGAAAAATTCTTATACTCCTATGAATTCGCGTATTACTTGGCCACCTTACTTTAAGTCAGAGTCCGAAAATCACGCGTATTAGTTGGCCACTTTATAACAATTCTTATACTCCTAACAATTCGCGCATAACTTTGCCACTCTTTTCAAAACAGACTTCGCTTAACTCGCGTATTACTTGGCCCCGTATAAAAATTCTTACACTCCTAAGAACTCGCGCATTACTTGGCCACTTTACTTTAAGTCAGAGTCTGGAAATCTCGCGCATTACTTGGCCACTTTACTTTAAGTCAGAGTCCGGAAATCTCGCGTATTAGTTGGCCACTTTATAACAATTCCTATACTCCTAAGAATTCGCGCATTACTTGGCCACTCTTTTCAGGACAGGCTTCGTCTAACTCGCGTATTACGCGGCCACTTATGTATTTATATCAGTCATGAGGTCCATTGAACTTGCGCATTACTTGGACACTTTACTTTAAGTCATAGTCCTGAAATCTCGCGCATTACTTGGCCACTTTACTTTAAGTCAGAGTCCGAAAATCTCGCGTATTAGTTGGCCACTTTATAACAATTCTTATACTCCTAACAATTCGCGCATAACTTTGCCACTCTTTTCAAAACAGACTTCGCTTAACTCGCGTATTACTTGGCCCCGTATAAAAATTCTTACACTCCTAAGAACTCGCGCATTACTTGGCCACTTTACTTCAAGTCAGAGTCCGGAAATCTCGCGCATTACTTGGCCACTTTACTTTAAGTCAGAGTCCGGAAATCTCGCGTATTACTTGGCCCCGTATAAAAATTCTTACACTCCTAAGAACTCGCGCATTACTTGGCCACTTTACTTTAAGTCAGAGTTCGGAAATCTCGCGTATTACTTGGCCACCTTACTTAAAGTCAGAGGCCGGAAATCTCGCGTATTGGTTGGCCACTTTATAACAATTCTTATACTCCTAACAATTCGCGAATTACTTGGACACTCGTTTCTAGACAGACTTCGTTTAACTCTCGTATTACTTGTCCAATTATACAAATTCTTATACTCCTAAGAACTCGCGCATTACTTGGGCACTTTACTTTTAGTCAGAGTCCGGAAATCTCGCGTATTAGTTGGCCACTTTATAACAATGCTTATTCTCCTTAGAATTCGCGCATTACTTGGCCACTCTTTTCAGGACAGGCTTCGTCTAACTCGCGTATTACGAGGCCACTTATGTATTTATATCATTCATGAGGTCGATTGAACTCGCGCATTACTTGATCACCTTACTAAAAGTCAGAGTCCGGAAATCTCGCGTATTACTTGGCCACTTTAGAAAAATTATTATACTCCTATGAATTCGCGTATTACTTGGCCACTCTTTTCAAGACAGACTTTGTTTAACTCGCGTATTACGAGGCCACTCATGTATTTATATCAGACCTGTGGTCCATTGAACTCGCGCATTACTTGGCCACTCTTTTCAAGACAGACTTCGTTTATCTCGCGTATTACTTGGCCACCTTACTTATAGTCAGAGTTCGGAAATCTCGCGTTATAGTTGGCCACTTTATAACAATTCTTATACTCCTAAGAATTCGCGCAGTACTTGGCCACTCTTTTCAGGACAGGCTTCGTCTAACTCGCGTATTACGAGGCCACTTATGTATTTATATCAGTCATGAGGTGCATTGAACTCGCGCATTACTTGATCACCTTACTAAAAGTCAGAGTCCGGAAATCTCGCGTATTACTTTGCCACTTTAGAAAAATTCTTATACTCCTATGAATTCGCGTATTACTTGGCCACCTTACTTTAAGTCAGAGTCCGAAAATCTCGCGTATTAGTTGGCCACTTTATAACAATTCTTATACTCCTAACAATTCGAGCAATACTTGGCCACTCTTTTCAGGACAGGCTTCGTCTAACTCGCGTATTAATTGGCGACTTATAATAATTCTTTTACTCCTTAGAACTCGCGCATTACTTGGCCACTTTACTTTAAGTCAGAGTCAGGAAATCTCGCGTAGTAGTTGGCCACTTTATAACAATTCCTATACTCCTAACAATTCGTGCATAACTTGGCCACTCTTTTTCAAGACAGACTTCGCTTAACTCGCGTATTACTTGGCCCCTTATAAAAATTCTTACACTCCTAAGAACTCGCGCATTACTTGGCCACTTTACTTTAAGTCAGAGTCCGGAAATCTCGCGCATTACTTGGCCACTTTACTTTAAGTCAGAGTCCGGAAATCTCACGTATTACTTGGCCACTTGATAAAAATTCTAATACTCCTAAGAATTCGCGCATTACTTGGCCACTCTTTTCAGGACAGACTTCGTTTAACTCGCGTATTACGAGACCACTTATGTATTTATATCAGTCCTGTGGCCCATTGAACCTGACCTTACTTAAGGTCAGAGTCCGGAAATCTCGCGTATTACTTGGCCACTTTAGAAAAATTCTTATACTCCTAAGAATTCGCGCATTACTTGGCCACCTTATTTAAAGTCAGAGTCCGGAAATCTCGAGTATTACTTGGCCACTTTAGAAAAATTCTTATACTCCTATGAATTCGCGTATTACTTGGCCACTCTTTTCAAGACAGACTTTGTTTAACTCGCGTATTACGAGGCCACTTATGTATTTATATCCGTTCTGTGGTCCATTGAACTCGCGCATTACTTGGCCACTCTTTTCAAGACAGACTTAGTTTATCTCGCGTATTACTTGGCCACCTTACTTGAAGTCAGAGTTCGGAAATCTCGCGTATTACTTGGCCACCTTACTTAAAGTCAGAGTCCGAAAATCTCGCGTATTAGTTGGCCACTTTATAACAATTCTTATACTCCTAACAATTCGCGCATAACTTGGCCACTCTTTTCAAGACAGACTTCGCTTAACTCGCGTATTACTTGTCCCCTTATAAAAATTCTTACACTCCTAAGAACTCGCGCATTACTTGGCCACTTTACTTTAAGTCAGAGTCCGGAAATCTCGAGTATTATTTCGCCACTTTAGAAAAATTCTTATACTCCTATGAATACGCGCATTACTTGGCCACTCTTTTCAAGACAGACTTTGTTTAACTCGCGTATTAAGAGGCCACTTATGTATTTATATCAGTCCTGTGGTCCATTGAACTCGCGCATTACTTGGCCACTCTTTTCAAGACAGACTTCGTTTATCTCGCGTATTACTTGGCCACCTTACTTAAAGTCAGAGTCCGGAAATCTCGCGTATTAGTTGGCCACTTTATAACAATTCTTATACTCCTAAGAATTCGCGCATTACTTGGCCACTCTTTTCAGGACAGGCTTCGTCTAACTCGCGTATTACGAGGCCACTTATGTATTTATATCATTCATGAGGTCCATTGAACTCGCGCATTACTTGGCCACTCTTTTCAAGACAGACTGCGTTTATCTCGCGTATTACTTGGCCACCTTACTTATAGTCAGAGTTCGGAAATCTCGCGTATTAGTTGGCCACTTTATAACAATTCTTATACTCCTAAGAATTCGCGCATTACTTGGCCACTCTTTTCATGACAGGCTTCGTCTAACTCGCGTATTACGATGCCACTTATAAAAATTCTTATACTCCTAAGAATTCGTGCATTACTTGGCCACTCTTTTCAGGACAGGCTTCGTCTAACTCGCGTATTACGAGGCCACTTATGTATTTATATCAGTCATGAGTTCCATTGAACTCGCGCATTACTTGATCACCTTACTAAAAGTCAGAGTCCGGAAATCTCACGTATTACTTGGCCACTTTACTTTAAGTCAGAGTCCGGAAATCTCACGTATAACTTGGCCCCTTATAAAAATTCTTACACTCCTAAGAACTCGCGCATTACTTGCCAACTTTACTTTAAGTCAGAGTCCGGAAATCTCGCGCATTACTTGGCCACTTTACTTTAAGTCAGAGTCCGGAAATCTCACGTATTACTTGGCCACTTGATAAAAATTCTAATACTCCTAAGAATTCGCGCATTACTTGGCCACTCTTTTCAGGACAGGCTTCGTCTAACTCGCGTATTACTTGGCCACTTTTAAAAATTCTTATACTGCTAAGAACTCGCGCATTACTTGGCCACTTTACTTCAAGTCAGAGTCCGGAAATCTCGCGTATTAGTTGGCCACTTTATAACAATTCTTATACTCCTAAGAATTCGCGCATTACTTGGCCACTCTTTTCAGGACAGGCTTCGTCTAACTCGCGTATTACGAGGCCACTTATGTATTTATATCAGTCATGTGGTCCATTGAACTCGAGCATAATTTGATCACCTTACTTAAAGTCAGAGTCCGGAAATCTCACGTATTACTTTGCCACTTTAGAAAAATTCTTATACTCCTATGAATTCGCGTATTACTTGGCCTCCTTACTTTAAGTCAGAGTCCGGAAATCTCGCGTATTAGTTGGCCACTTTATAACAATTCTTATACTCCTAAGAATTCGCGCATTACTTGGCCACTCTTTTCAGGACAAGCTTCGTCTAACTCGCGTATTACGAGGCCACTTATAAAAATTCTTATACTCCTAAGAATTCGCGCATTACTTGGCCACTCTTTTCAGGACAGGCTTCGTCTAACTCGCGTATTACTTGGCCACTTATAAAAATTCTTATACTCCTAAGAACTCGCGCATTACTTGGCCACTTTACTTTAAGTCAGAGTCCGGAAATCTCGCGTATTAGTTGGCCACTTTATAACAATTCTTATACTCCTAACAATTCGTGCATAACTTGGCCACTCTTTTCGAGACAGACTTCGCTTAACTCGCGTATTACTTGGCCCCTTATAAAAATTCTTATACTCCTAAGAACTCGCGCATTACTTGGCCACTTTACTTTAAGTCAGAGTCCGGAAATCTCGCGTATTAGTTGGCCACTTTATAACAATTCTTATACTCCTAAGAATTCGTGCATTACTTGGCCACTCTTTTCAGGACAGGCTTCGTCTAACTCGCGTATTACGAGGCCACTTATGTATTTATATCAGTCATGAGGTCCATTGAACTCGAACATTACTTGGACACCTAACATAAAGTCATAGTCCGTAAATCTCGCGCATTACTTGGACACTTTAGAAAAATTCTTATACTCCTATGAATTCGCGCATTACTTGGCCACTTTACTTTAAGTCAGAGTCCGGAAATCTCGCGTATTTGTTGGCCACTTTATAACAATTCTTATACTCCTAAGAATTCGCGCATTACTTGGCCACTCTTTTCAGGACAGGTTTCGTCTAACTCGCGTATTACGAGGCCACTTATGTATTTATATCAGTCATGAGGTCCATTGAACTTGCGCATTACTTGATCACCTTACTTTAAGTCAGAGTCCGAAAATCTCGCGTATTAGTTGGCCACTTTAGAAAAATTCTTATACTCCTATGAATTCGCGTATTACTTGGCCACTCTTTTCCAGACAGACTTTGTTTAACTCGCGTATTACGAGGCCACTTATGTATTTATATCAGTCCTGTGTTCCATTGAACTCGCGCATTACTTGGCCACTCTTTTCAAGACAGACTTCGTTTATCTCGCGTATTACTTGGCCACCTTACAAAAGTCAGAGTTCGGAAATCTCGCGTATTAGTTGGCCACTTTAGAAAAATTCTTATACTCCTAAGAATTCGCGCATTACTTGGCCACTCTTTTCAAGACAGACTTTGTTTAACTCGCGTATTACGAGGCCACTTATGTATTTATATCAGTCCTGTGGTCCATTGAACTCGCGCATTACTTGGCCACTCTTTTCAAGACAGACTTCGTTTATCTCGCGTATTACTTGGCCACCTTACTTAAAGTCAGAGTTCGGAAATCTCGCGTATTAGTTGGCCACTTTATAACAATTCTTATACTCCTAAGAACTCGCGCATTACTTGGCCACTTTACTTTAAGTCAGAGTCCGGAAATCTCGCGTATTACTTGGCCACTTTAGAAAAATTCTTATACTCCTATGAATTCGCGTATTACTTGGCCACCTTACTTTAAGTCAGAGTCCGAAAATCTCGCGTATTAGTTGGCCACTTTATAACAATTCTTATACTCCTAACAATTCGCGCATAACTTTGCCACTCTTTTCAAAACAGACTTCGCTTAACTCGCGTATTACTTGGCCCCGTATAAAAATTCTTACACTCCTAAGAACTCGCGCATTACTTGGCCACTTTACTTTAAGTCAGAGTCCGGAAATCTCGCGCATTACTTGGCCACTTTACTTTAAGTCAGAGTCAGGAAATCTCGCGTATTACTTGGCCACTTTATAACAATTCTTATACTCCTAACAATTCGCGCATAACTTGGCCACTCTTTTCAAGACAGACTTCGCTTAACTCGCGTATTACTTGGCCCCGTATAAAAATTCTTACACTCCTAAGAACTCGCGCATTACTGGGCCACTTTACTTCAAGTCAGAGTCCGGAAATCTCGCGCATTACTTGGCCACTTTACTTTAAGTCAGAGTCCGGAAATCTCGCGTATTAGTTGGCCACTTTATAACAATTCTTATACTCCTAAGAATTCGCGCATTACTTGGCCACTCTTTTCAGGACAGGCTTCGTCTAACTCGCGTATTACGAGGCCACTTATGTATTTATATCAGTCATGAGGTCCATTGAACTTGCGCATTACTTGATCACCTTACTTTAAGTCAGAGTCCGAAAATCTCGCGTATTAGTTGGCCACTTTAGAAAAATTCTTATACTCCTATGAATTCGCGTATTACTTGGCCACCTTACTTTAAGGCAGAGTCCGGAAATCTCACGTATTAGTTGGCCACTTTATAACAATTCTTATATTCCTAACAATTCGCGCATAACTTTGCCACTCTTTTCAAGACAGACTTCGCTTAACTCGCGTATTACTTGGCCCCGTATAAAAATTCTTACACTCCTAAGAACTCGCGCATTACTTGGCCACTTTACTTTAAGTCAGAGTCCGGAAATCTCGCGCATTACTTGGCCACTTTACTTTAAGTCAGAGTCCGGAAATCTCGCGTATTAGTTGGCCACTTTATAACAATTCTTATACTCCTAAGAATTCGCGCATTACTTGGCCACTCTTTTCAGGACAGGCTTCGTCTAACTCGCGTATTACGAGGCCACTTATGTATTTATATCAGTCATGAGGTCCATTGAACTTGCGCATTACTTGATCACTTTACTTTAAGTCAGAGTCCGGAAATCTCGCGCATTACTTGGCCACCTTACTTTAAGTCAGAGTCCGAAAATCACGCGTATTAGTTGGCCACTTTATAACAATTCTTATACTCCTAACAATTCGCGCATAACTTTGCCACTCTTTTCAAAACAGACTTCGCTTAACTCGCGTATTACTTGGCCCCGTATAAAAATTCTTACACTCCTAAGAACTCGCGCATTACTTGGCCACTCTTTTCAAGACAGACTTCGTTTATCTCGCGTATTACTTGGCCACCTTACTTAAAGTCAGAGTTCGGAAATCTCGCGTATTAGTTGGCCACTTTAGAACAATTCTTATACTCCTATGAATTCGCGTATTACTTGGCCACTCTTTTCAAGACTGACTTTGTTTAACTCGCGTATTACGAGGCCACTTATGTATTTATATCAGTCCTGTGGTCCATTGAACTCGCGCATTACTTGGCCACTCTTTTCAAGACAGACTTCGTTTATCTCGCGTATTACTTGGCCACCTTACTTAAAGTCAGAGTTCGGAAATCTCGCGTATTAGTTGGCCACTTTATAACAATTCTTATACTCCTAAGAACTCGCGCATTACTTGGCCACTTTACTTTAAGTCAGAGTCCGGAAATCTCACGTATTACTTGGCCACTTTAGAAAAATTCTTATACTCCTATGAATTCGCGTATTACTTGGCCACCTTACTTTAAGTCAGAGTACGGAAATCTAGCGCATTACTTGGCCACTTTACTTTAAGTCAGAGTCCGAAAATCTCGCGTATTAGTTGGCCACGTTATAACAATTCTTATACTCCTAACAATTCGCGCATTACTTGGCCACTCTTTTCAAGACAGACTTCGTTTAACTCGCGTATTACGAGGCCACTTATGTATTTATATCAGTCCTGTGGTCCATTGAACTCGCGCATTACTTGGCCACTCTTTTCAAGACAGACTTTGTTTAACTCGCGTATTACGAGGCCACTTATGTATTTATATCAGTCCTGTGGTCCATTGAACTCGCGCATTACTTGGCCACTCTTTTCAAGACAGACTTCGTTTATCTCGCGTATTACTTGGCCACCTTACTTAAAGTCAGAGTTCGGAAATCTCGCGTATTAGTTGGCCACTTTATAACAATTCTTATACTCCTAAGAATTCGCGCATTACTTGGCCACTTTACTTTAAGTCAGAGTCCGGAAATCTCGCGTATTACTTGGCCACTTTAGAAAAATTCTTATACTCCTATGAATTCGCGTATTACTTGGCCACCTTACTTTAAGTCAGAGTCCGAAAATCTCGCGTATTAGTTGGCCACTTTATAACAATTCTTATACTCCTAACAATTCGCGCATAACTTGGCCACTCTTTTCAAAACAGACTTCGCTTAACTCGCGTATTACTTGGCCCCGTATAAAAATTCTTACACTCCTAAGAACTCGCGCATTACTTGGCCACTTTACTTTAAGTCAGAGTCCGGAAATCTCGCGCATTACTTGGCCACTTTACTTTAAGTCAGAGTCAGGAAATCTCGCGTATTACTTGGCCACTTTATAACAATTCTTATACTCCTAACAATTCGCGCATAACTTGGCCACTCTTTTCAAGACAGACTATGCTTAACTCGCGTATTACTTGGCCCAGTATAAAAATTCTTACACTCATAAGAACTCGCGCATTACTTGGCCACTTTACATTAAGTCAGAGTCCGGAAATCTCGCGCATTACTTGGCCACTTTACTTTAAGTCAGAGTCCGGAAATCTCGCGTATTAGTTGGCCACTTTATAACAATTCTTATACTCCTAAGAATTCGCGCATTACTTGGCGACTCTTTTCAGGACAGGCTTCGTCTAACTCGCGTATTACGCGGCCACTTATGTATTTATATCAGTCATGAGGTCCATTGAACTTGCGCATTACTTGATCACCTTACTTTCAGTCAGAGTCCGAAAATCTCGCGTATTAGTTGGCCACTTTATAACAATTCTTATACTCCTATGAATTCGCGTATTACTTGGCCACCTTACTTTAAGTCAGAGTCCGAAAATCACGCGTATTAGTTGGCCACTTTATAACAATTCTTATACTCCTAACAATTCGCGCATAACTTTGCCACTCTTTTCAAAACAGACTTCGCTTAACTCGCGTATTACTTGGCCCCGTATAAAAATTCTTACACTCCTAAGAACTCGCGCATTACTTGGCCACTTTCCTTCAAGTCAGAGTCCGGAAATCTCGCGCATTACTTGGCCACTTTACTTTAAGTCAGAGTCCGGAAATCTCGCGTATTAGTTGGCCACTTCATAGCAATTCTTATACTCCTATGAATTCGCGTATTACTTGGCGACTCTTTTCAGGACAGGCTTCGTCTAACTCGCGTATTACGCGGCCACTTATGTTTTTATATCAGTCATGAGGTCCATTGAACTTGCGCATTACTTGGCCACTTTACTTTAAGTCAGAGTCCGGAAATCTCGCGCATTACTTGGCCACTTTACTTTAAGTCAGAGTCCGAAAATCTCGCGTATTAGTTGGCCACTTTATAACAATTCTTATACTCCTAACAATTCGCGCATTACTTGGACACTCTTTTCAAGACAGACTTCGTTTAACTCGCGTATTACTTGGCCACTTATAAAAATTCTTATACTCCTAAGAACTCGCGCATTACTTGGCCACTCTTTTCAAGACAGACTTCGTTTATCTCGCGTATTACTTGGCCACCTTACTTAACGTCAGAGTTCGGAAATCTCGCGTATTACTTGGCCACTTTAGAAAAATTCTTATACTCCTATGAATTCGCGTATTACTTGGCCACTCTTTTCAAGACAGACTTTGTTTAACTCGCGTATTACGAGGCCACTTATGTATTTATATCAGTCCTGTGGTCCATTGAACTCGCGCATTACTTGGCCACTCTTTTCAAGACAGACTTCGTTTATCTCGCGTATTACTTGGCCACCTTACTTAAAGTCAGAGTTCGGAAATCTCGCGTATTAGTTGGCCACTTTATAACAATTCTTATACTCCTAAGAACTCGCGCATTACTTGGCCACTTTACTTTAAGTCAGAGTCCGGAAATCTCGCGTATTACTTGGCCACTTTAGAAAAATTCTTATACTCCTATGAATTCGCGTATTACTTGGCCACCTTACTTTAAGTCAGAGTCCGAAAATCTCGCGTATTAGTTGGCCACTTTATAACAATTCTTATACTCCTAACAATTCGCGCATAACTTGGCCACTCTTTTCAAAACAGACTTCGCTTAACTCGCGTATTACTTGGCCCCGTATAAAAATTCTTACACTCCTAAGAACTCGCGCATTACTTGGCCACTTTACTTTAAGTCAGAGTCCGGAAATCTCGCGCATTACTTGGCCACTTTACTTTAAGTCAGAGTCCGGAAATCTCGCGTATTAGTTGGCCACTTTATAACAATTCTTATACTCCTAACAATTCGCGCATAACTTTGCCACTCTTTTCAAAACAGACTTCGCTTAACTCGCGTATTACTTGGCCCCGTATAAAAATTCTTACACTCCTAAGAACTCGCGCATTACTTGGCCACTTTACTTCAAGTCAGAGTCCGGAAATCTCGCGCATTACTTGGCCACTTTACTTTAAGTCAGAGTCCGGAAATCTCGCGTATTAGTTGGCCACTTTATAACAATTCTTATACTCCTAAGAATTCGCGCATTACTTGGCGACTCTTTTCAGGACAGGCTTCGTCTAACTCGCGTATTACGCGGCCACTTATGTATTTATATCAGTCATGAGGTCCATTGAACTTGCGCATTACTTGATCACCTTACTTTCAGTCAGAGTCCGAAAATCTCGCGTATTAGTTGGCCACTTTAGAAAAATTCTTATACTCCTATGAATTCGCGTATTACTTGGCCACCTTACTTTAAGTCAGAGTCCGAAAATCACGCGTATTAGTTGGCCACTTTATAACAATTCTTATACTCCTAACAATTCGCGCATAACTTTGCCACTCTTTTCAAAACAGACTTCGCTTAACTCGCGTATTACTTGGCCCCGTATAAAAATTCTTACACTCCTAAGAACTCGCGCATTACTTGGCCACTTTACTTTAAGTCAGAGTCCGGAAATCTCGCGCATTACTTGGCCACTTTACTTTAAGTCAGAGTCCGGAAATCTCGCGTATTAGTTGGCCACTTTATAACAATTCTTATACTCCTAAGAATTCGCGCATTACTTGGCGACTCTTTTCAGGACAGGCTTCGTCTAACTCGCGTATTACGCGGCCACTTATGTTTTTATATCAGTCATGAGGTCCATTGAACTTGCGCATTACTTGGCCACTTTACTTTAAGTCAGAGTCCGGAAATCTCGCGCATTACTTGGCCACTTTACTTTAAGTCAGAGTCCGAAAATCTCGCGTATTAGTTGGCCACTTTATAACAATTCTTATACTCCTAACAATTCGCGCATAACTTGGCCACTCTTTTCAAGACAGACTTCGCTTAACTCGCGTATTACTTGGCCCCGTATAAAAATTCTTACACTCCTAAGAACTCGCGCATTACTTGGCCACTTTACATAAAGTCAGAGTCCGGAAATCTCGCGCATTACTTGGCCACTTTACTTTAAGTCAGAGTCCGGAAATCTCGCGTATTAGTTGGCCACTTTAAAACAATTCTTATACTCCTAACAATTCGCGCATTACTTGGCCACTCTTTTCAAGACAGACTTCGCTTAACTCGCGTATTACTTGGCCCCTTATAAAAATTCTTACACTCCTAAGAACTCGCGCATTACTTGGCCACTTTACTTTAAGTCAGAGTCCGGAAATCTCGCGCATTACTTGGCCACTTTACTTTAAGTCAGAGTCCGGAAATCTCACGTATTACTTGGCCACTTGATAAAAATTCTAATACTCCTAAGAATTCGCGCATTACTTGGCCACTCTTTTCAGGACAGACTTCGTTTAACTCGCGTATTACGAGACCACTTATGTATTTATATCAGTCCTGTGGCCCATTGAACCTGACCTTACTTAAGGTCAGAGTCCGGAAATCTCGCGTATTACTTGGCCACTTTAGAAAAATTCTTATACTCCTAAGAATTCGCGCATTACTTGGCCACCTTATTTAAAGTCAGAGTCCGGAAATCTCGAGTATTACTTGGCCACTTTAGAAAAATTCTTATACTCCTATGAATTCGCGTATTACTTGGCCACTCTTTTCAAGACAGACTTCGTTTATCGCGCGTATTACGAGGCCACTTATGTATTTATATCCGTTCTGTGGTCCATTGAACTCGCGCATTACTTGGCCACTCTTTTCAAGACAGACTTAGTTTATCTCGCGTATTACTTGGCCACCTTACTTGAAGTCAGAGTTCGGAAATCTCGCGTATTACTTGGCCACCTTACTTAAAGTCTGAGTCCGAAAATCTCGGGTATTAGTTGGCCACTTTATAACAATTCTTATACTCCTAACAATTCGCGCATAGCTTGGCCACTCTTTTCAAGACAGACTTCGCTTAACTCGCGTATTACTTGGCCCCTTATAAAAATTCTTACACTCCTAAGAACTCGCGCATTACTTGGCCACTTTACTTTAAGTCAGAGTCCGGAACTCTCGAGTATTATTTGGCCACTTTAGAAAAATTCTTATACTCCTATGAATTCGCGCATTACTTGGCCACTCTTTTCAAGACTGACTTTGTTTAACTCGCGTATTACGAGGCCACTTATGTATTTATATCAGTCCTGTGGTCCATTGAACTCGCGCATTACTTGGCCACTCTTTTCAAGACAGACTTCGTTTATCTCGCGTATTACTTGGCCACCTTACTTAAAGTCAGAGTCCGGAAATCTCGCGTATTAGTTGGCCACTTTATAACAATTCTTATACTCCTAAGAATTCGCGCATTACTTGGCCACTCTTTTCAGGACAGGCTTCGTCTAACTCGCGTATTACGAGGCCACTTATGTATTTATATCAGTCATGAGGTCCATTGAACTTGCGCATTACTTGATCACCTTACTTTAAGTCAGAGTCCGAAAATCTCGCGCATTACTTGTTCACCTTACTTTAAGTCAGAGTCCGAAAATCTCGCGTATTAGTTGGCCACTTTATAACAATTCTTATACTCCTAACAATTCGCGCATAACTTGGCCACTCTTTTCAAGACAGACTTCGCTTAACTCGCGTATTACTTGGCCCCTTATAAAAATTCTTACACTCCTAAGAACTCGCGCATTACTTGGCCACTTTACTTTAAGTCAGAGTCCGGAAATCTCGCGCATTACTTGGCCACTTTACTTTAAGTCAGAGTCCGGAAATCTCACGTATTACTTGGCCACTTGATAAAAATTCTAATACTCCTAAGAATTCGCGCATTACTTGGCCACTCTTTTCAGGACAGACTTCGTTTAACTCGCGTATTACGAGACCACTTATGTATTTATATCAGTCCTGTGGCCCATTGAACCTGACCTTACTTAAGGTCAGAGTCCGGAAATCTCGCGTATTACTTGGCCACTTTAGAAAAATTCTTATACTCCTAAGAATTCGCGCATTACTTGGCCACCTTATTTAAAGTCAGAGTCCGGAAATCTCGAGTATTACTTGGCCACTTTAGAAAAATTCTTATACTCCTATGAATTCGCGTATTACTTGGCCACTCTTTTCAAGACAGACTTTGTTTAACTCGCGTATTATGAGGCCACTTATGTATTTATATCCGTTCTGTGGTCCATTGAACTCGCGCATTACTTGGCCACTCTTTTCAAGACAGACTTAGTTTATCTCGCGTATTACTTGGCCACCTTACTTGAAGTCAGAGTTCGGAAATCTCGCGTATTACTTGGCCACCTTACTTAAAGTCAGAGTCCGAAAATCTCGCGTATTAGTTGGCCACTTTATAACAATTCTTATACTCCTAACAATTCGCGCATAGCTTGGCCACTCTTTTCAAGACAGACTTCGCTTAACTCGCGTATTACTTGGCCCCTTATAAAAATTCTTACACTCCTAAGAACTCGCGCATTACTTGGCCACTATACTTTAAGTCAGAGTCCGGAGGTCTCGGGTATTATTTGGCCACTTTAGAAAAATTCTTATACTCCTATGAATTCGCGTATTACTTGGCCACTCTTTTCAAGACAGACTTTGTTTAACTCGCGTATTAAGAGGCCACTTATGTATTTATATCAGTCCTGTGGTCCATTGAACTCGCGCATTACTTGGCCACTCTTTTCAAGACAGACTTCGTTTATCTCGCGTATTACTTGGCCACCTTACTTAAAGTCAGAGTCCGGAAATCTCGCGTATTAGTTGGCCACTTTATAACAATTCTTATACTCCTAAGAATTCGCGCATTACTTGGCCACTCTTTTCAGGACAGGCTTCGTCTAACTCGCGTATTACGAGGCCACTTATGTATTTATATCATTCATGAGGTCCATTGAACTCGCGCATTACTTGGCCACTCTTTTCAAGACAGACTGCGTTTATCTCGCGTATTACTTGGCCACCTTACTTAAAGTCAGAGTTCGGAAATCTCGCGTATTAGTTGGCCACTTTATAACAATTCTTATACTCCTAAGAATTCGCGCATTACTTGGCCACTCTTTTCAGGACAGGCTTCGTCTAACTCGCGTATTACTTTGCCACTTATAAAAATTCTTATACTCCTAAGAATTCGTGCATTACTTGGCCACTCTTTTCAGGACAGGCTTCGTCTAACTCGCGTATTACGAGGCCACTTATGTATTTATATCAGTCATGAGGTCCATTGAACTCGCGCATTACTTGATCACCTTACTAAAAGTCAGAGTCCGGAAATCTCGCGTATTACTTGGCCACTTTACTTTAAGTCAGAGTCCGGAAATCTCACGTATAACTTGGCCCCTTATAAAAATTCTTACACTCCTAAGAACTCGCGCATTACTTGCCAACTTTACTTTAAGTCAGAGTCCGGAAATCTCGCGCATTACTTGGCCACTTTACTTTAAGTGAGAGTCCGGAAATCTCACGTATCACTTGGCCACTTTATGAAAATTCTCACACTCCTAAGAATTCGCGCATTACTTGGCCACTCTTTTCAGGACAGGCTTCGTCTAACTCGCGTATTACTTGGCCACTTTTAAAAATTCTTATACTCCTAAGAACTCGCGCATTACTTGGCCAATTTACTTTAAGTCAGAGTCCGGAAATCTCGCGTATTAGTTGGCCACTTTATAACAATTCTTATACTCCTAAGAATTCGCGCATTACTTGGCCACTCTTTTCAGGACAGGCTTCGTCTAACTCGCGTATTACGAGGCCACTTATGTATTTATATCAGTCATGAGGTCCATTGAACTCGCGCATTACTTGATCACATTACTTAAAGTCAGAGTCCGGAAATCTCGCGTATTACTTTGCCACTTTAGAAAAATTCTTATACTCCTATGAATTCGCGTATTACTTGGCCACCTTACTTTAAGTCAGAGTCCGGAAATCTCGCGTATTAGTTGGCCACTTTATAACAATTCTTATACTCCTAAGAATTCGCGCATTACTTGGCCACTCTTTTCAGGACAGGCTTCGTCTAACTCGCGTATTACGAGGCCACTTATAAAAATTCTTATACTCCTAAGAATTCGCGCATTACTTGGCCACTCTTTTCAGGACAGGCTTCGTCTAACTCGCGTATTACTTGGCCACTTATAAAAATTCTTATACTCCTAAGAACTCGCGCATTACTTGGCCACTTTACTTTAAGTCAGAGTCCGGAAATCTCGCGTATTAGTTGGCCACTTTATAACAATTCTTATACTCCTAACAATTCGTGCATAACTTGGCCACTCTTTTCGAGACAGACTTCGCTTAACTCGCGTATTACTTGGCCCCTTATAAAAATTCTTACACTCCTAAGAACTCGCGCATTACTTGGCCACTTTACTTTAAGTCAGAGTCCGGAAATCTCGCGTATTAGTTGGCCACTTTATAACAATTCTTATACTCCTTAGAATTCGCGCATTACTTGGCCACTCTTTTCAGGACAGGCTTCGTCTAACTCGCGTATTACGAGGCCACTTATGTATTTATATCAGTCATGAGGTCCATTGAACTAGCGCATTACTTGATCACCTTACTAAAATTCAGAGTCCGTAAATCTCGCGTATTACTTGGCCACTTTAGAAAAATTCTTATACTCCTATGAATTCGCGCATTACTTGGCCACTTTACTTTAAGTCAGAGTCCGGAAATCTCGCGTATTTGTTGGCCACTTTATATCAATTCTTATACTCCTAAGAATTCGCGCATTACTTGGCCACTCTTTTCAGTAGAGGGTTCGTCTATCTCGCGTTTTTCGCGGCCAGTTATTTATTTATATAAGTCTTGAGGTCCTTTGAACTTGCGCATTACTTGATCACCTTACTTTCAGTCAGAGTCCGCAAATCTCGCGTATTAGTTGGCCACTTTAGAAAAATTCTTATACTCCTATGAATTCGCGTATTACTTGGCCACTCTTTTCCAGACAGACTTTGTTTAACTCGCGTATTACGAGGCCACTTATGTATTTATATCAGTCCTGTGTTCCATTGAACTCGCGCATTACTTGGCCACTCTTTTCAAGACAGACTTCGTTTATCTCGCGTATTACTTGGCCACCTTACAAAAGTCAGAGTTCGGAAATCTCGCGTATTAGTTGGCCACTTTATAACAATTCTTATACTCCTAAGAATTCGCGCAATACTTGGCCACTCTTTTCAAGACAGACTTTGTTTAACTCGCGTATTACGAGGCCACTTATGTATTTATATCAGTCCTGTCGTCCATTGAACTCGCGCATTACTTGGCCACTCTTTTCAAGACAGACTTCGTTTATCTCGCGTATTACTTGGCCACCTTACTTAAAGTCAGAGTTCGGAAATCTCGCGTATTAGTTGGCCACTTTATAACAATTCTTATACTCCTAAGAACTCGCGCATTACTTGGCCACTTTACTTTAAGTCAGAGTCCGGAAATCTCGCGTATTACTTGGCCACTTTAGAAAAATTCTTATACTCCTATGAATTCGCGTATTACTTGGCCACCTTACTTTAAGTCAGAGTCCGAAAATCTCGCGTATTAGTTGGCCACTTTATAACAATTCTTATACTCCTAACAATTCGCGCATAACTTTGCCACTCTTTTCAAAACAGACTTCGCTTAACTCGCGTATTACTTGGCCCCGTATAAAAATTCTTACACTCCTAAGAACTCGCGCATTACTTGGCCACTTTACTTTAAGTCAGAGTCCGGAAATCTCGCGCATTACTTGGCCACTTTACTTTAAGTCAGAGTCAGGAAATCTCGCGTATTACTTGGCCACTTTATAACAATTCTTATACTCCTAACAATTCGCGCATAACTTTGCCACTCTTTTCAAAACAGACTTCGCTTAACTCGCGTATTACTTGGCCCCGTATAAAAATTCTTACACTCCTAAGAACTCGCGCATTACTTGGCCACTTTACTTTAAGTCAGAGTCCGGAAATCTCGCGCATTACTTGGCCACTTTACTTTAAGTCAGAGTCCGGAAATCTCGCGTATTACTTGGCCACTTTAGAAAAATTCTTATACTCCTAAGAATTCGCGCATTACTTGGCCACTCTTTTCAGGACAGGGTTCGTCTAACTCGCGTATTACGAGGCCACTTATGTATTTATATCAGTCATGTTGTCCATTGAACTTGCGCAATACTTGATCACCTTACTTTAAGTCAGAGTCCGAAAATCTCGCGTATTAGTTGGCCACTTTAGAAATATTCTTATACTCCTATGAATTCGCTTTTTACTTGGCCACTCTGTTCCAGACAGACTTTGTTAAACTCGCGTATTACGTGGCAACTTATGTATTTTTATCAGTCCTGTGTTCCATTGAACTCGCGCATTACTTGGCCACTCTTTTCAAGACAGACTTCGTTTATCTCGCGTATTACTTGGCCACCTTACAAAAGTCAGAGTCCGGAAATCTCGAGTATTACTTGGCCACTTTAGAAAAATTCTTATACTCCTATGAATTCGCGTATTACTTGGCCACTCTTTTCAAGACAGACTTTGTTTAACTCGCGTATTACGAGGCCACTTATGTATTTATATCAGTCCTGTGGTCCATTGAACTCGCGCATTACTTGGCCACTCTTTTCAAGACAGACTTCGTTTATCTCGCGTATTACTTGGCCACCTTACTTAAAGTCAGAGTTCGGAAATCTCGCGTATTAGTTGGCCACTTTATAACAATTCTTATACTCCTAAGAACTCGCGCATTACTTGGCCACTTTACTTTAAGTCAGAGTCCGGAAATCTCGCGTATTACTTGGCCACTTTAGAAAAATTCTTATACTCCTATGAATTCGCGTATTACTTGGCCACCTTACTTTAAGTCAGAGTCCGAAAATCTCGCGTATTAGTTGGCCACTTTATAACAATTCTTATACTCCTAACAATTCGCGCATAACTTGGCCACTCTTTTCAAGACAGACTTCGCTTAACTCGCGTATTACTTGGCCCCGTATAAAAATTCTTACACTCCTAAGAACTCGCGCATTACTTGGCCACTTTACTTTAAGTCAGAGTCCGGAAATCTCGCGCATTACTTGGCCACTTTACTTTAAGTCAGAGTCCGGAAATCTCACGTATTAGTTGGCCACTTTATAACAATTCTTATACTCCTAACAATTCGCGCATAACTTGGCCACTCTTTTCAAGACAGACTTCGCTTAACTCGCGTATTACTTGGCCCCGTATAAAAATTCTTACACTCCTAAGAACTCGCGCATTACTTGGCCACTTTACTTCAAGTCAGAGTCCGGAAATCTCGCGCATTACTTGGCCACTTTACTTTAAGTCAGAGTCCGGAAATCTCGCGTATTAGTTGGCCACTTTATAACAATTCTTATACTCCTAAGAATTCGCGCATTACTTGGCCACTCTTTTCAGGACAGGCTTCGTCTAACTCGCGTATTACGAGGCCACTTATGTATTTATATCAGTCATGAGGTCCATTGAACTTGCGCATTACTTGATCACCTTACTTTAAGTCAGAGTCCGAAAATCTCGCGTATTAGTTGGCCACTTTAGAAAAATTCCTATACTCCTATGAATTCGCGTATTACTTGGCCACCTTACTTTAAGTCAGAGTCCGAAAATCTCGCGTATTAGTTGGCCACTTTATAACAATTCTTATACTCCTAACAATTCGCGCATAACTTTGCCACTCTTTTCAAAACAGACTTCGCTTAACTCGCGTATTACTTGGCCCCGTATAAAAATTCTTACACTCCTAAGAACTCGCGCATTACTTGGCCACTTTACTTCAAGTCAGAGTCCGGAAATCTCGCGCATTACTTGGCCACTTTACTTTAAGTCAGAGTCCGGAAATCTCGCGTATTAGTTGGCCACTTTATAACAATTCTTATACTCCTAAGAATTCGAGCATTACTTGGCCACTCTTTTCAGGACAGGCTTCGTCTAACTCGCGTATTACGAGGCCACTTATGTATTTATATCAGTCATGAGGTCCATTGAACTTGCGCATTACTTGGCCACTTTACTTTAAGTCAGAGTCCGGAAATCTCGCTTATTATTTGGCCACTTTACTTTAAGTCAGAGTCCGAAAATCTCGCGTATTAGTTGGCCACTTTATAACAATTCTTATACTCCTAACAATTCGCGCATAACTTTGCCACTCTTTTCAAGACAGACTTCGCTTAACTCGCGTATTACTTGGCCACTTATAAAAATTCTTATACTCCTAAGAACTCGCGCATTACTTGGCCACTCTTTTCAAGACAGACTTCGTTTATCTCGCGTATTACTTGGCCACCTTACTTAAAGTCAGAGTTCGGAAATCTCGCGTATTAGTTGGCCACTTTATAAAAATTCTTATACTCCTATGAATTCGCGCATTACTTGGCCACTCTTTTCAAGACTGACTTTGTTTAACTCGCGTATTACGAGGCCACTTATGTATTTATATCAGTCCTGTGGTCCATTGAACTCGCGCATTACTTGGCCACTCTTTTCAAGACAGACTTCGTTTATCTCGCGTATTACTTGGCCACCTTACTTAAAGTCAGAGTTCGGAAATCTCGCGTATTAGTTGGCCACTTTATAACAATTCTTATACTCCTAAGAACTCGCGCATTACTTGGCCACTTTACTTTAAGTCAGAGTCCGGAAATCTCACGTATTACTTGGCCACTTTAGAAAAATTCTTATACTCCTATGAATTCGCGTATTACTTGGCCACCTTACTTTAAGTCAGAGTCCGGAAATCTCGCGCATTACTTGGCCACTTTACTTTAAGTCAGAGTCCGAAAATCTCGCGTATTAGTTGGCCACGTTATAACAATTCTTATACTCCTAACAATTCGCGCATCACTTGGCCACTCTTTTCAGGACAGTCTTCGTTTAACTCGCGTATTACGAGGCCACTTATGTATTTATATCAGTCCTGTGGTCCATTGAACTCGCGCATTACTTGGCCACTCTTTTCAAGACAGACTTTGTTTAACTCGCGTATTACGAGGCCACTTATGTATTTATATCAGTCCTGTGGTCCATTGAACTCGCGCATTACTTGGCCACTCTTTTCAAGACAGACTTCGTTTATCTCGCGTATTACTTGGCCACCTTACTTAAAGTCAGAGTTCGGAAATCTCGCGTATTAGTTGGCCACTTTATAACAATTCTTATACTCCTAAGAATTCGCGCATTACTTGGCCACTTTACTTTAAGTCAGAGTCCGGAAATCTCGCGTATTACTTGGCCACTTTAGAAAAATTCTTATACTCCTATGAATTCGCGTATTACTTGGCCACCTTACTTTAAGTCAGAGTCCGAAAATCTCGCGTATTAGTTGGCCACTTTATAACAATTCTTATACTCCTAACAATTCGCGCATAACTTTGCCACTCTTTTCAAGACAGACTTCGCTTAACTCGCGTATTACTTGGCCCCGTATAAAAATTCTTACACTCCTAAGAACTCGCGCATTACTTGGCCACTTTACTTTAAGTCAGAGTCCGGAAATCTCGCGCATTACTTGGCCACTTTACTTTAAGTCAGAGTCCGAAAATCTCGCGTATTAGTTGGCCACTTTATAACAATTCTTATACTCCTAACAATTCGCGCATAACTTGGCCACTCTTTTCAAGACAGACTATGCTTAACTCGCGTATTACTTGGCCCCGTATAAAAATTCTTACACTCCTTAGAACTCGCGCTTTACTTGGCCACTTTACTTCAAGTCAGAGTCCGGATATCTCGCGCATTACTTGGCCACTTTACTTTAAGTCAGAGTCCGGAAATCTCGCGTATTAGTTGGCCACTTTATAACAATTCTTATACTCCTAAGAATTCGCGCATTACTTGGCCACTCTTTTCAGGACAGGCTTCGTCTAACTCGCGTATTACGAGGCCACTTATGTATTTATATCAGTCATGAGGTCCATTGAACTCGCGCATTACCTGATCACCTTACTTTAAGACAGAGTCCGAAAATCTCGCGTATTAGTTGGCCACTTTAGAAAAATTCTTATACTCCTATGAATTCGCGTATTACTTGGCCACCTTACTTTAAGTCAGAGTCCGAAAATCTCGCGTATTAGTTGGCCACTTTATAACAATTCTTATACTCCTAACAATTCGCGCATAACTTGGCCACACTTTTCAAGACAGACTTCGCTTAACTCGCGTATTACTTGGCCCCTTATAAAAATTCTTACACTCATAAGAACTCGCGCATTACTTGGCCACTTTACATTAAGTCAGAGTCCGGAAATCTCGCGCATTACTTGGCCACTTTACTTTAAGTCAGAGTTCGGAAATCTCGCGTATTAGTTGGCCACTTTATAACAATTCTTATACTCCTAAGAATTCGCGCATTACTTGGCCACTCTTTTCAGGACAGGCTTCGTCTAACTCGCGTATTACGAGGCCACTTATGTATTTATATCAGTCCTGTGGTCCATTGAACTTGCGCATTACTTGAACACATTACTTTAAGTCAGAGTCCGGAAATCTCGCGCATTACTTGGCCACTTTACTTTAAGTCAGAGTCCGAAAATCTCGCGTATTAGTTGGCCACTTTATAACAATTCTTATACTCCTAACAATTCGCGCATAACTTTGCCACTCTTTTCAAGACAGACTTCGCTTAACTCGCGTATTACTTGGCCCCGTATAAAAATTCTTATACTCCTAAGAACTCGCGCATTACTTGGCCACTCTTTTCAAGACAGACTTCGTTTATCTCGCGTATTACTTGGCCACCGTACTTAAAGTCAGAGTTCGGAAATCTCGCGTATTAGTTGGCCACTTTAGAAAAATTCTTATACTCCTAAGAATTCGCGCATTACTTGGCCACTCTTTTCAAGACAGACTTTGTTTAACTCGCGTATTACGAGGCCACTTATGTATTTATATCAGTCCTGTCGTCCATTGAACTCGCGCATTACTTGGCCACTCTTTTCAAGACAGACTTCGTTTATCTCGCGTATTACTTGGCCACCTTACTTAAAGTCAGAGTTCGGAAATCTCGCGTATTAGTTGGCCACTTTATGACAATTCTTATACTCATAAGAATTCGCGCATTACTTGGCCACTTTACTTTAAGTCAGAGTCCGGATATCTCGCGTATTACTTGGCCACTTTAGAAAAATTCTTATACTCCTATGAATTCGCGTATTACTTTGCCACCTTACTTTAAGTCAGAGTCCGAAAATCTCGCGTATTAGTTGGCCACTTTATAACAATTCTTATACTCCTAACAATTCGAGCAATACTTGGCCACTCTTTTCAGGACAGACTTCGCTTAACTCGCGTATTACTTGGCCCCGTATAAAAATTCTTACACTCCTAAGAACTCGCGCATTACTTGGCCACTTTACTTTAAGTCAGAGTCCGGAAATCTCGCGCATTACTTGGCCACTTTACTTTAGTCAGAGTCCGGAAATCTCGCGTATTAGTTGGCCACTTCATAACAATTCTTATACTCCTAAGAATTCGCGCATCACTTGGACACTCTTTTCAAGACAGATTTCGTTTAACTCGCGTATTACTTGGCCCCGTATAAAAATTCTTACACTCCTAAGAACTCGCGCATTACTTGGCCACTTTACTTCAAGTCAGAGTCCGGAAATCTCGCGCATTACTTGGCCACTTTACTTTAAGTCAGAGTCCGGAAATCTCGCGTATTAGTTGGCCACTTTATAACAATTCTTATACTCCTAAGAATTCGCGCATTACTTGGCCACTCTTTTCAGGACAGGCTTCGTCTAACTCGCGTATTACGCGGCCACTTATGTATTTATATCAGTCATGAGGTCCATTGAACTTGCGCATTACTTGATCACCTTACTTTCAGTCAGAGTCCGAAAATCTCGCGTATTAGTTGGCCACTTTATAACAATTCTTATACTCCTATGAATTCGCGTATTACTTGGCCACCTTACTTTAAGGCAGAGTCCGAAAATCTCGCGTATTAGTTGGCCACTTTATAACAATTCTTATACTCCTAACAATTCGCGCATAACTTTGCCACTCTTTTCAAAACAGACTTCGCTTAACTCGCGTATTACTTGGCCCCGTATAAAAATTCTTACACTCCTAAGAACTCGCGCATTACTTGGCCACTTTACTTTAAGTCAGAGTCCGGAAATCTCGCGCATTACTTGGCCACTTTACTTTAAGTCAGAGTCCGGAAATCTCGCGTATTAGTTGGCCACTTTATAACAATTCTTATACTCCTAAGAATTCGCGACTAACTTGGCCACTCTTTTCAGGACAGGCTTCGTCTAACTCGCGTATTACGAGGCCACTTATGTATTTATATCAGTCATGAGGTCCATTGAACTTGCGCATTACTTGATCACTTTACTTTAAGTCAGAGTCCGGAAATCTCGCGCATTACTTGGACACCTTACTTTAAGTCAGAGTCCGAAAATCTCGCGTATTAGTTGGCCACTTTATAACAATTCTTATACTCCTAACAATTCGCGCATAACTTGGCCACTCTTTTCAAGACAGACTTCGCTTAACTCGCGTATTACTTGGCCCCGTATAAAAATTCTTACACTCCTAAGAACTCGCGCATTACTTGGCCACTTTACTTCAAGTCAGAGTCCGGAAATCTCGCGCATTACTTGGCCACTTTACTTTAAGTCAGAGTCCGGAAATCTCGCGTATTAGTTGGCCACTTTATTACAATTCTTATACTCCTAACAATTCGCGCATAACTTGGCCACTCTTTTCAAGACAGACTTCGCTTAATTCGCGTATTACTTGGCCACGTTATAAAAATTCTTACACTCCTAAGAACTCGCGCATTACTTGGCCACTTTACTTCAAGTCAGAGTCCGGAAATCTCGCGCATTATTTGGCCTCCTTACTTAAAGTCAGAGTCCGGAAATCTCGCGTATTACTTGGCCCCGTATAAAAATTCTTACACTCCTAAGAACTCGCGCATTACTTGGCCACTTTACTTCAAGTCAGAGTCCGGAAATCTCGCGTATTACCTGGCCACCTTAATTAAAGTCAGAGGCCGGAAATCTCGCGTATTGGTTGGCCACTTTATAACAATTCTTATACTACTAATAATTCGATCATTACTTGGACACTATTTTCAAGACAGACTTCGTTTAACTCGCGTATTACTTTGCCACTTATAAAAATTCTTATACTCCTAATAACTCGCGCATTACTTGGCCACTTTACTTTAAGTCAGAGTCCGGAAATCTCGCGTATTAGTTGGCCACTTTATAACAATTCTTATTCTCCTTAGAATTCGCGCATTACTTGGCAACTCTTTTCAGGACAGGCTTCGTCTAACTCGCGTATTACGAGGCCACTTATGTATTTATATCATTCATGAGGTCCATTGAACTCGCGCATTACTTGATCACCTTACTAAAAGTCAGAGTACGGAAATCTCACGTATTACTTGGACACTTTAGAAAAATTATTATACTCCTATGAATTCGCGTATTACTTGGCCACTCTTTTCAAGACAGACTTTGTTTAACTCGCGTATTACGAGGCCACTCATGTATTTATATCAGACCTGTGGTCCATTGAACTCGAGCATTACTTGGCCACTCTTTTCAAGACAGACTTCGTTTATCTCGCGTATTACTTGGCCACCTTACTTATAGTCAGAGTTCGGAAATCTCGCGTTATAGTTGGCCACTTTATAACAATTCTTATACTACTAATAATTCGCGTATTACTTGGCCACTCTTTTCAGGACAGTCTTGGTCTAACTCGCGTAGTACGAGGCCACTTATGTATTTATATCAGTCATGAGGTGCATTGAACTCGCGCATTACTTGATCACCTTACTAAAAGTCAGAGTCCGGATATCTCGCGTATTACTTGGCCACTTTAGAAAAATTCTTATACTCCTATGAATTCGCGTATTACTTTGCCACCTTACTTTAAGGCAGAGTCCGAAAATCTCGCGTATTAGTTGGCCACATTATAACAATTCTTATACTCCTAAGAATTCGAGCAATACTTGGCCACTCTTTTCAGGACAGGCTTCGTCTAACTCGGGTATTACTTGGCCACTTATAAAAATTCTTATACTCCTAAGAACTCGCGCATTACTAGGCCACCATACTTTAAGTCAGTGTCCGGAAATCTCGCGTATTAGTTGGCCACTTTATAACAATTCTTATACTCCTAAGAATTCGCGCATTACTTGGCCACTCTTTTCAGGACAGGCTTCGTCTAACTCGCGTATTACGAGGCCACTTATGTATTTATATCAGTCATGAGGTCCATTGAACTCGCGTATTACTTGGCCACCTTAATTAAAGTCAGAGGCCGGAAATCTCGCGTATTACTTGGCCCCGTATAAAAATTCTTACACTCCTAAGAACTCGCGCATTACTTGGCCACTTTACTTTAAGTCAGAGTTCGGAAATCTCGCGTATTACTTGGCCACCTTAATTAAAGTCAGAGGCCGGAAATCTCGCGTATTGGTTGGCCACTTTATAACAATTCTTATACTCCTAAGAATTCGCGCATTACTTGGCCACTCTTTTCAAGACTGACTTTGTTTAACTCCCGTATTACTTGGCCACTTATAAAAATTCTTATACTCCTAAGAACTCGCGCATTACCTGGCCACTTTACTTTAAGTCAGAGTCCGGAAATCTCGCGTATTAGTTGGCCACTTTATAACAATGCTTATTCTCCTTAGAATTCGCGCATTACTTGGCCACTCTTTTCAGGACAGGCTTCGTCTAACTCGCGTATTACGAGGCCACTTATGTATTTATATCATTCATGAGGTCCATTGAACTCGCGCATTACTTGATCACCTTACTAAAAGTCAGAGTCCGGAAATCTCGCGTATTACTTGGCCACTTTAGAAAAATTATTATACTCCTATGAATTCGCGTATTACTTGGCCACTCTTTTCAAGACAGACTTTGTTTAACTCGCGTATTACGAGGCCACTCATGTATTTATATCAGACCTGTGGTCCATTGAACTCGCGCATTACTTGGCCACTCTTTTCAAGACAGACTTCGTTTATCTCGCGTATTACTTGGCCACCTTACTTATAGTCAGAGTTCGGAAATCTCGCGTTATAGTTGGCCACTTTATAACAATTCTTATACTCCTAAGAATTCGCGCAGTACTTGGCCACTCTTTTCAGGACAGGCTTCGTCTAACTCGCGTATTACGAGGCCACTTATGTATTTATATCAGTCATGAGGTCCATTGAAGTCGCGCATTACTAGAACACCTTAGTTAAAGTCAGAGTCCGGAAATCTCGCGTATTACTTGGCCACCTTAATTAAAGTCAGAGGCCGGAAATCTCGCGTATTGGTTGGCCACTTTATAACAATTCTTATACTCCTAACAATTCGCGCATTACTTGGACACTCTTTTCAAGACAGACTTCGTTTAACTCGCGTATTACTTGGCCACTTATAAAAATTCTTATACTCCTAAGAACTCGCGCATTACTTGGCCACTTTACTTTAAGTCAGAGTCCGGAAATCTCGCGTATTAGTTGGCCACTATATAACAATACTAATACTCCTAAGAATTCGCGCAAAACTTGGCCACTCTTTTCAGGACAGGCTTCGTCTAACTCGCGTTTTAATTGTCTACTTATAAAAATTCTTATACTCCTAAGAACTCGCGCATTACTTGGCCACTTTACTTTAAGTCAGTGTCCGGAAATCTCGCGTATTAGTTGGCCACTTTATAACAATTCTTATACTCCTAAGAATTCGCGCATTACTTGGCCACTCTTTTCAGGACAGGCTTCGTCTAACTCGCGTATTACGAGGCCACTTATGTATTTATATCAGTCATGAGGTCCATTGAACTCGAGCATTACTTGATCACCTTACTAAAATTCAGAGTCCGGAAATCTCGCGTATTACTTGGCCACTTTAGAAAAATTCTTATACTCCTATGAATTCGCGCATTACTTGGCCACTTTACTTTAAGTCAGAGTCCGGAAATCTCGCGTATTAGTTGGCCACTTTATAACAATTCTTATACTCCTAAGAATTCGCGCATTACTTGGCCACTCTTTTCAGGACAGGCTTCGTCTAACTCGCGTATTACGAGGCCACTTATGTATTTATATCAGTCATGAGGTCCATTGAACTTGCGCATTACTTGATCACCTTACTTTCAGTCAGAGTCCGAAAATCTCGCGTATTAGTTGGCCACTTTAGAAAAATTCTTATACTCCTATGAATTCGCGTATTACTTGGCCACTCTTTTCCAGACAGACTTTGTTTAACTCGCGTATTACGAGGCCACTTATGTATTTATATCAGTCCTGTGGTCCATTGAACTCGCGCATTACTTGGCCACTCTTTTCAAGACAGACTTCGTTTATCTCGCGTATTACTTGGCCACCTTACTTAAAGTCAGAGTTCGGAAATCTCGCGTATTAGTTGGCCACTTTAGAAAAATTCTTATACTCCTATGAATTCGCGTATTACTTGGCCACTCTTTTCAAGACAGACTTTGTTTAACTCGCGTATTACGAGGCCACTTATGTATTTATATCAGTCCTGTGGTCCATTGAACTCGCGCATTACTTGGCCACTCTTTTCAAGACAGACTTCGTTTATCTCGCGTATTACTTGGCCACCTTACTTAAAGTCAGAGTTCGGAAATCTCGCGTATTAGTTGGCCACTTTATAACAATTCTTATACTCCTAAGAATTCGCGCATTACTTGGCCACTCTTTTCAGGACAGGCTTCGTCTAACTCGCGTATTACTTGGCCACTTATAAAAATTCTTATACTCCTAAGAACTCGCGCATTACTTGGCCACTTTACTTTAAGTCAGAGTCCGGAAATCTCACGTATTACTTGGCCACTTGATAAAAATTCTAATACTCCTAAGAATTCGCGCATTACTTGGCCACTCTTTTCAGGACAGACTTCGTTTAACTCGCGTATTACGAGACCACTTATGTATTTATATCAGTCCTGTGGCCCATTGAACCTGACCTTACTTAAGGTCAGAGTCCGGAAATCTCGCGTATTACTTGGCCACTTTAGAAAAATTCTTATACTCCTAAGAATTCGCGCATTACTTGGCCACCTTATTTAAAGTCAGAGTCCGGAAATCTCGAGTATTACTTGGCCACTTTAGAAAAATTCTTATACTCCTATGAATTCGCGTATTACTTGGCCACTCTTTTCAAGACAGGCTTCGTCTAACTCGCGTATTACGAGGCCACTTATGTATTTATATCAGTCATGAGGTGCATTGAACTCGCGCATTACTTGATCACCTTACTAAAAGTCAGAGTCCGGAAATCTCGCGTATTACTTGGCCACTTTAGAAAAATTCTTATACTCCTATGAATTCGCGTATTACTTGGCCACCTTACTTTAAGTCAGAGTCCGAAAATCTCGCGTATTAGTTGGCCACTTTATAACAATTCTTATACTCCTAACAATTCGCGCATTACTTGGACACTCTTTTCAAGACAGACTTCGTTTAACTCGCGTATTACTTGGCCACTTATAAAAATTCTTATACTCCTAAGAACTCGCGCATTACTTGGCCACTTTACTTTAAGTCAGAGTCCGGAAATCTCGCGTATTAGTTGGCCACTTTATAACAATTCTGATACTCCCAAGAACTCGCGCATTACTTGGCCACCTTACTTAAAGTCAGAGTCCGGAAATCTCGCGTATTATTTGGCCACTTTAGAAAAATTCTTATACTCCTATGAATTCGCGTATTACTTGGCCACTCTTTTCAGGACAGACTTCGTTTAACTCGCGTATTACGAGACCACTTATGTATTTATATCAGTCCTGTGGCCCATTGAACCTGACCTTACTTAAGGTCAGAGTCCGGAAATCTCGCGTATTACTTGGCCACTTTAGAAAAATTCTTATACTCCTAAGAATTCGCGTATTACTTGGCCACTCTTTTCAAGACAGACTTCGCTTAACTCGCGTATTACTTGGCCACCTTACTTTAAGTCAGAGTCCGGAAATCTCGAGTATTACTTGGCCACTTTAGAAAAATTCTTATACTCCTATGAATTCGCGTATTACTTGGCCACTCTTTTCAAGACAGACTTCGTTTATCGCGCGTATTACTTAGCCACCTTACTTGAAGTCAGAGTTCGGAAATCTCGCGTATTACTTGGCCACCTTACTTAAAGTCAGAGTCCGAAAATCTCGCGTATTAGTTGGCCACTTATAAAAATTCTTATACTCCTAAGAACTCGCGCATTACTTGGCCACCTTACTTACAGTCAGAGTCCGTAAATCTCGAGTATTACTAGGAGACTTTATAAAAAAAAACATTCTTAGACTCCTTAGAATTCGCGCATTACTTGAACACCTTACTTAAAGTCAGAGTCCGGAAATCTCGCGTATTATTTGGCCACTTTAGAAAAATTCTTATACTCCTATGAATTCGCGTATTACTTGACGACTCTTTTAAAGACAGACTTTGTTTAACTCGCGTATTACGAGACCACTTATGTATTTATATCAGTCCTGTGGCCCATTGAACCTGACCTTACATAAGGTCAGAGTCCGGAAATCTCGCGTATTACTTGGCCACTTTAGAAAAATTCTTATACTCCTATGAATTCGCGTATTACTTGGCCACTCTTTTCAAGACAGACTTCGTTTATCTCGCGTATTACTTGGCCACCTTATTTAAAGTCAGAGTCCGGAAATCTCGAGTATTACTTGGCCACTTTAGAAAAATTCTTATACTCCTATGAATTCGCGTATTACTTGGCCACTCTTTTCAAGACAGACTTCGTTTATCGCGCGTATTACTTAGCCACCTTACTTGAAGTCAGAGTTCGGAAATCTCGCGTATTACTTGGCCACCTTACTTAAAGTCAGAGTCCGAAAATCTCGCGTATTAGTTGGCCAATTTATAACAATTCTTATACTCCTAACAATTCGCGCATTACTTGGACACTCTTTTCAAGACAGACTTCGTTTAACTCGCGTATTACTTGTCCACTTATAAAAATTCTTATACTCCTAAGAACTCGCGCATTTCTTGGCCACTTTACTTTAAGTCAGAGTCCGGAAATATCGCGTATTAGTTGGCCACTTCATAACAATTCTTATACTCCTAAGAATTCGCGCATTACTTGGCCACCTTATTTAAAGTCAGAGTCCGGAAATCTCGAGTATTAGTGGGACACTTTATAACAATTCTTAGACTCATAATAATTCGCGCATTACGAGGCCACTCTTTTCAAGACAGGCTTCGTCTAACTCGCGTATTACGAGGCCACTTATGTATTTATATCAGTCATGAGGTCCATTGAACTCGCGCATTACCCGATCACCTTACTTCAAGTCAGAGTCCGGAAATCTCGCGTATTACTTTGCCACTTTAGAAAAATTCTTATACTCCTATGAATTCGCGTATTACTTGGCCACCTTACTTTAAGTCAGAGTCCGAAAATCTCGCGTATTAGTTGGCCACTTTATAACAATTCTTATACTCCTAACAATTCGCGCATTACTTGGCCACTCTTTTCAAGACAGACTTCGTTTAACTCGCGTATTACTTGGCCACTTATAAAAATTCTTATACTCCTAAGAACTCGCGCATTACTTGGCCACTTTACTTTAAGTCAGAGTCCGGAAATATCGCGTATTAGTTGGCCACTTTACTTTAAGTCAGAGTCCGGAAATCTCACGTATTATTTGGCAACTTTAGAAAAATTCTTATACTCCTATGAATTCGCGTATTACTTGGCCACTCTTTTCAAGACAGACTTCGTTTAACTCGCGTATTACGAGGCCACTTATGTATTTATATCAGTCCTGTGGCCCATTGAACCTGACCTTACTTAAGGTCAGAGTCCGGAAATCTCGCGTATTACTTGGCCACTTTAGAAAAATTCTTATACTCCTAAGAATTCGCGCATTACTTGGCAACCTTATTTAAAGTCAGAGTCCGGAAATCTCGAGTATTACTTGGCCACTTTAGAAAAATTCTTATACTCCTATGAATTCGCGTATTACTTGGCCACTCTTTTCAAGACAGACTTCGTTTATCTCGCGTATTACTTAGCCACCTTACTTGAAGTCAGAGTTCGGAAATCTCGCGTATTACTTGGCCACCTTACTTAAAGTCAGAGTCCGAAAATCTCGCGTATTAGTTGGCCACTTTATAACAATTCTTATACTCCTATGAATTCGCGTATTACTTGGCCACCTTACTTTAAGTCAGAGTCCGGAAATCTCGCGTATTAGTTGGCCACTTTATAACAATTCTTATACTCCTAAGAATTCGCGCATTACTTGGCCACTCTTTTCAGGACAGGCTTCGTCTAACTCGCGTATTACGAGGCCACTTATAAAAATTCTTATACTCCTAAGAATTCGCGCATTACTTGGCCACTCTTTTCAAGACAGACTTCGTTTATCTCGCGTATTAGTTGGCCACTTTATAACAATTCTTATACTCCTAACAATTCGCGCATTACTTGGACACTCTTTTCAAGACAGACTTCGTTTAACTCGCGTATTACTTGTCCACTTATAAAAATTCTTATACTCCTAAGAACTCGCGCATTACTTGGCCACTTTACTTTAAGTCAGAGTCCGGAAATCTCGCGTATTAGTTGGCCACTTTACTTTAAGTCAGAGTCCGAAAATCTCGCGTATTATTTGGCCACTTTAGAAAAATTCTTATACTCCTATGAATTCGCGTATTACTTGGCCACTCTTTTCAAGACAGACTTCGTTTATCTCGCGTATTACTTGGCCACCTTACTTGAAGTCAGAGTTCGGAAATCTCGCGTATTACTTGGCCACCTTACTTAAAGTCAGAGTCAGGAAATCTCGCGTATTAGTTGGCCACTTATAAAAATTCTTATACTCCTAAGAACTCGCGCATTACTTGGCCACTTTACTTTAAGTCAGAGTCGGGAAATCTCGCGTATTATTTGGCCACTTTATAAAAGTTCTTATACTCCTTAGAATTCGCGCATTACTTGATCACCTTACTTAAAGTCAGAGTCCGGAAATCTCGCGTATTACTTGGCCACTTTAGAAAAATTCTTATACTCCTATGAATTCGCGTATTACTTGGCCACCTTACTTTAAGTCAGAGTCCGGAAATCTCGCGTATTAGTTGGCCACTTTATAACAATTCTTATACTCCTAAGAATTCGCGCATTACTTGGCCACTCTTTTCAGGACAGGCTTCGTCTAACTCGCGTATTACGAGGCCACTTATAAAAATTCTTATACTCCTAAGAATTCGCGCATTACTTGGCCACTCTTTTCAGGACAGGCTTCGTCTATCTCGCGTATTACTTGGCCACTTATAAAAATTCTTATACTCCTATGAATTCGCGCATTACTTGGCCACTTTACTTTAAGTCAGAGTCGGGAAATCTCGCGTATTAGTTGGCCACTTTATAACAATTCTTATACTCCTAACAATTCGTGCATAATTTGGCCACTCTTTTCAAGACAGACTTCGCTTAACTCGCGTATTACTTGGCCCCTTATAAAAATTCTTACACTCCTAAGAAATCGCGCATTACTTGGCCACTTTACTTTAAGTCAGAGTCCGGAAATCTCGCGTATTAGTTGGCCACTTTATAACAATGCTTATACTCCTTAGAATTCGCGCATTACTTGGCCACTCTTTTCAGGACAGGCTTCGTCTAACTCGCGTACGACAAGTCCACTTCTGTATTTTTATCATTCATGTTGTCCATTGAACTCGCGCATTACTTGATCACCTTATTTAAAGTCAGAGTCCGGAAATCTCGCGTATTACTTGGCCACTTTAGAAAAATTCTTATACTCCTATGAATTCGCGCATTACTTGGCCACTCTTTTCAGGACAGGCTTCGTCTAACTCGCGTATTACGAGGCCACTTATGTATTTATATCAGTCATGAGGTCCATTGAACTCGAGCATAACTTGATCACCTTACTTAAAGTCAGAGTCCGGAAATCTCACGTATTACTTTGCCACATTAGAAAAATTCTTATACTCCTAAGAATTCGCGCATTACTTGGCCACCTTATTTAAAGTCAGAGTCCGGAAATCTCGCGTATTACTTGGCCACTTTAGAAAAATTCTTATACTCCTATGAATTCGCGCATTACTTGGCCACTCTTTTCAGGACAGGCTTCGTCTAACTCGCGTATTACGAGGCCACTTATGTATTTATATCAGTCATGAGGTCCATTGAACTCGCGCATTACTTGATCACCTTACTAAAAGTCAGAGTCCGGAAATCTCGCGTATTACTTGGCCACTTTAGAAAAATTCTTATACTCCTATGAATTCGCGCATTACTTGGCCACTCTTTTCAGGACAGGCTTCGTCTAACTCGCGTATTACTTGGCCACTTATAAAAATTCTTATACTCCTAAGAACTCGCGCATTACTTGGCCACTTTACTTTAAGTCAGAGTCCGGAAATCTCGCGTATTAGTTGGCCACTTTATAACAATTCCTATACTCCTAAGAAATCGCGCATTACTTGGCCACTCTTTTCAAGACAGACTTCGCTTAACTCGCGTATTACTTGGCCCCTTATAAAAATTCTTACACTCCTAAGAACTCGCGCATTACTTGGCCACTTTACTTTAAGTCAGAGTCCGGAAATCTCGCGCATTACTTGGCCACTTTACTTTAAGTCAGAGTCCGGAAATCTCACGTATTACTTGGCCACTTGATAAAAATTCTAATACTCCTAAGAATTCGCGCATTACTTGGCCACTCATTTCAGGACAGACTTCGTTTAACTCGCGTATTACGAGACCACTTATGTATTTATATCAGTCCTGTGGCCCATTGAACCTGACCTTACTTAAGGTCAGAGTCCGGAAATCTCGCGTATTACTTGGCCACTTTAGAAAAATTCTTATACTCCTAAGAATTCGCGCATTACTTGGCCACCTTATTTAAAGTCAGAGTCCGGAAATCTCGAGTATTACTTGGCCACTTTAGAAAAATTCTTATACTCCTATGAATTCGCGTATTACTTGGCCACTCTTTTCAAGACAGACTTTGTTTAACTCGCGTATTGCGAGGCCACTTATGTATTTATATCCGTTCTGTGGTCCATTGAACTCGCGCATTACTTGGCCACTCTTTTCAAGACAGACTTCGTTTATCTCGCGTATTACTTGGCCACCTTACTTAACGTCAGAGTCCGGAAATCTCGCGTATTAGTTGGCCACTTTATAACAATTCTTATACTCCTAAGAATTCGCGCATTACTTGGCCACTCTTTTCAAGACAGACTTCGCTTAACTCGCGTATTACTTGGCCCCTTATAAAAATTCTTACACTCCTAAGAACTCGCGCATTACTTGGCCACTTTACTTTAAGTCAGAGTCCGGAAATCTCGAGTATTACTTGGCCACTTTAGAAAAATTCTTATACTCCTATGAATTCGCGTATTACTTGGCCACTCTTTTCAAGACAGACTTTGTTTAACTCGCGTATTACGAGGCCACTTATGTATTTATATCAGTCCTGTGGTCCATTGAACTCGCGCATTACTTGGCCACTCTTTTCAAGACAGACTTCGTTTATCTCGCGTATTACTTGGCCACCTTACTTAAAGTCAGAGTCCGGAAATCTCGCGTATTAGTTGGCCACTTTATAACAATTCTTATACTCCTAAGAATACGCGCATTACTTGGCCACTCTTTTCAGGACAGGCTTCGTCTAACTCGCGTATTACGAGGCCACTTATGTATTTATATCATTCATGAGGTCCATTGAACTCGCGCATTACTTGGCCACTCTTTTCAAGACAGACTGCGTTTATCTCGCGTATTACTTGGCCACCTTACTTAAAGTCAGAGTTCGGAAATCTCGCGTATTAGTTGGCCACTTTATAACAATTCTTATACTCCTAAGAATTCGCGCATTACTTGGCCACTCTTTTCAGGACAGGCTTCGTCTAACTCGCGTATTACTTGGCCACTTATAAAAATTCTTATACTCCTAAGAATTCGTGCATTACTTGGCCACTCTTTTCAGGACAGGCTTCGTCTAACTCGCGTATTACGAGGCCACTTATGTATTTATATCAGTCATGAGGTCCATTGAACTCGCGCATTACTTGATCACCTTACTAAAAGTCAGAGTCCGTAAATCTCGCGTATTACTTGGCCACTTTACTTTAAGTCAGAGTCCGGAAATCTCACGTATAACTTGGCCCCTTATAAAAATTCTTACACTCCTAAGAACTCGCGCATTACTTGGCCACTTTACTTTAAGTCAGAGTCCGGAAATCTCGCGCATTACTTGGCCACTTTACTTTAAGTCAGAGTCCGGAAATCTCACGTATTACTTGGCCACTTGATAAAAATTCTAATACTCCTAAGAATTCGCGCATTACTTGGCCACTCTTTTCAGGACATGCTTCGTCTAACTCGCGTATTTCTTTGCCCCTTTTAAAAATTCTTATACTCCTAAGAACTCGCGCATTACTTGGCCACTTTACTTTAAGTCAGAGTCCGGAAATCTCGCGTATTAGTTGGCCACTATATAACAATTCTTATACTCCTAAGAATTCGCGCATTACTTGGCCACTCTTTTCAGGACAGGCTTCGTCTAACTCGCGTATTACGAGGCCACTTATGTATTTATATCATTCATGAGGTCCATTGAACTCGCGCATTACTCGATCACCTTACTTAAAGTCAGATTCCGGAAATCTCGCGTATTACTTTGCCACTTTAGAAAAATTCTTATACTCCTATGAATTCGCGTATTACTTGGCCACCTTACTTTAAGTCAGAGTCCGAAAATCTCGCGTATTAGTTGGCCACTTTATAACAATTCTTATACTCCTAAGAATTCGCGCATTACTTGGCCACTCTTTTCAGGACAGGCTTCGTCTAACTCGCGTATTACGAGGCCACTTATAAAAATTCTTATACTCCTAAGAATTCGCGCATTACTTGGCCACTCTTTTCAGGACAGGCTTCGTCTAACTCGCGTATTACTTGGCCACTTATAAAAATTCTTATACTCCTAAGAACTCGCGCATTACTTGGCCACTTTACTTTAAGTCAGAGTCCGGAAATCTCGCGTATTAGTTGGCCACTTTATAACAATTCTTATACTCCTAACAATTCGCGCATTACTTGGCCACTCTTTTCAAGACAGACTTCGCTTAACTCGCGTATTACTTGGCCCCTTATAAAAATTCTTACACTCCTAAGAACTCGCGCATTACTTGGCCACTTTACTTTAAGTCAGAGTCCGGAAATCTCGCGTATTAGTTGGCCACTTTATAACAATTCTTATACTCCTTAGAATTCGCGCATTACTTGGCCACTCTTTTCAGGACAGGCTTCGTCTAACTCGCGTATTACGAGGCCACTTATGTATTTATATCAGTCATGAGGTCCATTGAACTCGAGCATTACTTGATCACCTTACTAAAAGTCAGAGTCCGGAAATCTCGAGTATTACTTGGCCACTTTAGAAAAATTCTTATACTCCTATGAATTCGCGCATTACTTGGCCACTTTACTTTAAGTCAGAGTCCGGAAATCTCGAGTATTTGTTGGCCACTTTATAACAATTCTTATACTCCTAAGAATTCGCGCATTACTTGGCCACTCTTTTCAGGACAGGTTTCGTCTAACTCGCGTATTACGAGGCCACTTATGTATTTATATCAGTCATGAGGTCCATTGAACTTGCGCATTACTTGATCACCTTACTTTAAGTCAGAGTCCGAAAATCTCGCGTATTAGTTGGCCACTTTAGAAAAATTCCTATACTCCTATGAATTCGCGTATTACTTGGCCACCTTACTTTAAGGCAGAGTCCGAAAATCTCGCGTATTAGTTGGCCACTTTATAACAATTCTTATACTCCTAACAATTCGCGCATAACTTGGCCACTCTTTTCAAGACAGGCTTCGCTTAACTCGCGTATTACTTGGCCTAGTATAACAATTCTTACACTCCGAAGAACTCGCGCATTACTTGGCCACTTTACTTTAAGTCAGAGTCCGGAAATCTCGCGCATTACTTGGCCACTTTACTTTAAGTCAGAGTCCGAAAATCTCGCGTATTAGTTGGCCACTTTATAACAATTCTTATACTCCTAACAATTCGCGCATAACTTGGCCACTCTTTTCAAGACAGACTTCGCTTAACTCGCGTATTACTTGGCCCCGTATAAAAATTCTTACACTCCTAAGAACTCGCGCATTACTTGGCCACTTTACTTCAAGTCAGAGTCCGGAAATCTCGCGCATTACTGGGCCACTTTACTTTAAGTCAGAGTCCGGAAATCTCGCGTATTAGTTGGCCACTTTATTACAATTCTTATACTCCTAACAATTCGCGCATAACTTGGCCACTCTTTTCAAGACAGACTTCGCTTAACTCGCGTATTACTTGGCCCCGTATAAAAAGTCTTACACTCCTAAGAACTCGCGCATTACTTGGCCACTTTACTTCAAGTCAGAGTCCGGAAATCTCGCGCATTACTTGGCCACTTTACTTTAAGTCAGAGTCCGGAAATCTCGCGTATTACTTGGCCCCGTATAAAAATTCTTACACTCCTAAGAACTCGCGCATTACTTGGCCACTTTACTTTAAGTCAGAGTTCGGAAATCTCGCGTATTACTTGGCCACCTTAATTAAAGTCATTTGCCGGAAATCTCGCGTATTGGTTGGCCACTTTATAACAATTCTTATACTCCTAACAATTCGCGCATTACTTAGACACTCTTTTCATGAAAGACTGCGTTTAACTCTATTATTACTTTGCCTCTTATTAAAATTCTTTTTGTCCTAAGAACTCGCGCATTACTTGGCCACTTTACTTTAAGTCAGAGTCCGGAAATCTCGCGTATTAGTTGGCCACTTTATAACAATGCTTATTCTCCTTAGAATTCGCGCATTACTTGGCCACTCTTTTCAGGACAGGCTTCGTCTAACTCGCGTATTACGAGGCCACTTATGTATTTATATCATTCATGAGGTCCATTGAACTCGCGCATTACTTGATCACCTTACTAAAAGTCAGAGTCCGGAAATCTCGCGTATTACTTGGCCACTTTAGAAAAATTATTATACTCCTATGAATTCGCGTATTACTTGGCCACTCTTTTCAAGACAGACTTTGTATAACTCGCGTATTACGAGGCCACTCATGTATTTATATCAGACCTGTGGTCCATTGAACTCGCGCATAACTTGATCACCTTACTTAAAGTCAGAGTCCGGAAATCTCACGTATTACTTTGCCACATTAGAAAAATTATTATACTCCTATGAATTCGCGCATTACTTGGCCACCTTATTTAAAGTCAGAGTCCGGAAATCTCGAGTATTACTTGGCCACTTTAGAAAAATTCTTATACTCCTATGAATTCGCGTATTACTTGGCCACTCTTTTCAGGACAGGCTTCGTCTAACTCGCGTATTACGAGGCCACTTATGTATTTATATCATTCATGAGGTCCATTGAACTCGCGCATTACTTGATCACCTTACTAAAAGTCAGAGTCCGGAAATCTCACGTATTACTTTGCCACTTTAGAAAAATTCTTATACTCCTATGAATTCGCGCATTACTTGGCCACTCTTTTCAGGACAGGCTTCGTCTAACTCGCGTATTACGAGGCCACTTATGTATTTATATCAGTCATGAGGTCCATTGAACTCGAGCATAACTTGATCACCTTACTTAAAGTCAGAGTCCGGAAATCTCACGTATTACTTTGCCACATTAGAAAAATTATTATACTCCTATGAATTCGCGTATTACTTGGCCACCTTATTTAAAGTCAGAGTCCGGAAATCTCGAGTATTACTTGGCCACTTTAGAAAAATTCTTATACTCCTATGAATTCGCGCATTACTTGGCCACTCTTTTCAGGACAGGCTTCGTCTAACTCGCGTATTACGAGGCCACTTATGTATTTATATCAGTCATGAGGTCCATTGAACTCGCGCATTACTTGATCACCTTACATGCAGTCAGAGTCCGGAAATCTCGCGTATTACTTGGCCACTTTAGAAAAATTCTTATACTCCTATGAATTCGCGCATAACTTGGCCACTCTTTTCAGGACAGGCTTCGTCTAACTCGCGTATTACTTGGCCACTTATAAAAATTCTTATACTCCTAAGAACTCGCGCATTACTATGCCACTTTACTTTAAGTCAGAGTCCGGAAATCTCGCGTATTAGTTGGCCACTTTATAACAATTCCTATACTCCTAACAATTCGCGCATAACTTGGCCACTCTTTTCAAGACAGACTTCGCTTAACTCGCGTATTACTTGGCCCCTTATAAAAATTCTTACACTCCTAAGAACTCGCGCATTACTTGGCCACTTTACTTTAAGTCAGAGTCCGGAAATCTCGCGCATTACTTGGCCACTTTACTTTAAGTCAGAGTCCGGAAATCTCACGTATTACTTGGCCACTTGATAAAAATTCTAATACTCCTAAGAATTCGCGCATTACTTGGCCACTCAATTCAGGACAGACTTCGTTTAACTCGCGTATTACGAGACCACTTATGTATTTATATCAGTCCTGTGGCCCATTGAACCTGACCTTACTTAAGGTCAGAGTCCGGAAATCTCGCGTATTACTTGGCCACTTTAGAAAAATTCTTATACTCCTAAGAATTCGCGCATTACTTGGCCACCTTATTTAAAGTCAGAGTCCGGAAATCTCGAGTATTACTTGGCCACTTTAGAAAAATTCTTATACTCCTATGAATTCGCGTATTACTTGGCCACTCTTTTCAAGACAGACTTTGTTTAACTCGCGTATTGCGAGGCCACTTATATATTTATATCAGTTCTGTGGTCCATTGAACTCGCGCATTACTTGGCCACTCTTTTCAAGACAGACTTCGTTTATCTCGCGTATTACTTGGCCACCTTACTTAAAGTCAGAGTCCGCAAATCTCGCGTATTAGATGGCCAAATTATCACAATTCTTATACTCCTAACAATTCGCGCATAGCTTGGCCACTCTTTTCAAGACAGACTTCGCTTAACTCGCGTATTACTTGGCCCCTTATAAAAATTCTTACACTCCTAAGAACTCGCGCATTACTTGGCCACTTTACTTTAAGTCAGAGTCCGGAAATCTCGAGTATTACTTGGCCACTTTAGAAAAATTCTTATACTCCTATGAATTCGCGTATTACTTGGCCACTCTTTTCAAGACAGACTTTGTTTAACTCGCGTATTACGAGGCCACTTATGTATTTATATCAGTCCTGTGGTCCATTGAACTCGCGCATTACTTGGCCACTCTTTTCAAGACAGACTTCGTTTATCTCGCGTATTACTTGGCCACCTTACTTAAAGTCAGAGTCCGGAAATCTCGCGTATTAGTTGGCCACTTTATAACAATTCTTATACTCCTAAGAATTCGCGCATCACTTGGCCACTCTTTTCAGGACAGGCTTCGTCTAACTCGCGTATTACGAGGCCACTTATGTATTTATATCATTCATGTGGTCCATTGAACTCGCGCATTACTTGGCCACTCTTTTCAAGACAGACTTCGTTTATCTCGCGTATTACTTGGCCACCTTACTTAAAGTCAGAGTTCGGAAATCTCGCGTATTAGTTGGCCACTTTATAACAATTCTTATACTCCTAAGAATTCGCGCATTACTTGGCCACTCTTTTCAGGACAGGCTTCGTCTAACTCGCGTATTACGAGGCCACTTATAAAAATACTTATAATCATAAGAATTCGCGCATTACTTGGCCACTCTTTTCAGGACAGGCTTCGTCTAACTCGCGTATTACGAGGCCACTTATGTCATTATATCAGTCATGAGTTCCATTGAACTCGCGCATTACTTGATCACCTTACTAAAAGTCAGAGTCCGGAAATCTCGCGTATTACTTGGCCACTTTACTTTAAGTCAGAGTCCGGAAATCTCACGTATTTCGGGCACCTTATAAAAATTCTTACACTGCTAAGAACTCGCGCATTACTTGGCCACTTTACTTTAAGTCAGAGTCCGGAAATCTCGCGCATTTCTTGGTCACTTTACTTTAAGTCAGAGTCCGGAAATCTCACGTATTACTTGGCCACTTGATAAAAATTCTAATACTCCTAAGAATTCGCGCATTACTTGGCCACTCTTTTCAGGACAGGCTTCGTCTAACTCGCGTATTACTTGGCCACTTTTAAAAATTCTTATACTCCTAAGAACTCGCGCATTACTTGGCCACTTTACTTTAAGTCAGAGTCCGGAAATCTCGCGTATTAGTTGGCCACTTTATAACAATTCTTATACTCCTAAGAATTCGCGCATTACTTGGCCACTCTTTTCAGGACAGGCTTCGTCTAACTCGCGTATTACGAGGCCACTTATGTATTTATATCAGTCATGAGGTCCATTGAACTCGAGCAGAATTTGCTCACCTTACTTAAAGTCAGAGTCCGGAAATCTCGCGTATTACTTTGCCACTTTAGAAAAATTCTTATACTCCTATGAATTCGCGTATTACTTGGCCACCTTACTTTAAGTCAGAGTCCGGAAATCTCGCGTATTAGTTGGCCACTTTATAACAATTCTTATACTCCTAAGAATTCGCGCATTACTTGGCCACTCTTTTCAGGACAGGCTTCGTCTAACTCGCGTATTACGAGGCCACTTATAAAAATTCTTATACTCCTAAGAATTCGCGCATTACTTGGCCACTCTTTTCAGGACAGGCTTCGTCTAACTCGCGTATTACTTGGCCACTTATAAAAATTCTTATACTCCTAAGAACTCGCGCATTACTTGGCCACTTTACTTTAAGTCAGAGTCCGGAAATCTCGCGTATTAGTTGGCCACTTTATAACAATTCTTATACTCCTAACAATTCGCGCATTACTTGGCCACTCTTTTCAAGACAGACTTCGCTTAACTCGCGTATTACTTGGCCCCTTATAAAAATTCTTACACTCCTAAGAACTCGCGCATTACTTGGCCACTTTACTTTAAGTCAGAGTCCGGAAATCTCGCGTATTAGTTGGCCACTTTATAACAATTCTTATACTCCTAAGAATTCGTGCATTACTTGGCCACTCTTTTCAGGACAGGCTTCGTCTAACTCGCGTATTACGAGGCCACTTATGTATTTATATCAGTCATGAGGTCCATTGAACTCGAGCATTACTTGATCACCTTACTAAAAGTCAGAGTCCGTAAATCTCGCGTAGTACTTGGCCACTTTAGAAAAATTCTTATACTCCTATGAATTCGCGCATTACTTGGCCACTTTACTTTAAGTCAGAGTCCGGAAATCTCGCGTATTTGTTGGCCACTTTATAACAATTCTTATACTCCTAAGAATTCGCGCATTACTTGGCGACTCTTTTCAGGACAGGTTTCGTCTAACTCGCGTATTACGAGGCCACTTATGTATTTATATCAGTCATGAGGTCCATTGAACTTGCGCATTACTTGATCACCTTACTTTAAGTCAGAGTCCGAAAATCTCGCGTATTAGTTGGCCACTTTAGAAAAATTCCTATACTCCTATGAATTCGCGTATTACTTGGCCACCTTACTTTAAGGCAGAGTCCGAAAATCTCGCGTATTAGTTGGCCACTTTATAACAATTCTTATACTCCTAACAATTCGCGCATAACTTGGCCACTCTTTTCAAGACAGGCTTCGCTTAACTCGCGTATTACTTGGCCTAGTATAAAAATTCTTACACTCCTAAGAACTCGCGCATTACTTGGCCACTTTACTTTAAGTCAGAGTCCGGAAATCTCGCGCATTACTTGGCCACTTTACTTTAAGTCAGAGTCCGAAAATCTCGCGTATTAGTTGGCCACTTTATAACAATTCTTATACTCCTAACAATTCGCGCATAACTTTGCCACTCTTTTCAAAACAGACTTCGCTTAACTCGCGTATTACTTGGCCCCGTATAAAAATTCTTACACTCCTAAGAACTCGCGCATTACTTGGCCACTTTACTTCAAGTCAGAGTCCGGAAATCTCGCGCATTACTTGGCCACTTTACTTTAAGTCAGAGTCCGGAAATCTCGCATATTAGTTGGCCACTTTATTACAATTCTTATACTCCTAACAATTCGCGCATAACTTGGCCACTCTTTTCAAGACAGACTTCGCTTAACTCGCGTATTACTTGGCCCCGTATAAAAAGTCTTACACTCCTAAGAACTCGCGCATTACTTGGCCACTTTACTTAAAGTCAGAGTCCGGAAATCTCGCGCATTACTTGGCCACTTTACTTTAAGTCAGAGTCCGGAAATCTCGCGTATTACTTGGCCCCGTATAAAAATTCTTACACTCCTAAGAACTCGCGCATTACTTGGCCACTTTACTTTAAGTCAGAGTTCGGAAATCTCGCGTATTACTTGGCCACCTTAATTAAAGTCATTTGCCGGAAATCTCGCGTATTGGTTGGCCACTTTATAACAATTCTTATACTCCTAACAATTCGCGCATTACTTAGACACTCTTTTCAAGACAGACTTCGTTTAACTCCCGTATTACTTGGCCACTTATAAAAATTCTTATACTCCTAAGAACTCGCGCATTACTTGGCCACTTTACTTTAAGTCAGAGTCCGGAAATCTCGCGTATTAGTTGGCCACTTTATAACAATGCTTATTCTCCTTAGAATTCGCGCATTACTTGGCCACTCTTTTCAGGACAGGCTTCGTCTAACTCGCGTATTACGAGGCCACTTATGTATTTATATCATTCATGAGGTCCATTGAACTCGCGCATTACTTGGCCACGTTACTAAAAGTCAGAGTCCGGAAATCTCGCGTATTACTTGGCCACTTTAGAAAAATTATTATACTCCTATGAATTCGCGTATTACTTGGCCACTCTTTTCAAGACAGACTTTGTTTAACTCGCGTATTACGAGGCCACTCATGTATTTATATCAGACCTGTGGTCCATTGAACTCGCGCATTACTTGGCCACTCTTTTCAAGACAGACTTCGTTTATCTCGCGTATTACTTGGCCACCTTACTTATAGTCAGAGTTCGGAAATCTCGCGTTATAGTTGGCCACTTTATAACAATTCTTATACTCCTAAGAATTCGAGCAATACTTGGCCACTCTTTTCAGGACAGGCTTCGTCTAACTCGCGTATTACGAGGCCACTTATGTATTTATATCAGTCATGAGGTGCATTGAACTCGCGCATTACTTGATCACCTTACTAAAAGTCAGAGTCCGGAAATCTCGCGTATTACTTGGCCACTTTAGAAAAATTCTTATACTCCTATGAATTCGCGTATTACTTTGCCACCTTACTTTAAGGTATAGTCCGAAAATCTCGCGTATTAGTTGGCCACATTATAACAATTCTTATACTCCTAAGAATTCGAGCAATACTTGGCCACTCTTTTCAGGACAGGCTTCGTCTAACTCGCGTATTACTTGGCCACTTATAAAAATTCTTATACTCCTAAGAACTCGCGCATCCTTGGCCACTTTACTTTAAGTCAGTGTCCGGAAATCTCGCGTATTAGTTGGCCACTTTATAACAATTCTTATACTCCTAAGAATTCGCGCATTACTTGGCCACTCTTTTCAGGACAGGCTTCGTCTAACTCGCGTATTACGAGGCCACTTATGTATTTATATCAGTCATGAGGTCCATTGAACTCGCGCATTACTTGATCACCTTACTTAAAGTCAGAGTCCGGAAATCTCGCGTATTACTTGGCCACTTTAGAAAAATTCTTATACTCCTATGAATTCGCGCATTACTTGGCCACTTTACTTTAAGTCAGAGTCCGGAAATCTCGCGTATTAGTTGGCCACTTTATAACAATTCTTATACTCCTAAGAATTCGCGCATTACTTGGCCACTCTTTTCAGGACAGGCTTCGTCTAACTCGCGTATTACGAGGCCACTTATGTATTTATATCAGTCATGAGGTCCATTGAACTTGCGCATTACTTGATCACCTTACTTTAAGTCAGAGTCCGAAAATCTCGCGTATTGGTTGGCCACTTTAGAAAAATTCTTATACTCCTATGAATTCGCGTATTACTTGGCCACTCTTTTCAAGACAGACTTTGTTTAACTCGCGTATTACGAGGCCACTTATGTATTTATATCAGTCCTGTCGTCCATTGAACTCGCGCATTACTTGGCCACTCTTTTCAAGACAGACTTCGTTTATCTCGCGTATTACTTGGCCACCTTACTTAAAGTCAGAGTTCGGAAATCTCGCGTATTAGTTGGCCACTTGAGAACAATTCTTATACTCCTAAGAATTCGCGCATTACTTGGCCACTCTTTTCAAGACTGACTTTGTTTAACTCGCGTATTACGAGGCCACTTATGTATTTATATCAGTCCTGTCGTCCATTGAACTCGCGCATTACTTGGCCACTCTTTTCAAGACAGACTTCGTTTATCTCGCGTATTACTTGGCCACCTTACTTAAAGTCAGAGTTCGGAAATCTCGCGTATTAGTTGGCCACTTTATAACAATTCTTATACTCCTAAGAATTCGCGCATTACTTGGCCACTCTTTTCAGGACAGGCTTCGTCTAACTCGCGTATTACTTGGCCACTTATAAAAATTCTTATACTCCTAAGAACTCGCGCATTACTTGGCCACTTTACTTTAAGTCAGAGTCCGGAAATCTCACGTATTACTTTGCCCCTTATAAAAATTCTTACACTCCTAAGAACTCGCGCATTACTTGGCCACTTTACTTTAAGTCAGAGTCCGGAAATCTCGCGTATTAGTTGGCCACTTTATAACAATTCTTATACTCCTAAGAATTCGCGCATTACTTGGCCACTCTTTTCAGGACAGGCTTCGTCTAACTCGCGTATTACTTGGCCACTTATAAAAATTCTTATACTCCTAAGAACTCGCGCAGTACTTGGCCACTTTACTTTAAGTCAGAGTCCGGAAATCTCGCGTATTAGTTGGCCACTTTATAACAATTCTTATACTCCTAAGAATTCGCGCATTACTTGGCCACTCTTTTCAGGACAGGCTTCGTCTAACTCGCGTATTACGAGGCCACTTATGTATTTATATCAGTCATGAGGTCCATTGAACTCGCGCATTACATGATCACCTTACTAAAAGTCAGAGTCCGGAAATCTAGCGTATTACTTGGCCACTTTAGAAAAATTCTTATACTCCTATGAATTCGCGCATTACTTGGCCACTTTACTTTAAGTCAGAGTCCGGAAATCTCGCGTATTAGTTGGCCACTTTATAACAATTCTTATACTCCTAAGAATTCGCGCATTACTTGGCCACTCTTTTCAGGACAGGCGTCGTCTAACTCGCGTATTACGAGGCCACTTATGTATTTATATCAGTCATGAGGTCCATTGAACTTGCGCATTACTTGATCACCTTACTTTAAGTCAGAGTCCGAAAATCTCGCGTATTAGTTGGCCACGTTATAACAATTCTTTTACTCCTATGAACTCGCGCATTACTTGGCCACTCTTTTCAGGACAGGCTTTGTCTAACTCGCGTATTACGAGGCCACTTATGTATTTATATCAGTCCTGTGTTCCATTGAACTCGCGCATTACTTGGCGACTCTTTTCAGGACAGGCTTCGTCTAACTCGCGTATTACGCGGCCACTTATGTATTTATATCAGTCATGAGGTCCATTGAACTTGCGCATTACTTGATCACCTTACTTTCAGTCAGAGTCCGAAAATCTCGCGTATTAGTTGGCCACTTTAGAAAAATTCCTATACTCCTATGAATTCGCGTATTACTTGGCCACCTTACTTTAAGGCAGAGTCCGAAAATCTCGCGTATTAGTTGGCCACTTTATAACAATTCTTATACTCCTAACAATTCGCGCATAACTTGGCCACTCTTTTCAAGACAGGCTTCGCTTAACTCGCGTATTACTTGGCCTAGTATAAAAATTCTTACACTCCTAAGAACTCGCGCATTACTTGGCCACTTTACTTTAAGTCAGAGTCCGGAAATCTCGCGCATTACTTGGCCACTTTACTTTAAGTCAGAGTCCGGAAATCTCGCGTATTAGTTGGCCACTTTATAACAATTCTTATACTCCTAACAATTCGCGCATAACTTGGCCACTCTTTTCAAGACAGACTTCGCTTAACTCGCGTATTACTTGGCCCCGTATAAAAATTCTTACACTCCTAAGAACTCGCGCATTACTTGGCCACTTTACTTCAAGTCAGAGTCCGGAAATCTCGCGCATTACTTGGCCACTTTACTTTAAGTCAGAGTCCGGAAATCTCGCGTATTAGTTGGCCACTTTATTACAATTCTTATACTCCTAACAATTCGCGCATAACTTGGCCACTCTTTTCAAGACAGACTTCGCTTAACTCGCGTAGTTCTTGGACCCATATACATAGTCCTTCACTCCTAACAACTCGCGCATTACTTGGCCACTTTACTTTAAGTCAGAGTCCGGAAATCTCGCGCATTACTTGGCCACTTTACTTTAAGTCAGAGTCCGGAAATCTCGCGTATTACTTGGCCCCGTATAAAAATTCTTACACTCCTAAGAACTCGCGCATTACTTGGCCACTTTACTTTAAGTCAGAGTTCGGAAATCTCGCGTATTACTTGGCCACCTTAATTAAAGTCATTTGCCGGAAATCTCGCGTATTGGTTGGCCACTTTATAACAATTCTTATACTCCTAACAATTCGCGCATTACTTAGACACTCTTTTCAAGACAGACTTCGTTTAACTCCCGTATTACTTGGCCACTTATAAAAATTCTTATACTCCTAAGAACTCGCGCATTACTTGGCCACTTTACTTTAAGTCAGAGTCCGGAAATCTCGCGTATTAGTTGGCCACTTTATAACAATGCTTATTCTCCTTAGAATTCGCGCATTACTTGGCCACTCTTTTCAGGACAGGCTTCGTCTAACTCGCGTATTACGAGGCCACTTATGTATTTATATCATTCATGAGGTCCATTTAACTCGCGCATTACTTGATCACCTTACTAAAAGTCAGAGTCCGGAAATCTCGCGTATTACTTGGCCACTTTAGAAAAATTATTATACTCCTAAGAATTCGCGCATTACTTGGCCACTCTTTTCAAGACAGACTTTGTTTAACTCGCGTATTACGAGGCCACTCATGTATTTATATCAGACCTGTGGTCCATTGAAGTCGCGCTTTACTTGGCCACTCTTTACAAGTCAGACTTCGTTTATCTCGCGTATTACTTGGCCACCTTACTTATAGTCAGAGTTCGGAAATCTCGCGTTATAGTTGGCCACTTTATAACAATTCTTATACTCCTAAGAATTCGCGCAGTACTTGGCCACTCTTTTCAGGACAGGCTTCGTCTAACTCGCGTATTACGAGGACACTTATGTATTTATATCAGTCATGAGGTGCATTGAACTCGCGCATTACTTGATCACCTTACTAAAAGTCAGAGTCCGGAAATCTCGCGTATTACTTGGCCACTTTAGAAAAATTCTTATACTCCTATGAATTCGCGTATTACTTGGCCACCTTACTTTAAGGTAGAGTCCGAAAATCTCGCGTATTAGTTGGCCACATTATAACAATTCTTATACTCCTAAGAATTCGAGCAATACTTGGCCACTCTTTTCAGGACAGGCTTCGTCTAACTCGCGTATTACTTGGCCACTTATAAAAATTCTTATACTCCTAAGAACTCGCGCATCCTTGGCCACTTTACTTTAAGTCAGTGTCCGGAAATCTCGCGTATTAGTTGGCCACTTTATAACAATTCTTATACTCCTAAGAATTCGCGCATTACTTGGCCACTCTTTTCAGGACAGGCTTCGTCTAACTCGCGTATTACGAGGCCACTTATGTATTTATATCAGTCATGAGGTCCATTGAACTCGAGCATTACTTGATCACCTTACTAAAATTCAGAGTCCGGAAATCTCGCGTATTACTTGGCCACTTTAGAAAAATTCTTATACTCCTATGAATTCGCGCATTACTTGGCCACTTTACTTTAAGTCAGAGTCCGGAAATCTCGCGTATTAGTTGGCCACTTTATAACAATTCTTATACTCCTAAGAATTCGCGCATTACTTGGCCACTCTTTTCAGGACAGGCTTCGTCTAACTCGCGTATTACGAGGCCACTTATGTATTTATATCAGTCATGAGGTCCATTGAACTTGCGCATTACTTGATCACCTTACTTTAAGTCAGAGTCCGAAAATCTCGCGTATTGGTTGGCCACTTTAGAAAAATTCTTATACTCCTATGAATTCGCGTATTACTTGGCCACTCTTTTCAAGACAGACTTTGTTTAACTCGCGTATTACGAGGCCACTTATGTATTTATATCAGTCCTGTCGTCCATTGAACTCGCGCATTACTTGGCCACTCTTTTCAAGACAGACTTCGTTTATCTCGCGTATTACTTGGCCACCTTACTTAAAGTCAGAGTTCGGAAATCTCGCGTATTAGTTGGCCACTTGAGAAAAATTCGTATACTCCTAACAATTCGCGTATTACTTGGCCACTCTTTTCAAGACTGACTTTGTTTAACTCGCGTATTACGAGGCCACTTATGTATTTATATCAGTCCTGTCGTCCATTGAACTCGCGCATTACTTGGCCACTCTTTTCAAGACAGACTTCGTTTATCTCGCGTATTACTTGGCCACCTTACTTAAAGTCAGAGTTAGGAAATCTCGCGTATTAGTTGGCCACTTTATAACAATTCTTATACTCCTAAGAATTCGCGCGTAACTTCGCCACTCTTTTTCAGGACAGGCTTCGTCTAACTCGCGTATTACTTGGCCACTTATAAAAATTCTTATACTCCTAAGAACTCGCGCATTACTTGGCCACTTTACTTAAAGTCAGAGTCCGGAAATCTCACGTATTACTTGGCCCCTTATAAAAATTCTTACACTCCTACGAACTCGCGCATTACTTGGCCACTTTACTTTAAGTCAGAGTCCGGAAATCTCGCGTATTAGTTGGCCACTTTATAACAATTCTTATACTCCTAAGAATTCGCGCATTACTTGGCCACTCTTTTCAGGACAGGCTTCGTCTAACTCGCGTATTACTTGGCCACTTATAAAAATTCTTATACTCCTAAGAACTCGCGCACTCCTTGGCCACTTTACTTTAAGTCAGAGTCCGGAAATCTCGCGTATTAGTTGGCCACTTTATAACAATTCTTATACTCCTAAGAATTCGTGCATTACTTGGCCACTCTTTTCAGGACAGGCTTCGTCTAACTCGCGTATTACGAGGCCACTTATGTATTTATATCAGTCATGAGGTCCATTGAACTCGCGCATTACTTGATCACCTTACATAAAGTCAGAGTCCGGAAATCTCGCGTATTACTTGGCCACTTTAGAAAAATTCTTATACTCCTATGAATTCGCGCATTACTTGGCCACTTTACTTTAAGTCAGAGTCCGGAAATCTCGCGTATTAGTTGGCCACTTTATAACAATTCTTATACTCCTAAGAATTCGCGCATTACTTGGCCACTCTTTTCAGGACAGGCGTCGTCTAACTCGCGTATTACGAGGCCACTTATGTATTTATATCAGTCATGAGGTCCATTGAACTTGCGCATTACTTGATCACCTTACTTTAAGTCAGAGTCCGAAAATCTCGCGTATTAGTTGGCCACTTTAGAAAAATTCTTATACTCCTATGAATTCGCGTATTACTTGGCCACTCTTTTCAAGACTGACTTTGTTTAACTCGCGTATTACGAGGCCACTTATGTATTTATATCAGTCCTGTCGTCCATTGAACTCGCGCATTACTTGGCCACTCTTTTCAAGACAGACTTCGTTTATCTCGCGTATTACTTGGCCACCTTACTTAAAGTCAGAGTTCGGAAATCTCGCGTATTAGTTGGCCACTTTATAACAATTCTTATACTCCTAAGAATTCGCGCATTACTTGGCCACTCTTTTCAAGACTGACTTTGTTTAACTCCCGTATTACGAGGCCACTTATGTATTTATATCAGTCCTGTCGTCCATTGAACTCGCGCATTACTTGGCCACTCTTTTCAAGACAGACTTCGTTTATCTCGCGTATTACTTGGCCACCTTACTTAAAGTCAGAGTTCGGAAATCTCGCGTATTAGTTGGCCACTTTATGACAATTCTTATACTCATAAGAATTCGCGCATTACTTGGCCACTCTTTTCAGGACAGGCTTCGTCTAACTCGCGTATTACTTGGCCACTTATAAAAATTCTTATACTCCTAAGAACTCGCGCATTACTTGGCCACTTTACTTTAAGTCAGAGTCCGGAAATCTCACGTATTACTTTGCCCCTTATAAAAATTCTTACACTCCTAAAAACTCGAGCATTACTTGGCCACTTTACTTTAAGTCAGAGTCCGGAAATCTCGCGCATTACTTGGCCACCTTACTTGAAGTCAGAGTTCGGAAATCTCGCGTATTACTTGGCCACCTTACTTAAAGTCAGAGTCCGGAAATCTCGCGTATTAGTTGGCCACTTTATAACAATTCTTATACTTCGAACAATTCGCGCATTACTTGGACACTCTTTTCAAGACAGACTTCGTTTAACTCGCGTATTACTTGGCCACTTATAAAAATTCTTATACTTCTAAGAACTCGCGCATTACTTGGCCACTTTACTTTAAGTCAGAGTCCGGAAATCTCGCGTATTAGTTGGCCACTTTATAACAATTCTTATACTCCTAAGAATTCGTGCATTACTTGGCCACTCTTTTCAGGACAGGCTTCGTCTAACTCGCGTATTACGTGGCCACTTATGTATTTATATCAGTCATGAGGTCCATTGAACTCGCGCATTACTTGGCCACTCTTTTCAATACAGACTTCGTTTATCTCGCGTATTACTTGCCCACCTTACTTAAAGTCAGAGTTCGGAAATCTCGCGTATTACTTGGCCACCTTACTTAAAGTCAGAGCACGGAAATCTCGCGAATTAGTTGGCCACTTTATAACAATTCTTATACTAACAATTCGCGCATTACTTGGCCACTCTTTTCAAGACAGACTTCGTTTAACTCGCGTATTACTTTGCCACTTATAAAAATACTTATACTCCTAAGAACTCGCGCATTACTTGGCCACTTTACTTTAAGTGAGAGTCCGGAAATCTCGCGTATTAGTTGGCCACTTTATAACAATTCTTATACTCCTAAGAATTCGCGCATTACTTGGCCACTCTTTTCAGGACAGGCTTCGTCTAACTCGCGTATTACGTGGCCACTTACGTATTTATTACTTTCTTGTTGTGCTTTGAACTCGCGCACTTCTTGCTCACCTTACTAAAAGTCAGAGTCCGGAAATCTCGCGTATTACTTTGCCACTTTAGAAAAATTATTATACTCCTATGAATTCGCGTATTACGAGGCCACTCATGTATTTATATCAGGACTGTGGTCCATTGAACTCGCGCTTTACTTGGCCACTCTTTTCAAGACAGACTTCGTTTATCTCGCGTATTACTTGGCCACCTTACTTAAAGTCAGAGTTCGGAAATCTCGCGTATTAGTGGGCCACTTTATAACAATTCTTATACTCCTAAGAATTCGCGCATTACTTGGCCACTCTTTTCAAGACAGGCTTCGTCTAACTCGCGTATTACGAGGCCACTTATGTATTTATATCAGTCATGAGGTGCATTGAACTCGCGCACTACTTGATCACCTTACTAAAAGTCAGAGTCCGGAAATCTCGCGTATTACTTTGCCACTTTAGAAAAATTCTTATACTCCTATGAATTCGCGTATTACTTGGCCACTCTTTTCAAGACAGACTTCGTTTATCGCGCGTATTACGAGACCACTAATGTATTTATATCAGTCCTGTGGACCATTTATCCTCACCTTACTTAAGTTCAGATCCGGAAATCTCGCGCATTACTTGGCCACTTTAGAAAAATTCTCTTACACCTAAGAATTCGCGTATTACTTGGCCACTCTTTTCAAGACAGACTTCGCTTAACTCGCGTATTACTTGGCCACCTTACTTTAAGTCAGAGTCCGGAAATCTCGAGTATTACTTGGCCACTTTAGAAAAATTCTTATACTCCTATGAATTCGCGTATTACTTGGCCACTCTTTTCAAGACAGACTTCGTTTATCGCGCGTATTACTTAGCCACCTTACTTAAAGTCAGAGTTCGGAAATCTCGCGTATTACTTGGCCACCTTACTTAAAGTCAGAGTCCGAAAATCTCGCGTATTATTTGGACAATTTATAACAATTCTTATACTCCTAAGAATTCGCGCATTACTTGGACACTCTTTTCAAGACAGACTTCGTTTAACTCGCGTATTACTTGGCCACTTATAAAAATTCTTATACTCCTAAGAACTCGCGCATTACTTGGCCACTTTACTTTAAGTCAGAGTCCGGAAATATCGCGTATTAGTTGGCCACTTCATAACAATTCTTATACTCCTAAGAATTCGCGCATTACTTGGCCACCTTATTTAAAGTCCGAGTCCGGAAATCTCGCGTATTAGTTGGCCACTTTATAACAATTCTTATACTCCTAAGAATTCGCGCATTACTCGGCCACTCTTTTCAAGACAGGCTTCGTCTAACTCGCGTATTACGAGGCCACTTATGTATTTATATCAGTCATGAGGTGCATTGAACTCGCGCACTACTTGATCACCTTACTAAAAGTCAGAGTCCGGAAATCTCGCGTATTACTTTGCCACTTTAGAAAAATTCTTATACTCCTATGAATTCGCGTATTACTTGGCCACCTTACTTTAGTTCAGAGTCCGTAATTCTCGAGGACTACTTGGCCACTTTAGAAAAATTCTTATACTCCTAACAATTCGCGCATTACTTGGACACTCTTTTCAAGACAGGTTTCGTTTAACTCGCGTATTACTTGGCCACTTATAAAAATTCTTATACTCCTAAGAACTCGCGCATTACTTGGCCACTTTACTTTAAGTCAGAGTCGGGCAAACTCGCGTATTACTTGTCCACCTTACTTTAAGTCAGAGTCCGAAAATCTCGCGTATTATTTGGCCACTTTAGAAAAATTCTTATACTCCTATGAATTCGCGTATTACTTGGCCACTCTTTTCAAGACAGACTTTGTTTAACTCGCGTATTACGAGGCCACTTATGTATTTATATCAGTCCTGTGGCCCATTGAACCTGACCTTACTTAAGGTCAGAGTCCGGAAATCTCGCGTATTACTTGGCCACTTTAGACAAATTCTTACACTCCTAAGAACTCGCGTATTACTTGGCCACCTTACTTTATGTCAGAGTCCGAAAATCTCGCGTATTAGTTGGCCACTTTATAACAATTCTTATACTCCTAAGAATTCGCGCATTACTTGGCCACTCTTTTCAGGACAGGCTTCGTCTAACTCGCGTATTACTTGGCCACTTATAAAAATTCTTATACTGCTAAGAACTCGCGCATTACTTGGCCACTTTACTTTAAGTCAGAGTCCGGAAATCTCGCGTATTAGTTGGCCACTTTATAACAATTCTTATACTCCTAAGAATTCGCGCATTACTTGGCGACTCTTTTCAGGACAGGCTTCGTCTAACTCGCGTATTACGCGGCCACTTATGTATTTATATCAGTCATGAGGTCCATTGAACTTGCGCATTACTTGATCACCTTACTTTCAGTCAGAGTCCGAAAATCTCGCGTATTAGTTGGCCACTTTATAACAATTCTTATACTCCTAACAATTCGCGCATTACTTGGCCACTCTTTTCAAGACAGACTTCGTTTAACTCGCGTATTACTTGGCCACTTATAAAAATTCTTATACTCCTAAGAACTCGCGCATTACTTGGCCACTTTACTTAAAGTCAGAGTCCGGAAATCTCGCGTATTACTTGGCCACTTTAGAAAAATTCTTATACTCCTATGAATTCGCGTATTACTTGGCCACCTTACTTTAAGTCAGAGTCCGAAAATCTCGCGTATTAGTTGGCCACTTTATAACAATTCTTATACTCCTAACAATTCGCGCATAACTTTGCCACTCTTTTCAAAACAGACTTCGCTTAACTCGCGTATTACTTGGCCCCGTATAAAAATTCTTACACTCCTAAGAACTCGCGCATTACTTGGCCACTTTACTTTAAGTCAGAGTCCGGAAATCTCGCGCATTACTTGGCCACTTTACTTTAAGTCAGAGTCCGAAAATCTCGCGTATTAGTTGGCCACTTTATAACAATTCTTATACTCCTAACAATTCGCGCATAACTTGGCCACTCTTTTCAAGACAGACTTCGCTTAACTCGCGTATTACTTGGCCCCGTATAAAAATTCTTACACTTCTAAGAACTCGCGCATTACATGGCCACTTTACTTTAAGTCAGAGTCCGGAAATCTCGCGCATTACCTGATCACCTTACTTTAAGACAGAGTCCGAAAATCTCGCGTATTAGTTGGCCACTTTAGAAAAATTCTTATACTCCTATGAATTCGCGTATTACTTGGCCACCTTACTTTAAGGCAGAGTCCGAAAATCTCGCGTATTAGTTGGCCACTTTATAACAATTCTTATACTCCTAACAATTCGCGCATAACTTGGCCACTCTTTTCAAGACAGGCTTCGCTTAACTCGCGTATTACTTGGCCCCGTATAAAAATTCTTACACTCCTAAGAACTCGCGCATTACTTGGCCACTTTACTTTAAGTCAGAGTCCGGAAATCTCGCGCATTACTTGGCCACTTTACTTTAAGTCAGTGTCCGAAAATCTCGCGTATTAGTTGGCCACTTTATAACAATTCTTATACTCCTAACAATTCGCGCATAACTTGGCCACTCTTTTCAAGACAGACTTCGCTTAACTCGCGTATTACTTGGCCCCGTATAAAAATTCTTACACTCCTAAGAACTCGCGCATTACTTGGCCACTTTACTTTAAGTCAGAGTTCGGAAATATCGCGTATTACTTGGCCACCTTAATTAAAGTCAGAGGCCGGAAATCTCGCGTATTTGTTGGCCACTTTATAACAATTCTGATACTCCTAACAATTCGCGCATAACTGGGACACTCTTTTCAAGACAGATTTCGTTTAACTCGCGTATTACTTGGCCACTTATAAAAATTCTTATACTCCTAAGAACTCGCGCATTACTTGGCCACTTTACTTTAAGTCAGAGTTCGGATATCTCGCGTATTAGTTGGCCTGATTATAACAATTCTTTTTCTCCTTAGAATTCGCGCATTACTTGGCCACTCTTTTCAGGACAGGCTTCGTCTAACTCGCGTATTACGAGGCCACTTATGTATTTATATCATTCATGAGGTCCATTGAACTCGCGCACTACTTGATCACCTTACTAAAAGTCAGAGTCCGGAAATCTCGCGTATTACTTTGCCACTTTAGAAAAATTATTATACTCCTATGAATTCGCGTATTACTTGGACACTCTTTTCAAGACAGACTTGGTTTATCTCGCGTATTACTACGCAACAAATGTATTTATATCAGACCTGTGGTCCATTGAACTCGCGCATTACTTGGCCACTCTTTTCAAGACAGACTTCGTTTATCTCGCGTATTACTTGGCCACCTTACTTATAGTCAGAGTTCGGAAATCTCGCGTTATAGTTGGCCACTTTATAACAATTCTTATACTCCTAACAATTCGCGCATAACTTGGCCACTCTTTTCAAGACAGACTTCGCTTAACTCGCGTATTACTTGGCCCCGTATAAAAATTCTTACACTTCTAAGAACTCGCGCATTACTTGGCCACTTTACTTTAAGTCAGAGTCCGGAAATCTCGCGCATTACTTGGCCACTTTATTTGAAGTCAGAGTCCGAAAATCTCGCGTATTAGTTGGCCACTTTATAACAATTCTTATACTCCTAACAATTCGCGCATAACTTGGCCACTCTTTTCAAGACAGACTTCGCTTAACTCGCGTATTACTTGGCCCCGTATAAAAATTCTTACACTTCTAAGAACTCGCGCATTACTTGGCCACTTTACTTTAAGTCAGAGTCCGGAAATCTCGCGCATTACTTGATCACCTTACTTTAAGTCAGAGTCCGAAAATCTCGCGTATTAGTTGGCCACTTTAGAAAAATTCTTATACTCCTATGAATTCGCGTATTACTTGGCCACCTTACTTTAAGGCAGAGTCCGAAAATCTCGCGTATTAGTTGGCCACTTTATAACAATTCTTATACTCCTAACAATTCGCGCATAACTTGGCCACTCTTTTCAAGACAGGCTTCGCTTAACTCGCGTATTACTTGGCCCCTTATAAAAATTCTTACACTCCTAAGAAATCGCGCATTACTTGGCCACTTTACTTTAAGTCAGAGTCAGGAAATCTCGAGAATTACTAGGACACTTTAAATTAAGTCAGAGTCCGGAAATCTCACGTATTACTTGGCCACTTTATAACAATTCTTATACTCCTCACAATTCGCGCATAACTTTGCCACTCTTTTCAAAACAGACTTCGCTTAACTCGCGTATTACTTGGCCCCGTATAAAAATTCTTACACTCCTAAGAACTCGCGCATTACTTGGCCACTTTACTTTAAGTCAGAGTTCGGAAATCTCGCGTATTACTTGGCCACCTTAATTAAAGTCAGAGGCCGGAAATCTCGCGTATTTGTTGGCCACTTTATAACAATTCTTATACTCCTAACAATTCGCGCATTACTTGGACACTCTTTTCAAGACAGACTTCGTTTAACTCCCGTATTACTTGGCCACTTATAAAAAATCTTATACTCCTAAGAACTCGCGCATTACTTGGCCACCTTACTTTAAGTCAGAGTCCGGAAATCTCGCGTATTAGTTGGCCACTTTATAACAATCCTTATACTCCTTAGAATTCGCGCATTACTTGGCCACTCTTTTCAGGACAGGCTTCGTCTAACTCGCGTATTACGAGGCCACTTATGTATTTATATCATTCATGAGGTCCATTGAACTCGCGCATTACTTGATCACCTTACTAAAAGTCAGAGTGCGGAAATCTCGCGTATTACTTGGCCACTTAAGAAAAATTATTATACTCCTATGAATTCGCGTATTACTTGGCCACTCTTTTCAAGACAGACTTTGTTTAACTCGCGTATTACGAGGCCACTCATGTATTTATATCAGAACTGTGGACCAGTGAACTCGAGAAAAACGACGCCACTCTATTCAAGACAGACTTCGTTTATCTCGCGTATTACTTGGCCACCTTACTTATAGTCAGAGTTCGGAAATCTCGCGTTATAGTTGGCCACTTTATAACAATTCTTATACTCCTAAGAATTCGCGCAGTACTTGGCCACTCTTTTCAAGACAGGCTTCGTCTAACTCGCGTATTACGAGGCCACTTATGTATTTATATCAGTCATGAGGTGCATTGAACTCGCGCATTACTTGATCACCTTACTAAAAGTCAGAGTCCGGATATCTCGCGTATTACTTGGCCACTTTAGAAAAATTCTTATACTCCTATGAATTCGCGTATTACTTTGCCACCTTACTTTAAGGCAGAGTCCGAAAATCTCGCGTATTAGTTGGCCACATTATAACAATTCTTATACTCCTAAGAATTCGAGCAATACTTGGCCACTCTTTTCAGGACAGGCTTCGTCTAACTCGCGTATTACTTGGCCCCGTATAAAAATTCTTACACGCCTAAGAACTCGCGCATTACTTGGCCACTTTACTTTAAGTCAGAGTCCGGAAATCTCGCGCATTACTTGGCCACTTTACTTTAAGTCAGAGTCCGAAAATCTCGCGTATTAGTTGGCCACTTTATAACAATTCTTATACTCCTAACAATTCGCGCATAACTTGGCCACTCTTTTCAAGACAGACTTCGCTTAACTCGCGTATTACTTGGCCCCGTATAAAAATTCTTACACTCCTAAGAACTCGCGCATTACTTGGCCACTTTACTTTAAGTCAGAGTTCGGAAATCTCGCGTATTACTTGGCCACCTTAATTAAAGTCAGAGGCCGGAAATCTCGCGTATTTGTTGGCCACTTTATAACAATTCTTATACTCCTAACAATTCGCGCATTACTTGGACACTCTTTTCAAGACAGACTTCGTTTAACTCCCGTATTACTTGGCCACTTATAAAAATTCTTATACTCCTAAGAACTCGCGCATTACTTGGCCACTTTACTTTAAGTCAGAGTCCGGAAATCTCGCGTATTAGTTGGCCACTTTATAACAATGCTTATTCTCCTTAGAATTCGCGCATTACTTGGCCACTCTTTTCAGGACAGGCTTCGTCTAACTCGCGTATTACGAGGCCACTTATGTATTTATATCATTCATGAGGTCCATTGAACTCGCGCATTACTTGATCACCTTACTAAAAGTCAGAGTCCGGAAATCTCGCGTATTACTTGGCCACTTTAGAAAAATTCTTATACTCCTATGAATTCGCGTATTACTTGGCCACTCTTTTCAAGACAGACTTTGTTTAACTCGCGTATTACGAGGCCACTAATGTATTTATATCAGACCTGAGGTCCATTGAACTCGCGCATTACTTGGCCACTCTTTTCAAGACAGACTTCGTTTATCTCGCGTATTACTTGGCCACCTTACTTATAGTCAGAGTTCGGAAATCTCGCGTTATAGTTGGCCACTTTATAAAAATTCTTATACTCCTATGAATTCGCGCATTACTTGGCCACTCTTTTCAGGACAGGCTTCGTCTAACTCGCGTATTACGAGGCCACTTATGTATTTATATCAGTCATGAGGTCCATTGAACTCGCGCATTACTTGATCACCTTACTAAAAGTCAGAGTCCGGATATCTCGCGTATTACTTGGCCACTTTAGAAAAATTCTTATACTCCTATGAATTCGCGTATTACTTTGCCACCTTACTTTAAGGCAGAGTCCGAAAATCTCGCGTATTAGTTGGCCACATTAAAACAATTCATATACTCCTAAGAATTCGAGCAATACTTGGCCACTCTTTTCAGGACAGGCTTCGTCTAACTCGCGTATTACATGGCCACTTATAAAAATTCTTATACTCCTAAGAACTCGCGCATTACTTGGCCACTTTACTTTAAGTCAGTGTCCGGAAATCTCGCGTATTAGTTGGCCACTTTATAACAATTCTTATACTCCTAAGAATTCGCGCATTACTTGGCCACTCTTTTCAGGACAGGCTTCGTCTAACTCGCGTATTACGAGGCCACTTATGTATTTATATCAGTCATGAGGTCCATTGAACTCGCGCATTACTTGATCACCTTACTAAAAGTCAGAGTCCGAAAAATCTCGCGTATTACTTGGCCACTTTAGAAAAATTCTTATACTCCTATGAATTCGCGCATTACTCGGCCACTTTACTATAAGTCAGAGTCCGGAAATCTCGCGTATTTGTTGGCCACTTTATAACAATTCTTATACTCCTAAGAATTCGCGCATTACTTGGCCACTCTTTTCAGGACAGGCTTCGTCTAACTCGCGTATTACGAGGCCACTTATGTATTTATATCAGTCATGAGGTCCATTGAACTTGCGCATTACTTGATCACCTTACTTTCAGTCAGAGTCCGAAAATCTCGCGTATTAGTTGGCCACTTTAGAAAAATTCTTATACTCCTATGAATTCGCGTATTACTTGGCCACTCATTTCCAGACTGACTTTGTTTAACTCGCGTATTACGAGGCCACTTATGTATTTATATCAGTCCTGTCGTCCATTGAACTCGCGCATTACTTGGCCACTCTTTTCAAGACAGACTTCGTTTATCTCGCGTATTACTTGGCCACCTTACTTAAAGTCAGAGTTCGGAAATCTCGCGTATTAGTTGGCCACTTTAGAAAAATTCTTATACTCCTAAGAATTCGCGCATTACTTGGCCACTCTTTTCAGGACAGGCTTCGTCTAACTCGCGTATTACTTGGCCACTTATAAAAATTCTTATACTCCTAAGAACTCGCGCATTACTTGGCCACTTTACTTTAAGTCAGAGTCCGGAAATCTCGCGTATTAGTTGGCCACTTTATAACAATTCTTATACTCCTAAGAATGCGCGCATTACTTGGCCACTGTTTTCAGGACAGGCTTCGTCTAACTCGCGTTTTACTTGGCCACTTATAAAAATTCTTATACTCCTATGAATTCGCGCATTACTTGGCCACTTTACTTTAAGTCAGAGTCCGGAAATCTCGCGTATTAGTTGGCCACTTTATAACAATTCTTATACTCCTAAGAATTCGCGCATTACTTGGCCACTCTTTTCAGGACAGGCTTCGTCTAACTCGCGTATTACGAGGCCACTTATGTATTTATATCAGTCATGAGGTCCATTGAACTTGCGCATTACTTGATCACCTTACTTTCAGTCAGAGTCCGAAAATCTCGCGTATTAGTTGGCCACTTTAGAAAAATTCTTATACTCCTATGAATTCGCGTATTACTTGGCCACTCTTTTCCAGACAGACTTTGTTTAACTCGCGTATTACGAGGCCACTTATGTATTTATATCAGTCCTGTGGTCCATTGAACTCGCGCATTACTTGGCCACTCTTTTCAAGACAGACTTCGTTTATCTCGCGTATTACTTGGCCACCTTACTTAAAGTCAGAGGTCGGAAATCTCGCGTATTATTAGGCCACTTTAGAAAAATTCTTATACTCCTAAGAATGCGCGCATCACTTGGCCACTCTTTTCAGGACAGGCTTCGTCTAACTCGCGTATTACTTGGCCACTTATAAAAATTCTTATACTCCTATGAATTCGCGTGTTACTTGGCCACTCTTTTCCAGACAGACTTTGTTTAACTCGCGTATTACGAGGCCACTTATGTATTTATATCAGTCCTGTGTTCCATTGAACTCGCGCATTACTTGGCCACTCTTTTCAAGACAGACTTCGTTTATCTCGCGTATTACTTGGCCACCTTACTTAAAGTCAGAGTTCGGAAATCTCGCGTATTAGTTGGCCACTTTAGAAAAATTCATATACTCCTAAGAATGCGCGTATTGCTTGGCCACTCTTTTCCAGACAGACTTTGTTTAACTCGCGTATTACGAGGCCACTTATGTATTTATATCAGTCCTGTGTTCCATTGAACTCGCGCATTACTTGGCCACTCTTTTCAAGACAGACTTCGTTTATCTCGCGTATTACTTGGCCACCTTACTTAAAGTCAGAGTTCGGAAATCTCGCGTATTAGTTGGCCACTTTAGAAAAATTCTTATACTCCTAAGAATGCGCGCATTACTTGGCCACTGTTTTCAGGACAGGCTTCGTCTAACTCGCGTATTACTTCGCCACTTATAAAAATTCTTATACTCCTAAGAACTCGCGCATTACTTGGCCACTTTACTTTAAGTCAGAGTTCGGAAATCTCGCGCATTACTTGGCCACTTTACTTTAAGTCAGAGTCCGGAAATCTCACGTATTACTTGGCCACTTGATAAAAATTCTAATACTCCTAAGAATTCGCGCATTACTTGGCCACTCTTTTTCAGGACAGACTTCGTTTAACTCGCGTATTACGAGACCACTTATGTATTTATATCAGTCCTGTGGCCCATTGAACCTGACCTTACTTAAGGTCAGAGTCCGGAAATCTCGCGTACTACTTGGCCACTTTAGAAAAATTCTTATACTCCTAAGAATTCGCGCATTACTTGGCCACCTTATTTAAAGTCAGAGTCCGGAAATCTCGAGTATTACTTGGCCACTTTAGAAAAATTCTTATACTCCTATGAATTCGCGTATTACTTGGCCACTCTTTTCAAGACAGACTTTGTTTAACTCGCGTATTACGAGGCCACTTATGTATTTATATCAGTCCTGTGGTCCATTGAACTCGCGCATTACTTGGCCACATTTTTAAATACAGACTTCGTTTATCTCGCGTATTACTTGGCCACCTTACTTAAAGACAGAGTTCGGAAATCTCGCGTATTACTTGGCCACCTTAATTAAAGTCAGAGGCCGGAAATCTCGCGTATTAGTTGGCCACTTTATAACAAGTCTTATACTCCGAACAATTCGCGCATTACTTGGACACTCTTTTCAAGACAGACTTCGTTTAACTCGCGTATTACTTGGCCACTTATAAAAATTCTTATACTCCTAAGAACTCGCGCATTACTTGGCCACTTTACTTTAAGTCAGAGTCCGGAAATCTCGCGTATTAGTTGGCCACTTCATAACAATGCTTATACTCCTAAGAATTCGCGCATTACTTGGCCACTCTTTTCAGGACAGGCTTCGTCTAACTCGCGTATTACGTGGCCACTTATGTATTTATATCATTCATGAGGTCCATTGAACTCGCGCATTACTTGATCACCTTACTAAAAGTCAGATTCCGGAAATCTCGCGTATTACTTGGCCACTTTAGAAAAATTATTATACTCCTATGAATTCGCGTATTACGAGGCCAGTTATGTATTTATATCAGTCCTGTGGTCCATTGAACTCGCGCATTACTTGGCCACTCTTTTCAAGACAGACTTCGTTTATCTCGCGTATTACTTGGCCACCTTACTTAACGTCAGAGTTCGGAAATCTCGCGTATTAGTTGGCCACTTTATAACAATTCTTATACTCCTAAGAATTCGCGCATTACTTGGCCACTCTTTTCAGGACAGGCTTCGTCTAACTCGCGTATTACGAGGCCACTTATGTATTTATATCAGTCCTGTGGTCCATTGAACTCGCGCATTACTTGATCACCTTACTAAAAGTCAGAGTCCGGAAAACTCGCGTATTACTTGGCCACTTTAGAAAAATTCTTATACTCCTATGAATTCGCGTATTACTTGGTCACTATACTTAACGTCTGAGTCCGAAAATCTCGGGTATTAGTTGGCCACTTTATAACAATTTTTATACTCCTAACAATTCGCGCATTACTTGGACACTCTTTTCAAGACAGATTTCGTTTAACTCGCGTATTACTTGGCCACTTATAAAAATTCTTATACTCCTAAGAACTCGCGCATTACTTGGCCACTTTTACTTTAAGTCAGAGTCCGGAAATCTCGCGTATTGGTTGGCCACTTTATAACAATTCTTATACTCCTTAGAATTCGCGCATTACGTGATCACCTTACTTAAAGTCAGAGTCCGGAAATCTCGCGTATTAGTTGGCCACTTTATAACAATTCTTATACTCCTAAGAATTCTCGCATTACTTGGCCACTCTTTTCAGGACAGGCTTCGTCTAACTCGCGTATTACTTGGCCACTTATGTATTTATATCAGTCATGAGGTCCATTGAACTCGCGCATTACTTGATCACCTTACTAAAAGTCAGAGTCCGGAAATATCGCGTATCACTTGGCCACTTTAGAAAAATTCTTATACTCCTATGAATTCGCGTATTACTTGGCCACCTTACTTTACGTCAGAGTCCTAAAATCTCGCGTATTAGTTGGCCACTTTATAACAATTCTTATACTCCTAACAATTCGCGCATTACTTGGACACTCTTTTCAGGACATTCTTCGTTTAACTCGCGTATTACTTGGCCACTTATAAAAATTCTTATACTCCTAAGAACTCGCGCATTACTTGGCCCCGTTACTTTAAGTCAGAGTCGGGAAAACTCGCGTATTAGTTGGCCACTTTATAACAATTCTTATACTCCTTAGAATTCGCGCATTACTTGATCACCTTACTTAATGTCAGAGTCCGGAAATCTCGCGTATTACTTGGCCACTTAGAAAAATTCTTATACTCCTATGAATTCGCGTATTACTTGGCAACTCTTTTCAAGACAGACTTTGTTTAACTCGCGTATTACGAGACCACTTATGTATTTATATCAGTCCTGTGGCCCATTGAACCTGACCTTACTTAAGGTCAGAGTCCGGAAATCTCGCGTATTACTTGGCCACTTTAGAAAAATTCTTATACTCCTAAGAATTCGCGCATTACTTGGCCACCTTATTTAAAGTCAGAGTCCGGAAATCTCGAGTATTACTTGGCCACTTTAGAAAAATTCTTATACTCCTATGAATTCGCGTATTACTTGGCCACTCTTTTCAAGACAGACTTCGTTTATCGCGCGTATTACTTAGCCACCTTACTTGAAGTCAGAGTTCGGAAATCTCGCGTATTACTTGGCCACCTTACTTAAAGTCAGAGTCCGAAAATCTCGCGTATTAGTTGGCCACTTTATAACAATTCTTATACTCCTAACAATTCGCGCATTACTTGGACACTCTTTTCAAGACAGACTTCGTTTAACTCGCGTATTACTTGTCCACTTATAAAAATTCTTATACTCCTAAGAACTCGCGCATTACTTGGCCACTTTACTTTAAGTCAGAGTCCGGAAATATCGCGTATTAGTTGGCCACTTCATAACAATTCTTATATTCCTTAGAATTCGCGCATTACTTGGCCACCTTATTTAAAGTCATAGTACGGAAATCTCGCGAATTAGTTGGCCACTTTATAACAATTCTTATACTCCTAAGAATTCTCGCATTACTAGGCCACTCTTTTCAGGACAGGCTTCGTCTAACTCGCGTATTACGAGGCCACTTATGTATTTATATCAGTCATGAAGTCCATTGAACTCGCGCATTACTTGATCACCTTACTAAAAGTCAGAGTCCGGAAATATCGCGTATCACTTGGCCACTTTAGAAAAATTCTTATACTCCTATGAATTCGCGTATTACTTGGCCACTCTTTTCAAGACAGACTTTGTTTAACTCGCGTATTACGAGGCCACTTATGTATTTATATCAGTCCTGTGGTCCATTGAACTCGCGCATTACTTGGCCATTCTTTTCAATACAGACTTCGGTAATCTCGCGTATTACTTTGCCACCTTACTAGAAGTCAGAGTTCGGAAATCTCGCGTATTACTTGGCCACCTTAATTAAAGTCAGAGGCCGGAAATCTCGCGTATTAGTTGGCCACTTTATAACAATTCTTATACTAACAATTCGCGCATTACTTGGACACTCTTTTCAAGACAGATTTCGTTTAACTCGCGTATTACTTGGCCACTTATAAAAATTCTTATACTCCTAAGAACTCGCGCATTACTTGGCCACTTTACTTTAAGTCAGAGTCCGGAAATCTCGCGTATTAGTTGGCCACTTTATAACAATGCTTATTCTCCTTAGAATTCGCGCATTACTTGGCCACTCTTTTCAGGACAGGCTTCGTCTAACTCGCGTATTACGTGGCCACTTATGTATTTATATCATTCATGAGGTCCATTGAACTCGCGCATTACTTGATCACCTAACTTAAGGTCAGAGTCCGGAAATCTCGAGGACTACTTGGCCACTTTAGAAAAATTCTTATACTCCTATGAATTCGCGTATTACTTGGCCACTTATGTATTTATATCAGTCCTGTGGTCCATTGAACTAGCGCATTACTTGGCCACTCTTTTCAAGACAGACTTCGTTTATCTCGCGTATTACTTGGCCACCTTACTTGAAGTCAGAGTCCGGAAATCTCGCGTATTATTTGGCCACTTTATAACAATTCTTATACTCCTAAGAATTCGCGCATTACTTGGCCACTCTTTTCAGGACAGGCTTCGTCTAACTCGCGTATTACTTGGCCACTTATGTATTTATATCAGTCCTGTGGTCCATTGAACTCGAGCATTACTTGATCACCTTACTAAAAGTCAGAGTCCGGAAAACTCGCGTATTACTTGGCCACTTTAGAAAAATTCTTATACTCCTATGAATTCGCGTATTACTTGGTCACTATACTTTACGTCAGAGTCCGAAAATCTCGCGTATTAGTTGGCCACTTTATAACAATTCTTATACTCCTAACAATTCGCGCATTACTTGGACACTCTTTTCAAGACAGACTTCGTTTAACTCGCGTATTACTTGGCCACTTATAAAAATTCTTATACTCCTAAGAACTCGCGCATTACTTGGCCACTTTACTTTAAGTCAGAGTCCGGAAATCTCGCGTATTAGTTGGCCACTTTATAACAATTCTTATACTCCTTAGAATTCGCGCATTACTTGGCCACCTTATTTAAAGTCAGAGTCCGGAAATCTCGCGTATTAGTTGGCCACTTTATAACAATTCTTATACTCCTAAGAATTCTCGCATTACTAGGCCACTCTTTTCAGGACAGGCTTCGTCTAACTCGCGTATTACGAGGCCACTTATGTATTTATATCAGTCATGAGGTCCATTGAACTCGCGCATTACTTGAACACCTTACTAAAAGTCAGAGTCCGGAAATAGCGAGTATCACTTGGCCACTTTATAAAAATTCTTATACTCCTTTGAATTCGATTACTACTTGGCCACCATACTTTAAGTCAGATTCCTAAAATCTCGCGTATTTGTTGGCAACTTTATAACAATTCTTATACTCCTAACAATTCGCGCATTACTTGTCCACTCTTTTCAAGACAGACTTCGTTTAACTCGCGTATTACTTGGCCACTTATAAAAAATCTTATACTCCTAAGAACTCGCGCATTACTTAGCCCCTTTACTTTAAGTCAGAGTCGGGAAAACTCGCGTATTAGTTGGCCACTTTATAACAATTCTTATACTCCTTAGAATTCGCGCATTACTAGGTCACCTTACTTAAAGTCAGAGTCCGGAAATCTCGCGTATTACTTGGCCACTTATAAAAATTCTTAAACTCCTATGGATTCGCGTATTACTTGGCAACTCTTTTAAAGACGGACTTTGGTTAACTCGCGTATTACGAGACCACTTATGTATTTATATCAGTCCTGTGGCCCATTGAACCTGACCTTACTTAAGGTCAGAGTCCGGAAATCTCGCGTATTACTTGGCCACTTTAGAAAAATTCTTATACTCCTAAGAATTCGCGCATTACTTGGCCACCTTATTTAAAGTCAGAGTCCGGAAATCTCGAGTATTACTTGGCCACTTTAGAAAAATTCTTATACTCCTATGAATTCGCGTATTACTTGGCCACTCTTTTCAAGACAGACTTCGTTTATCGCGCGTATTACTTAGCCACCTTACTTGAAGTCAGAGTTCGGAAATCTCGCGTATTACTTGGCCACCTTACTTAAAGTCAGAGTCCGAAAATCTCGCGTATTATTTGGCCACTTTAGAAAAATTCTTATACTCCTATGAATTCGCGTATTACTTGGCCACTCTTTTCAAGACAGACTTCGTTTAACTCGCGTATTACGAGACCACTTATGTATTTATATCAGTCCTGTGGCCCATTGAACCTGACCTTACTTAAGGTCAGAGTCCGGAAATCTCGCGTATTACTTGGCCACTTTAGAAAAATTCTTATACTCCTAAGAATTCGCGCATTACTTGGACACTCTTTTCAAGACAGATTTCGTTTAACTCGCGTATTACTTGGCCACTTATAAAAATTCTTATACTCCTAAGAACTCGCGCATTACTTGGCCACTTTACTTTAAGTCAGAGTCCGGAAATCTCGCGTATTATTTGGCCACTTTATAACAATTCTTATACTCCTAAGAATTCTCGCATTACTAGGCCACTCTTTTCAGGACAGGCTTCGTCTAACTCGCGTATTACGAGGCCACTTATGTATTTATATCAGTCATGAAGTCCATTGAACTCGCGCATTACTTGATCACCTTACTAAAAGTCAGAGTCCGGAAATATCGCGTATCACTTGGCCACTTTAGAAAAATTCTGATACTCCTACGAAGTCGCGTATTACTTGGCCACCTTACTTTAAGTCAGAGTCCGAAAATCTCGCGTATTAGTTGGCCACTTTATAACAATTCTTATACTCCTAAGAATTCGCGCATTACTTGGCCACTCTTTTCAGGACAGGCTTCGTTTAACTCGCGTATTACTTGGCCACTTATAAAAATTCTTATACTCCTAAGAACTCGCGCATTACTTGGCCACTTTACTTTAAGTCAGAGTCCGGAAATATCGCGTATTAGTTGGCCACTTCATAACAATTCTTATACTCCTAAGAATTCGCGCATTACTTGGCCACCATATTTAAAGACAGAGTCCTGAAATCTCGAGTATTAGATGGACACTTTATAACAATTCTTATACTCCTAAGAATTCTCGCATTACTTGGCCACTCTTTTCAGGACAGGCTTCGTCTAACTCGCGTATTACGAGGCCACTTATGTATTTATATCAGTCATGAAGTCCATTGAACTCGCGCATTACTTGATCACCTTACTAAAAGTCAGAGTCCGGAAATATCGCGTATCACTTGGCGACTTTATAATAATTCTTATACTCCTACGAAATCGCGTATTACCTGATCACCTTACTTTAAGACAGAGTCCGAAAATCTCGCGTATTAGTTGGCCACTTTATAACAATTCTCATACTCCTAACAATTCGAGCATTACTTGTCCACTCTTTTCATGACAGGCTTCGTATTTATCGCGTATTACTTGGCCACTTATAAAAATTCTTATACTCCTAAGAACTCGCGCATTACTTGGCCACTTTACTTTAAGTCAGAGTCCGGAAATCTCGCGTATTAGTTGGCCACTTTATAACAATTCTTATACTCCTAAGAATTCGCGCATTACTTGGCCACTCTTTTCAGGACAGGCTTCGTCTAACTCGCGTATTACGAGGCCACTTATGTATTTATATCAGTCATGAGGTCCATTGAACTCGAGCATTACTTGATCACCTTATTTAAAGTCAGATTCCGGAAATCTCGCGTATTACTTGGCCACTTTAGAAAAATTATTATACTCCTATGAATTCGCGTATTACGAGGCCACTCATGTATTTATATCAGACCTGTGGTCCATAGAACTCGCGCATTACTTGGCCACTCTTTTCATGACAGCCTTCGTTTATCTCGCGTATTACTAGGCCACCTTACTTTAAGTCAGAGTCCGGAAATCTCGCGTATTAGTTGGCCACTTTATAACAATTCTTATACTCCTAAGAATTCGCGCAGTACTTGGCCACTCTTTTCAGGACAGGCTTCGTCTAACTCGCGTATTACGAGGCCACTTATGTATTTATATCAGTCATGAGGTCCATTGAACTCGAGCATTACTTGATCACCTTACTAAAAGTCAGAGTCCGGAAAACTCGCGTATTACTTGGCCACTTTAGAAAAATTCTTATACTCCTATGAATTCGCGTATTACTTGGTCACTATACTTTACGTCAGAGTCCGAAAATCTCGCGTATTAGTTGGCCACTTTATAACAATTCTTATACTCCTAACAATTCGCGCATTACTTGGCCACTCTTTTCAAGACAGACTTCGTTTAACTCGCGTATTACTTGGCCACTTATAAAAATTCTTATACTCCTAAGAACTCGCGCATTACTTGGCCACTTTACTTTAAGTCAGAGTCCGGAAATCTCGCGTATTGGTTGGCCACTTTATAACAATTCTTATACTCCTTAGAATTCGCGCATTACGTGATCACCTTACTGAAAGTCAGAGTCCGGAAATCTCGCGTATTAGTTGGCCACTTTATAACAATTCTTATACTCCTAAGAATTCTCGCATTACTTGGCCACTCTTTTCAGGACAGGCTTCGTCTAACTCGCGTGTCACGAGGCCACTTATGTATTTATATCAGTCATGAGGTCCATTGAACTCGCGCATTACTTGATCACCTTACTAAAAGTCAGAGTCCGGAAATATCGCGTATCACTTGGCCACTTTAGAAAAATTCTTATACTCCTATGAATTCGCGTATTACTTGGCCACCTTACTTTAAGTCAGAGTCCGAAAATCTCGCGTATTAGTTGGCCACTTTATAACAATTCTTATACTCCTAACAATTCGCGCATTACTTGGACACTCTTTTCAAGACAGACTTCGTTTAACTCGCGTATTACTTGGCCACTTATAAAAATTCTTATACTCCTAAGAACTCGCGCATTACTTGGCCCCTTTACTTTAAGTCAGAGTCGGGAAAACTCGCGTATTAGTTGGCCACTTTATAACAATTCTTATACTCCTTAGAATTCGCGCATTACTTGATCACCTTACTGAATGTCAGAGTCCGGATATCTCGCGTATTATTTGGCCACTTTAGAAAAATTCTTATACTCCTATGAATTCGCGTATTACTTGGCCACTCTTTTCAGGACAGACTTCGTTTAACTCGCGTATTACGAGACCACTTATGTATTTATATCAGTCCTGTGGCCCATTGAACCTGACCTTACTTAAGGTCAGAGTCCGGAAATCTCGCGTATTACTTGGCCACTTTAGAAAAATTCTTATACTCCTAAGAATTCGCGCATTACTTGGCCACCTTATTTAAAGTCAGAGTCCGGAAATCTCGAGTATTACTTGGCCACTTTAGAAAAATTCTTATACTCCTATGAATTCGCGTATTACTTGGCCACTCTTTTCAAGACAGACTTCGTTTATCGCGCGTATTACTTAGCCACCTTACTTGAAGTCAGAGTTCGGAAATCTCGCGTATTACTTGGCCACCTTACTTAAAGTCAGAGTCCGAAAATCTCGCGTATTAGTTGGCCACTTTATAACAATTCTTATACTCCTAACAATTCGCGCATTACTTGGACACTCTTTTCAAGACAGACTTCGTTTAACTCGCGTATTACTTGTCCACTTATAAAAATTCTTATACTCCTAAGAACTCGCGCATTTCTTGGCCACTTTACTTTAAGTCAGAGTCCGGAAATATCGCGTATTAGTTGGCCACTTCATAACAATTCTTATACTCCTAAGAATTCGCGCATTACTTGGCCACCTTATTTAAAGTCAGAGTCCGGAAATCTCGAGTATTACTTGGCCACTTTAGAACAATTCTTATACTCCTAAGAATTCTCGCATTACTAGGCCACTCTTTTCAGGACAGGCTTCGTCTAACTCGCGTATTACGAGGCCACTTATGTATTTATATCAGTCATGAAGTCCATTGAACTCGCGCATTACTTGATCACCTTACTAAAAGTCAGAGTCCGGAAATATCGCGTATCACTTGGCCACTTTAGAAAAATTCTGATACTCCTATGAATTCGCGTATTACTTGGCCACGTTACTTTAAGTCAGAGTCCGAAAATCTCGCGTATTAGTTGGCCACTTTATAACAATTCTTATTCTCCTAAGAATTCGCGCATTACTCGGCCACTCTTTTCAGGACAGGCTTCGTCTTACTCGCGTATTACTTGGCCACTTATAAAAATTCTTATACTCCTAAGAACTCGCGCATTACTTGGCCACTTTACTTTAAGTCAGAGTCCGGAAATCTCGCGTATTGGTTGGCCACTTTATAACAATTCTTATACTCCTTAGAATTCGCGCATTACGTGATCACCTTACTTAAAGTCAGAGTCCGGAAATCTCGCGTATTAGTTGGCCACTTTATAACAATTCTTATACTCCTAAGAATTCTCGCATTACTTGGCCACTCTTTTCAGGACAGGCTTCGTCTAACTCGCGTATTACGAGGCCACTTATGTATTTATATCAGTCATGAAGTCCATTGAACTCGCGCATTACTTGATCACCTTACTAAAAGTCAGAGTCCGGAAATATCGCGTATCACTTGGCCACTTTAGAAAAATTCTTATACTCCTATGAATTCGCGTATTACTTGGCCACCTTACTTTAAGTAAGAGTCCGGAAATATCGCGTATTAGTTGGCCACTTTATAACAATTCGTATACTCCGAACAATTAGCGCATTACTTGGCCACTCTTTTCAGGACAGGCTTCGTCTAACTCGCGTATTACTTGGCCACTTATAAAAATTCTTATACTCCTAAGAACTCGCGCATTACTTGGCCACTTTACTTTAAGTCAGAGTCCGGAAATCTCGCGTATTAGTTGGCCACTTTATAACAATTCTTATACTCCTAAGAATTCGCGCATTACTTGGCGACTCTTTTCAGGACAGGCTTCGTCTAACTCGCGTATTACGCGGCCACTTATGTATTTATATCAGTCATGAGGTCCATTGAACTTGCGCATTACTTGATCACCTTACTTTAAGTCAGAGTCCGAAAATCTCGCGTATTAGTTGGCCACTTTATAACAATTCTTATACTCCTAACAATTCGCGCATTACTTGGCCACTCTTTTCAAGACAGACTTCGTTTAACTCGCGTATTACTTGGCCACTTATAAAAATTCTTATACTCCTAAGAACTCGCGCATTACTTGGCCACTTTATTTAAAGTCAGAGTCCGGAAATATCGCGTATTACTTTGCCACTTTAGAAAAATTCTTATACTCCTATGAATTCGCGTATTACTTGGCCACCTTACTTTAAGTCAGAGTCCGAAAATCTCGCGTATTAGTTGGCCACTTTATAACAATTCTTATACTCCTAAGAATTCGCGCATTACTTGGCCACTCTTTTCAGGACAGGCTTCGTCTAACTCGCGTATTACTTGGCCACTTATAAAAATTCTTATACTCCTAAGAACTCGCGCATTACTTGGCCACTTTACTTTAAGTCAGAGTCCGGAAATCTCGCGTATTAGTTGGCCACTTTATAACAATTCTTATACTCCTAAGAATTCGCGCATTACTTGGCCACTCTTTTCAGGACAGGCTTCGTCTAACTCGCGTATTACGTGGCCACTTATGTATTTATATCAGTCATGAGGTCCATTGAACTTGCGCAATACTTGATCACCTTACTTTCAGTCAGAGACCGAAAAACTAGCGAATTAGTAGGACAATTTATAACAATTCTTATACTCCTAAGAACTCGCGCATTACTTGGCCACTTTACTTTAAGTCAGAGTCCGGAAATCTCGCGTATTAGTTGGCCACTTTATAACAATTCTTATACTCCTAACAATTCGCGCATTACTTGGCCACTCTTTTCAAGACAGACTTCGTTTATCTCGCGTATTACTTGGCCACTTATAAAAATTCTTATACTCCTAAGAACTCGCGCATTACTTGGCCACTTTACTTTAAATCAGAGTTCGGAAATCTCGCGTATTACTTGGCCCCGTATAAAAATTCTTACACTCCTAAGAACTCGCGCATTACTTGGCCACTATACTTTAAGTCAGAGTCCGGAAATCTCGCGCATTACTTGGCCACTTTACTTTAAGTCAGAGTCCGAATATCTCTCGTTTTAGTTGGCCACTTTATAACTATTCTTATACTCCTAACAATTCGAGCATAACTTTGCCACTCTTTTCAAAACAGTCTTCGCTTAACTCGCGTATTACTTGGCCCCGTATATAAATTCTTACACTCCTAAGAACTCGCGCATTACTTGGCCACTTTACTTCAAGTCAGAGTCCGGAAATCTCGCGCATTACTTGGCCACTTTACTTTAAGTCAGAGTCCGGAAATCTCGCGTATTAGTTGGCCACTCTTTTCAATACAGACTTCGTTTATCTCGCGTATTACTTGGCCACCTTACTTAAAGTCAGAGGCCGGAAATCTCGCGTATTAGTTGGCCACTTTATAACAATGCTTATTCTCCTTAGAATTCGCGCATTACTTGGCCACTCTTTTCAGGACAGGCTTCGTCTAACTCGCGTATTACGAGGCCACTTATGTATTTATATCATTCATGAGGTCCATTGAACTCGCGCATTACTTGATCACCTTACTAAAAGTCAGAGTCCGGAAATCTCGCGTATTACTTGGCCACTTTAGAAAAATTCTTATACTCCTATGAATTCGCGTATTACTTGGCCACTTATGTAATTATATCAGTCCTGTGGTCCCTTGAACTCGCGCAATACTTGGCCACTCTTTTCAAGACAGACTTCGTTTATCTCGCGTATTACTTGGCCACCTTACTTATAGTCAGAGTTCGGAAATCTCGCGTATTAGTTGGCCACTTTATAACAAATCTTATACTCCTAAGAATTCGCGCAGTACTTGGCCACTCTTTTCAGGACAGGCTTCGTCTAACTCGCGTATTACGAGGCCACTTATGTATTTATATCATTCATGAGGTCCATTGAACTCGAGCATTACTTGATCACCTTACTAAAAGTCAGAGTCCGGAAATCTCGCGTATTACTTGGCCACTTTAGAAAAATTCTTATACTCCTATGAATTCGCGTATTACTTGGTCACCTTACTTTACGTCAGAGTCCGAAAATCTCGCGTATTAGTTGGTCACTTTATAACAATTCTTATACTCCTAACAATTCGCGCATTACTTGGCCACTCTTTTCAAGACAGACTTCGTTTAACTCGCGTATTACTTGGCCACTTATAAAAATTCTTATACTCCTAAGAATTTGCGCATTACTTGGCCACTTTACTTTAAGTCAGAGTCGGGAAAACTCGCGTATTAGTTGGCCACTTTATAACAATTCTTATACTCCTTAGAATTCGCGCATTACTTGGCCACTATTTTCAGGACAGGCTTCGTCTAACTCGCGTATTACGAGGCCACTCATGTATTTATATCAGTCCTGTGGTCCATTGAACTCGCGCATTACTTGGCCACTCTTTTCAAGACAGACTTCGTTTATCTCGCGTATTACTTGGCCACCTTACTTATAGTCAGAGTTCGGAAATCTCGCGTATTAGTTGGCCACTTTATAACAATTCTTATACTCCTAAGAATTCGCGCATTACTAGGCCACTCTTTTCAGGACAGGCTTCGTTTAAATTGCGTATTACGAGGCCACTTATGTATTTATATCAGTCATGAGGTCCATTGAACTCGCGCATTACTTGATCACCTTACTAAAAGTCAGATTCCGGAAATATCGCGTATTACTTTGCCACTTTAGAAAAATTCTTATACTCCTATGAATTCGCGTATTACTTGGCCACCTTACTTTAAGTCAGAGTCCGAAAATCTCGCGTATTAGTTGGCCACTTTATAACAATTCTTATACTCCTAAGAATTCGCGCATTACTTGGCCACTCTTTTCAGGACAGGCTTCGTCGCTCGCGTATTTCTTGGCCACTTATAAAAATTCTTATACTCCTAAGAACTCGCGCATTACTTGGCCACTTTACTTTAAGTCAGAGTCCGGAAATCTCGCGTATTAGTTGGCCACTTTATAACAATTCTTATACTCCTAAGAATTCGCGCATTACTTGGCCACTCTTTTCAGGACAGGCTTCGTCTAACTCGCGTATTACGAGGCCACTTATGTATTTATATCAGTCATGAGGTCCATTGAACTTGCGCATTACTTGATCACCTTACTTTAAGTCAGAGTCCGAAAATCTCGCGTATTAGTTGGCCACTTTATAACAATTCTTATACTCCTAACAATTCGCGCATTACTTGGCCACTCTTTTCAAGACAGACTTCGTTTATCTCGCGTATTACTTGGCCACTTATAAAAATTCTTATACTCCTAAGAACTCGCGCATTACTTGGCCACTTTACTTTAAGTCAGAGTCCGGAAATCTCGCGTATTAGTTGGCCACTTTATAACAATTCTTATACTCCTAAGAACTCGCGCATTACTTGGCCACTTTACTTTAAGTCAGAGTCCGGAAATCTCGCGTATTACTTGGCCACTTTAGAAAAATTCTTATACTCCTATGAATTCGCGTATTACTTGGCCACCTTACTTTAAGTCAGAGTCCGAAAATCTCGCGTATTAGTTGGCCACTTTATAACAATTCTTATACTCCTAACAATTCGCGCATAACTTGGCCACTCTTTTCAAGACAGACTTCGCTTAACGCGCGTATTACTTGGCCCCGTATAAAAATTCTTACACTCCTAAGAACTCGCGCATTACTTGGCCACTTTACTTTAAGTCAGAGTCCGGAAATCTCGCGCATTACTTGGCCACTTTACTTTAAGTCAGAGTCAGGAAATCTCGCGTATTACTTGGCCACTTTAGAAAAATTCTTATACTCCTAAGAATTCGCGCATAACTTGGCCACTCTTTTCAAGACAGACTTCCCTTAACTCGCGTATTACTTGGCCCCGTATAAAAATTCTTACACTCCTAAGAACTCGCGCATTACTTGGCCACTTTACTTCAAGTCAGAGTCCGGAAATCTCGCTCATTACTTGTCCACCTTACTTTAAGTCAGAGTCCGAAAATCTCGCGTATTATTTGGCCACTTTAGAAAAATTCTTATACTCCTATGAATTCGCGTATTACTTGGCCACTCTTTTCAAGACAGACTTTGTTTAACTCGCGTATTACGAGGCCACTTATGTATTTATATCAGTCCTGTGTTCCATTGAACTCGCGCATTACTTGGCCACTCTTTTCAAGACAGACTTCGTTTATCTCGCGTATTACTTGGCCACCTTACTTAAAGTCAGAGTTCGGAAATCTAGCGTATTAGTTGGCCACTTTATAACAATTCTTATACTCCTAAGAATTCGCGCATTACTTGGCCACTCTTATCACGGCAGGCTTCCTATAACTCGAGTATTAAGAGGGCCCGTATGTATGTCTATCAGTCCTGTGTGCCATTGAACTCGCGCATTACTTGGCCACTCTTTTCAAGACAGACTTCGTTTATCTCGCGTATTACTTGGCCACCTTACTTAAAGTCAGAGTTCGGAAATCTCGCGTATTAGTTGGCCACTTTATAACAATTCTTATACTCCTAAGAATTCGCGCATTACTTGGCCACTCTTTTCAGGACAGGCTTCGTCTAACTCGCGTATTACGAGGCCACTTATGTATTTATATCAGTCATGAGTTCCATTGAACTCGCGCATTACTTGATCACCTTACTAAAAGTCAGAGTCCGAAAATCTCGCGTATTACTTGGCCACTTTAGAAAAATTCTTATACTCCTATGAATTCGCGCATTACTTGGCCACTCTTTTCAAGACAGACTTTGTTTAACTCGCGTATTACGAGGCCACTTATGTATTTATATCAGTCCTGTGGTCCATTGAACTCGCGCATTACTTGGCCACTCTTTTCAAGACAGACTTCGTTTATCTCGCGTATTACTTGGCCACCTTACTTAAAGTCAGAGTTCGGAAATCTCGCGTATTACTTGGCCACATTAATTAAAGACAGAGACAGGAAAACTCGCGTATAAGTTGGCCACTTTATAACAATTCTTATACTAACAATTCGCGCATTACTTGGACACTCTTTTCAAGACAGTCTTCGTTTAACTCGCGTATTACTTGGCCACTTATAAAAATTCTTATACTCCTAAGAACTCGCGAATTACTTGGCAACTTTACTTTAAGTCAGAGTCCGGAAATCTCGCGTATTAGTTGGCCACTTTATAACAATGCTTATTCTCCTTAGAATTCGCGCATTACTTGGCCACTCTTTTCAGGACAGGCTTCGTCTAACTCGCGTATTACGTGGCCACTTATGTATTTATATCATTCATGAGGTCCATTGAACTCGCGCATTACTTGATCACCTTACTAAAAGTCAGATTCCGGAAATCTCGCGTATTACTTGGCCACTTTAGAAAAATTATTATACTCCTATGAATTCGCGTATTACGAGGCCACTCATGTATTTATATCAGACCTGTGGTCCATTGAACTCGCGCATTACTTGGCCACTCTTTTCAAGACAGACTTCGTTTATCTGGCGTATTACTTGGCCACCTTACTTATAGTCAGAGTTCGGAAATCTCGCGTATTAGTTGGCCACTTTATAACAATTCTTATACTCCTAAGAATTCGCGCAGTACTTGGCCACTCTTTTCAGGACAGGCTTCGTCTAACTCGCGTATTACGAGGCCACTTATGTATTTATATCAGTCATGAGGTCCATTGAACTCGAGCATTACTTGATCACCTTACTAAAAGTCAGAGTCCGGAAAACTCGCGTATTACTTGGCCACTTTAGAAAAATTCTTATACTCCTATGAATTCGCGTATTACTTGGTCACTATACTTTACGTCAGAGTCCGAAAATCTCGGGTATTAGTTGGCCACTTTATAACAATTCTTATACTCCTAACAATTCGCGCATTACTTGGACACTCTTTTCAAGACAGACTTCGTCTAACTCGCGTATTACTTGGCCACTTATAAAAATTCCTATACTCCTAAGAACTCGCCAATTACTTGGCCACTTTACTTTAAGTCAGAGTCCGGAAATCTCGCGTATTGGTTGGCCACTTTATAACAATTCTTATACTCCTTAGAATTCGCGCATTACTTGGCCACCTTATTTAAAGTCAGAGTCCGGAAATCTCGCGTATTAGTTGGCCACTTTATAACAATTCTTATACTCCTAACAATTCGCGCATTACTAGGCCACTCTTTTCAGGACAGGCTTCGTCTAACTCGCGTATTACGAGGCCACTTATGTATTTATATCAGTCATGAGGTCCATTGAACTCGCGCATTACTTGATCACCTTACTAAAAGTCAGAGTCCGGAAATATCGCGTATCACTTGGCCACTTTAGAAAAATTCTTATACTCCTATGAATTCGCGTATTACTTGGCCACCTTACTTTACGTCAGAGTCCTAAAATCTCGCGTATTAGTTGGCCACTTTATAACAATTCTTATACTCCTAACAATTCGCGCATTACTTGGACACTCTTTTCAAGACAGACTTCGTTTAACTCGCGTATTACTTGGCCACTTATAAAAATTCTTATACTCCTAAGAACTCGCGCATTACTTAGCCCCTTTACTTTAAGTCAGAGTCGGGAAAACTCGCGTATTAGTTGGCCACTTTATAACAATTCTTATACTCCTTAGAATTCGCGCATTACTTGATCACCTTACTTAATGTCAGAGTCCGGAAATCTCTCGTATTATTTGGCCACTTTAGAAAAATTCTTATACCCCTATGAATTCGCGCATTACTTGGACACTCTTTTCAAGACAGACTTCGTTTAACTCGCGTATTACTTGGCCACTTATAAAAATTCTTATACTCCTAAGAACTCGCGCATTACTTGGCCACTTTACTTTAAGTCAGAGTCCGGAAATCTCGCGTATTAGTTGGCCACTTTATAACAATGCTTATTCTCCTTAGAATTCGCGCATTACTTGGCCACTCTTTTCAGGACAGGCTTCGTCTAACTCGCGTATTGCGTGGCCACTTATGTATTTATATCATTCATGAGGTCCATTGAACTCGCGCATTACTTGATCACCTTACTAAAAGTCAGATTCCGGAAATCTCGCGTATTACTTGGCCACTTTAGAAAAATTATTATACTCCTATGAATTCGCGTATTACGAGGCCACTCATGTATTTATATCAGACCTGTGGTCCATTGAACTCGCGCATTACTTGGCCACTCTTTTCAAGACAGACTTCGTTTATCTGGCGTATTACTTGGCCACCTTACTTATAGTCAGAGTTCGGAAATCTCGCGTATTAGTTGGCCACTTTATAACAATTCTTATACTCTAAGAATTCGCGCAGTACTTGGCCACTCTTTTCAGGACAGGCTTCGTCTAACTCGCGTATTACGAGGCCACTTATGTATTTATATCAGTCATGAGGTCCATTGAACTCGAGCATTACTTGATCACCTTACTAAAAGTCAGAGTCCGGAAAACTCGCGTATTACTTGTCCACTTTAGAAAAATTCTTATACTCCTATGAATTCGCGTATTACTTGGTCACTATACTTTACGTCAGAGTCCGAAAATCTCGCGTATTAGTTGGCCACTATATAACAATTCTTATACTCCTAACAATTCGCGCATTACTTGGACACTCTTTTCAAGACAGACTTCGTTTAACTCGCGTATTACTTGGCCACTTATAAAAATTCTTATACTCCTAAGAACTCGCGCATTACTTGGCCACTTTACTTTAAGTCAGAGTCCGGAAATCTCGCGTATTAGTTGGCAACTTTATAACAATTCTTATACTCCTAAGAATTCGCGCATTACTTGGCCACCTTATTTAAAGTCAGAGTCCGGAAATCTCGCGTATTAGTTGGCCACTTTATAACAATTCTTATACTCCTATAAATTCTCGCATTACTAGGCCACTCTTTTCAGGACAGGCTTCGTCTAACTCGCGTATTACGAGGCCACTTATGTATTTATATCAGTCATGAGGTCCATTGAACTCGCGCATTACTTGATCACCTTACTAAAAGTCAGAGTCCGGAAATATCGCGTATCACTTGGCCACTTTAGAAAAATTCTTATACTCCTATGAATTCGCGTATTACTTGGCCACCTTAGTTAAAGTCAGAGTCCGAAAATCTCGCGTATTAGTTGGCCACTTTATAACAATTCTTATACTCCTAACAATTCGCGAATTACTTGGACACTCTTTTCAAGACAGACTTCGTTTAACTCGCGTATTACTTGGCCACTTATAAAAATTCTTATACTCCTAAGAAATCGCGCATTACTTAGCCCCTTTACTTTAAGTCAGAGTCGGGAAAACTCGCGTATTAGTTGGCCACTTTATAACAATTCTTATACTCCTTAGAATTCGCGCATTACTTGATCACCTTACTTAATGTCAGAGTCCGGAAATCTCGCGTATTATTTGGCCACTTTAGAAAAATTCTTATACTCCTATGAATTCGCGGATTACTTGGCCACTCTTTTCAAGACAGACTTCGTTTAACTCGCGTATTACGAGACCACTTATGTATTTATATCAGTCCTGTGGCCCATTGAACCTGACCTTACTTAAGGTCAGAGTCCGGAAATCTCGCGTATTACTTGGCCACTTTAGAAAAATTCTTATACTCCTAAGAATTCGCGCATTACTTGGCCACCTTATTTAAAGTCAGAGTCCGGAAATCTCGAGTATTACTTGGCCACTTTAGAAAAATTCTTATACTCCTATGAATTCGCGTATTACTTGGCCACTCTTTTCAAGACAGACTTCGTTTATCGCGCGTATTACTTAGCCACCTTACTTGAAGTCAGAGTTCGGAAATCTCGCGTATTACTTGGCCACCTTACTTAAAGTCAGAGTCCGAAAATCTCGCGTATTATTTGGCCACTTTAGAAAAATTCTTATACTCCTATGAATTCGCGTATTACTTGGCCACTCTTTTCAAGACAGACTTTGTTTAACTCGCGTATTACGAGGCCACTTATGTATTTATATCAGTCCTGTGGCCCATTGAACCTGACCTTACTTAAGGTCAGAGTCCGGAAATCTCGCGTATTACTTGGCCACTTTAGAAAAATTCTTATACTCCTAAGAATTCGCGCATTACTTGGACACTCTTTTCAAGACAGACTTCGTTTAACTCGCGTATTACTTGGCCACTTATAAAAATTCTTATACTCCTAAGAACTCGCGCATTACTTGGCCACTTTACTTTAAGTCAGAGTCCGGAAATCTCGCGTATTAGTTGGCCACTTTATAACAATTCTTATACTCCTAAGAATTCTCGCATTACTTGGCCACTCTTTTCAGGACAGGCTTCGTCTAACTCGCGTATTACGAGGCCACTTATGTATTTATATCAGTCATGAAGTCCATTGAACTCGCGCATTACTTGATCACCTTACTAAAAGTCAGAGTCCGGAAATATCGCGTATCACTTGGCCACTTTAGAAAAATTCTGATACTCCTATGAATTCGCGTATTACTTGGCCACCTTACTTTAAGTCAGAGTCCGAAAATCTCGCGTATTAGTTGGCCACTTTATAACAATTCTTATACTCCTAAGAATTCGCGCATTACTTGGCCACTCTTTTCAGGACAGGCTTCGTCTAACTCGCGTATTACTTGGCCACTTATAAAAATTCTTATACTCCTAAGAACTCGCGCATTACTTGGCCACTTTACTTTAAGTCAGAGTCCGGAAATCTCGCGTATTGGTTGGCCACTTTATAACAATTCTTATACTCCTTAGAATTCGCGCATTACTTGGCCACCTTATTTAAAGTCAGAGTCCGGAAATCTCGCGTATTAGTTGGCCACTTTATAACAAATCTTATACTCCTAAGAATTCTCGCATTACTAGGCCACTCTTTTCAGGACAGGCTTCGTCTAACTCGCGTATTACGAGGCCACTTATGTATTTATATCAGTCATGAAGTCCATTGAACTCGCGCATTACTTGATCACCTTACTAAAAGTCAGAGTCCGGAAATATCGCGTATCACTTGGCCACTTTAGAAAAATTCTTATACTCCTATGAATTCGCGTATTACTTGGCCACCTTACTTTAAGTCAGAGTCCGAAAATATCGCGTATTAGTTGGCCACTTTATAACAATTCTTATACTCCTAAGAATTCGCGCATTACTTGGCCTCTCTTTTCAGGACAGGCTTCGTCTTACTCGCGTATTACTTGGCCACTTATAAAAATTCTTATACTCCTAAGAACTCGCGCATTACTTGGCCACTTTACTTTAAGTCAGAGTCCGGAAATCTCGCGTATTAGTTGGCCACTTTATAACAATTCTTATACTCCTAAGAATTCGCGCATTACTTGGCCACTCTTTTCAGGACAGGCTTCGTCTAACTCGCGTATTACGAGGCCACTTATGTATTTATATCAGTCATGAGGTCCATTGAACTCGAGCATTACTTGATCACCTTACTAAAAGTCAGATTCCGGAAATCTCGCGTATTACTTGGCCACTTTAGAAAAATTATTATACTCCTATGAATTCGCGTATTACGAGGCCACTCATGTATTTATATCAGACCTGTGGTCCATTGAACTCGCGCATTACTTGGCCACTCTTTTCAAGACAGACTTCGTTTATCTGGCGTATTACTTGGCCACCTTACTTAAAGTCAGAGTTCGGAAATCTCGCGTATTAGTTGGCCACTTAATAACAATTCTTATACTCCTAAGAATTCGCGCAGTACTTGGCCACTCTTTTCAGGACAGGCTTCGTCTAACTCGCGTATTACGAGGCCACAGATGTATTTATATCAGTCCTGAGGTCCATTGAACTCGCGCATTACTTGATCACCTTACTAAAAGTCAGAGTCCGGAAAACTCGCGTATTACTTGGCCACTTTAGAAAAATTCTTATACTCCTATGAATTCGCGTATTACTTGGTCACTATACTTTACGTCAGAGTCCGAAAATCTCGCGTATTAGTTGGCCACTTTATAACAATTCTTATACTCCTAACAATTCGCGCATTACTTGGACACTCTTTTCAAGACAGACTTCGTTTAACTCGCGTATTACTTGTCCACTTATAAAAATTCTTATACTCCTAAGAACTCGCGCATTACTTGGCCACTTTACTTTAAGTCAGAGTCCGGAAATCTCGCGTATTAGTTGGCCACTTCATAACAATTCTTATACTCCTAAGAATTCGCGCATTGCTTGGCCACCTTATTTAAAGTCAGAGTCCGGAAATCTCGAGTATTACTTGGACACTTTAGAAAAATTCTTATACTCCTAAGAATTCTGGCATTACTAGGCCACTCTTTTCAGGACAGGCTTCGTCTAACTCGCGTATTACGAGGCCACTTATGTATTTATATCAGTCATGAGGTCCATTGAACTCGCGCATTACCTGATCACCTTACTAAAAGTCAGAGTCCGGAAATATCGCGTATCACTTGGCCACTTTAGAAAAATTCTTATACTCCTATGAATTCGCGTATTACTTGGCCACCTTACTTTAAGTCAGAGTCCGAAAATCTCGCGTATTAGTTGGCCACTTTATAACAATTCTCATACTCCTAACAATTCGAGCATTACTTGGCCACTCTTTTCAAGACAGACTTCGTTTAACTCGCGTATTACTTGGCCACTTATAAAAATTCTTATACTCCTAAGAACTCGCGCATTACTTGGCCACTTTACTTTAAGTCAGAATCCGGATAACTCGCGTATTACTTGGCCACTTTATAACAATTCTTATACTCCTTAGAATTCGCGCATTACTTGATCACCTTACTGAATGTCAGAGTCCGGAAATCTCGCGTATTATTTGGCCACTTTAGAAAAATTCTTATACTCCTATGAATTCGCGTATTACTTGGCCACTCTTTTCAGGACAGACTTTGTTTAACTCGCGTATTACGAGACCACTTATGTATTTATATCAGTCCTGTGGCCCATTGAACCTGACCTTACTTAAGGTCAGAGTCCGGAAATCTCGCGTATTACTTGGCCACTTTAGAAAAATTCTTATACTCCTAAGAATTCGCGCATTACTTGGCCACCTTATTTAAAGTCAGAGTCCGGAAATCTCGAGTATTACTTGGCCACTTTAGAAAAATTCTTATACTCCTATGAATTCGCGTATTACTTGGCCACTCTTTTCAAGACAGACTTCGTTTATCGCGCGTATTACTTAGCCACCTTACTTGAAGTCAGAGTTCGGAAATCTCGCGTATTACTTGGCCACCTTACTTAAAGTCAGAGTCCGAAAATCTCGCGTATTAGTTGGCCACTTTATAACAATTCTTATACTCCTAAGAATTCGCGCATTACTTGGCCACACTTTTTAAGACAGACTTCGTTTAACTCGCGTATTACTTGGCCACTTTACTTTAAGTCAGAGTCCGGAAATCTCGCGTACTACTTGGCCACTTCATAACAATTCTTATACTCCTAAGAATTCGCGCATTACTTGGCCACCTTATTTAAAGTCAGAGTCCGGAAATCTCGCGTATTAGTTGGCCACTTTATAACAATTCTTATACTCCTAAGAATTCGCGCATTACTTGGCCACTCTTTTCAGGACAGGCTTCGTCTAACTCGCGTATTACGAGGCCACTTATGTATTTATATCAGTCATGTGGTCCATTGAACTCGCGCACTACTTGATCACCTTACTAAAAGTCAGAGTCCGGAAATATCGCGTATCACTTGGCCACTTTAGAAAAATTCTGATACTCCTATGAATTCGCGTATTACTTGGCCACCTTACTTTAAGTCAGAGTCCGAAAATCTCGCGTATTAGTTGGCCACTTTATAACAATTCTTATACTCCTAAGAATTCGCGCATTACTTGGCCACTCTTTTCAGGACAGGCTTCGTCTAACTCGCGTATTACTTGGCCACTTATAAAAATTCTTATACTCCTAAGAACTCGCGCATTACTTGGCCACTTTACTTTAAGTCAGAGTCCGGAAATCTCGCGTATTGGTTGGCCACTTTATAACAATTCTTATACTCCTTATAATTCGCGCAGTACGTGGCCCCCTTAGTTAAAGTCAGAGTCCGGAAATCTCGCGTATTAGTTGGGTACTTTATAACAATTCTTATACTCCTAAGAATTCTCGCATTACTAGGCCACTCTTTTCAGGACAGGCTTCGTCTAACTCGCGTATTACGTGGCCACTTATGTATTTATATCAGTCATGAAGTCCATTGAACTCGCGCATTACTTGATCACCTTACTAAAAGTCAGAGTCCGGAAATATCGCGTATCACTTGGCCACTTTAGAAAAATTCTTATACTCCTATGAATTCGCGTATTACTTGGCCACCTTACTTTAAGTCAGAGTCCGAAAATATCGCGTATTAGGTGGCCACGTCATAACAATTCTTAGACTCCAAAGATTTCGCGCATCACGTGGCCACTCTTTTCCGGACATGCTTCGTTTAAATCGCGTATTACTTGGCCACTTATAAAAATTCTTATACTCCTAAGAACTCGCGCATTACTTGGCCACTTTACTTTAAGTCAGAGTCCGGAAAACTCGCGTATTAGTTGGCCACTTTATAACAATTCTTATACTCCTAAGAATTCGCGCATTACTTGGCCACTCTTTTCAGGACAGGCTTCGTCTAACTCGCGTATTACGAGGCCACTTATGTATTTATATCAGTCATGAGGTCCATTGAACTTGCGCATTACTTGATCACCTTACTTTCAGTCAGAGTCCGAAAATCTCGCATATTAGTTGGCCACCTTATAACAATTCTTATACTCCTAACAATTCGCGCATTACTTGGCCACTCTTTTCAAGACAGACTTCGTTTAACTCGCGTATTACTTGGCCACTTATAAAAATTCTTATACTCCTAAGAACTCGCGCATTACTTGGCCACTTTACTTCAAGTCAGAGTCCGGAAATATCGCGTATTAGTTGGCCACTTTATAAAAATTCTTATACTCCTATGAATTCGCGTTTTACTTGGCCACCTTACTTTAAGTCAGAGTCCGAAAATCTCGCGTATTAGTTGGCCACTTTATAACAATTCTTATACTCCTAAGAATTCGCGCATTACTTGGCCACTCTTTTCAGGACAGGCTTCGTCTAACTCGCGTATTACTTGGCCACTTATAAAAATTCTTATACTGCTAAGAACTCGCGCATTACTTGGCCACTTTACTTTAAGTCAGAGTCCGGAAATCTCGCGTATTAGTTGGCCACTTTATAACAATTCTTATACTCCTAAGAATACCCGAATTACATGGCCACTATTTTCAGCACAGGCTTCGTCGAACTCGCGTATTGCGAGGCCCCTTAGGGATTTATATCAGTCATGAGGTCCATTGAACTTGCGCATTACTTGATCAACTTACTTTAAGTCAGAGTCCGAATATCTCGCATATTAGTTGGCCACTTCATAACAATTCTTATACTCCTAAGAACTCGCGCATTACTTGGCCACTTTACTTTAAGTCAGAGTCCGGAAATCTCGCGTATTAGTTGGCCACTTTAAAACAATTCTTATACTCCTAACAATTCGCGCATTACTTGGCCACTCTTTTCAAGACAGACTTCGTTTATCTCGCGTATTACTTGGCCACTTATAAAAATTCTTATACTCCTAAGAACTCGCGCATTACTTGGCCACCTTACTTAAAGTCTGAGTCCGAAAATCTCGGGTATTACTTGGCCCCGTATAAAAATTCTTACACTCCTAAGAACTCGCGCATTACTTGGCCACTATACTAAGAGACAGGGTCCGGAAAACTCGCGCATTACTTGGCCACTTTACTTCAAGTCAGAGTCCGAAAATCTCGCGTATTAGTTGGCCACTTTATAACAATTCTTATACTCCTAACAATTCGCGCATAGCTTGGCCACTCTTTTCAAGACAGACTTCGATTAACTCGCGTATTACTTGGCCCCGTATAAAAATTCTTACACTCCTAAGAACTCGCGCATTACTTGGCCACTTTACTTTAATTCATAGTCCGGAAATCTCGCGCATTACTTGTCCACTTTACTATAAGTCAGAGTCAGGAAATCTCGCGTATTAGTTGGCCACTCTTTTCAAGACAGACTTCGTTTATCTCGCGTATTACTTGGCCACCTTACTTAAAGTCAGAGGCCGGAAATCTCGCGTATTAGTTGGCCACTTTATAACAATGCTTATTCTCCTTAGAATTCGCGCATTACTTGGCCACTCTTTTCAGGACAGGCTTCGTCTAACTCGCGTATTACGAGGCCACTTATGTATTTATATCATTCATGAGGTCCATTGAACTCGCGCATTACTTGATCACCTTACTAAAAGTCAGAGTCCGGAAATCTCGCGTATTACTTGGCCACTTTAGAAAAATTCTTATACTCCTATGAATTCGCGTATTACTTGGCCACTTATGTATTTATATCAGTCCTGTGTTCCATTGAACTCGCGCATTACTTGGCCACTCTTTTCAAGACAGACTTCGTTTATCTCGCGTATTACTTGGCCACCTTACTTATAGTCAGAGTTCGGAAATCTCGCGTATTAGTTGGCCACTTTATAACAATTCTTATACTCCTAAGAATTCGCGCATTACGTGGCCACTCTTTTCAGGACAGGCTTCGTCTAACTCGCGTATTACGAGGCCACTTATGTATTTATATCAGTCATGAGGTCCATTGAACTCGAGCATTACTTGATCACCTTACTAAAAGTCAGAGCCCGGAAATCTCGCGTATTACTTGGCCACTTTATAACAATTCTTATACTCCTAACAATTCGCGCATAACTTTGCCACTCTTTTCAAAACAGACTTCGCTTAACTCGCGTATTACTTGGCCCCGTATAAAAATTCTTACACTCCTAAGAACTCGCGCATTACTTGGCCACTTTACTTCAAGTCAGAGTCCGGAAATCTCGCTCATTACTTGATCACCTTACTTTAAGTCAGAGTCCGAAAATCTCGCGTATTAGTTGGCCACTTTAGAAAAATTCTTATACTCCTATGAATTCGCGTATTACTTGGCCACTCTTTTCAAGACAGACTTTGTTTAACTCGCGTATTACGAGGCCACTTATGTATTTATATCAGTCCTGTGTTCCATTGAACTCGCGCATTACTTGGCCACTCTTTTCAAGACAGACTTCGTTTATCTCGCGTATTACTTGGCCACCTTACTTAAAGTCAGAGTTCGGAAATCTCGCGTATTAGTTGGCCACTTTATAACAATTCTTATACTCCTAAGAATTCGCGCATTACTTGGCCACTCTTTTCAGACAGGCTTCGTCTAACTCGCGTATTACGAGGCCACTTATGTATTTATATCAGTCCTGTCGCCCATTGAACTCGCGCATTACTTGGCCACTCTTTTCAAGACAGACTTCGTTTATCTCGCGTATTACTTGGCCACCTTACTTAAAGTCAGAGTTCGGAAATCTCGCGTATTAGTTGGCCACTTTATAACAATTCTTATACTCCTAAGAATTCGCGCATTACTTGGCCACTCTTTTCAGGACAGGCTTCGTCTAACTCGCGTATTACGAGGCCACTTATGTATTTATATCAGTCATGAGGTGCATTGAACTCGCGCATTACTTGATCACCTTACTAAAAGTCAGAGTCCGAAAATCTCACGTATTACTTGGCCACTTTATAACAATTCTTATACTCCTAAGAATTCGCGCATTACTTGGCCACTCTTTTCAAGACAGACTTTGTTTAACTCGCGTATTACGAGGCCACTTATGTATTTATATCAGTCCTGTGGTCCATTGAACTCGCGCATTACTTGGCCACTCTTTTCAAGACAGACTTCGTTTATCTCGCGTATTACTTGGCCACCTTACTTAAAGTCAGAGTTCGGAAATCTCGCGTATTACTTGGCCACCTTAATTAAAGTCAGAGGCCGGAAATCTCGCGTATTAGTTGGCCACTTTATAACAATTCTTATACTAACAATTCGCGCATTACTTGGACACTCTTTTCAAGACAGACTTCGTTTAACTCGCGTATTACTTGGCCACTTAAAAAAATTCTTATACTCCTAAGAACTCGCGCATTACTTGGCAACTTTACTTTAAGTCAGAGTCCGGAAATCTCGCGTATTAGTTGGCCACTTTATAACAATGCTTATTCTCCATAGAATTCGCGCATTACTTGGCCACTCTTTTCAGGACAGGCTTCGCATAACTCGCGTATTACGTGGCCACTTATGTATTTATATCATTCATGAGGTCCATTGAACTCGCGCATTACTTGATCACCTTACTAAAAGTCAGATTCCGGAAATCTCGCGTATTACTTGGCCACTTTAGAAAAATTATTATACTCCTATGAATTCGCGTATTACGAGGCCACTCATGTATTTATATCAGACCTGTGGTCCATTGAACTCGCGCATTACTTGGCCACTCTTTTCAAGACAGACTTCGTTTATCTGGCGTATTACTTGGCCACCTTACTTATAGTCAGAGTTCGGAAATCTCGCGTATTAGTTGGCCACTTTATAACAATTCTTATACTCCTAAGAATTCGCGCAGTACTTGGCCACTCTTTTCAGGACAGGCTTCGTCTAACTCGCGTATTACGAGGCCACTTATGTATTTATATCAGTCATGAGGTCCATTGAACTCGAGCATTACTTGATCACCTTACTAAAAGTCAGAGTCCGGAAAACTCGCGTATTACTTGGCCACTTTAGAAAAATTCTTATACTCCTATGAATTCGCGTATTACTTGGTCACTATACTTTACGTCAGAGTCCGAAAATCTCGCGTATTAGTTGGCCACTTTATAACAATTCTTATACTCCTAACAATTCGCGCATTACTTGGACACTCTTTTCAAGACAGACTTCGTCTAACTCGCGTATTACTTGGCCACTTATAAAAATTCCTATACTCCTAAGAACTCGCGAATTACTTGGCCACTTCACTTTATTCAGAGTCCGGAAATCTCGCGTATTGGTTGGCCACTTTATAACAATTCTTATACTCCTTAGAATTCGCGCATTACTTGGCCACCTTATTTAAAGTCAGAGTCCGGAAATCTCGCGTATTAGTTGGCCACTTTATAACAATTCTTATACTCCTAAGAATTCTCGCATTACGAGGCCACTCTTTTCAAGACAGGCTTCGTCTAACTCGCGTATTACGAGGCCACTTATGTATTTATATCAGTCATGAGGTCCATTGAACTCGCGCATTACCTGATCACCTTACTAAAAGTCAGAGTCCGGAAATATCGCGTATCACTTGGCCACTTTAGAAAAATTCTTATACTCCTATGAATTCGCGTATTACTTGGCCACCTTACTTTACGTCAGAGTCCTAAAATCTCGCGTATTAGTTGGCCACTTTAAAACAATTCTTATACTCCTAACAATTCGCGCATTACTTGGACACTCTTTTCAAGACAGACTTCGTTTAACTCGCGTATTACTTGGCCACTTATAAAAATTCTTATACTCCTAAGAACTCGCGCATTACTTAGCCCCTTTACTTTAAGTCAGAGTCGGGAAAACTCGCGTATTAGTTGGCCACTTTATAACAATTCTTATACTCCTTAGAAATCGCGCATTACTTGATCACCTTACTTAATGTCAGAGCCCGGAAATCTCGCGTATTATTTGGCCACTTTAGAAAAATTCTTATACTCCTATGAATTCGCGCATTACTTGGACACTCTTTTCAAGACAGACTTCGTTTAACTCGCGTATTACTTGGCCACTTATAAAAATTCTTATACTCCTAAGAACTCGCGCATTACTTGGCCACTTTACTTTAAGTCAGAGTCCGGAAATCTCGCGTATTAGTTGGCCACTTTATAACAATTCTTATACTCCTAAGAATTCGTGCATTACTTGGCCACTCTTTTCAGGACAGGCTTCGTCTAACTCGCGTATTACGTGGCCACTTATGTATTTATATCATTCATGAGGTCCATTGAACTCGCGCATTACTTGATCACCTTACTAAAAGTCAGAGTCCGGAAATCTAGCGTATTACTTGGCCACTTTAGAAAAATTATTATACTCCTATGAATTCGCGTATTACGAGGCCACTCATGTATTTATATCAGACCTGTGGTCCATTGAACTCGCGCATTACTTGGCCACTCTTTTCAAGACAGACTTCGTTTATCTGGCGTATTACTTGGCCACCTTACTTATAGTCAGAGTTCGGAAATCTCGCGTATTAGTTGGCCACTTTTTAACAATTCTTATACTCCTAAGAATTCGCGCAGTACTTGGCCACTCTTTTCAGGACAGGCTTCGTCTAACTCGCGTATTACGAGGCCACTTATGTATTTATATCAGTCATGAGGTCCATTGAACTCGAGCATTACTTGATCACCTTACTAAAAGTCAGAGTCCGGAAAACTCGCGTATTACTTGTCCACTTTAGAAAAATTCTTATACTCCTATGAATTCGCGTATTACTTGGTCACTATACTTTACGTCAGAGTCCGGAAATCTCGCGTATTAGTTGGACACTTTATAACAATTCTTATACTCCTAACAATTCGCGCATTACTTGGACACTCTTTTCAAGACAGACTTCGTTTAACTCGCGTATTACTTGGCCACTTATAAAAATTCTTATACTCCTAAGAACTTGCGCATTACTTGGCCACTTTACTTTAAGTCAGAGTCCGGAAATCTCGCGTATTAGTTGGCCACTTTATAACAATTCTTATACTCCTTAGAATTCGCGCATTACGTGATCACCTTACTTAAAGTCAGAGTCCGGAAATCTCGCGTATTAGTTGGCCACTTTATAACAATTCTTATACTCCTAAGAATTCTCGCATTACTTGGCCACTCTTTTCAGGACAGGCTTCGTCTAACTCGCGTATTACGAGGCCACTTATGTATTTAGATCAGTCATGAGGTTCATTGAACTCGCGCATTTCGTGATAACCTTACTTAAAGTCAGAGTCCGGAAATCTAGCGTATTACTTGGCCACTTTAGAAAAATTCTTATACTCCTAAGAATTCGCGCATTACTTGGCCACCTTACTTTACGTCAGAGTCCTAAAATCTCGCGTATTAGTTGGCCACTTTATAACAATTCTTATACTCCTAACTATTCGCGCATTACTTGGACACTCTTTTCAAGACAGACTTCGTTTAACTCGCGTATTACGTGGCCACTTATAAAAATTCTTATACTCCTAAGAACTCGCGCATTACTTAGCCCCTTTACTTTAAGTCAGAGTCGGGAAAACTCGCGTATTAGTTGGACACTTTATAACAATTCTCTTACTCCTAAGATTTCGCGCTTTTCTTGGCCACCTTATTTAATGTCAAAGTCCGGAAATCTCGCGTATTATTTGGCCACTTTAGAAAAATTCTTATACTCCTATGAATTCGCGTATTACTTGGCCACTCTTTTCAGGACAGACTTCGTTTAACTCGCGTATTACGAGACCACTTATGTATTTATATCAGTCCTGTGGCCCATTGAACCTGACCTTACTTAAGGTCAGAGTCCGGAAATCTCGCGTATTACTTGGCCACTTTAGAAAAATTCTTATACTCCTAAGAATTCGCGCATTACTTGGCCACCTTATTTAAAGTCAGAGTCCGGAAATCTCGAGTATTACTTGGCCACTTTAGAAAAATTCTTATACTCCTATGAATTCGCGTATTACTTGGCCACTCTTTTCAAGACAGACTTCGTTTATCGCGCGTATTACTTAGCCACCTTACTTGAAGTCAGAGTTCGGAAATCTCGCGTATTACTTGGCCACCTTACTTAAAGTCAGAGTCCGAAAATCTCGCGTATTATTTGGCCACTTTAGAAAAATTCTTATACTCCTATGAATTCGCGTATTACTTGGCCACTCTTTTCAAGACAGACTTTGTTTAACTCGCGTATTACGAGACCACTTATGTATTTATATCAGTCCTGTGGCCCATTGAACCTGACCTTACTTAAGGTCAGAGTCCGGAAATCTCGCGTATTACTTGGCCACTTTAGAAAAATTCTTATACTCCTAAGAATTCGCGCATTACTTGGACACTCTTTTCAAGACAGACTTCGTTTAACTCGCGTATTACTTGTCCACTTATAAAAATTCTTATACTCCTAAGAACTCGCGCATTTCTTGGCCACTTTACTTTAAGTCAGAGTCCGGAAATCTCGCGTATTAGTTGGCCACTTTATAACAATTCTTATACTCCTAAGAATTCTCGAATTACTAGGCCACTCTTTTCAGGACAGGCTTCGTCTAACTCGCGTATTACGAGGCCACTTATGTATTTATATCAGTCATGAAGTCCATTGAACTCGCGCATTACTTGATCACCTTACTAAAAAGTCAGAGTCCGGAAATATCGCGTATCACTTGGCCACTTTAGAAAAATTCTGATACTCCTATGAATTCGCGTATTACTTGGCCACCTTACTTTAAGTCAGAGTCCGAAAATCTCGCGTATTAGTTGGCCACTTTATAACAATTCTTATACTCCTAAGAATTCGCGCATTACTTGGCCACTCTTTTCAGGACAGGCTTCGTCTTACTCGCGTATTACTTGGCCACTTATAAAAATTCCTATACTCCTAAGAACTCGCGCATTACTTGGCCACTTTACTTTAAGTCAGAGTCCGGAAATCTCGCGTATTGGTTGGCCACTTTATAACAATTCTTATACTCCTTAGAATTCGCGCATTACTTGGCCACCTTACTTAAAGTCAGAGTCCGGAAATCTCGCGTATTAGTTGGCCACTTTATAACAATTCTTATACTCCTAAGAATTCTCGCATTACTTGGCCACTCTTTTCAGGACAGGCTTCGTCTAACTCGCGTATTACGAGGCCACTTATGTATTTATATCATTCATGAGGTCCATTGAACTCGCGCATTACTCGATCACCTTACTTAAAGTCAGATTCCGGAAATATCGCGTATTACTTTGCCACTTTAGAAAAATTCTTATACTCCTATGAATTCGCGTATTACTTGGCCACCTTACTTTAAGTCAGAGTCCGAAAATCTCGCGTATTAGTTGGCCACTTTATAACAATTCTTATACTCCTAAGAATTCGCGCATTACTTGGCCACTCTTTTCAGGACAGGCTTCGTTTAACTCGCGTATTACTTGGCCACTTATAAAAATTCTTATACTCCTAAGAACTCGCGCATTACTTGGCCACTTTACTTTAAGTCAGAGTCCGGAAATCTCGCGTATTAGTTGGCCACTTTATAACAATTCTTATACTCCTAAGAATTCGCGCATTACTTGGCCACTCTTTTCAGGACAGGCTTCGTCTAACTCGCGTATTACGAGGCCACTTATGTATTTATATCAGTCCTGTGGTCCATTGAACTCGCGCATTACTTGATCACCTTACTAAAAGTCAGATTCCGGAAATCTCGCGTATTACTTGGCCACTTTAGAAAAATTATTATACTCCTATGAATTCGCGTATTACGAGGCCACTCATGTATTTATATCAGACCTGTGGTCCACTGAACTCGCGCATTACTTGGCCACTCTTTTCAAGACAGACTTCGTTTATCTCGCGTATTACTTGGCCACCTTACTTATAGTTAGAGTTCGGAAATCTCGCGTATTAGTTGGCCACTTTATAACAATTCTTATACTCCTAAGAATTCGCGCAGTACTTGGCCACTCTTTTCAGGACAGGCTTCGTCTAACTCGCGTATTACGAGGCCACTTATGTATTTATATCAGTCATGAGGTCCATTGAACTCGCGCATTACTTGATCACCTTACTTAAAGTCAGAGTCCGGAAAACTCGCGTATTACTTGGCCACTTTAGAAAAATTCTTATACTCCTATGAATTCGCGTATTACTTGGTCACTATACTTTACGTCAGAGTCCGAAAATCTCGCGTATTAGTTGGCCACTTTATAACAATTCTTATACTCCTAACAATTCGCGCATTACTTGGACACTCTTTTCAAGACAGACTTCGTTTAACTCGCGTATTACTTGGCCACTTATAAAAATTCTTATACTCCTAAGAACTCGCGCATTACTTGGCCACTTTACTTTAAGTCAGAGTCCGGAAATCTCGCGAATTAGTTGGCCACTTTATAACAATTCTTCTACTCCTAAGAATTCGCGCATTACTTGGCCACCTTATTTAAAGTCAGAGCCCGGAAATCTCGCGTATTAGTTGGCCACTTTATAACAATTCTTATACTCCTAAGAATTCTCGCATTACTAGGCCACTCTTTTCAGGACAGGCTTCGTCTAACTCGCGTATTACGAGGCCACTTATGTATTTATATCAGTCATGAGGTCCATTGAACTCGCGCATTACTTGATCACCTTACTAAAAGTCAGAGTCCGGAAATATCGCGTATCACTTGGCCACTTTAGAAAAATTCTTATACTCCTATGAATTCGCGTATTACTTGGCCACCTTACTTTACGTCAGAGTCCTAAAATCTCGCGTATTAGTTGGCCACTTTATAACAATTCTTATACTCCTAACAATTCGCGCATTACTTGGACACTCTTTTCAAGACAGACTTCGTTTAACTCGCGTATTACTTGGCCACTTATAAAAATTCTTATACTCCTAAGAACTCGCGCATTACTTGGCCCCTTTACTTTAAGTGAGAGTCCGGAAAACTCGCGTATTAGTTGGCCACTTTATAACAATTCTTATACTCCTTAGAATTCGTGCATTACTTGATGACCTTACTTAATGTCAGAGTCCGGAATTCTCGCGTATTAGTTGGCCACTTTAGAAAAATTCTTATACTCCTATGAATTCGCGTATTACTTGGCCACTCTTTTCAAGACAGGCTTCGTCTAACTCGCGTATTACGAGGCCACTTATGTATTTATATCAGTCCTGTGGCCCATTGAACCTGACCTTACTTAAGGTCAGAGTCCGGAAATCTCGCGTATTACTTGGCCACTTTAGAAAAATTCTTATACTCCTAAGAATTCGCGCATTACTTGGCCACCTTATTTAAAGTCAGAGTCCGGAAATCTCGAGTATTACTTGGCCACTTTAGAAAAATTCTTATACTCCTATGAATTCGCGTATTACTTGGCCACTCTTTTCAAGACAGACTTCGTTTATCGCGCGTATTACTTAGCCACCTTACTTGAAGTCAGAGTTCGGAAATCTCGCGTATTACTTGGCCACCTTACTTAAAGTCAGAGTCCGAAAATCTCGCGTATTAGTTGGCCACTTTATAACAATTCTTATACTCCTAACAATTCGCGCATTACTTGGACACTCTTTTCAAGACAGACTTCGTTTAACTCGCGTATTACTTGTCCACTTATAAAAATTCTTATACTCCTAAGAACTCGCGCATTACTTGGCCACTTTACTTTAAGTCAGAGTCCGGAAATATCGCGTATTAGTTGGCCACTTCATAACAATTCTTATACTCCTAAGAATTCGCGCATTACTTGGCCACCTTATTTAAAGTCAGAGTCCGGAAATCTCGAGTATTAGTTGGACACTTTATAACAATTCTTATACTCCTAAGAATTCTCTCATTACTAGGCCACTCTTTTCAGGACAGGCTTCGTCTAACTCGCGTATTACGAGGCCACTTATGTATTTATATCAGTCATGAAGTCCATTGAACTCGCGCATTACTTGATCACCTTACTAAAAGTCAGAGTCCGGAAATATCGCGTATCACTTGGCCACTTTAGAAAAATTCTGATACTCCTATGAATTCGCGTATTACTTGGCCACCTTACTTTAAGTCAGAGTCCGAAAATCTCGCGTATTAGTTGGCCACTTTATAACAATTCTTATACTCCTAAGAATTCGCGCATTACTTGGCCACTCTTTTCAGGACAGGCTTCGTCTAACTCGCGTATTACTTGGCCACTTATAAAAATTCTTATACTCCTAAGAACTCGCGCATTACTTGGCCACCTTACTTTAAGTCAGAGTCCGGAAATCTCGCGTATTGGTTGGCCACTTTATAACAATTCTTATACTCCTTAGAATTCGCGCATTACGTGACCACCTGACTTAAAGTCAGAGTCCGGAAATCTCGCGTATTAGTTGTCCACTTTATAACAATTCTTATACTCCTAAGAATTCTCGCATTACTTTGCCACTCTTTTCAGGACAGGCTTCGTCTAACTCGCGTATTACGAGGCCACTTATGTATTTATATCAGTCATGAAGTCCATTGAACTCGCGCATTACTTGATCACCTTACTAAAAGTCAGAGTCCGGAAATATCGCGTATCACTTGGCCACTTTAGAAAAATTCTTATACTCCTATGAATTCGCGTATTACTTGGCCACCTTACTTTAAGTCAGAGTCCGAAAATATCGCGTATTAGTTGGCCACTTTATAACAATTCTTATACTCCTAAGATTTCGCGCTTTACTTGGCCACTCTTTTCAGTACTGGCTTCGACTTAATCTCGTTTTACTTGTCCACTTATAAAAATTCTTATACTCCTAAGAACTCGCGCATTACTTGGCCACTTTACTTTAAGTCAGAGTCCGGAAATCTCGCGTATTAGTTGGCCACTTTATAACAATTCTTATACTCCTAAGAATACGCGCATTACTTGGCCACTCTTTTCAGGACAGGCTTCGTCTAACTCGCGTATTACGAGGCCACTTATGTATTTATATCAGTCATGAGGTCCATTGAACTTGCGCATTACTTGATCACCTTACTTTCAGTCAGAGTCCGAAAATCTCGCGTATTAGTTGGCCACTTTATAACAATTCTTATACTCCTAAGAACTCGCGCATTACTTGGCCACTTTACTTTAAGTCAGAGTCCGGAAATCTCGCGTATTAGTTGGCCACTTTATAACAATTCTTATACTCCTAACAATTCGCGCATTACTTGGCCACTCTTTTCAAGACAGACTTCGTTTATCTCGCGTATTACTTGGCCACTTATAAAAATTCTTATACTCCTAAGAACTCGCGCATTACTTGGCCACTTTACTTCAAGTCAGAGTCAGGAAATCTCGCGTATTACTTGGCCCCGTATAAAAATTCTTACACTCCTAAGAACTCGCGCATTACTTGGCCACTATACTTTAAGTCAGAGTCCGGAAATCTCGCGAATTACTTGGCCAATATACTTTAAGTCAGAGTCCGAAAATCACGCGTATTAGTTGGCCACTTTATAACAATTCTTATACTCCTAACAATTCGCGCATAACTTTGCCACTCTTTTCAAAACAGACTTCGCTTAACTCGCGTATTACTTGGCCCCGTATAAAAATTCTTACACTCCTAAGAACTCGCGCATTACTTGGCCACTTTACTTCAAGTCAGACTCCGGAAATCTCGCGCATTACTTGGCCACCTTACTTTAAGTCAGCGTCCGGAAATCTCGCGTATTAGTTGGCCACTCTTTTCAATACAGACTTCGTTTATCTCGCGTATTACTTGGCCACCTTACTTAAAGTCAGAGGCCGGAAATCTCGCGTATTAGTTGGCCACTTTATAACAATGCTTATTCTCCTTAGAATTCGCGCTTTACTTGGCCACTCTTTTCAGGACAGGCTTCCTCTAACTCGTGTATTACGAGGCCACTTATGTATTTATATCATTCATGAGGTCCATTGAACTCGCGCATTACTTGATCACCTTACTAAAAGTCAGAGTCCGGAAATCTCGCGTATTACTTGGCCACTTTAGAAAAATTATTATACTCCTATGAATTCGCGTATTACGAGGCCACTCATGTATTTATATCAGTCCTGTCGTCCATTGAACTCGCGCATTACTTGGCCACTCTTTTCAAGACAGACTTCGTTTATCTCGCGTATTACTTGGCCACCTTACTTAAAGTCAGAGTTCGGAAATCTCGCGTATTAGTTGGCCACTTTATAACAATTCTTATACTCCTAAGAATTCGCGCAGTACGTGGACACTCTTTTAAGGAAATGCTTCGTCTAACTCGCGTATTACGAGGCCACTTATGTATTTATATCAGTCATGAGGTCCATTGAACTCGAGCATTACTTGATCACCTTACTAAAAGTCAGAGTCCGGTTTTCTCGCGTATTACTTGGCCACATTAGAAAAATTCTTATACTCCTATGAATTCGCGTATTACTTTGCCACCTTACTTTAAGTCAGAGTCCGAAAATCTCGGGTATTAGTTGGCCACTTTATAACAATTCTTATACTCCTAACAATTCGCGCATTACTTGGACACTCTTTTCAAGACAGACTTCGTTTAACTCGCGTATTACTTGGCCACTTATAAAAATTCTTATACTCCTAAGAACTCGCGCATTACTTGGCCACTTTACTTTAAGTCAGAGTCCGGAAATCTCGCGTATTAGTTGGCCACTTTATAACAATTCTTATACTCCTTAGAATTCGCGCATTACTTGGCGAGTATGTTCAGGACAGGCTTCGTCTAACTCGCGTATTACGAGGCCACTTATGCATTTATATCAGTCCTGTGGTCCATTGAACTCGCGCATTACTTGGCCACTCTTTTCAAGACAGACTTCGTTTATCTCGCGTATTACTTGGCCACCTTACTTAAAGTCAGAGTTCGGAAATCTCGCGTATTAGTTGGCCACTTTATAACAATTCTTATACTCCTAAGAATTCGCGCATTACTTGGCCACTCTTTTCAGGACAGGCTTCGTCTAACTCGCGTATTACGAGGCCACTTATGTATTTATATCAGTCATGAGGTCCATTGAACTCGCGCATTACCTGATCACCTTACTTAAAGTCAGAGTCCGGAAATCTCGCGTATTACTTTGCCACTTTAGAAAAATTCTTATACTCCTATGAATTCGCGTATTACTTGGCCACCTTACTTTAAGTCAGAGTCCGAAAATCTCGCGTATTAGTTGGCCACTTTATAACAATTCTTATACTCCTAAGAATTCGCGCATTACTTGGCCACTCTTTTCAGGACAGGCTTCGTCTAACTCGCGTATTACTTGGCCACTTATAAAAATTCTTATACTCCTAAGAACTCGCGCATTACTTGGCCACTTTACTTTAAGTCAGAGTCCGGAAATCTCGCGTATTAGTTGGCCACTTTATAACAATTCTTATACTCCTAAGAATTCGCGCATTACTTGGCCACTCTTTTCAGGACAGGCTTCGTCTAACTCGCGTATTACGAGGCCACTTATGTATTTATATCAGTCATGAGGTCCATTGAACTTGCGCATTACTTGATCACCTTACTTTAAGTCAGAGTCCGAAAATCTCGCGTATTAGTTGGCCACGTTATAACAATTCTTATACTCCTAACAATTCGCGCATTACTTGGCCACTCTTTTCAAGACAGACTTCGTTTAACTCGCGTATTACTTGGCCACTTATAAAAATTCTTATACTCCTAAGAACTCGCGCATTACTTGGCCACTTTACTTTAAGTGAGAGTCCGGAAATCTCGCGTATTAGTTGGCCACTTTATAACAATTCTTATACTCCTAAGAACTCGCGCATTACTTGGCCACTTTACTTTAAGTCAGAGTCCGGAAATCTCACGTATTACTTGGCCACTTTAGAAAAATTCTTATACTCCTATGAATTCGCGTATTACTTGGCCACCTTACTTTAAGTCAGAGTCCGAAAATCTCGCGTATTAGTTGGCCACTTTATAACAATTCTTATACTCCTAACAATTCGCGCATAAATTGGCCACTCTTTTCAAGACAGACTTCGCTTAACTCGCGTATTACTTGGCCCCGTATAAAAATTCTTACACTCCTAAGAACTCGCGCATTACTTGGCCACTTTACTTTAAGTCAGAGTCCGGAAATCTCGCGCATTACTTGGCCACTTTACTTTAAGTCAGAGTCAGGAAATCTCGCGTATTACTTGGCCACTTTATAACAATTCTTATACTCCTAACAATTCGCGCATAACTTGGCCACTCTTTTCAAGACAGACTTCCCTTAACTCGCGTATTACTTGGCCCCGTATAAAAATTCTTACACTCCTAAGAACTCGCGCATTACTTGGCCACTTTACTTCAAGTCAGAGTCCGGAAATCTCGCTCATTACTTGATCACCTTACTTTAAGTCAGAGTCCGAAAATCTCGCGTATTAGTTGGCCACGTTATAAAAATTCTTATACTCCTAACAATTCGCGAATTACTTGGCCACTCTTTTCAAGACAGACTTTGTTTAACTCGCGTATTACGAGGCCACTTATGTATTTATATCAGTCCTGTGTTCCATTGAACTCGCGCATTACTTGGCCACTCTTTTCAAGACAGACTTCGTTTATCTCGCGTATTACTTGGCCACCTTACTTAAAGTCAGAGTTCGGAAATCTAGCGTATTAGTTGGCCACTTTATAACAATTCTTATACTCCTAAGAATTCGCGCATTACTTGGCCACTCTTTTCAGACAGGCTTCGTCTAACTCGCGTATTACGAGGCCACTTATGTATTTATATCAGTCCTGTGGCCCATTGAACTCGCGCATTACTTGGCCACTCTTTTCAAGACAGACTTCGTTTATCTCGCGTATTACTTGGCCACCTTACTTAAAGTCAGAGTTCGGAAATCTCGCGTATTAGTTGGCCACTTTATAACAATTCTTATACTCCTAAGAATTCGCGCATTACTTGGCCACTCTTTTCAGGACAGGCTTCGTCTAACTCGCGTATTACGAGGCCACTTATGTATTTATATCAGTCATGTGTTCCATTGAACTCGCGCATTACTTGATCACCTTACTAAAAGTCAGAGTCCGAAAATCTCGCGTATTACTTGGCCACTTTAGAAAAATTCTTATACTCCTATGAATTCGCGCATTACTTGGCCACTCTTTTCAAGACTGACTTTGTTTAACTCGCGTATTACGAGGCCACTTATGTATTTATATCAGTCCTGTGGTCCATTGAACTCGCGCATTACTTGGCCACTCTTTTCAAGACAGACTTCGTTTATCTCGCGTATTACTTGGCCACCTTACTTAAAGTCAGAGTACGGAAATCTCGCGTATTAGTTGGCCACTTTATAACAATTCTTATACTCCTAACAATTCGCGCATTACTTGGCCACTCTTTTCAGGACAGGCTTCGTCTAACTCGCGTATTACGAGGCCACTTATGTATTTATATCAGTCATGAGGTGCATTGAACTCGCGCATTACTTGATCACCTTACTAAAAGTCAGAGTCCGGAAATCTCGCGTATTACTTGGCCACTTTAGAAAAATTCTTATACTCCTATGAATTCGCGTATTACTTGGCCACCTTACTTTAAGTCAGAGTCCGAAAATCTCGCGTATTAGTTGGCCACTTTATAACAATTCTTATACTCCTAAGAATTCGCGCATTACTTGGCCACTCTTTTCAGGACAGGCTTCGTCTAACTCGCGTATTACTTGGCCACTTATAAAAATTCTTATACTCCTAAGAACTCGCGCATTACTTGGCCACTTTACTTTAAGTCAGAGTCCGGAAATCTCGCGTATTAGTTGGCCACTTTATAACAATTCTTATACTCCTTAGAATTCGCGCATTACTTGGCCACTCTTTTCGAGACAGGCTTCGTCTAACTCGCGTATTACGAGGCCACTTATGTATTTATATCAGTCATGAGGTCCATTGAACTCGCGCATTACCTGATCACCTTACTTTAAGACAGAGTCCGAAAATCTCGCGTATTAGTTGGCCACTTTATAACAATTCTCATACTCCTAACAATTCGAGCATTACTTGGCCACTCTTTTCAAGACAGACTTCGTTTAACTCGCGTATTACTTGGCCACTTATAAAAATTCTTATACTCCTAAGAACTCGCGCATTACTTGGCCACTTTACTTTAAATCAGAGACAGGAAATCTCGCGTATTAGTTGGCCACTTTATAACAATTCTTATACTCCTAAGAACTCGCGCATAACTTTGCCACTCTTTTCAAAACAGACTTCGCTTAACTCGCGTATTACTTGGCCCCGTATAAAAATTCTTACACTCCTAAGAACTCGCGCATTACTTGGCCACTTTACTTTAAGTCAGAGTCCGGAAATCTCGCGCATTACTTGGCCACTTTAGAAAAATTCTTATACTCCTAAGAATTCGCGCATTACTTGGCCACCTTATTTAAAGTCAGAGTCCGGAAATCTCGCTTATTAGTTGGCCACTTTATAACAATTCTTATACTCCTCTGAATTCGCGCATTACTTGGCCACTTTACTTTAAGTCAGAGTCCGGAAATCTCGCGTATTACTTGGCCACCTTACTTTAAGTCAGAGTCCGAAAATCTCGCGTATTAGTTGGCCACTTTATAACAATTCTTATACTCCTAACAATTCGCGCATAACTTGGCCACTCTTTTCAAGACAGACTTCGCTTAACTCGCGTATTACTTGTCCCCGTATAAAAATTCTTACACTCCTAAGAACTCGCGCATTACTTGGCCACTTTACTTCAAGTCAGAGTCCGCAAATCTCGCGCATTACTTGGCCACTTTACTTTAAGTCAGAGTCCGGAAATCTCGCGTATTAGTTGGCCACTTTATAACAATTCTTATACTCCTAAGAATTCGCGCATTACTTGGTCACTCTTTTCAGGACAGGCTTCGTCTAACTCGCGCATTACGAGGCCACTTATGTATTTATATCAGTCATGAGGTCCATTGAACTTGCGCATTACTTGATCACCTTACTTTAAGTCAGAGTCCGAAAATCTCGAGTATTACTTGGCCACTTTAGAAAAATTCTTATACTCCTATGAATTCGCGTATTACTTGGCCACTCTTTTCAAGACAGACTTTGTTTAACTCGCGTATTACGAGGCCACTTATGTATTTATATCAGTCCTGTGTTCCATTGAACTCGCGCATTACTTGGCCACTCTTTTCAAGACAGACTTCGTTTATCTCGCGTATTACTTGGCCACCTTACTTAAAGTCAGAGTTCGGAAATCTCGCGTATTAGTTGGCCACTTTATAACAATTCTTATACTCCTAAGAATTCGCGCATTACTTGGCCACTCTTTTCAGGACAGGCTTCGTCTAACTCGCGTATTACGAGGCCACTTATGTATTTATATCTGTCCTGTGGTCCATTGAACTCGCGCATTACTTGATCACCTTACTTTAAGTCAGAGTCCGAAAATCTCGCGTATTAGTTGGCCACTTTATAACAATTCTTATACTCCTAACAATTCGCGCATTACTTGGCCACTCTTTTCAAGACAGACTTCGTTTATCTCGCGTATTACTTGGCCACTTATAAAAATTCTTATACTCCTAAGAACTCGCGCATTACTTGGCCACTTTACTTTAAATCAGTGTCAGGAAATCTCGCGTATTGGTTGGCCACTTTATAACAATTCTTATACTCCTAAGAACTCGCGCATTACTTGGCCACTTTACTTTAAGTCAGAGTCCGGAAATCTCGCGTATTACTTGGCCACTTTAGAAAAATTCTTATACTCCTATGAATTCGCGTATTACTTGGCCACCTTACTTTAAGTCAGAGTCCGAAAATCTCGCGTATTAGTTGGCCACTTTATAACAATTCTTATACTCCTAACAATTCGCGCATTACTTGGCCACTCTTTTCAAGACATCCTTCGCTTAACTCGCGTATTACTTGGCCCCGTATAAAAATTCTTACACTCCTAAGAACTCGCGCATTACTTGGCCACTTTACTTTAAGTCAGAGTCCGGAAATCTCGCGCATTACTTGGCCACTTTACTTTAAGTCAGAGTCAGGAAATCTCGCGTATTACTTGGCCACTTTATAACAATTCTTATACTCCTAACAATTCGCGCATAACTTCGCCACTCTTTTCAAGACAGACTTCCCTTAACTCGCGTATTACTTGGCCCCGTATAAAAATTCTTACACTCCTAAGAACTCGCGCATTACTTGGCCACTTTACTTCAAGTCAGAGTCCGGAAATCTCGCTCATTACTTGATCACCTTACTTTAAGTCAGAGTCCGAAAATCTCGCGTATTATTTGGCCACTTTAGAAAAATTCTTATACTCCTATGAATTCGCGTATTACTTGGCCACTCTTTTCAAGACAGACTTTGTTTAACTCGCGTATTACGAGGCCACTTATGTATTTATATCAGTCCTGTGTTCCATTGAACTCGCGCATTACTTGGCCACTCTTTTCAAGACAGACTTCGTTTATCTCGCGTATTACTTGGCCACCTTACTTAAAGTCAGAGTTCGGAAATCTCGCGTATTAGTTGGCCACTTTATAACAATTCTTATACTCCTAAGAATTCGCGCATTACTTGGCCACTCTTTTCAGGACAGGCTTCGTCTAACTCGCGTATTACGAGGCCACTTATGTATTTATATCAGTCCTGTGGTCCATTGAACTCGCGCATTACTTGGCCACTCTTTTCAAGACAGACTTCGTTTATCTCGCGTATTACTTGGCCACCTTACTTAAAGTCAGAGTTCGGAAATCTCGCGTATTAGTTGGCCACTTTATAACAATTCTTATACTCCTAAGAATTCGCGCATTACTTGGCCACTCTTTTCAGGACAGGCTTCGTCTAACTCGCGTATTACGAGGCCACTTATGTATTTATATCAGTCATGAGGTGCATTGAACTCGCGCATTACTTGATCACCTTACTAAAAGTCAGAGTCCGGAAATCTCGCGTATTACTTGGCCACTTTAGAAAAATTCTTATACTCCTATGAATTCGCGTATTACTTGGCCACTCTTTTCAAGACAGGCTTCGTCTAACTCGCGTATTACGAGGCCACTTATGTATTTATATCAGTCCTGTGGTCCATTGAACTCGCGCATTACTTGGCCACTCTTTTCAAGACAGACTTCGTTTATCTCGCGTATTACTTGGCCACCTTACTTATAGTCAGAGTTCGGAAATCTCGCGTATTAGTTGGCCACTTTATAACAATTCTTATACTCCTAAGAATTCGCGCATTACTAGGCCACTCTTTTCAGGACAGGCTTCGTCTAACTCGCGTATTACGAGGCCACTTATGTATTTATATCAGTCATGAGGTGCATTGAACTCGCGCATTACTTGATCACCTTACTAAAAGTCAGAGTCCGGATATCTCGCGTATTACATGGCCACTTTAGAAAAATTCTTATACTCCTATGAATTCGCGTATTACTTGGCCACCTTACTTTAAGTCAGAGTCCGAAAATCTCGCGTATTAGTTGGCCACTTTATAACAATTCTTATACTCCTAAGAATTCGCGCATTACTTGGCCACTCTTTTCAGGACAGGCTTCGTCTAACTCGCGTATTACTTGGCCACTTATAAAAATTCTTATACTCCTAAGAACTCGCGCATTACTTGGCCACTTTACTTTAAGTCAGAGTCCGGAAATCTCGCGTATTAGTTGGCCACTTTATAACAATTCTTATACTCCTAAGAATTCGCGCATTACTTGGCCACTCTTTTCAAGACAGACTTTGTTTAACTCGCGTATTACGAGGCCACTTATGTATTTATTTCATTCATGAGGTCCATTGAACTTGCGCATTACCTGATCACCTTACTTTAAGTCAGAGTCCGAAAATCTCGCGTATTAGTTGGCCACTTTATAACAATTCTTATACTCCTAACAATTCGCGCATTACTTGGCCACTCTTTTCAAGACAGACTTCGTTTATCTCGCGTATTACTTGGCCACTTATAAAAATTCTTATACTCCTAAGAACTCGCGCATTACTTGGCCACTTTACTTTAAGTCAGAGTCCGGAAATCTCGCGTATTACTTGGCCACTTTAGAAAAATTCTTATACTCCTATGAATTCGCGTATTACTTGGCCACCTTACTTTAAGTCAGAGTCCGAAAATCTCGCGTATTAGTTGGCCACTTTATAACAATTCTTATACTCCTAACAATTCAACTTGGCCACACTTTTCAAGACAGACTTCGCTTAACTCGCGTATTACTTGGCCACTTATAAAAATTCCTATACTCCTAAGAACTCGCGCATTACTTGGCCACTTTACTTTAAGTCAGAGTCCGGAAATCTCGCGTATTACTTGGCCACTTTAGAAAAATTCTTATACTCCTAAGAATTCGCGCATTACTTGGCCACCTTATTTAAAGTCAGAGTCCGGAAATCTCGAGTATTAGTTGGCCACTTTAGAAAAATTCTTATACTCCTATGAATTCGCGCATTACTTGGCCACTTTACTTTAAGTCAGAGTCTGGAAATCTCGCGCATTACTTGGCCACTTTACTTTAAGTCAGAGTCCGAAAATCTCACGTATTAGTTGGCCACTTTATAACAATTCTTATACTCCTAACAATTCGCGCATTACTTGGCCACTCTTTTCAAGACAGACTTCGCTTAACTCGCGTATTACTTGGCCCCTTATAAAAATTCTTACACTCCTAAGAACTCGCGCATTACTTGGCCACTTTACTTTAAGTCAGAGTCTGGAAATCTCGCGCATTACTTGGCCACTTTACTTTAAGTCAGAGTCCGGAAATCTCGCGTATTAGTTGGCCACTTTATAACAATTCTTATACTCCTAAGAATTCGCGCATTACTTGGCCACTCTTTTCAGGACAGGCTTCGTCTAACTCGCGTATTACGAGGCCACTTATGTATTTATATCAGTCATGAGGTCCATTGAACTTGCGCATTACTTGATCACCTTACTTTAAGTCAGAGTCCGAAAATCTCGCGTATTATTTGGCCACTTTAGAAAAATTCTTATACTCCTTTGAATTCGCGTATTACTTGGCCACTCTTTTCAAGACAGACTTTGTTTAACTCGCGTATTACGAGGCCACTTATGTATTTATATCAGTCCTGTGGTCCATTGAACTCGCGCATTACTTGTCCACTCTTTTCAAGACAGACTTCGTTTATCTCGCGTATTACTTGGCCACCTTACTTAAAGTCAGAGTTCGGAAATCTCGCGTATTAGTTGGCCACTTTATAACAATTCTTATACTCCTAAGAATTCGCGCATTACTTGGCCACTCTTTTCAGGACAGGCTTCGTCTAACTCGCGTATTACGAGGCCACTTATGTATTTATATCAGTCCTGTGGTCCATTGAACTCGCGCATTACTTGATCACCTTACTTTAAGTCAGAGTCCGAAAATCTCGCGTATTAGTTGGCCACGTTATAACAATTCTTATACTCCTAACAATTCGCGCATTACTTGGCCACTCTTTTCAAGACAGACTTCGTTTATCTCGCGTATTACTTGGCCACTTATAAAAATTCTTATACTCCTAAGAACTCGCGCATTACTTGGCCACTTTACTTTAAATCAGAGTTCGGAAATCTCGCGTATTAGTTGGCCACTTTATAACAATTCTTATACTCCTAAGAACTCGCGCATTACTTGGCCACTTTACTTTAAGTCAGAGTCCGGAAATCTCACGTATTACTTGGCCACTTTAGAAAAATTCTTATACTCCTATGAATTCGCGTATTACTTGGCCACCTTACTTTAAGTCAGAGTCCGAAAATCTCGCGTATTAGTTGGCCACTTTATAACAATTCTTATACTCCTAACAATTCAACTTGGCCACTCTTTTCAAGACAGACTTCGCTTAACTCGCGTATTACTTGGCCCCGTATAAAAATTCTTACACTCCTAAGAACTCGCGCATTACTTGGCCACTTTACTTTAAGTCAGAGTCAGGAAATCTCGCGTATTACTTGGCCACTTTAGAAAAATTCTTATACTCCTAAGAATTCGCGCATTACTTGGCCACCTTATTTAAAGTCAGAGTCCGGAAATCTCGCTTATTAGTTGGCCACTTTATGACAATTCTTATACGCCTAAGAACTCGCGCATTACTTGGCCACTTTACTTTAAGTCAGAGTCCGGAAATCTCGCGTATTACTTGGCCACCTTACTTAAAGTCAGAGTCCGAAAATCTCGCGTATTAGTTGGCCACTTTATAACAATTCTTATACTCCTAACAATTCGCGCATAACTTTGCCACTCTTTTCAAAACAGACTTCGCTTAACTCGCGTATTACTTGGCCCCGTATAAAAATTCTTACACTCCTAAGAACTCGCGCATTATTTGGCCACTTTACTTCAAGTCAGAGTCCGCAAATCTCGCGCATTACTTGGCCACTTTACTTTAAGTCAGAGTCCGGAAATCTCGCGTATTAGTTGGCCACTTTATAACAATTCTTATACTCCTAAGAATTCGCGCATTACTTGGCCACTCTTTTCAGGACAGGCTTCGTCTAACTCGCGTATTACGAGGCCACTTATGTATTTATATCAGTCATGAGGTCCATTGAACTTGCGCATTACTTGATCACCTTACTTTAAGTCAGAGTCCGAAAATCTCGCGTATTAGTTGGCCACGTTATAACAATTCGTATACTCCTAACAATTCGCGTATTACTTGGCCACTCTTTTCAAGACAGACTTTGTTTAACTCGCGTATTACGAGGCCACTTATGTATTTATATCAGTCCTGTTGTCCATTGAACTCGCGCATTACTTGGCCACTCTTTTCAAGACAGACTTCGTTTATCTCGCGTATTACTTGGCCACCTTACTTAAAGTCAGAGTTCGGAAATCTCGCGTATTAGTTGGCCACTTTATAACAATTCTTATACTCCTAAGAATTCGCGCATTACTTGGCCACTCTTTTCAGGACAGGCTTCGTCTAACTCGCGTATTACGAGGCCACTTATGTATTTATATCAGTCCTGTGGTCCATTGAACTCTCGCATTACTTGATCACCTTACTTAAAGTCAGAGTCCGAAAATCTCGAGTATTAGTTGGCCACTTTATAACAATTCTTATACTCCTAACAATTCGCGCATTACTTGGCCACTCTTTTCAAGACAGACTTCGTTTATCTCGCGTATTACTTGGCCACTTATAAAAATTCTTATACTCCTAAGAACTCGCGCATTACTTGGCCACTTTACTTTAAGTCAGAGTTCGGAAATCTCGCGTATTAGTTGGCCACTTTATAACAATTCTTATACTCCTAAGAACTCGCGCATTACTTGGCCACTTTACTTTAAGTCAGAGTCCGGAAATCTCGCGTATTACTTGGCCACTTTAGAAAAATTCTTATACTCCTATGAATTCGCGTATTACTTGGCCACCTTACTTTAAGTCAGAGTCCGAAAATCTCGCGTATTAGTTGGCCACTTTATAACAATTCTTATACTCCTAACAATTCAACTTGGCCACTCTTTTCAAGACAGACTTCGCTTAACTCGCGTATTACTTGGCCCCGTATAAAAATTCTTACACTCCTAAGAACTCGCGCATTACTTGGCCACTTTACTTTAAGTCAGAGTCCGGAAATCTCGCGCATTACTTGGCCACTTTAGAAAAATTCATATACTCCTAAGAATTCGCGCATTACTTGGCCACCTTATTTAAAGTCAGAGTCCGGAAATCTCGCGTATTACTTGGCCACTTTATAAAAATTCTTATACTCCTTAGAATTCGCGCATTACTTGGCCACCTTATTTAAAGTCAGAGTCCGGAAATCTCGCGTATTACTTGGCCACCTTACTTTAAGTCAGAGTCCGGAAATCTCGCGTATTACTTGGCCACTTTAGAAAAATTCTTATAATCCTAAGAATTCGCGTATTACTTGGCCACTCTTTTCAAGACAGACTTTGTTTAACTCGCGTATTACGAGGCCACTTATGTATTTATATCAGACCTGTGGTCCATTGAACTCGCGCATTACTTGGCCACTCTTTTCAAGACAGACTTCGTTTATCTCGCGTATTACTTGGCCACCTTACTTATAGTCAGAGTTCGGAAATCTCGCGTTATAGTTGGCCACTTTATAACAATTCTTATACTCCTAACAATTCGCGCATAACTTGGCCACTCTTTTCAAGACAGACTTCGCTTAACTCGCGTATTACTTGGCCCCGTATAAAAATTCTTACACTTCTAAGAACTCGCGCATTACTTGGCCACTTTACTTTAAGTCAGAGTCCGGAAATCTCGCGCATTACTTGGCCACTTTACTTTAAGTCAGAGTCCGTAAATCTCGCGTATTAGTTGGCCACTTTATAACAATTCTTATACTCCTAACAATTCGCGCATAACTTGGCCACTCTTTTCAAGACAGACTTCGCTTAACTCGCGTATTACTTGGCCCCGTATAAAAATTCTTACACTTCTAAGAACTCGCGCATTACTTGGCCACTTTACTTTAAGTCAGAGTCCGGAAATCTCGCGCATTACTTGATCACCTTACTTTAAGTCAGAGTCCGAAAATCTCGCGTATTAGTTGGCCACTTTAGAAAAATTCTTATACTCCTATGAATTCGCGTATTACTTGGCCACCTTACTTTAAGGCAGAGTCCGAAAATCTCGCGTATTAGTTGGCCACTTTATAACAATTCTTATACTCCTAACAATTCGCGCATAACTTGGCCACTCTTTTCAAGACAGGCTTCGCTTAACTCGCGTATTACTTGGCCCCGTATAAAAATTCTTACACTCCTAAGAACTCGCGCATTACTTGGCCACTTTACTTTAAGTCAGAGTCAGGAAATCTCGCGCATTACTTGGCCACTTTACTTTAAGTCAGAGTCCGAAAATCTCGCGTATTAGTTGGCCACTTTATAACAATTCTTATACTCCTAAGAATTCGCGCATAACTTGGCCACTCTTTTCAAGACAGACTTCGCTTAACTCGCGTATTACTTGGCCCCGTATAAAAATTCTTACACTCCTAAGAACTCGCGCATTACTTGGCCATTTTACTTTAAGTCAGAGTTCGGAAATCTCGCGTATTACGTGGCCAGCTTAATGACAGTCAGAGGCTGGAAATCGGGGGGTTTTGCTGGCGACTTCATAACAATTGTTATACTCCTAAGAATTCGCGCATTACTTGGACACTCGTTTCAAGACAGACTTTGTTTAACTCGCGTATTACTTGGCCACTTATAAAAATTCTTATACTCCTAAGAACTCGCGCATTACTTGGCCACTTTACTTAAAGTCAGAGTCCGGAAATCTCGCGTATTAGTTGGCCACTTTATAACAATGCTTATTCTCCTTAGTAGTCGCGCATTACTTGGCCACTCTTTTCAGGACAGGCTTCGTCTAACTCGCGTATTACGAGGCCACTTATGTAATTATATCATTCATGAGGTCCATAAAACTCGCGCATTACTTGATCACCTTACTAAAAGTCAGAGTCCGGAAATCTCGCGTATTACTTGGCCACTTTAGAAAAATTATTATACTCCTATGAATTCGCGTATTACTTGGCCACTCTTTTCAAGACAGACTTTGTTTAACTCGCGTATTACGAGGCCACTCATGTATTTATATCAGACCTGTGGTCCATTGAACTCGCGCATTACTTGGCCACTCTTTTCAAGACATACTTCGTTTATCTCGCGTATTACTTGGCCACCTTACTTATAGTCAGAGTTCGGAAATCTCGCGTTATAGTTAGCCAGTTTATAACAATTCTTATACTCCTAAGAATTCGCGCAGTGCGTGGCCCCTCTTTTCTGGACAGGCTTCGTCTAACTCGCGTATTACGAGGCCACTTATGTATTTATATCAGTCATGAGGTCCATTGAACTCGCGCATTACTTGATCACCTTACTAAAAGTCAGAGTCCGGAAATCTCGCGTATTACTTGGCCACTTTAGAAAAATTCTTATACTCCTATGAATTCGCGTATTACTTGGCCACCTTACTTTAAGTCAGAGTCCGAAAATCTCGCGTATTAGTTGGCCACTTTATAACAATTCTTATACTCCTAAGAATTCGAGCAATACTTGGCCACTCTTTTCAGGACAGGCTTCGTCTAACTCGCGTATTACTTGGCCCCGTATAAAAATTCTTACACGCCTAAGAACTCGCGCATTACTTGGCCACTTTACTTTAAGTCAGAGTCCGGAAATCTCGCGCATTACTTGGCCACTTTACTTTAAGTCAGAGTCCGAAAATCTCGCGTATTAGTTGGCCACTTTATAACAATTCTTATACTCCGCAGAATTCGCGCATAACTTTGCCACTCTTTTCAAAACAGACTTCGCTTAACTCGCGTATTACTTGGCCCCGTATAAAAATTCTTACACTCCTAAGAACTCGCGCATTACTTGGCCACTTTACTTTAAGTCAGAGTTCGGAAATCTCGCGTATTACTTGGCCACCTTAATTAAAGTCAGAGGCCGGAAATCTCGCGTATTTGTTGGCCACTTTATAACAATTCTTATACTCCTAACAATTCGCGCATTACTTGGACACTCTTTTTCAAGACAGACTTCGTTTAACTCCCGTATTACTTGGCCACTTATAAAAATTCTTATACTCCTAAGAACTCGCGCATTACTTGGCCACTTTACTTTAAGTCAGAGTCCGGAAATCTCGCGTATTAGTTGGCCACTTTATAACAATGCTTATTCTCCTTAGAATTCGCGCATTACTTGGCCACTCTTTTCAGGACAGGCTTCGTCTAACTCGCGTATTACGAGGCCACTTATGTATTTATATCATTCATGAGGTCCATTGAACTCGCGCATTACTTGATCACCTTACTAAAAGTCAGAGTCCGGAAATCTCGCGTATTACTTGGCCACATTAGAAAAATTATTATACTCCTAAGAATTAGCGGATTAAATGGCCCCACATTTAAAGACAGACTTAGTTTAACTCCCGTATTACGAGGCCACTTATGTTTTTATATCAGCACTGTCGTCCATTGAACTCGCGCATTACTTGGCCACTCTTTTCAAGACAGACTTCGTTTATCTCGCGTATTACTTGGCCACCTTACTTAAAGTCAGAGTTCGGATATCTAGCGTTATAGTTGGCCACTTTATAACAATTCTTATACTCCTAAGAATTCGCGCATTACTTGGCCACTCTTTTCAGGACAGGCTTCGTCTAACTCGCGTATTACGAGGACACTTATGTATTTATATCAGTCATGAGGTGCATTGAACTCGCGCATTACTTGATCACCTTACTAAAAGTCAGAGTCCGGATATCTCGCGTATTACTTGGCCACTTTAGAAAAATTCTTATACTCCTATGAATTCGCGTATTACTTGGCCACCTTACTTTAAGTCAGAGTCCGAAAATCTCGCGTATTAGTTGGCCACATTATAACAATTCTTATACTCCTAAGAATTCGAGCAATACTTGGCCACTCTTTTCAGGACAGGCTTCGTCTAACTCGCGTATTACATGGCCACTTATAAGAATTCTTATACTCCTAAGAACTCGCGCATTACTTGGCCACTTTACTTTATGTCAGTGTCCGGATATCTCGCGTATTAGTTGGCCACTTTATAACAATTCTTATACTCCTAAGAATTCGCGCATTACTTGGCCACTCTTTTCAGGACAGGCTTCGTCTAACTCGCGTATTACGAGGCCACTTATGTATTTATATCAGTCATGAGGTCCATTGAACTCGCGCATTACTTGATCACCTTACTAAAATTCAGAGTCCGGAAATCTCGCGTATTACTTGGCCACTTTAGAAAAATTCTTATACTCCTATGAATTCGCGCATTACTTGGCCACTTTACTTTAAGTCAGAGTCCGGAAATCTCGCGTATTAGTTGGCCACTTTATAACAATTCTTATACTCCTAAGAATTCGCGCATTACTTGGCCACTCTTTTCAGGACAGGCTTCGTCTAACTCGCGTATTACGAGGCCACTTATGTATTTATATCAGTCATGAGGTCCATTGAACTTGCGCATTACTTGATCACCTTACTTTAAGTCAGAGTCCGAAAATCTCGCGTATTAGTTGGCCACGTTATAACAATTCTTATACTCCTATGAATTCGCGTATTACTTGGCCACTCTTTTCCAGACAGACTTTGTTTAACTCGCGTATTACGAGGCCACTTATGTATTTATATCAGTCCTGTCGTCCATTGAACTCGCGCATTACTTGGCCACTCTTTTCAAGACAGACTTCGTTTATCTCGCGTATTACTTGGCCACCTTACTTAAAGTCAGAGTTCGGAAATCTCGCGTATTAGATAGCCACATTATAAAAATTCTTATACTCCTAAGAATGCGCGCATTACTTGGCCACTCTTTTCAGGACAGGCTTCGTCTAACTCGCGTATTACTTGGCCACTTATAAAAATTCTTATACTCCTAAGAACTCGCGCATTACTTGGCCACTTTACTTTAAGTCAGAGTCCGGAAATCTCGCGTATTAGTTGGCCACTTTATAACAATTCTTATACTCCTAAGAATTCGCGCATTACTTGGCCACTGTTTTCAGGACAGGCTTCGTCTAACTCGCGTATTACTTGGCCACTTAGAAAAATTCTTATACTCCTATGAATTCGCGCATTACTTGGCCACTTTACTTTAAGTCAGAGTCCGGAAATCTCGCGTATTAGTTGGCCACTTTATAACAATTCTTATACTCCTAAGAATTCGCGCATTACTTGGCCACTCTTTTCAGGACAGGCTTCGTCTAACTCGCGTATTACGAGGCCACTTATGTATTTATATCAGTCATGAGGTCCATTGAACTTGCGCATTACTTGATCACCTTAATTTCAGTCAGAGTCCGAAAATCTCGCGTATTAGTTGGCCACTTTAGAAAAATTCTTATACTCCTATGAATTCGCGTATTACTTGGCCACTCTTTTCCAGACAGACTTTGTTTAACTCGCGTATTACGAGGCCACTTATGTATTTATATCAGTCCTGTCGTCCATTGAACTCGCGCATTACTTGGCCACTCTTTTCAAGACAGACTTCGTTTATCTCGCGTATTACTTGGCCACCTTACTTAAAGTCAGAGTTCGGAAATCTCGCGTATTATTCGGCCACTTTAGAAAAATTCTTATACTCCTAAGAATTCGCGCATTACTTTGCCACTCTTTTCAGGACAGGCTTCGTCTAACTCGCGTATTACTTGGCCACTTATAAAAATTCTTATACTCCTAAGAAATCGCGGATTACTTGGCCACTCTTTTCAAGACAGACTTTGTTTAACTCGCGTATTACGAGGCCACTTATGTATTTATATCAGTCCTGTGTTCCATTGAACTCGCGCATTACTTGGCCACTCTTTTCAAGACAGACTTCGTTTATCTCGCGTATTACTTGGCCACCTTACTTAAAGTCAGAGTTCGGAAATCTCGCGTATTAGTTGGCCACTTTAGAAAAATTCATATACTCCTAAGAATGCGCGTATTGCTTGGCCACTCTTTTCCAGACAGACTTTGTTTAACTCGCGTATTACGAGGCCACTTATGTATTTATATCAGTCCTGTGTTCCATTGAACTCGCGCATTACTTGGCCACTCTTTTCAAGACAGACTTCGTTTATCTCGCGTATTACTTGGCCACCTTACTTAAAGTCAGAGTTCGGAAATCTCGCGTATTAGTTGGCCACTTTATAACAATTCTTATACTCCTAAGAATTCGCGCATTACTTGTCCACTCTTTTCAGGACAGGCTTCGTCTAACTCGCGTATTACTTGGCCACTTATAAAAATTCCTATACTCCTAAGAACTCGCGCATTACTTGGCCACTTTACTTTAAGTCAGAGTCCGGAAATCTCGCGCATTACTTGGCCACTTTACTTTAAGTCAGAGTCCGGAAATCTCACGTATTACTTGGCCACTTGATAAAAATTCTAATACTCCTAAGAATTCGCGCATTACTTGGCCACTCTTTTCAGGACAGACTTCGTTTAACTCGCGTATTACGAGACCACTTATGTATTTATATCAGTCCTGTGGCCCATTGAACCTGACCTTACTTAAGGTCAGAGTCCGGAAATCTCGCGTATTACTTGGCCACTTTAGAAAAATTCTTATACTCCTAAGAATTCGCGCATTACTTGGCCACCTTATTTAAAGTCAGAGTCCGGAAATCTCGAGTATTACTTGGCCACTTTAGAAAAATTCTTATACTCCTATGAATTCGCGTATTACTTGGCCACTCTTTTCAAGACAGACTTTGTTTAACTCGCGTATTACGAGGCCACTTATGTATTTATATCAGTCCTGTGGTCCATTGAACTCGCGCATTACTTGGCCACTCTTTTCAATACAGACTTCGTTTATCTCGCGTATTACTTGCCCACCTTACTTAAAGTCAGAGTTCGGAAATCTCGCGTATTAGTTGGCCACCTTAAATAAAGTCAGAGGCCGGAAATCTCGCGTATTAGTTGGCCACTTTATAACAATTCTTATACTAACAATTCGCGCATTACTTGGACACTCTTTTCAAGACAGACTTCGTTTAACTCGCGTATTACTGGGCCACTTATAAAAATTCTTATACTCCTAAGAACTCGCGCATTACTTGGCCACTTTACTTTAAGTCAGAGTCCGGAAATCTCGCGTATTAGTTGGCCACTTTATAACAATTCTTATACTCCTTAGAATTCGCGCATTACTTGGCCACTCTTTTCAGGACAGGCTTCGTCTAACTCGCGTATTACGTGGCCACTTATGTATTTATATCATTCATGAGGTCCATTGAACTCGCGCATTACTTGATCACCTTACTAAAAGTCAGATTCCGGAAATCTCGCGTATTACTTGGCCACTTTAGAAAAATTATTATACTCCTATGAATTCGCGTATTACGAGGCCACTCATGTATTTATATCAGACCTGTGGTCCATTGAACTCGCGCATTACTTGGCCACTCTTTTCAAGACAGACTTCGTTTATCTCGCGTATTACTTGGCCACCTTACTTAACGTCAGAGTTCGGAAATCTCGCGTATTAGTTGGCCACTTTATAACAATTCTTATACTCCTAAGAATTCGCGCATTACTTGGCCACTCTTTTCAGGACAGGCTTCGTCTAACTCGCGTATTACGAGGCCACTTATGTATTTATATCAGTCATGAGGTGCATTGAACTCGCGCATTACTTGATCACCTTACTAAAAGTCAGAGTCCGGAAATCTCGCGTATTACTTGGCCACTTTAGAAAAATTCTTATACTCCTATGAATTCGCGTATTACTTGGTCACTATACTTTACAGTCTGAGTCCGAAAATCTCGGGTATTAGTTGGCCACTTTATAACAATTCTTATACTCCTAACAATTCGCGCATTACTTGGACACTCTTTTCAAGACAGATTTCGTTTAACTCGCGTATTACTTGGCCACTTATAAAAATTCTTATACTCCTAAGAACTCGCGCATTACTTGGCCACTTTACTTTAAGTCAGAGTCCGGAAATCTCGCGTATTAGTTGGCCACTTTATAACAATTCTTATACTCCTTAGAATTCGCGCATTACTTGGCCACCTTATTTAAAGTCAGAGTCCGGAAATCTCGCGTATTAGTTGGCCACTTTATAACAATTCTTATACTCCTAAGAATTCTCGCATTACTTGGCCACTCTTTTCAGGATTGGCTTCGTCTAACTCGCGTATTACGAGGCCACTTATGTTTTTATATCAGTCATGTCGTGCATTGAACTCGCGCATTACTTGATCACCTTAATAAAACTCATAGTCCGGATATATCGCGTATTACTTGGCCACTTTAGAAATATTCTTATACTCCTAAGAATTCGCGCATTACTTGGCCACCTTACTTTACGTCAGAGTCCTAAAATCTCGCGTATTAGTTGGCCACTTTATAACAATTCTTATACTCCTAACAATTCGCGCATTACTTGGACACTCTTTTCAAGACAGACTTCGTTTAACTCGCGTATTACTTGTCCACTTATAAAAATTCTTATACTCCTAAGAACTCGCGCATTACTTGGCCCCTTTACTTTAAGTCAGAGTCAGGAAAACTCGCGTATTAGTTGGCCACTTTATAACAATTCTTATACTCCTCAGAACTCACGCATTACTCGATCACCTTACTTAAAGTCAGAGTCCGGAAATCTCGCGTATTACTTGGCCACTTATAAAAATTCTTATACTCCTATGAATTCGCGTATTACTTGGCCACTCTTTTCAGGACAGACTTCGTTTAACTCGCGTATTACGAGACCACTTATGTATTTATATCAGTCCTGTGGCCCATTGAACCTGACCTTACTTAAGGTCAGAGTCCGGAAATCTCGCGTATTACTTGGCCACTTTAGAAAAATTCTTATACTCCTAAGAATTCGCGCATTACTTGGCCACCTTATTTAAAGTCAGAGTCCGGAAATCTCGAGTATTACTTGGCCACTTTAGAAAAATTCTTATACTCCTATGAATTCGCGTATTACTTGGCCACTCTTTTCAAGACAGACTTCGTTTATCGCGCGTATTACTTAGCCACCTTACTTGAAGTCAGAGTTCGGAAATCTCGCGTATTACTTGGCCACCTTACTTAAAGTCAGAGTCCGAAAATCTCGCGTATTAGTTGGCCACTTTATAACAATTCTTATACTCCTAACAATTCGCGCATTACTTGGACACTCTTTTCAAGACAGACTTCGTTTAACTCGCGTATTACTTGTCCACTTATAAAAATTCTTATACTCCTAAGAACTCGCGCATTACTTGGCCACTTTACTTTAAGTCAGAGTCCGGAAATATCGCGTATTAGTTGGCCACTTCATAACAATTCTTATATTCCTTAGAATTCGCGTATTACTTGGCCACCTTACTTAAAGTCAGAGTCCGGAAATCTCGCGTATTAGTTGGCCACTTTATAACAATTCTTATACTCCTAAGAATTCTCGCATTACTTGGCCACTCTTTTCAGGACAGGCTTCGTCTAACTCGCGTATTACGAGGCCACTTATGTATTTATATCATTCATGAAGTCCATTGAACTCGCGCATTACTTGATCACCTTACTAAAAGTCAGAGTCCGGAAATATCGCGTATTACTTGGCCACTTTAGAAAAATTCTTATACTCCTATGAATTCGCGTATTACTTGGCCACTCTTTTCAAGACAGACTTTGTTTAACTCGCGTATTACGAGGCCACTTATGTATTTATATCTGTCCTGTGGTCCATTGAACTCGCGCATTACTTGGCCACTCTTTTCAATACAGACTTCGTTTATCTCGCGTATTACTTGCCCACCTTACTTAAAGTCAGAGTTCGGAAATCTCGCGTATTACTTGGCCACCTTACTTAAAGTCAGAGTCCGGAAATCTCGCGTATTAGTTGGCCACTTTATAACAATTCTTATACTAACAATTCGCGCATTACTTGGACACTCTTTTCAAGACAGATTTCGTTTAACTCGCGTATTACTTGGCCACTTATAAAAATTCTTATACTCCTAAGAACTCGCGCATTACTTGGCCACTTTACTTTAAGTCAGAGTCCGGAAATCTCGCGTATTAGTTGGCCACTTTATAACAATGCTTATTCTCCTTAGAATTCGCGCATTACTTGGCCACTCTTTTCAGGACAGGCTTCGTCTAACTCGCGTATTACGTGGCCACTTATGTATTTATATCATTCATGAGGTCCATTGAACTCGCGCATTACTTGATCACCTTACTAAAAGTCAGATTCCGGAAATCTCGCGTATTACTTGGCCACTTTAGAAAAATTATTATACTCCTATGAATTCGCGTATTACGAGGCCACTCATGTATTTATATCAGACCTGTGGTCCATTGAACTCGCGCATTACTTGGCCACTCTTTTCAAGACAGACTTCGTTTATCTGGCGTATTACTTGGCCACCTTACTTATAGTCAGAGTTCGGAAATCTCGCGTATTAGTTGGCCACTTTATAACAATTCTTATACTCCTAAGAATTCGCGCAGTACTTGGCCACTCTTTTCAGGACAGGCTTCGTCTACCTCGCGTATTACGAGGACACTTATGTATTTATATCAGTCATGAGGTCCATTGAACTCGAGCATTACTTGATCACCTTACTAAAAGTCAGAGTCCGGAAAACTCGCGTATTACTTGGCCACTTTAGAAAAATTCTTATACTCCTATGAATTCGCGTATTACTTGGTCACTATACTTTACGTCAGAGTCCGAAAATCTCGCGTATTAGTTGGCCACTTTATAACAATTCTTATACTCCTAACAATTCGCGCATTACTTGGACACTCTTTTCAAGACAGACTTCGTTTAACTCGCGTATTACTTGGCCACTTATAAAAATTCTTATACTCCTAAGAACTCGCGCATTACTTGGCCACTTTACTTTAAGTCAGAGTCCGGAAATCTCGCGTATTAGTTGGCCACTTTATAACAATTCTTATACTCCTTAGAATTCGCGCATTACTTGGCCACCTTATTTAAAGTCAGTGTCCGGAAATCTCGCGTATTAGTTGGCCACTTTATAACAATTCTTATACTCCTAAGAATTCTCGCATTACTAGGCCACTCTTTTCAGGACAGGCTTCGTCTAACTCGCGTATTACGAGGCCACTTATGTATTTATATCAGTCATGAGGTCCATTGAACTCGCGCATTACCTGATCACCTTACTAAAAGTCAGAGTCCGGAAATATCGCGTATCACTTGGCCACTTTAGAAAAATTCTTATACTCCTATGAATTCGCGTATTACTTGGCCACCTTACTTTTAGTCTGAGTCCTAAAATCTCGCGTATTAGTTGGCCACTTTATAACAATTCTTATACTCCTAACAATTCGCGCATTACTTGGACACTCTTTTCAAGACAGACTTCGTTTAACTCGCGTATTACTTGGCCACTTATAAAAATTCTTATACTCCTAAGAACTCGCGCATTACTTAGCCCCTTTACTTTAAGTCAGAGTCGGGAAAACTCGCGTATTAGTTGGCCACTTTATAACAATTCTTATACTCCTTAGAATTCGCGCATTACTTGATCACCTTACTTAATGTCAGAGTCCGGAAATCTCGCGTATTATTTGGCCACTTTAGAAAAATTCTTATACTCCTAAGAATTCGCGCATTACTTGGCCACTCTTTTCAGGACAGACTTCGTTTAACTCGCGTATTACGAGACCACTTATGTATTTATATCAGTCCTGTGGCCCATTGAACCTGACCTTACTTAAGGTCAGAGTCCGGAAATCTCGCGTATTACTTGGCCACTTTAGAAAAATTCTTATACTCCTAAGAATTCGCGCATTACTTGGCCACCTTATTTAAAGTCAGAGTCCGGAAATCTCGAGTATTACTTGGCCACTTTAGAAAAATTCTTATACTCCTATGAATTCGCGTATTACTTGGCCACTCTTTTCAAGACAGACTTCGTTTATCGCGCGTATTACTTAGCCACCTTACTTGAAGTCAGAGTTCGGAAATCTCGCGTATTACTTGGCCACCTTACTTAAAGTCAGAGTCCGAAAATCTCGCGTATTATTTGGCCACTTTAGAAAAATTCTTATACTCCTATGAATTCGCGTATTACTTGGCCACTCTTTTCAAGACAGACTTTGTTTAACTCGCGTATTACGAGACCACTTATGTATTTATATCAGTCCTGTGGCCCATTGAACCTGACCTTACTTAAGGTCAGAGTCCGGAAATCTCGCGTATTACTTGGCCACTTTAGAAAAATTCTTATACTCCTAAGAATTCGCGCATTACTTGGACACTCTTTTCAAGACAGACTTCGTTTAACTCGCGTATTACTTGGCCACTTATAAAAATTCTTATACTCCTAAGAACTCGCGCATTACTTGGCCACTTTACTTTAAGTCAGAGTCCGGAAATCTCGCGTATTAGTTGGCCACTTCATAACAATTCTTATACTCCTAAGAATTCTCGCATCACTAGGCCACTCTTTTCAGGACAGGCTTCGTCTAACTCGCGTATTACGTGGCCACTTATGTATTTATATCAGTCATGAAGTCCATTGAACTCGCGCATTACTTGATCACCTTACTAAAAGTCAGAGTCCGGAAATATCGCGTATCACTTGGCCACTTTAGAAAAATTCTTATACTCCTATGAATTCGCGTATTACTTGGCCACCTTACTTTAAGTCAGAGTCCGAAAATCTCGCGTATTAGTTGGCCACTTTATAACAATTCTTATACTCCTAAGAATTCGCGCATTACTTTGCCACTCTTTTCAGGACAGGCTTCGTCTAACTCGCGTATTACTTGGCCACTTATAAAAATTCTTATACTCCTAAGAACTCGCGCATTACTTGGCCACTTTACTTTAAGTCAGAGTCCGGAAATCTCGCGTATTACTTGGCCACTTTATAAAAATTCTTATACTCCTTAGAATTCGCGCATTACTTGGCCACCTTATTTAAAGTCAGAGTCCGGAAATCTCGCGTATTAGTTGGCCACTTTATAACAATTCTTATACTCCTAAGAATTCTCGCATTACGAGGCCACTCTTTTCAAGACAGGCTTCGTCTAACTCGCGTATTACGAGGCCACTTATGTATTTATATCAGTCATGAAGTCCATTGAACTCGCGCATTACTTGATCACCTTACTAAAAGTCAGAGTCCGGAAATATCGCGTATCACTTGGCCACTTTAGAAAAATTCTTATACTCCTATGAATTCGCGTATTACTTGGCCACCTTACTTTCAGTCAGAGTCCGAAAATCTCGCGTATTAGTTGGCCACTTTATAACAATTCTTATACTCCTAAGAACTCACGCATTACTTGGCCACTCTTTTCAGGACAGGCTTCGTCTAACTCGCGTATTACTTGGCCACTTATAAAAATTCTTATACTGCTAAGAACTCGCGCATTACTTGGCCACTTTACTTTAAGTCAGAGTCCGGAAATCTCGCGTATTAGTTGGCCACTTTATAACAATTCTTATACTCCTAAGAATTCGCGCATTACTTGGCCACTCTTTTCAGGACAGGCTTCGTCTAACTCGCGTATTACGAGGCCACTTATGTATTTATATCAGTCATGAGGTCCATTGAACTCGAGCATTACTTGATCACCTTACTAAAAGTCAGATTCCGGAAATCTCGCGTATTACTTGGCCACTTTAGAAAAATTATTATACTCCTATGAATTCGCGTATTACGAGGCCACTCATGTATTTATATCAGTCCTGTCGTCCATTGAACTCGCGCATTACTTGGCCACTCTTTTCAAGACAGACTTCGTTTATCTCGCGTATTACTTGGCCACCTTACTTAAAGTCAGAGTTCGGAAATCTCGCGTATTAGTTGGCCACTTTATAACAATTCTTATACTCCTAAGAATTCGCGCAGTACTTGGCCACTCTTTTCAGGACAGGCTTCGTCTAACTCGCGTATTACGAGGCCACTTATGTATTTATATCAGTCATGAGGTCCATTGAACTCGAGCATTACTTGATCACCTTACTATAAGTCAGAGTACGGAAAACTCGCGTATTACTTGGCCACTTTAGAAAAATTCTTATACTCCTATGAATTCGCGTATTACTTGGTCACTATACTTTACGTCAGAGTCCGAAAATCTCGCGTATTAGTTGGCCACTTTATAACAATTCTTATACTCCTAACAATTCGCGCATTACTTGGACACTCTTTTCAAGACAGACTTCGTTTAACTCGCGTATTACTTGGCCACTTATAAAAATTCTTATACTCCTAAGAACTCGCGCATTACTTGGCCACTTCACTTTATTCAGAGTCCGGAAATCTCGCGTATTAGTTGGCCACTTCATAACAATTCTTATACTCCTTAGAATTCGCGCATTACTTGGCCACCTTACTTAAAGTCAGAGTCCGGAAATCTCGCGTATTAGTTGGCCACTTTATAACAATTCTTATACTCCTAAGAATTCTCGCATTACTTGGCCACTCTTTTCAGGACAGGCTTCGTCTAACTCGCGTATTACGCGGCAACTTATGTATTTATATCAGTCATGAGGTCCATTGAACTCGCGCATTACTTGATCACCTTACTAAAAGTCAGAGTCCGGAAATATCGCGTATCACTTGGCCACTTTAGAAAAATTCTTATACTCCTATGAATTCGCGTATTACTTGGCCACCTTACTTTACGTCAGAGTCCTAAAATCTCGCGTATTAGTTGGCCACTTTATAACAATTCTCATACTCCTAACAATTAGAGAATTACTTGGACACTCTTTTCAAGACAGACTTCGTTTAACTCGCGTATTACTTTGCTACTTATAAATATTCTTATACTCCTAAGAACTCGCGCATTACTTGGCCCCTTTACTTTAAGTGAGAGTCGGGAAAACTCGCGTATTAGTTGGCCACTTTATAACAATTCTTATACTCCTTAGAATTCGCGCATTACTTGATCACCTTACTGAATGTCAGAGTCCGGAAATCTCGCGTATTATTTGGCCACTTTATAAAAATTCTTATACTCCTATGAATTCGCGTATTACTTGGCCACTCTTTTCAGGACAGACTTCGTTTAACTCGCGTATTACGAGGCCACTTATGTATTTATATCAGTCCTGTGGCCCATTGAACCTGACCTTACTTAAGGTCAGAGTCCGGAAATCTCGCGTATTACTTGGCCACTTTAGAAAAATTCTTATACTCCTAAGAATTCGCGCATTACTTGGCCACCTTATTTAAAGTCAGAGTCCGGAAATCTCGAGTATTACTTGGCCACTTTAGATAAATTCTTATACTCCTATGAATTCGCGTATTACTTGGCCACTCTTTTCAAGACAGACTTCGTTTATCGCGCGTATTACTTAGCCACCTTACTTGAAGTCAGAGTTCGGAAATCTCGCGTATTACTTGGCCACCTTACTTAAAGTCAGAGTCCGAAAATCTCGCGTATTAGTTGGCCACTTTATAACAATTCTTATACTCCTAACAATTCGCGCATTACTTGGACACTCTTTTCAAGACAGACTTCGTTTAACTCGCGTATTACTTGTCCACTTATAAAAATTCTTATACTCCTAAGAACTCGCGCATTTCTTGGCCACTTTACTTTAAGTCAGAGTCCGGAAATATCGCGTATTAGTTGGCCACTTCATAACAATTCTTATACTCCTAAGAATTCGCGCATTACTTGGCCACCTTATTTAAAGTCAGAGTCCGGAAATCTCGCGTATTAGTTGGCCACTTTATAACAATTCTTATACTCCTAAGAATTCGCGCATTACTTGGCCACTCTTTTCAGGACAGGCTTCGTCTAACTCGCGTATTACGAGGCCACTTATGTATTTATATCATTCATGAGGTCCATTGAACTCGCGCACTACTTGATCACCTTACTAAAAGTCAGAGTCCGGAAATATCGCGTATCACTTGGCCACTTTAGAAAAATTCTGATACTCCTATGAATTCGCGTATTACTTGGCCACCTTACTTTAAGTCAGAGTCCGAAAATCTCGCGTATTAGTTGGCCACTTTATAACAATTCTTATACTCCTAAGAATTCGCGCATTACTTGGCCACTCTTTTCAGGACAGGCTTCGTCTAACTCGCGTATTACTTGGCCACTTATAAAAATTCTTATACTCCTAAGAACTCGCGCATTACTTGGCCACTTTACTTTAAGTCAGAGTCCGGAAATATCGCGTATTAGTTGGCCACTTTATAACTATTCTTATACTCCTTAGAATTCGCGCATTACTTGGCCACCTTATTTAAAGTCAGAGTCCGGAAATCTCGCGTATTAGTTGGCCACTTTATAACAATTCTTATACTCCTAAGAATTCTCGCATTACTAGGCCACTCTTTTCAGGACAGGCTTCGTCTAACTCGCGTATTACGAGGCCACTTATGTATTTATATCAGTCATGAAGTCCATTGAACTCGCGCATTACTTGATCACCTTACTAAAAGTCAGAGTCCGGAAATATCGCGTATCACTTGGCCACTTTAGAAAAATTCTTATACTCCTATGAATTCGCGTATTACTTGGCCACCTTACTTTAAGTCAGAGTCCGAAAATCTCGCGTATTAGTTGGCCACTTTATAACAATTCTTATACTCCTAAGAATTCGCGCATTACTTGGCCACACTTTTCAGGACAGGCTTCGTCTAACTCGCGTATTACTTGGCCACTTATAAAAATTCTTATACTCCTAAGAACTCGCGCATTACTTGGCCACTTTACTTTAAGTCAGAGTCCGGAAATCTCGCGTATTAGTTGGCCACTTTATAACAATTCTTATACTCCTAAGAATTCGCGCATTACTTGGCCACTCTTTTCAGGACAGGCTTCGTCTAACTCGCGTATTACGAGGCCACTTATGTATTTATATCAGTCATGAGGTCCATTGAACTTGCGCATTACTTGATCACCTTACTTTCAGTCAGAGTCCGAAAATCTCGCGTATTAGTTGGCCACTTTATAACAATTCTTATACTCCTAACAATTCGCGCATTACTTGGCCACTCTTTTCAAGACAGACTTCGTTTAACTCGCGTATTACTTGGCCACTTATAAAAATTCTTATACTCCTAAGAACTCGCGCATTACTTGGCCACTTTACTTCAAGTCAGAGTCCGGAAATGTCGCGTATTACTTTGCCACTTTAGAAAAATTCTTATACTCCTATGAATTCGCGTATTACTTGGCCACCTTACTTTAAGTCAGAGTCCGAAAATCTCGCGTATTAGTTGGCCACTTTATAACAATTCTTATACTCCTAAGAATTCGCGCATTACTTGGCCACTCTTTTCAGGACAGGCTTCGTCTAACTCGCGTATTACTTGGCCACTTATAAAAATTCTTATACTGCTAAGAACTCGCGCATTACTTGGCCACTTTACTTTAAGTCAGAGTCCGGAAATCTCGCGTATTAGTTGGCCACTTTATAACAATTCTTATACTCCTAAGAATACGCGCATTACTTGGCCTCTCTTTTCAGGACAGGCTTCGTCTAACTCGCGTATTACGAGGCCACTTATGTATTTATATCAGTCATGAGGTCCATTGAACTTGCGCATTACTTGATCACCTTACTTTCAGTCAGAGTCCGAAAATCTCGCGTATTAGTTGGCCACTTTATAACAATTCTTATACTCCTAAGAACTCGCGCATTACTTGGCCACTTTACTTTAAGTCAGAGTCCGGAAATCTCGCGTATTAGTTGGCCACTTTATAACAATTCTTATACTCCTAACAATTCGCGCATTACTTGGCCACTCTTTTCAAGACAGACTTCGTTTATCTCGCGTATTACTTGGCCACTTATAAAAATTCTTATACTCCTAAGAACTCGCGCATTACTTGGCCACTTTACTTAAAGTGAGAGTCAGGAAATCTCGCGTATTACTTGGCCCCGTATAAAAATTCTTACACTCCTAAGAAGTCGCGCATTACTTGGCCACTATACTTTAACACAGAGTCCGGAAATCTCGCGCATTACTTGGCCACTTTACTTTAAGTCAGAGTCCGAATATCTCGAGTATTAGTTGTCCACTTTATAACAATTCTTATACTCCTAACAATTCGCGCATAAATTGGCCACTCTTTTCAAGACAGACTTCGCTTAACTCGCGTATTACTTGGCCCATTATAAAAATTCTTACACTCCTAAGAACTCGCGCATTACTTGGCCACTTTACTTCAAGTCAGAGTCCGGAAATCTCGCGCATTACTTGGCCACTTTACTTTAAGTCAGAGTCCGGATATCTCGTGTATTAGTTGGCCACTCTTTTCAAGACAGACTTCGTTTATCTCGCGTATTACTTGGCCACCTTACTTAAAGTCAGAGACCGGAAATCTCGCGTATTAGTTGGCCACTTTATAACAATGCTTATTCTCCTTAGAATTCGCGCATTACTTGGCCACTCTTTTCAGGACAGGCTTCGTCTAACTCGCGTATTACGAGGCCACTTATGTATTTATATCAGTCATGAGGTCCATTGAACTTGCGCATTACTTGATCACCTTACTTTAAGTCAGAGTTCGGAAATCTCGCGTATTAGTTGGCCACTTATAAAAATTCTTATACTCCTAAGAACTCGCGCATTACTTGGCCACCTAACTTAAAGTCAGAGTCCGGAAATCTCGCGTATTAGTTGGCCACGTTATAACAATAAGAATACTCCTTAGAATTCGCGCATTACTTGGCCACCTTACTATGAGTCAGAGTCCGGAAATCTCGCGTATTAGTTGGCCACTTTATAACAATTCTTATACTCCTAACAATTCGCGCATTACTAGGCCACTCTTTTCAGGACAGGCTTCGTCTAACTCGCGTATTACGAGGCCACTTATGTATTTATATCAGTCATGAGGTCCATTGAACTCGCGCATTACCTGATCACCTTACTAAAAGTCAGAGTCCGGAAATATCGCGTATCACTTGGCCACTTTAGAAAAATTCTTATACTCCTATGAATTCGCGTATTACTTGGCCACCTTACTTTAAGTCAGAGTCCGAAAATCTCGCGTATTAGTTGGCCACTTTATAACAATTCTTATACTCCTAACAATTCGCGCATTACTTGGACACTCTTTTCAAGTCAGACTTCGTTTAACTCGCGTATTAGTTGGCTACTTATAAAAATTCTTATACTCCTAAGAACTCGCGCATTACTTGGCCCCTTTACTTTAAGTCAGAGTCGGGAAAACTCGCGTATTAGTTGGCCACTTTATAACAATTCTTATACTCCTTAGAATTCGCGCATTACTTGATCACCTTACTGAATGTCAGAGCCCGGAAATCTCGCGTATTATTTGGCCACTTTAGAAAAATTCTTATACTCCTATGAATTCGCGTATTACTTGGCCACTCTTTTCAAGACAGACTTTGTTTAACTCGCGTATTACGAGACCACTTATGTATTTATATCAGTCCTGTGGCCCATTGAACCTGACCTTACTTAAGGTCAGAGTCCGGAAATCTCGCGTATTACTTGGCCACTTTAGAAAAATTCTTATACTCCTAAGAATTCGCGCATTACTTGGCCACCTTATTTAAAGTCAGAGTCCGGAAATCTCGAGTATTACTTGGCCACTTTAGAAAAATTCTTATACTCCTATGAATTCGCGTATTACTTGGCCACTCTTTTCAAGACAGACTTCGTTTATCGCGCGTATTACTTAGCCACCTTACTTGAAGTCAGAGTTCGGAAATCTCGCGTATTACTTGGCCACCTTACTTAAAGTCAGAGTCCGAAAATCTCGCGTATTAGTTGGCCACTTTATAACAATTCTTATACTCCTAACAATTCGCGCATTACTTGGACACTCTTTTCAAGACAGACTTCGTTTAACTCGCGTATTACTTGTCCACTTATAAAAATTCTTATACTCCTAAGAACTCGCGCATTACTTGGCCACTTTACTTTAAGTCAGAGTCCGGAAATATCGCGTATTAGTTGGCCACTTCATAACAATTCTTATACTCCTAAGAATTCGCGCATTACTTGGCCACCTTATTTAAAGTCAGAGTCCGGAAATCTCGAGTATTACTTGGCCACTTTAGAAAAATTCTTATACTCCTAAGAATTCTCGCATTACTAGGCCACTCTTTTCAGGACAGGCTTCGTCTAACTCGCGTATTACGAGGCCACTTATGTATTTATATCAGTCATGAAGTCCATTGAACTCGCGCATTACTTGATCACCTTACTAAAAGTCAGAGTCCGGAAATATCGCGTATCACTTGGCCACTTTAGAAAAATTCTGATACTCCTATGAATTCGCGTATTACTTGGCCACCTTACTTTAAGTCAGAGTCCGAAAATCTCGCGTATTAGTTGGCCACTTTATAACAATTCTTATACTCCTAAGAATTCGCGCATTACTTGGCCACTCTTGGCAGGACAGGCATCGTCTTACTCGCGTATTACTTGGCCACTTATAAAAATTCTTATACTCCTAAGAACTCGCGCATTACTTGGCCACTTTACTTTAAGTCAGAGTCCGGAAATCTCGCGTATTGGTTGGCCACTTTATAACAATTCTTATACTCCTTAGAATTCGCGCATTACTTGGCCACCTTATTTAAAGTCAGAGTCCGGAAATCTCGCGTATTAGTTGGCCACTTTATAACAATTCTTATACTCCTAAGAATTCTCGCATTACTAGGCCACTCTTTTCAGGACAGGCTTCGTCTAACTCGCGTATTACGAGGCCACTTATGTATTTATATCAGTCATGAAGTCCATTGAACTCGCGCATTACTTGATCACCTTACTAAAAGTCAGAGTCCGGAAATATCGCGTATCACTTGGCCACTTTAGAAAAATTCTTATACTCCTATGAATTCGCGTATTACTTGGCCACCTTACTTTAAGTCAGAGTCCGAAAATATCGCGTATTAGTTGGCCACTTTATAACAATTCTTATACTCCTAAGAATTCGCGCATTACTTGGCCACTCTTTTCAGGACAGGCTTCGTCTAACTCGCGTATTACTTGGCCACTTATAAAAATTCTTATACTCCTAAGAACTCGCGCATTACTTGGCCACTTTACTTTAAGTCAGAGTCCGGAAATCTCGCGTATTAGTTGGCCACTTTATAACAATTCTTATACTCCTAAGAATTCGCGCATTACTTGGCCACTCTTTTCAGGACAGGCTTCGTCTAACTCGCGTATTACGTGGCCACTTATGTATTTATATCAGTCATGAGGTCCATTGAACTTGCGCATTACTTGATCACCTTACTTTCAGTCAGAGTCCGAAAATCTCGCGTATTAGTTGGCCACTTTATAACAATTCTTATACTCCTAACAATTCGCGCATTACTTGGCCACTCTTTTCAAGACAGACTTCGTTTATCTCGCGTATTACTTGGCCACTTATAAAAATTCTTATAGTCCTAAGAACTCGCGCATTACTTGGCCACTTTACTTCAAGTCAGAGTCCGGAAATATCGCGTATTACTTTGCCACTTTAGAAAAATTCTTATACTCCTATGAATTCGCGTATTACTTGGCCACCTTACTTTAAGTCAGAGTCCGAAAATCTCGCGTATTAGTTGGCCACTTTATAACAATTCTTATACTCCTAAGAATTCGCGCATTACTTGGCCACTCTTTTCAGGACAGGCTTCGTCTAACTCGCGTATTACTTGGCCACTTATAAAAATTCTTATACTCCTAAGAACTCGCGCATTACTTGGCCACTTTACTTTAAGTCAGAGTCCGGAAATCTCGCGTATTAGTTGGCCACTTTATAACAATTCTTATACTCCTAAGAATTCGCGCATTACTTGGCCACTCTTTTCAGGACAGGCTTCGTCTAACTCGCGTATTACGAGGCCACTTATGTATTTATATCAGTCATGAGGTCCATTGAACTTGCGCATTACTTGATCAACTTACTTTAAGTCAGAGTCCGAATATCTCGCATATTAGTTGGCCACTTTATAACAATTCTTATACTCCTAAGAACTCGCGCATTACTTGGCCACTTTACTTTAAGTCAGAGTCCGGAAATCTCGCGTATTAGTTGGCCACTTTATAACAATTCTTATACTCCTAACAATTCGCGCATTACTTGGCCACTCTTTTCAAGACAGACTTCGTTTATCTCGCGTATTACTTGGCCACTTATAAAAATTCTTATACTCCTAAGAACTCGCGCATTACTTGGCCACTTTACTTCAAGTCAGAGTCAGGAAATCTCGCGTATTACTTGGCCCCGTATAAAAATTCTTACACTCCTAAGAACTCGCGCATTACTTGGCCACTATACTTTAAGTCAGAGTCCGGAAATCTCGCGCATTACTTGGCCACTTTACTTTAAGTCAGAGTCCGAAAATCTCGCGTATTAGTTGGCCACGTTATAACAATTCTTATACTCCTAACAATTCGCGCATTACTTGGCCACTCTTTTAAAGACAGACTTCGCTTAACTCGCGTATTACTTGGCCCCGTATAAAAATTCTTACACTCCTAAGAACTCGCGCATTACTTGGCCACTTTACTTCAAGTCAGAGTCCGGAAATCTCGCGCATTACTTGGCCACTTTACTTTAAGTCAGAGTCCGGAAATCTCGCGTATTAGTTGGCCACTCTTTTCAATACAGACTTCGTTTATCTCGCGTATTACTTGGCCACCTTACTTAAAGTCAGAGGCCGGAAATCTCGCGTATTAGTTGGCGACTTTATTACAATTCTTATTCTCCTTAGAATTCGCGCATTACTTGGCCACTCTTTTCAGGACAGGCTTCGTCTAACTCGCGTATTACGAGGCCACTTATGTATTTATATCATTCATGAGGTCCATTGAACTCGCGCATTACTTGGCCACTTTACTTTAAGTCAGAGTCCGGAAATCTCACGTATTACTTGGCCACTTTAGAAAAATTCTTATACTCCTATGAATTCGCGTATTACTTGGCCACTTATGTAATTATATCAGTCCTGTGGTCCCTTGAACTCGCGCAATACTTGGCCACTCTTTTCAAGACAGACTTCGTTTATCTCGCGTATTACTTGGCCACCTTACTTATAGTCAGAGTTCGGAAGTCTCGCGTATTAGTTGGCCACTTTATAAAAATTCTTATACTCCTAAGAATTCGCCCATTACTTGGCCACTCTTTTCAGGACAGGCTTCGTCTAACTCGCGTATTACGAGACCACTTATGTAATTATATCAGTCCTGAGTTCCATTGAACTCGAGACTTACGTGATCACCTTACTTAATGTCAGAGTCCGGAAATCACGCGTATTACTTGGCCACTTTAGAAAAATTCTTATACTCCTATGAATTCGCGTATTACTTGGTCACCTTACTTTACGTCAGAGTCCGAAAATCACGGGTATTAGTTGGCCACTTTATAACAAATCTTATACTCCTAACAATTCGCGCATTACTTGGACACTCTTTTCAAGACAGAATACGTTTAACTCGCGTATTACTTGGCCACTTATAAAAATTCTTATACTCCTAAGAATTCGCGCATTACTTGGCCACTTTACTTTAAGTCAGAGTCGGGAAAACTCGCGTATTAGTTTGCCACTTTATAACAATTCTTATACTCCTCAGAATTCGCGCTTTACTTGGCCACTCTTTTCAGTACAGGCTTCGTCTAACTCGCGTATTACGAGGCCTCTGATGTATTTATATCAGTGCTGTGGTCCATTGAACTCGCGCATTACTTGGCCACTCTTTTCAAGACAGACTTCGTTTATCTCGCGTATTACTTGGCCACCTTACTTAAAGTCAGAGTTCGGAAATCTCGTGTATTAGTTGGCCACTTTATAACAATTCTTATACTCCTAAGAATTCGCGCATTACTTGGCCACTCTTTTCAGGACAGGCTTCGTCTAACTTGCGTATTACGAGGCCACTTATGTATTTATATCAGTCATGAGGTCCATTGAACTCGCGCATTACTTGATCACCTTACTAAAAGTCAGAGTCCGGAAATATCGCGTATCACTTGGCCACTTCATAACAATTCTTATACTCCTATGAATTCGCGTATTACTTGGCCACCTTACTTTAAGTCAGAGTCCGAAAATCTCGCGTATTAGTTGGCCACTTTATAACAATTCTTATACTCCTAAGAATTCGCGCATTACTTGGCCACTCTTTTCAGGACAGGCTTCGTCTTGCTCGCGTATTACTTGGCCACTTATAAAAATTCTTATACTCCTAAGAACTCGCGCATTACTTGGCCACTTTACTTTAAGTCAGAGTCCGGAAATCTCGCGTATTAGTTGGCCACTTTATAACAATTCTTATACGCCTAAGAATTCGCGCATTACTTGGCCACTCTTTTCAGGACAGGCTTCGTCTAACTCGCGTATTACGCGGCCACTTATGTATTTATATCAGTCATGAGGTCCATTGAACTTGCGCATTACTTGATCACCTTACTTTCAGTCAGAGTCCGAAAATCTCGCGTATTAGTTGGCCACTTTATAACAATTCTTATACTCCTAACAATTCGCGCATTACTTGGCCACTCTTTTCAAGACAGACTTCGTTTATCTCGCGTATTACTTGGCCACTTATAAAAATTCTTATACTCCTAAGAACTCGCGCATTACTTGGCCACTTTACTTTAAGTCAGAGTCCGGAAATCTCGCGTATTAGTTGGCCACTTTATAACAATTCTTATACTCCTAAGAACTCGCGCATTACTTGGCCACTTTACTTTAAGTCAGAGTCCGGAAATCTCGCGTATTACTTGGCCACTTTAGAAAAATTCTTATACTCCTATGAATTCGCGTATTACTTGGCCACCTTACTTTAAGTCAGAGTCCGAAAATCTCGCGTATTAGTTGGCCACTTTATAACAATTCTTATACTCCTAACAATTCGCGCATAACTTGGCCACACTTTTCAAGACAGACTTCGCTTAACTCGCGTATTACTTGGCCCCGTATAAAAATTCTTACACTCCTAAGAACTCGCGCATTACTTGGCCACTTTACTTTAAGTCAGAGTCCGGAAATCTCGCGCATTACTTGGCCACTTTACTTTAAGTCAGAGTCAGGAAATCTCGCGTATTACTTGGCCACTTTATAACAATTCTTATACTCCTAAGAATTCGCGCATAACTTGGCCACTCTTTTCAAGACAGACTTCCCTTAACTCGCGTATTACTTGGCCCCGTATAAAAATTCTTACACTCCTAAGAACTCGCGCATTACTTGGCCACTTTACTTCAAGTCAGAGTCCGGAAATCTCGCTCATTACTTGATCACCTTACTTTAAGTCAGAGTCCGAAAATCTCGCGTATTAGTTGGCCACGTTAGAAAAATTCTTATACTCCTATGAATTCGCGTATTACTTGGCCACTCTTTTCAAGACAGACTTTGTTTAACTCGCGTATTACGAGGCCACTTATGTATTTATATCAGTCCTGTGTTCCATTGAACTCGCGCATTACTTGGCCACTCTTTTCAAGACAGACTTCGTTTATCTCGCGTATTACTTGGCCACCTTACTTAAAGTCAGAGTTCGGAAATCTCGCGTATTAGTTGGCCACTTTATAACAATTCTTATACTCCTAAGAATTCGCGCATTACTTGGCCACTCTTTTCAGGACAGGCTTCGTCTAACTCGCGTATTACGAGGCCACTTATGTATTTATATCAGTCCTGTGGTCCATTGAACTCGCGCATTACTTGGCCACTCTTTTCAAGACAGACTTCGTTTATCTCGCGTATTACTTGGCCACCTTACTTAAAGTCAGAGTTCGGAAATCTCGCGTATTAGTTGGCCACTTTATAACAATTCTTATACTCCTAAGAATTCGCGCATTACTTGGCCACTCTTTTCAGGACAGGCTTCGTCTAACTCGCGTATTACGAGGCCACTTATGTATTTATATCAGTCATGAGGTCCATTGAACTCGCGCATTACTTGGCCACCTTACTTAAAGTCAGAGTCCGGAAATCTCGCGTACTACTTGACCACTTTAGAAAAATTCTTATACTCCTATGAATTCGCGTATTACGAGTCCACTTATGTATTTATATCAGTCATGAGGTCCATTGAACTCGCGCATTACTTGGCCACTCTTTTCAAGACAGACTTCGTTTATCTCGCGTATTACTTGGCCACCTTACTTGAAGTCAGAGTTCGGAAATCTCGCGTATTACTTGGCCACCTTAATTAAAGTCAGAGGCCGGAAATCTCGCGTATTAGTTGGCCACTTTATAACAATTCTTATACTCCTAACAATTCGCGCATTACTTGGACACTCTTTTCAAGACAGACTTCGTTTAACTCGCGTATTACTTGGCCACTTATAAAAATTCTTATACTCCTAAGAACTCGCGCATTACTTGGCCACTTTACTTTAAGTCAGAGTCCGGAAATCTCGCGTATTAGTTGGCCACTTTATAACAATTCTTATACTCCTAAGAATTCGTGCATTACTTGGCCACTCTTTTCAGGACAGGCTTCGTCTAACTCGCGTATTACGTGGCCACTTATGTATTTATATCAGTCATGAGGTCCATTGAACTTGCGCATTACTTGATCACCTTACTAAAAGTCAGATTCCGGAAATCTCGCGTATTACTTGGCCACTTTAGAAAAATTATTATACTCCTATGAATTCGCGTATTACGAGGCCACTCATGTATTTATATCAGACCTGTGGTCCATTGAACTCGCGCATTACTTGGCCACTCTTTTCAAGACAGACCTCGTTTATCTCGCGTATTACTTGGCCACCTTACTTAAAGTCAGAGTTCGGAAATCTCGCGTATTAGTTGGCCACTTTATAACAATTATTATACTCCTAAGAATTCGCGCATTACTTGGCCACTCTTTTCAGGACAGGCTTCGTCTAACTCGCGTATTACGAGGCCACTTATGTATTTATATCAGTCATGAGGTCCATTGAACTCGAGCATTACTTGATCACCTTACTAAAAGTCAGAGTCCGGAAAACTCGCGTATTACTTGGCCACTTTAGAAAAATTCTTATACTCCTATGAATTCGCGTATTACTTGGTCACTATACTTTACGTCAGAGTCCGAAAATCTCGCGTATTAGTTGGCCACTTTATAACAATTCTTATACTCCTAACAATTCGCGCATTACTTGGACACTCTTTTCAAGACAGACTTCGTTTAACTCGCGTATTACTTGGCCACTTATAAAAATTCTTATACTCCTAAGAACTCGCCAATTACTTGGCCACTTTACTTTAAGTCAGAGTCCGGAAATCTCGCGTATTGGTTGGCCACTTTATAACAATTCTTATACTCCTTAGAATTCGCGCATTACTTGGCCACCTTATTTAAAGTCAGAGTCCGGAAATCTCGCGTATTAGTTGGCCACTTTATAACAATTCTTATACTCCTAAGAATTCTCGCATTACGAGGCCACTCTTTTCAAGACAGGCTTCGTCTAACTCGCGTATTACGAGGCCACTTATGTATTTATATCAGTCATGAGGTCCATTGAACTCGCGCATTACCTGATCACCTTACTAAAAGTCAGAGTCCGGAAATATCGCGTATCACTTGGCCACTTTAGAAAAATTCTTATACTCCTATGAATTCGCGTATTACTTGGCCACCTTACTTTAAGTCAGAGTCCGAAAATCTCGCGTATTAGTTGGCCACTTTATAACAATTCTCATACTCCTAACAATTCGAGCATTACTTGGCCACTCTTTTCAAGACAGACTTCGTTTAACTCGCGTATTACTTGGCTACTTATAAAAATTCTTATACTCCTAAGAACTCGCGCATTACGTGGCCACTTTACTTTAAGTCAGAGTCGGGAAAACTCGCGTATTAGTTGGCCACTTTATAACAATTCTTATACTCCTTAGAATTCGCGCATTACTTGGCCACCTTATTTAAAGTCAGAGCCCGGAAATCTCGCGTATTATTTGGCCACTTTAGAAAAATTCTTATACTCCTATGAATTCGCGCATTACTTTGCCACTCTTTTCAAGACAGACATCGTTTAACTCGCGTATTACTTGGCCACTTATAAAAATTCTTATACTCCTAAGAACTCGCGCATTACTTGGCCACTTTACTTTAAGTCAGAGTCCGGAAATCTCGCGTATTAGTTGGCCACTTTATAACAATGCTTATTCTCCTTAGAATTCGCGCATTACTTGGCCACTCTTTTCAGGACAGGCTTCGTCTAACTCGCGTATTACGTGGCCACTTATGTATTTATATCATTCATGAGGTCCATTGAACTCGCGCATTACTTGATCACCTTACTAAAAGTCAGATTCCGAAATCTCGCGTATTACTTGGCCACTTTAGAAAAATTATTATACTCCTATGAATTCGCGTATTACGAGGCCACTCATGTATTTATATCAGACCTGTGGTCCATTGAACTCGCGCATTACTTGGCCACTCTATTCAAGACAGACTTGGTTTATCTGGCGTATTACTTGGCCACCTTACTTAAAGTCAGAGTTCTGAAATCTCGCGTATTAGTTGGCCACTTTATAACAATTCTTATACGCCTAAGAATTCGCGCAGTACTTGGCCACTCTTTTCAGGACAGGCTTCGTCTAACTCGCGTATTACGAGGCCACTTATGTATTTATATCAGTCATGAGGTCCATTGAACTCGAGCATTACTTGATCACCTTACTAAAAGTCACAGTACTTAACACTCCCGTATTAATTTTCCACTTTAGAAAAATTCTTATACTCCTATGAATTCGCGTATTACTTGGTCACTATACTTTACGTCAGAGTCCGAAAATCTCGCGTATTAGTTGGCCACTTTATAACAATTCTTATACTCCTAACAATTCGCGCATTACTTGGCCACTCTTTTCAAGACAGACTTCGTTTAACTCGCGTATTACTTGGCCACTTATAAAAATTCTTATACTCCTAAGAACTCGCGCATTACTTGGCCACTTTACTTTAAGTCAGAGTCCGGAAATCTCGCGTATTGCTTGGCCACTTTATAACAATTCTTATACTCCTTAGAATTCGCGCATTACGTGATCACCTTACTTAAAGTCAGAGTCCGGAAATCTCGCGTATTAGTTGGCCACTTTATAACAATTCTTATACTCCTAAGAATTCTCGCATTACTTGGCCACTCTTTTCAGGACAGGCTTCGTCTAACTCGCGTATTACGCGGCCACTTATGTATTTATATCAGTCATGAGGTCCATTGAACTCGCGCATTACTTGATCACCTTACTAAAAGTCAGAGTCCGGAAATATCGCGTATCACTTGGCCACTTTAGAAAAATTCTTATACTCCTATGAATTCGCGTATTACTTGGCCACCTTACTTAAAGTCAGAGTCCGAAAATCTCGCGTATTAGTTGGCCACTTTATAACAATTCTTATACTCCTAACAATTCGCGCATTACTTGGACACTCTTTTCAAGACAGACTTCGTTTAACTCGCGTATTACTTGTCCACTTATAAAAATTCTTATACTCCTAAGAACTCGCGCATTTCTTGGCCACTTTACTTTAAGTCAGAGTCGGGAAAACTCGCGTATTAGTTGGCCACTTTATAACAATTCTTATACTCCTTAGAATTCGCGCATTACTTGATCACCTTACTTTATGTCAGAGTCCGTAAATCTCGCGTATTAGTTGGCCACTTTAGAAAAATTCTTATACTCCTAAGAATTCGCGTATTACTTGGCCACTCTTTTCAAGACAGACTTTGTTTAACTCGCGTATTACGAGACCACTTATGTATTTATATCAGTCCTGTGGCCCATTGAACCTGACCTTACTTAAGGTCAGAGTCCGGAAATCTCGCGTATTACTTGGCCACTTTAGAAAAATTCTTATACTCCTAAGAATTCGCGCATTACTTGGCCACCTTATTTAAAGTCAGAGTCCGGAAATCTCGAGTATTACTTGGCCACTTTAGAAAAATTCTTATACTCCTATGAATTCGCGTATTACTTGGCCACTCTTTTCAAGACAGACTTCGTTTATCTCGCGTATTACTTGGCCACCTTACTTAAAGTCAGATTTCGGAAATCTCGCGTATTACTTGGCCACCTTACTTAAAGTCAGAGTCCGAAAATCTCGCGTATTATTTGGCCACTTTAGAAAAATTCTTATACTCCTATGAATTCGCGTATTACTTGGCCACTCTTTTCAAGACAGACTTTGTTTAACTCGCGTATTACGAGGCCACTTATGTATTTATATCAGTCCTGTGGCCCATTGAACCTGACCTTACTTAAGGTCAGAGTCCGGAAATCTCGCGTATTACTTGGCCACTTTAGAAAAATTCTTATACTCCTAAGAATTCGCGCATTACTTGGCCACTCTTTTCAAGACAGACTTCGTTTAACTCGCGTATTACTTGGCCACTTATAAAAATTCTTATACTCCTAAGAACTCGCGCATTACTTGGCCACTTTACTTTAAGTCAGAGTCCGGAAATCTCGCGTATTAGTTGGCCACTTTATAACAATTCTTATACTCCTAAGAATTCTCGCATTACTTGGCCACTCTTTTCAGGACAGGCTTCGTCTAACTCGCGTATTACGAGGCCACTTATGTATTTATATCAGTCATGAAGTCCATTGAACTCGCGCATTACTTGATCACCTTACTAAAAGTCAGAGTCCGGAAATATCGCGTATCACTTGGCCACTTTAGAAAAATTCTTATACTCCTATGAATTCGCGTATTACTTGGCCACCTTACTTTAAGTCAGAGTCCGAAAATCTCGCGTATTAGTTGGCCACTTTATAACAATTCTTATACTCCTAAGAATTCGCGCATTACTTGGCCACACTTTTCAGGACAGGCTTCGTCTAACTCGCGTATTACTTGGCCACTTATAAAAATTCTTATACTCCTAAGAACTCGCGCATTTCTTGGCCACTTTACTTTAAGTCAGAGTCCGGAAATCTCGCGTATTAGTTGGCCACTTTATAACAATTCTTATACTCCTTAGAATTCGCGCATTACTTGGCCACCTTATTTAAAGTCAGAGTCCGGAAATCTCGCGTATTAGTTGGCCACTTAATAACAATTCTTATACTCCTAAGAATTCTCGCATCACTAGGCCACACGTGTCAGGACAGGAGACGCCTAAGTCTCGTATTACGAGGCCACTTATGTATTTATATCAGTCATGAAGTCCATTGAACTCGCGCATTACTTGATCACCTTACTAAAAGTCAGAGTCCGGAAATATCGCGTATCACTTGGCCACTTTAGAAAAATTCTTATACTCCTATGAATTCGCGTATTACTTGGCCACCTTACTTTAAGTCAGAGTCCGAAAATATCGCGTATTAGTTGGCCACTTTATAACAATTCTTATACTCCTAAGAATTCGCGCATTACTTGGCCACTCTTTTCAGGACAGGCTTCGTCTAACTCGCGTATTACTTGGCCACTTATAAAAATTCTTATACTCCTAAGAACTCGCGCATTACTTGGCCACTTTACTTTAAGTCAGAGTCCGGAAATCTCGCGTATTAGTTGGCCACTTTATAACAATTCTTATACTCCTAAGAATTCGCGCATTACTTGGCCACTCTTTTCAGGACAGGCTTCGTCTAACTCGCGTATTACGAGGCCACTTATGTATTTATATCAGTCATGAGGTCCATTGAACTCGAGCATTACTTGATCACCTTACTAAAAGTCAGATTCCGGAAATCTCGCGTATTACTTGGCCACTTTAGAAAAATTATTATACTCCTATGAATTCGCGTATTACGAGGCCACTCATGTATTTATATCAGACCTGTGGTCCATTGAACTCGCGCATTACTTGGCCACTCTTTTCAAGACAGACTTCGTTTATCTGGCGTATTACTTGGCCACCTTACTTATAGTTAGAGTTCGGAAATCTCGCGTATTAGTTGGCCACTTTATAACAATTCTTATACTCCTAAGAATTCGCGCAGTACTGGGCCACTCTTTTCAGGACAGGCTTCGTCTAACTCGCGTATTACGAGGCCACTTATGTATTTATATCAGTCATGAGGTCCATTGAACTCGAGCATTACTTGATCACCTTACTAAAAGTCAGAGTCCGGAAAACTCGCGTATTACTTGGCCACTTTAGAAAAATTCTTATACTCCTATGAATTCGCGTATTACTTGGTCACTATACTTTACGTCAGAGTCCGAAAATCTCGCGTATTAGTTGGCCACTTTATAACAATTCTTATACTCCTAACAATTCGCGCATTACTTGGACACTCTTTTCAAGACAGACTTCGTTTAACTCGCGTATTACTTGGCCACTTATAAAAATTCTTATACTCCTAAGAACTCGCGCATTACTTGGCCACTTTACTTTAAGTCAGAGTCCGGAAATCTCGCGTATTGGTTGGCCACTTTATAACAATTCTTATACTCCTTAGAATTCGCGCATTACTTGGCCACCTTATTTAAAGTCAGAGTCCGGAAATCTCGCGTATTAGTTGGCCACTTTATAACAATTCTTATACTCCTAAGAATTCTCGCATTACTAGGCCACTCTTTTCAGGACAGGCTTCGTCTAACTCGCGTATTACGAGGCCACTTATGTATTTATATCAGTCATGAGGTCCATTGAACTCGCGCATTACTTGATCACCTTACTAAAAGTCAGAGTCCGGAAATATCGCGTATCACTTGGCCACTTTAGAAAAATTCTTATACTCCTATGAATTCGCGTATTACTTGGCCACCTTACTTTAAGTCAGAGTCCGAAAATCTCGCGTATTAGTTGGCCACTTTATAACAATTCTTATACTCCTAACAATTCGCGCATTACTTGGCCACTCTTTTCAAGACAGACTTCGTTTAACTCGCGTATTACTTGGCCACTTATAAAAATTCTTATACTCCTAAGAACTCGCGCATTACTTGGCCCCTTTACTTTAAGTCAGAGTCGGGAAAACTCGCGTATTAGTTGGCCACTTTATAACAATTCTTATACTCCTTAGAATTCGCGCATTACTTGATCACCTTACTGAATGTCAGAGTCCGGAAATCTCGCGTATTATTTGGCCACTTTAGAAAAATTCTTATACTCCTATGAATTCGCGTATTACTTGGCCACTCTTTTCAGGACAGACTTCGTTTAACTCGCGTATTACGAGACCACTTATGTATTTATATCAGTCCTGTGGCCCATTGAACCTGACCTTACTTAAGGTCAGAGTCCGGAAATCTCGCGTATTACTTGGCCACTTTAGAAAAATTCTTATACTCCTAAGAATTCGCGCATTACTTGGCCACCTTATTTAAAGTCAGAGTCCGGAAATCTCGAGTATTACTTGGCCACTTTAGAAAAATTCTTATACTCCTATGAATTCGCGTATTACTTGGCCACTCTTTTCAAGACAGACTTCGTTTATCGCGCGTATTACTTAGCCACCTTACTTGAAGTCAGAGTTCGGAAATCTCGCGTATTACTTGGCCACCTTACTTAAAGTCAGAGTCCGAAAATCTCGCGTATTAGTTGGCCACTTTATAACAATTCTTATACTCCTAACAATTCGCGCATTACTTGGACACTCTTTTCAAGACAGACTTCGTTTAACTCGCGTATTACTTGTCCACTTATAAAAATTCTTATACTCCTAAGAACTCGCGCATTTCTTGGCCACTTTACTTTAAGTCAGAGTCCGGAAATATCGCGTATTAGTTGGCCACTTCATAACAATTCTTATACTCCTAAGAATTCGCGCATTACTTGGCCACCTTATTTAAAGTCAGAGTCCGGAAATCTCGCGTATTAGTTGGCCACTTTAGAACAATTCTTATACTCCTAAGAATTCTCGCATTACTAGGCCACTCTTTTCAGGACAGGCTTCGTCTAACTCGCGTATTACGAGGCCACTTATGTATTTATATCAGTCATGAAGTCCATTGAACTCGCGCATTACTTGATCACCTTACTAAAAGTCAGAGTCCGGAAATATCGCGTATCACTTGGCCACTTTAGAAAAATTCTGATACTCCTATGAATTCGCGTATTACTTGGCCACCTTACTTTAAGTCAGAGTCCGAAAATCTCGCGTATTAGTTGGCCACTTTATAACAATTCTTATACTCCTAAGAATTCGCGCATTACTTGGCCACTCTTTTCAGGACAGGCTTCGTCTTACTCGCGTAGTACTTGGCCACTTATTTAAATTCTTAGACTGCTAAGAACTCGCGCATTACTTGGCCACTTTACTTTAAGTCAGAGTCCGGAAATCTCGCGTATTGGTTGGCCACTTTATAACAATTCTTATACTCCTTAGAATTCGCGCATTACTTGGCCACCTTATTTAAAGTCAGAGTCCGGAAATCTCGCGTATTAGTTGGCCACTTTATAACAATTCTTATACTCCTAAGAATTCTCGCATTACTTGGCCACTCTTTTCAGGACAGGCTTCGTCTAACTCGCGTATTACGAGACAACTTATGTATTTATATCAGTCATGAAGTCCATTGAACTCGCGCATTACTTGATCACCTTACTAAAAGTCAGAGTCCGGAAATATCGCGTATCACTTGGCCACTTTAGAAAAATTCTTATACTCCTATGAATTCGAGTATTACTTGTCCACCTTACTTTAAGTCAGAGTCCGAAAATATAGCGTATAAGTTTGCCACTTTATAACAATTATTATACTACTAAGAATTCGCGCATTAATTGGCCACTCTTTTCAGGACAGGCTTCGTGTAACTCGCGTAGTACTTGGCCACTTATAAAAATTCTTATACTCCTAAGAACTCGCGCATTACTTGGCCACTTTACTTTAAGTCAGAGTCCGGAAAACTCGCGTATTAGTTGGCCACTTTATAACAATTCTTATACTCCTAAGAATTCGCGCATTACTTGGCCACTCTTTTCAGGACAGGCTTCGTCTAACTCGCGTATTACGCGGCCACTTATGTATTTATATCAGTCATGAGGTCCATTGAACTTGCGCATTACTTGATCACCTTACTTTCAGTCAGAGTCCGAAAATCTCGCGTATTAGTTGGCCACTTTATAACAATTCTTATACTCCTAACAATTCGCGCATTACTTGGCCACTCTTTTCAAGACAGACTTCGTTTATCTCGCGTATTACTTGGCCACTTATAAAAATTCTTATACTCCTAAGAACTCGCGCATTACTTGGCCACTTTACTTTAAGTCAGAGTCCGGAAATATCGCGTATCACTTGGCCACTTTAGAAAAATTCTCATACTCCTATGAATTCGCGTTTTACTTGGCCACCTTACTTTAAGTCAGAGTCCGGAAATCTCGCGTATTAGTTGGCCACTTTATAACAATTCTTATACTCCTAAGAATTCGCGCATTACTTGGCCACTCTTTTCAGGACAGGCTTCGTCTAACTCGCGTATTACTTGGCCACTTATAAAAATTCTTATACTGCTAAGAACTCGCGCATTACTTGGCCACTTTACTTTAAGTCAGAGTCCGGAAATCTCGCGTATTAGTTGGCCACTTTATAACAATTCTTATACTCCTAAGAATTCGCGCATTACTTGGCCACTCTTTTCAGGACAGGCTTCGTCTAACTCGCGTATTACGAGGCCACTTATGAATTTATATCAGTCATGTGGTCCATTGAACTTGCGCTTTACTTGAGCAACTTATTTTCAGTCAGACTCCGTTTATCTCGCGTATTAGTTGGCCACTTTATAACAATTCTTATACTCCTAAGAACTCGCGCATTACTTGGCCACTTTACTTTAAGTCAGAGTCCGGAAATCTCGCGTATTAGTTGGCCACTTTATAACAATTCTTATACTCCTAACAATTCGCGCATTACTTGGCCACTCTTTTCAAGACAGACTTCGTTTATCTCGCGTATTACTTGGCCACTTATAAAAATTCTTATACTCCTAAGAACTCGCGCATTACTTGGCCACTTTACTTCAAGTCAGAGTCAGGAAATCTCGCGTATTACTTGGCCCCGTATAAAAATTCTTACACTCCTAAGAACTCGCGCATTACTTGGCCACTATACTTTAAGTCAGAGTCCGGAAATCTCGCGCATTACTTGGCCACTTTACTTTAAGTCAGAGTCCGAAAATCTCGCGTATTAGTTGGCCACTTTATAACAATTCTTATACTCCTAACAATTCGCGCATAACTTGGCCACTCTTTTCAAGACAGACTTCGCTTAACTCGCGTATTACTTGGCCCCGTATAAAAATTCTTACACTCCTAAGAACTCGCGCATTACTTGGCCACTTTACTTCAAGTCAGAGTCCGGAAATCTCGCGCATTACTTGGCCACTTTACTTTAAGTCAGAGTCCGAAAATCTCGCGTATTAGTTGGCCACTCTTTTCAATACAGACTTCGTTTATCTCGCGTATTACTTGGCCTCCTTACTTAAAGTCAGAGGCCGGAAATCTCGCGTATTAGTTGGCCACTTTATAACAATGCTTATTCTCCTTAGAATTCGCGCATTACTTGGCCACTCTTTTCAGGACAGGCTTCGTCTAACTCGCGTATTACGAGGCCACTTATGTATTTATATCATTCATGAGGTCCATTGAACTCGCGCATTACTTGATCACCTTACTAAAAGTCAGAGTCCGGAAATCTCGCGTATTACTTGGCCACTTTAGAAAAATTCTTATACTCCTATGAATTCGCGTATTACGTGGCCACTTATGTATTTATATCAGTCCTGTGGTCCATTGAACTCGCGCATTACTTGGCCACTCTTTTCAAGACAGACTTCGTTTATCTCGCGTATTACTTGGCCACATAACTTATCGTCAGAGTTCGGAAATCTCGCGTATTAGTTGGCCACTTTATAACAATGCTTATACTCCTAAGAATTCGCGCAGTACGTGGCCACTCTTTTCAGGACAGGCTTCGTCTAACTCGCGTATTACGAGGCCACTTATGTATTTATATCAGTCATGAGGTCCATTGAACTCGAGCATTACTTGATCACCTTACTAAAAGTCAGAGTCCGGAAATCTCGCGTATTACTTGGCCACTTTAGAAAAATTCTTATACTCCTATGAATTCGCGTATTACTTGGTCACCTTACTTTACGTCAGAGTCCGAAAATCTCGCGTATTAGTTGGCCACTTTATAACAATTCTTATACTCCTAACAATTCGCGCATTACTTGGCCACTCTTTTCAAGACAGACTTCGTTTAACTCGCGTATTACTTGGCCACTTATAAAAATTCTTATACTCCTAAGAACTCGCGCATTACTTGGCCACTTTACTTTAAGTCAGAGTCCTGAAAACTCGCGTATTAGTTGGCCACTTTATAACAATTCTTATACTCCTTAGAATTCGCGAATTACTTGGCCACTATTTTCAGGACAGGCTTCGTCTAACTCGCGTATTACGAGGCCACTCATGTATTTATATCAGTGCTGTGGTCCATTGAACTCGCGCATTACTTGGCCACTCTTTTCAAGACAGACTTCGTTTATCTCGCGTATTACTTGGCCACCTTACTTAAAGTCAGAGTTCGGAAATCTCGCGTATTAGTTGGCCACTTTATAACAATTCTTATACTCCTAAGAATTCGCGCATTACTAGGCCACTCTTTTCAGGACAGGCTTCGTCTAACTCGCGTATTACGAGGCCACTTATGTATTTATATCAGTCATGAGGTCCATTGAACTCGCGCATTACCTGATCACCTTACTAAAAGTCAGAGTCCGGAAATATCGCGTATCACTTTGCCTCTTTAGAAAAATTCTTATACTCCTATGAATTCGCGTATTACTTGGCCACCTTACTTTAAGTCAGAGTCCGAAAATCTCGCGTATTAGTTGGCCACTTTATAACAATTCTTATACTCCTAAGAATTCGCGCATTACTTGGCCACTCTTTTCAGGACAGGCTTCGTCTAACTCGCGTATTACTTGGCCACTTATAAAAATTCTTATACTCCTAAGAACTCGCGCATTACTTGGCCACTTTACTTTAAGTCAGAGTCCGGAAATCTCGCGTATTAGTTGGCCACTTTATAACAATTCTTATACTCCTAAGAATTCGCGCATTACTTGGCCACTCTTTTCAGGACAGGCTTCGTCTAACTCGCGTATTACGAGGCCACTTATGTATTTATATCAGTCATGAGGTCCATTGAACTTGCGCATTACTTGATCACCTTACTTTAAGTCAGAGTCCGAAAATCTCGCGTATTAGTTGGCCACGTTATAACAATTCTTATACTCCTAACAATTCGCGCATTACTTGGCCACTCTTTTCAAGACAGACTTCGTTTAACTCGCGTATTACTTGGCCACTTATAAAAATTCTTATACTCCTAAGAACTCGCGCATTACTTGGCCACTTTACTTTAAGTCAGAGTCCGGAAATCTCGCGTATTAGTTGGCCACTTTATAACAATTCTTATACTCCTAAGAACTCGCGCATTACTTGGCCACTTTACTTTAAGTCAGAGTCCGGAAATCTCACGTATTACTTGGCCACTTTAGAAAAATTCTTATACTCCTATGAATTCGCGTATTACTTGGCCACCTTACTTTAAGTCAGAGTCCGAAAATCTCGCGTATTAGTTGGCCACTTTATAACAATTCTTATACTCCTAACAATTCGCGCATAACTTGGCCACTCTTTTCAAGACAGACTTCGCTTAACGCGCGTATTACTTGGCCCCGTATAAAAATTCTTACACTCCTAAGAACTCGCGCATTACTTGGCCACTTTACTTTAAGTCAGAGTCCGGAAATCTCGCGCATTACTTGGCCACTTTACTTTAAGTCAGAGTCAGGAAATCTCGCGTATTAGTTGGCCACTTTATAACAATTCTTATACTCCTAACAATTCGCGCATTACTTGGCCACTCGTTTCAAGACAGACTTCCCTTAACTCGCGTATTACTTGGCCCCGTATAAAAATTCTTACACTCCTAAGAACTCGCGCATTACTTGGCCACTTTACTTCAAGTCAGAGTCCGGAAATCTCGCTCATTACTTGATCACCTTACTTTAAGTCAGAGTCCGTAAATCTCGCGTATTAGTTGGCCACTTTAGAAAAATTCTTATACTCCTATGAATTCGCGTATTACTTGGCCACTCTTTTCAAGACAGACTTTGTTTAACTCGCGTATTACGAGGCCACTTATGTATTTATATCAGTCCTGTGTTCCATTGAACTCGCGCATTACTTGGCCACTCTTTTCAAGACAGACTTCGTTTATCTCGCGTATTACTTGGCCACCTTACTTAAAGTCAGAGTTCGGAAATCTAGCGTATTAGTTGGCCACTTTATAACAATTCTTATACTCCTAAGAATTCGCGCATTACTTGGCCACTCTTTTCAGACAGGCTTCGTCTAACTCGCGTATTACGAGGCCACTTATGTATTTATATCAGTCCTGTGGCCCATTGAACTCGCGCATTACTTGGCCACTCTTTTTCAAGACAGACTTCGTTTATCTCGCGTATTACTTGGCCACCTTACTTAAAGTCAGAGTTCGGAAATCTCGCGTATTAGTTGGCCACTTTATAACAATTCTTATACTCCTAAGAATTCGCGCATTACTTGGCCACTCTTTTCAGGACAGGCTTCGTCTAACTCGCGTATTACGAGGCCACTTATGTATTTATATCAGTCATGAGGTCCATTGAACTCGCGCATTACTTGATCACCTTACTTAAATTCAGAGTCCGAAAATCTCGCGTATTATTTGGCCACTTTAGAAAAATTCTTATACTCCTATGAATTCGCGTATTACTTGGCCACTCTTTTCAAGACAGACTTTGTTTAACTCGCGTATTACGAGGCCACTTATGTATTTATATCAGTCCTGTGGTCCATTGAACTCGCGCATTACTTGGCCACTCTTTTCAAGACAGACTTCGTTTATCTCGCGTATTACTTGGCCACCTTACTTATAGTCAGAGTTCGGAAATCTCGCGTATTAGTTGGCCACTTTATAACAATTCTTATACTCCTAAGAATTCGCGCATTACTAGGCCACTCTTTTCAGGACAGGCTTCGTCTAACTCGCGTATTACGAGGCCACTTATGTATTTATATCAGTCATGAGGTCCATTGAACTCGCGCATTACTTGATCACCTTACTAAAAGTCAGAGTCCGGATATCTCGCGTATTACTTGGTCACTTTAGAAAAATTCTTATACTCCTATGAATTCGCGTATTACTTGGCCACCTTACTTTAAGTCAGAGTCCGAAAATCTCGCGTATTAGTTGGCCACTTTATAACAATTCTTATACTCCTAAGAATTCGCGCATTACTTGGCCACTCTTTTCAGGACAGGCTTCGTCTAACTCGCGTATTACTTGGCCACTTATAAAAATTCTTATACTCCTAAGAACTCGCGCATTACTTGGCCACTTTACTTTAAGTCAGAGTCCGGAAATCTCGCGTATTAGTTGGCCACTTTATAACAATTCTTATACTCCTAAGAATTCGCGCATTACTTGGCCACTCTTTTCGAGACAGGCTTCGTCTTACTCGCGTATTACGTGGCCACTTATGTATTTATATCAGTCATGAGGTCCATTGAACTTGCGCATTACTTGATCACCTTACTTTAAGTCAGAGTCCGAAAATCTCGCGTATTAGTTGGCCACTTTATAACAATTCTTATACTCCTAACAATTCGCGCATTACTTGGCCACTCTTTTCAAGACAGACTTCGTTTATCTCGCGTATTACTTGGCCACTTATAAAAATTCTTATACTCCTAAGAACTCGCGCATTACTTGGCCACTTTACTTTAAATCAGAGATCGGAAATCTCGCGTATTAGTTGGCCACTTTATAACAATTCTTATACTCCTAAGAACTCGCGCATTACTTGGCCACTTTACTTTAAGTCAGAGTCCGGAAATCTCACGTATTACTTGGCCACTTTAGAAAAATTCTTATACTCCTATGAATTCGCGTATTACTTGGCCACCTTACTTTAAGTCAGAGTCCGAAAATCTCGCGTATTAGTTGGCCACTTTATAACAATTCTTATACTCCTAACAATTCAACTTGGCCACTCTTTTCAAGACAGACTTCGCTTAACTCGCGTATTACTTGGCCCCGTATAAAAATTCTTATACTCCTAAGAACTCGCGCATTACTTGGCCACCTTACTTAAAGTCAGAGTCCGGAAATCTCGCGCATTACTTGGCCACTTTAGAAAAATTCTTATACTCCTAAGAATTCGCGCATTACTTGGCCACCTTATTTAAAGTCAGAGTCCGGAAAACTCGCGTATCAGTGGGCCACATTATAACAATTCTTATCCTCCCAAGAACTCGCGCATTACTTGGCCACTTTACTTTAAGTCAGAGTCCGGAAATCTCGCGTATTACTTGGCCACCTTACTTTAAGTCAGAGTCCGAAAATCTCGCGTATTAGTTGGCCACTTTATAACAATTCTTATACTCCTAACAATTCGCGCATAACTTGGCCACTCTTTTCAAGACAGACTTCGCTTAACTCGCGTATTACTTGTCCCCGTATAAAAATTCTTACACTCCTAAGAACTCGCGCATTATTTGGCCACTTTACTTAAAGTCAGAGTCCGCAAATCTCGCGCATTACTTGGCCACTTTACTTTAAGTCAGAGTCCGGAAATCTCGCGTATTAGTTGGCCACTTCATAACAATTCTTATACTCCTCAGAATTCGTGCAGTCCTTGTTCAATCTTTTCTGGTCAGGCTTCTTCTAACTCGCGAATTACGAGGCCACTTATGTATTTATATCAGTCATGAGGTCCATTGAACTTGCTCATTACTTGATCACCTTACTTTAAGTCAGAGTCCGAAAATCTCGCGGATTAGTGGGCCACTTTATAAAAATTCTTATACTCCTATGAATTCGCGTATTACTTGGCCACTCTTTTCAAGACAGACTTTGTTTAACTCGCGTATTACGAGGCCACTTATGTATTTATATCAGTCCTGTGTTCCATTGAACTCGCGCATTACTTGGCCACTCTTTTCAAGACAGACTTCGTTTATCTCGCGTATTACTTGGCCACCTTACTTAAAGTCAGAGTTCGGAAATCTCGCGTATTAGTTGGCCACTTTATAACAATTCTTATACTCCTAAGAATTCGCGCATTACTTGGCCACTCTTTTCAGGACAGGCTTCGTCTAACTCGCGTATTACGAGGCCACTTATGTATTTATATCAGTCCTGTGGTCCATTGAACTCGCGCATTACTTGATCACCTTACTTTAAGTCAGAGTCCGAAAATCTCGCGTATTAGTTGGCCACGTTATAACAATTCTTATACTCCTAACAATTCGCGCATTACTTGGCCACTCTTTTCAAGACAGACTTCGTTTATCTCGCGTATTACTTGGCCACTTATAAAAATTCTTATACTCCTAAGAACTCGCGCATTACTTGGCCACTTTACTTTAAATCAGAGTTCGGAAATCTCGCGTATTAGTTGGCCACTTTATAACAATTCTTATACTCCTAAGAACTCGCGCATTACTTGGCCACTTTACTTTAAGTCAGAGTCCGGAAATCTCGCGTATTACTTGGCCACTTTAGAAAAATTCTTATACTCCTATGAATTCGCGTATTACTTGGCCACCTTACTTTAAGTCAGAGTCCGAAAATCTCGCGTATTAGTTGGCCACTTTATAACAATTCTTATACTCCTAACAATTCAACTTGGCCACTCTTTTCAAGACAGACTTCGCTTAACTCGCGTATTACTTGGCCCCGTATAAAAATTCTTACACTCCTAAGAACTCGCGCATTACTTGGCCACTTTACTTTAAGTCAGAGTCCGGAAATCTCGCGCATTACTTGGCCACTTTAGAAAAATTCTTATACTCCTAAGAATTCGCGCATTACTTGGCCACCTTATTTAAAGTCAGAGTCCGGAAATCTCGCTTATTAGTTGGCCACTTTATAACAATTCTTATACGCCTAAGAACTCGCGCATTACTTGGCCACTTTACTTTAAGTCAGAGTCCGGAAATCTCGCGTATTACTTGGCCACCTTACTTTAAGTCAGAGTCCGAAAATCTCGCGTATTAGTTGGCCACTTTATAACAATTCTTATACTCCTAACAATTCGCGCATAACTTGGCCACTCTTTTCAAGACAGACTTCGCTTAACTCGCGTATTACTTGGCCCCGTATAAAAATTCTTACACTCCTAAGAACTCGCGCATTATTTGGCCACTTTACTTCAAGTCAGAGTCCGCAAATCTCGCGCATTACTTGGCCACCTTATTTAAAAGTCAGAGTCCGGAAATCTCGCGTATTAGTTGTCCACTTTATTACTATTCTTTTTCTCCTAAGTATACGCGCATTACTTGGCCACTCTTTTCAGGACAGGCTTCGTCTAACTCGCGTATTACGAGGCCACTTATGTATTTATATCAGTCATGAGGTCCATTGAACTTGCGCATTACTTGATCACCTTACTTCAAGTCAGAGTCCGAAAATCTCGCATATTAGTTGGCCACTTTAAAACAATTCTTATACTCCTAACAATTCGCGCATTACTTGGCCACTCTTTTCAAGACAGACTTCGTTTATCTCGCGTATTACTTGGCCACTTATAAAAATTCTTATACTCCTAAGAACTCGCGCATTACTTGGCCACTTTACTTTAAGTCAGAGTCAGGAAATCTCGCGTATTAGTTGGCCACTTTATAACAATTCTTATACTCCTAAGAACTCGCGCATTACTTGGCCACTTTACTTTAAGTCAGAGTCCGGAAATCTCGCGTATTACTTGGCCACTTTAGAAAAATTCTTATACTCCTATGAATTCGCGTATTACTTGGCCACCTTACTTTAAGTCAGAGTCCGAAAATCTCGCGTATTAGTTGGCCACTTTATAACAATTCTTATACTCCTAACAATTCGCGCATAACTTGGCCTATCTTTTCACCACATTCTTCGCTTAACTCGCGTATTACTTGGCCCCGTATAAAAATTCTTACACTCCTAAGAACTCGCGCATTACTTGGCCACTTTACTTTAAGTCAGAGTCCGGAAATCTCGCGCATTACTTGGCCACTTTACTTTAAGTCAGAGTCAGGAAATCTCGCGTATTAGTTGGCCACTTTATAACAATTCTTATACTCCTAACAATTCGCGCATAACTTCGCCACTCTTTTCAAGACAGACTTCCCTTAACTCGCGTATTACTTGGCCCCGTATAAAAATTCTTACACTCCTAAGAACTCGCGCATTACTTGGCCACTTTACTTCAAGTCAGAGTCCGGAAATCTCGCTCATTACTTGATCACCTTACTTTAAGTCAGAGTCCGAAAATCTCGCGTATTAGTTGGCCACGTTATAACAATTCGTATACTCCTAACAATTCGCGTATTACTTGGCCACTCTTTTCAAGACAGACTTTGTTTAACTCGCGTATTACGAGGCCACTTATGTATTTATATCAGTCCTGTGTTCCATTGAACTCGCGCATTACTTGGCCACTCTTTTCAAGACAGACTTCGTTTATCTCGCGTATTACTTGGCCACCTTACTTAAAGTCAGAGTTCGGAAATCTAGCGTATTAGTTGGCCACTTTATAACAATTCTTATACTCCTAAGAATTCGCGCATTACTTGGCCACTCTTTTCAGGACAGGCTTCGTCTAACTCGCGTATTACGAGGCCACTTATGTATTTATATCAGTCCTGTGGTCCATTGAACTCGCGCATTACTTGGCCACTCTTTTCAAGACAGACTTCGTTTATCTCGCGTATTACTTGGCCACCTTACTTAAAGTCAGAGTTCGGAAATCTCGCGTATTAGTTGGCCACTTTATAACAATTCTTATACTCCTAAGAATTCGCGCATTACTTGGCCACTCTTTTCAGGACAGGCTTCGTCTAACTCGCGTATTACGAGGCCACTTATGTATTTATATCAGTCATGAGGTGCATTGAACTCGCGCATTACTTGATCACCTTACTAAAAGTCAGAGTCCGGATATCTCGCGTATTACTTGGCCACTTTAGAAAAATTCTTATACTCCTATGAATTCGCGTATTACTTGGCCACTCTTTTCAAGACAGACTTCGTTTAACTCGCGTATTACGAGGCCACTTATGTATTTATATCAGTCCTGTGGTCCATTGAACTCGCGCATTACTTGGCCACTCTTTTCAAGACAGACTTCGTTTATCTCGCGTATTACTTGGCCACCTTACTTAAAGTCAGAGTCCGGAAATCTCGCGTATTAGTTGGCCACTTTATAACAATTCTTATACTCCTAAGAATTCGCGCATTACTAGGCCACTCTTTTCAGGACAGGCTTCGTCTAACTCGCGTATTACGAGGCCACTTATGTATTTATATCAGTCATGAGGTCCATTGAACTCGCGCATTACTTGATCACCTTACTAAAAGTCAGAGTCCGGAAATATCGCGTATCACTTGGCCACTTTAGAAAAATTCTTATACTCCTATGAATTCGCGTATTACTTGGCCACCTTACTTTAAGTCAGAGTCCGAAAATCTCGCGTATTAGTTGGCCACTTTATAACAATTCTTATACTCCTAAGAATTCGCGCATTACTTGGCCACTCTTTTCAGGACAGGCTTCGTCTAACTCGCGTATTACTTGGCCACTTATAAAAATTCTTATACTCCTAAGAACTCGCGCATTACTTGGCCACTTTACTTTAAGTCAGAGTCCGGAAATCTCGCGTATTAGTTGGCCACTTTATAACAATTCTTATACTCCTAAGAATTCGCGCATTACTTGGCCACTCTTTTCAGGACAGGCTTCGTCTAACTCGCGTATTACGAGGCCACTTATGTATTTATATCTGTCATGAGGTCCATTGAACTTGCGCATTACTTGATCACCTTACTTTAAGTCAGAGTCCGAATATCTCGCGTATTAGTTGGCCACTTTATAACAATTCTTATACTCCTAAAAATTCGCGCATTACTTGGCCACTCTTTTCAAGACAGACTTCGTTTATCTCGCGTATTACTTGGCCACTTATAAAAATTCTTTTACTCCTAAGAACTCGCGCATTACTTGGCCACTTTACTTTAAATCAGAGTTCGGAAATCTCGCGTATTAGTTGGCCACTTTATAACAATTCTTATACTCCTAAGAACTCGCGCATTACTTGGCCACTTTACTTTAAGTCAGAGTCCGGAAATCTCGCGTATTACTTGGCCACTTTAGAAAAATTCTTATACTCCTATGAATTCGCGTATTACTTGGCCACCTTACTTTAAGTCAGAGTCCGAAAATCTCGCGTATTAGTTGGCCACTTTATAACAATTCTTATACTCCTAACCATTCAACTTGGCCACTCTTTTCAAGACAGACTTCGCTTAACTCGCGTATTACTTGGCCCCGTATAAAAATTCCTACACTCCTAAGAACTCGCGCATTACTTGGCCACTTTACTTTAAGTCAGAGTCCGGAAATCTCGCGCATTACTTGGCCACTTTAGAAAAATTCTTATACTCCTAAGAATTCGCGCATTACTTGGCCACCTTATTTAAAGTCAGAGTCCGGAAATCTCGAGTATTAGTTGGCCACTTTAGAAAAATTCTTATACTCCTATGAATTCGCGCATTACTTGGCCACTTTACTTTAAGTCAGAGTCTGGAAATCTCGCGCATTACTTGGCCACTTTACTTTAAGTCAGAGTCCGGAAATCTCTCGTATTAGTTGGCCACTTTATAACAATTCTTATACTCCTAACAATTCGCGCATAACTTGGCCACTCTTTTCAAGACAGACTTCGCTTAACTCGCGTATTACTTGGCCCCGTATAAAAATTCTTACACTCCTAAGAACTCGCGCATTATTTGGCCACTTTACTTCAAGTCAGAGTCCGCAAATCTCGCGCATTACTTGGCCACTTTACTTTAAGTCAGAGTCCGGAAATCTCGCGTATTAGTTGGCCACTTTATAACAATTCTTATACTCCTAAGAATTCGCGCATTACTTGGTCACTCTTTTCAGGACAGGCTTCGTCTAACTCGCGTATTACGAGGCCACTTATGTATTTATATCAGTCATGAGGTCCATTGAACTTGCGCATTACTTGATCACCTTACTTTAAGTCAGAGTCCGAAAATCTCGCGTATTAGTTGGCCACGTTATAACAATTCTTATACTCCTATGAATTCGCGTATTACTTGGCCACTCTTTTCAAGACAGACTTTGTTTAACTCGCGTATTACGAGGCCACTTATGTATTTATATCAGTCCTGTGTTCCATTGAACTCGCGCATTACTTGGCCACTCTTTTCAAGACAGACTTCGTTTATCTCGCGTATTACTTGGCCACCTTACTTAAAGTCAGAGTTCGGAAATCTCGCGTATTAGTTGGCCACTTTATAACAATTCTTATACTCCTAAGAATTCGCGCATTACTTGGCCACTCTTTTCAGGACAGGCTTCGTCTAACTCGCGTATTACGAGGCCACTTATGTATTTATATCAGTCCTGTGGTCCATTGAACTCGCGCATTACCTGATCACCTTACTTTAAGACAGAGTCCGAAAATCTCGCGTATTAGTTGGCCACTTTATAACAATTCTTATACTCCTAACAATTCGCGCATTACTTGGCCACTCTTTTCAAGACAGACTTCGTTTATCTCGCGTATTACTTGGCCACTTATAAAAATTCTTATACTCCTAAGAACTCGCGCATTACTTGGCCACTTTACTTTAAATCAGAGTTCGGAAATCTCGCGTATTAGTTGGCCACTTTATAACAATTCTTATACTCCTAAGAACTCGCGCATTACTTGGCCACTTTACTTTAAGTCAGAGTCCGGAAATCTCGCGTATTACTTGGCCACTTTAGAAAAATTCTTATACTCCTATGAATTCGCGTATTACTTGGCCACCTTACTTTAAGTCAGAGTCCGAAAATCTCGCGTATTAGTTGGCCACTTTATAACAATTCTTATACTCCTAACAATTCAACTTGGCCACTCTTTTCAAGACAGACTTCGCTTAACTCGCGTATTACTTGGCCCCGTATAAAAATTCTTACACTCCTAAGAACTCGCGCATTACTTGGCCACTTTACTTTAAGTCAGAGTCCGGAAATCTCGCGCATTACTTGGCCACTTTAGAAAAATTCTTATACTCCTAAGAATTCGCGCATTACTTGGCCACCTTATTTAAAGTCAGAGTCCGGAAATCTCGCTTATTAGTTGGCCACTTTATGACAATTCTTATACGCCTAAGAACTCGCGCATTACTTGGCCACTTTACTTTAAGTCAGAGTCCGGAAATCTCGCGTATTACTTGGCCACCTTACTTTAAGTCAGAGTCCGAAAATCTCGCGTATTAGTTGGCCACTTTATAACAATTCTTATACTCCTAACAATTCGCGCATAACTTTGCCACTCTTTTCAAAACAGACTTCGCTTAACTCGCGTATTACTTGGCCCCGTATAAAAATTCTTACACTCCTAAGAACTCGCGCATTACTTGGCCACTTTACTTTAAGTCAGAGTCCGCAAATCTCGCGCATTACTTGGCCACTTTACTTTCAGTCAGAGTCCGGAAATCTCGCGTATTAGTTGGCCACTTTATAACAATTCTTATACTCCTAAGAATTCGCGCATTACTTGGCCACTCTTTTCAGGACAGGCTTCGTCTAACTCGCGTATTACGAGGCCACTTATGTATTTATATCAGTCATGAGGTCCATTGAACTTGCGCATTACTTGATCACCTTACTTTAAGTCAGAGTCCGAAAATCTCGCGTATTAGTTGGCCACTTTAGAAAAATTCTTATACTCCTATGAATTCGCGTATTACTTGGCCACTCTTTTCAAGACAGACTTTGTTTAACTCGCGTATTACGAGGCCACTTATGTATTTATATCAGTCCTGTGTTCCATTGAACTCGCGCATTACTTGGCCACTCTTTTCAAGACAGACTTCGTTTATCTCGCGTATTACTTGGCCACCTTACTTAAAGTCAGAGTTCGGAAATCTAGCGTATTAGTTGGCCACTTTATAACAATTCTTATACTCCTAAGAATTCGCGCATTACTTGGCCACTCTTTTCAGGACAGGCTTCGTCTAACTCGCGTATTACGAGGCCACTTATGTATTTATATCAGTCCTGTGGTCCATTGAACTCTCGCATTACTTGATCACCTTACTTTAAGTCAGAGTCCGAAAATCTCGCGTATTAGTTGGCCACTTTATAACAATTCTTATACTCCTAACAATTCGCGCATTACTTGGCCACTCTTTTCAAGACAGACTTCGTTTATCTCGCGTATTACTTGGCCACTTATAAAAATTCTTATACTCCTAAGAACTCGCGCATTACTTGGCCACTTTACTTTAATTCAGAGTTCGGAAATCTCGCGTATTAGTTGGCCACTTTATAACAATTCTTATACTCCTAAGAACTCGCGCATTACTTGGCCACTTTACTTTAAGTCAGAGTCCGGAAATCTCACGTATTACTTGGCCACTTTAGAAAAATTCTTATACTCCTATGAATTCGCGTATTACTTGGCCACCTTACTTTAAGTCAGAGTCCGAAAATCTCGCGTATTAGTTGGCCACTTTATAACAATTCTTATACTCCTAACAATTCAACTTGGCCACTCTTTTCAAGACAGACTTCGCTTAACTCGCGTATTACTTGGCCCCGTATAAAAATTCTTACACTCCTAAGAACTCGCGCATTACTTGGCAACTTTACTTTAAGTCAGAGTCCGGAAATCTCGCGCATTACTTGGCCACTTTAGAAAAATTCTTATACTCCTAAGAATTCGCGCATTACTTGGCCACCTTATTTAAAGTCAGAGTCCGGAAATCTCGCTTATTAGTTGGCCACTTTATAACAATTCTTATACGCCTAAGAACTCGCGCATTACTTGGCCACTTTACTTTAAGTCAGAGTCCGGAAATCTCGCGTATTACTTGGCCACCTTACTTTAAGTCAGAGTCCGAAAATCTCGCGTATTAGTTGGCCACTTTATAACAATTCTTATACTCCTAACAATTCGCGCATAACTTTGCCACTCTTTTCAAAACAGACTTCGCTTAACTCGCGTATTACTTGGCCCCGTATAAAAATTCTTACACTCCTAAGAACTCGCGCATTACTTGGCCACTTTATTTAATGTCAGAGTCCGGAAATCTCGCGCATTACTTGGCCACTTTACTTTAATTCAGAGTCCGGAAATCTCGCGTATTAGTTGGCCACTTTATAACAATTCTTATACTCCTAAGAATTCGTGCATTACTTGGTCAATCTTTTCAGGACAGGCTTCGTCTAACTCGCGTATTACGAGGCCACTTATGTATTTATATCAGTCATGAGGTCCATTGAACTTGCTCATTACTTGATCACCTTACTTTAAGTCAGAGTCCGAAAATCTCGCGTATTAGTTGGCCACGTTAGAAAAATTCTTATACTCCTATGAATTCGCGTATTACTTGGCCACTCTTTTCAAGACAGACTTTGTTTAACTCGCGTATTACGAGGCCACTTATGTATTTATATCAGTCCTGTGGTCCATTGAACTCGCGCATTACTTGGCCACTCTTTTCAAGACAGACTTCGTTTATCTCGCGTATTACTTGGCCACCTTACTTTAAGTCATTGTTCTGAAATCTCGCGTATTTGTTTGCCACTTTATAACAATTCTTATACTCCTAAGAATTCGCGCATTACTTGGCCACTCTTTTCACGACAGGCTTCGTCTAACTCGCGTATTACGAGGCCACTTATGTATTTATATCAGTCCTGTGGTCCATTGAACTCGCGCATTACTTGGCCACTCTTTTCAAGACAGACTTCGTTTATCTCGCGTATTACTTGGCCACCTTACTTAAAGTCAGAGTTCGGAAATCTCGCGTATTAGTTGGCCACTTTATAACAATTCTTATACTCCTAAGAATTCGCGCATTACTTGGCCACTCTTTTCAGGACAGGCTTCGTCTAACTCGCGTATTACGAGGCCACTTATGTATTTATATCAGTCCTGTGGTCCATTGAACTCGCGCATTACTTGGCCACTCTTTTCAAGACAGACTTCGTTTATCTCGCGTATTACTTGGCCACCTTACTTAAAGTCAGAGTTCGGAAATCTCGCGTATTAGTTGGCCACTTTATAACAATTCTTATACTCCTAAGAATTCGCGCATTACTTGGCCACTCTTTTCAAGACAGGCTTCGGGTAACTCGCGTATTACTTGGCCCCTTATAAAAATTCTTACACTCCTAAGAACTCGCGCATTACTTGGCCACTTTACTTTAAGTCAGAGTCCGGAAATCTCGCGCATTACTTGGCCACTTTACTTTAAGTCAGAGTCCGGAAATCTCACGTATTACTTGGCCACTTGATAAAAATTCTAATACTCCAAAGAATTCGCGCATTACTTGGCCACTCTTTTAAGGACAGGCTTCGTCTAACTCGCGTATTACTTGGCCACTTTTAAAAAATTCTTATACTCCTAAGAATTCGCGCATCACTTGGCCACTCTTTTCAGGACAGGCTTCGTTTATCTCGCGTATTACTTGGCCACCTTACTTAAAGTCAGAGTTCGGAAATCTCGTGTATTAGTTGGCCACTTTATAACAATTCTTATACTCCTAAGAATTCGCGCATTACTTGGCCACTCTTTTCAGGACAGGCTTCGTCTAACTCGCGTATTACTTGGCCACTTTAGAAAAATTCGTATACTCCTAAGAATTCGCGTATTACTTGGCCACTCTTTTCAAGACTGACTTTGTTTAACTCGCGTATTACGAGGCCACTTATGTATTTATATCAGTCCTGTCGTCCATTGAACTCGCGCATTACTTGGCCACTCTTTTCAAGACAGACTTCGTTTATCTCGCGTATTACTTGGCCACCTTACTTAAAGTCAGAGTTCGGAAATCTCGCGTATTAGTTGGCCACTTTATAACAATTCTTATACTCCTAAGAATTCGCGCATTACTTGGCCACTCTTTTCAGGACAGGCTTCGTCTAACTCGCGTATTACGAGGCCACTTATGTATTTATATCATTCATGAGGTCCATTGAACTCGCGCATTACTCGATCACCTTACTTAAAGTCAGAGTCCGGAAATCTCGCGTATTACTTTGCCACTTTAGAAAAATTCTTATACTCCTAACAATTCGCGCATTACTTGGCCACTCTTTTCAAGACAGACTTCGTTTAACTCGCGTATTACTTGGCCACTTATAAAAATTCTTATACTCCTAAGAACTCGCGCATTACTTGGCCACTTTACTTTAAGTCAGAGTCCGGAAATCTCGCGTATTAGTTGGCCACTTTATAACAATTCTTATACTCCTAAGAATTCGCGCATTACTTGGCCACTCTTTTCAGGACAGGCTTCGTCTAACTCGCGTATTACTTGGCCACTTATAAAAATTCTTATACTCCTAAGAACTCGCGCATTACTTGGCCACTTTACTTTAAGTCAGAGTCCGGAAATCTCGCGTATTAGTTGGCCACTTTATAACAATTCTTATACTCCTAAGAATACGCGCATTACTTGGCCACTCTTTTCAGGACAGGCTTCGTCTAACTCGCGTATTACGAGGCCACTTATGTATTTATATCAGTCATGAGGTCCATTGAACTCGCGCATAACTTGATCACCTTACTTAAAGTCAGAGTCCGAAAATCTCGCGTATTAGTTGGCCACGTTATAACAATTCTTATACTCCTAACAATTCGCGCATTACTTGGCCACTCTTTTCAAGACAGACTTCGTTTAACTCGCGTATTACTTGGCCACTTATAAAAATTCTTATACTCCTAAGAACTCGGGCATTACTTGGCCACTTTACTTTAAGTCAGAGTCCGGAAATCTCGCGTATTAGTTGGCCACTTTATAACAATTCTTATACTCCTTAGAATTCGCGCATTACTTGGCCACTCTTTTCAGGACAGGCTTCGTCTAACTCGCGTATTACGAGGCCACTTGATAAAAATTCTAATACTCCTAAAAATTCGCGCATTACTTGGCCACTCTTTTCAGGACAGGCTTCGTCTAACTCGCGTATTACTTGGCCACTTTTAAAAATTCTTATACTCCTAAGAACTCGCGCATTACTTGGCCAATTTACTTTAAGTCAGAGTCCGGAAATCTCGCGTATTAGTTGGCCACTTTATAACAATTCTTATACTCCTAAGAATTCGCGCATTACTTGGCCACTCTTTTCAGGACAGGCTTCGTCTAACTCGCGTATTACGAGGCCACTTATAAAAATTCTTATACTCCTAAGAATTCGCGCATTACTTGGCCACTCTTTTCAGGACAGGCTTCGTCTAACTCGCGTATTACGAGGCCACTTATGTATTTATATCAGTCATGAGTTCCATTGAACTCGCGCATTACTTGATCACCTTACTAAAAGTCAGAGACCGGAAATCTCGCGTATTGCTTGGCCACTTTAGAATAATTCTTATACTCCTATGAATTCGCGCATTACTTGTCCACTCTTTTCTAGACAGACTTCTCTTAACTCGCGTATTACTTGGCCCCTTATAAAAATTCTTACACTCCTAAGAACTCGCGCATTACTTGGCCACTTTACTTTAAGTCAGAGTTCGGAAATCTCGCGCATTACTTGGCCACTTTACTTTAAGTCAGAGTCCGGAAATCTCACGTATTACTTGGCCACTTGATAAAAATTCTAATACTCCTAAGAATTCGCGCATTACTTGGCCACTCTTTTCAGGACAGGCTTCGTCTAACTCGCGTATTACTTGGCCACTTTTAAAAATTCTTATACTCCTAAGAACTCGCGCATTACTTGGCCACTTTACTTTAAGTCAGAGTCCGGAAATCTCGCGTATTAGTTGGCCACTTTATAACAATTCTTATACTCCTAAGAATTCGCGCATTACTTGGCCACTCTTTTCAGGACAGGCTTCGTCTAACTCGCGTTTTACGAGGCCACTTATGTATTTATATCAGTCATGAGGTCCATTGAACTCGCGCATAACTTGATCACCTTACTTAAAGTCAGAGTCTGAAAATCTCGCGTATTAGTTGGCCACTTTATAACAATTCTTATACTCCTTAGAATTCTCGCATTACTTGGCCACTCTTTTCAGGACAGGCTTCGTCTAACTCGCGTATTACGAGGCCACTTATGTTTTTATATCATTCATGAGGTCCATTGAACTCGCGCATTACTCGATCACCTTACTTAAAGTCAGAGTCCGGAAATCTCGCGTATTACTTGGCCACTTTAGAAAAATTCTTATACTCCTATGAATTCGCGTATTACTTGGCCACTCTTTTCAAGACAGACTTCGCTTAACTCGCGTATTACTTGGCCCCTTATAAAAATTCTTACACTCCTAAGAACTCGCGCATTACTTGGCCACTTTACTTTAAGTCAGAGTCCGAAAATCTCGCGTATTAGTTGGCCACTTTATAACAATTCTTATACTCCTAAGAATTCGCGCATTACTTGGCCACTCTTTTCAGGACAGGCTTCGTCTAACTCGCGTATTACGAGGCCACTTATAAAAATTCTTACACTCCTAAGAATTCGCGCATTACTTGGCCACTCTTTTCAGGACAGGCTTCGTCTAACTCGCGTATTACGAGGCCACATATGCATTTATATCAGTCATGAGTTTCATTGAACTCGCGCATTACTTGATCACCTTACTAAAAGTCAGAGTCCGGAAATCTCGCGTATTGCTTGGCCACTTTAGAAAAATTCTTATACTCCTATGAATTCGCGTATTACTTGGCCACTCTTTTCAAGACAGACTTCGCTTAACTCGCGTATTACTTGGCCCCTTATAAAAATTCTTACACTCCTAAGAACTCGCGCATTACTTGGCCACTTTACTTTAAGTCAGAGTCCGGAAATCTCGCGCATTACTTGGCCACTTTACTTTAAGTCAGAGTCCGGAAAACTCACGTATTACTTGGCCACTTGATAAAAATTCTAATACTCCTAAGAATTGGCGCATTACTTGGCCACTCTTTTCAGGACAGGCTTCGTCTAACTCGCGTATTTCTTGGCCACTTTTAAAAATTCTTAGACTCCTCAGAACTCGCGCATTACTTGGCCACTTTACTTTAAGTCAGAGTCCGGAAATCTCGCGTATTAGTAGGCCACTTTATAACAATTCTTATACTCCTAAGAATTCGCGCATTACTTGGCCACTCTTTTCAGGACAGGCTTCGTCTAACTCGCGTGTTACGAGGCCACTTATGTATTTATATCAGTCATGAGTTCCATTGAACTCGCGCATTACTTGATCACCTTACTAAAAGTCAGAGTCCGGAAATCTCGCGTATTACTTGGCCACCTTACTTAAAGTCAGAGTCCGAAAATCTCGCGTATTAGTTGGCCACTTTATAACAATTCGCGCATAGCTTGGCCACTCTTTTCAAGACAGACTTCGCTTAACTCGCGTATTACTTGGCCCTTATAAAAATTCTTACACTCCTAAGAACTCGCGCATTACTTGGCCACTTTACTTTAAGTCAGAGTCCGGAAATCTCGCGTATTAGTTGGCCACTTTATAACAATTCTTATACTCCTTAGAATTCGCGCATTACTTGGCCACTCTTTTCAGGACAGGCTTCGTCTAACTCGCATATTACGAGGCCACTTATGTATTTATATCAGTCATGAGGTCCATTGTACTCGCGCATTACCTGATCACCTTACTAAAAGTCAGAGTCCGGAAATCTCGCGTATTACTTGGCCACTCTTTTCAAGACATACTTTGTTTAACTCGCGTATTACGAGGCCACTCATGTATTTATATCAGTCCTGTGGTCCATTGAACTCGTGCATTACTTGGCCACTCTTTTCAAGACAGACTTCGTTTATCTCGCGTAATACTAGGCCACCTTACGTATAGTCAGAGTTCGGAAATCTCGCGTATTAGTTGGCCACTTTATAAGAATTCTTATACTCCTAAGAATTCGCGCATTACTTGGCCACTCTTTTCAGGACAGGCTTCGTCTAACTCGCGTATTACGAGGCCACTTTTGTATTTATATCAGTCATGAGTTCCATTGAACTCGCGCATTACTTGATCACCTTACTAAAAGTCAGAGTACGGAAATCTAGCGAATTACTTGGCAACTTTACTTTAAGTCAGAGTCCGGAAATCTCACGTATTAATTGGCCCCTTATAAAAATTCTTACACTCCTAAGAACTCGCGCATTACTTGGCCACTTTACTTTAAGTCAGAGTCCGGAAATCTCGCGCATTACTTGGCCACTTTACTTGAAGTCAGAGTTCGGAAATCTCGCGTATTAGTTGGCCACTTTATAACAATTCTTATACTCCTAAGAATTCGCGCATTACTTGGTCACTCTTTTCAGGACAGGCTTCGTCTAACTCGCGCATTACGAGGCCACTTATGTATTTATATCAGTCCTGTGGTCCATTGAACTCGCGCATTACTTGATCACCTTACTTTAAGTCAGAGTCCGAAAATCTCGCGTATTAGTTGGCCACTTTATAACAATTCTTATACTCCTAACAATTCGCGCATTACTTGGCCACTCTTTTCAAGACAGACTTCGTTTATCTCGCGTATTACTTGGCCACTTATAAAAATTCTTATACTCCTAAGAACTCGCGCATTACTTGGCCACTTTACTTTAATTCAGAGTTCGGAAATCTCGCGTATTACTTGGCCACGTATAAAAATTCTTATACTCCTAAGAACTCGCGCATTATTTGGCCACTTTACTTCAAGTCAGAGTCCGGAAATCTCGCGCATTACTTGGCCACTTTACTTTAAGTCAGAGTTCGGAAATCTCGCGTATTAGTTGGCCACTTTATAACAATTCTTATACTCCTAAGAATTCGCGCATTACTTGGCCACTCTTTTCAGGACAGGCTTCGTCTAACTCGCGTATTACGAGGCCACTTATGTATTTATATCAGTCCTGTGGTCCATTGAACTCGCGCATTACTTGGCCACCTTACTTTAAGTCAGAGTCCGGAAATCTCACGTATTACTTGGCCACTTTAGAAAAATTCTTATACTCCTATGAATTCGCGCATTACTTGGCCACTCTTTTCAAGACAGACTTTGTTTAACTCGCGTATTACGAGGCCACTTATGTATTTATATCAGTCCTGTGGTCCATTGAACTCGCGCATTACTTGGCCACTCTTTTCAAGACAGACTTCGTTTATCTCGCGTATTACTTGGCCACCTTACTTAAAGTCAGAGTTCGGAAATCTCGCGTATTAGTTGGCCACTTTATAACAATTCTTATACTCCTAAGAATTCGCGCATTACTTGGCCACTCTTTTCAGGACAGGCTTCGTCTAACTCGCGTATTACGAGGCCACTTATGTATTTATATCAGTCCTGTGGTCCATTGAACTCGCGCATTACTTGATCACCTTACTTTAAGTCAGAGTCCGAAAATCTCGCGTATTAGTTGGCCACTTTATAACAATTCTTATACTCCTAACAATTCGCGCATTACTTGGCCACTCTTTTCAAGACAGACTTCGTTTATCTCGCGTATTACTTGGCCACTTATAAAAATTCTTATACTCCTAAGAACTCGCGCATTACTTGGCCACTTTACTTTAAATCAGAGTTCGGAAATCTCGCGTATTAGTTGGCCACTTTATAACAATTCTTATACTCCTAAGAACTCGCGCATTACTTGGCCACTTTACTTTAAGTCAGAGTCCGGAAATCTCACGTATTACTTGGCCACTTTAGAAAAATTCTTATACTCCTATGAATTCGCGTATTACTTGGCCACCTTACTTTAAGTCAGAGTCCGAAAATCTCGCGTATTAGTTGGCCACTTTATAACAATTCTTATACTCCTAACAATTCAACTTGGCCACTCTTTTCAAGACAGACTTCGCTTAACTCGCGTATTACTTGGCCCCGTATAAAAATTCTTACACTCCTACGAACTCGCGCATTACTTGGCCACTTTACTTTAAGTCAGAGTCCGGAAATCTCGCGTATTACTTGGCCACTTTAGAAAAATTCTTATACTCCTAAGAATTCGCGCATTACTTGGCCACCTTATTTAAAGTCAGAGTCCGGAAATCTCGCTTATTAGTTGGCCACTTTATAACAATTCTTATACGCCTAAGAACTCGCGCATTACTTGGCCACTTTACTTTAAGTCAGAGTCCGGAAATCTCGCGTATTACTTGGCCACCTTACTTTAAGTCAGAGTCCGGAAATCTCGCGTATTAGTTGGCCACTTTATAACAATTCTTATACTCCTAACAATTCGCGCATAACTTGGCCACTCTTTTCAAGACAGACTTCGCTTAACTCGCGTATTACTTGGCCCCGTATAAAAATTCTTACACTCCTAAGAACTCGCGCATTATTTGGCCACATTACTTAAAGTCAGAGTACGCAAATCTCGCGCATTACTTGGCCACCTTATTTAAAGTCAGAGTCCGGAAATCTCGCGTATTAGTTGGCCACTTTATAACAATTCTTATACTCCTAAGAATTCGCGCATTACTTGGCCACTCTTTTCAGGACAGGCTTCGTCTAACTCGCGTATTACGAGGCCACTTATGTATTTATATCAGTCATGAGGTCCATTGAACTTGCGCATTACTTGATCACCTTACTTTAAGTCAGAGTCCGAAAATCTCGCGTATTAGTTGGCCACGTTATAACAATTCTTATACTCCTAACAATTCGCGCATTACTTGGCCACTCTTTTCAAGACAGACTTCGTTTAACTCGCGTATTACTTGGCCACTTATAAAAATTCTTATACTCCTAAGAACTCGCGCATTACTTGGCCACTTTACTTTAAGTCAGAGTCCGGAAATCTCGCGTATTAGTTGGCCACTTTATAACAATTCTTATACTCCTAAGAACTCGCGCATTACTTGGCCACTTTACTTTAAGTCAGAGTCCGGAAATCTCACGTATTACTTGGCCACTTTAGAAAAATTCTTATACTCCTATGAATTCGCGTATTACTTGGCCACCTTACTTTAAGTCAGAGTCCGAAAATCTCGCGTATTAGTTGGCCACTTTATAACAATTCTTATACTCCTAACAATTCGCGCATTACTTGGCCACTCTTTTCAAGACATACTTCGCTTAACTCGCGTATTACTTGGCCCCGTATAAAAATTCTTACACTCCTAAGAACTCGCGCATTACTTGGCCACTTTACTTTAAGTCAGAGTCCGGAAATCTCGCGCATTACTTGGCCACTTTACTTTAAGTCAGAGTCAGGAAATCTCGCGTATTACTTGGCCACTTTATAACAATTCTTATACTCCTAACAATTCGCGCATAACTTCGCCACTCTTTTCAAGACAGACTTCCCTTAACTCGCGTATTACTTGGCCCCGTATAAAAATTCTTACACTCCTAAGAACTCGCGCATTACTTGGCCACTTTACTTCAAGTCAGAGTCCGGAAATCTCGCTCATTACTTGATCACCTTACTTTAAGTCAGAGTCCGAAAATCTCGCGTATTAGTTGGCCACTTCATAACAATTCTTATACTCCTATGAATTCGCGTATTACTTGGCCACTCTTTTCAAGACAGACTTTGTTTAACTCGCGTATTACGAGGCCACTTATGTATTTATATCAGTCCTGTGTTCCATTGAACTCGCGCATTACTTGGCCACTCTTTTCAAGACAGACTTCGTTTATCTCGCGTATTACTTGGCCACCTTACTTAAAGTCAGAGTTCGGAAATCTAGCGTATTAGTTGGCCACTTTATAACAATTCTTATACTCCTAAGAATTCGCGCATTACTTGGCCACTCTTTTCAGGACAGGCTTCGTCTAACTCGCGTATTACGAGGCCACTTATGTATTTATATCAGTCCTGTGGTCCATTGAACTCGCGCATTACTTGGCCACTCTTTTCAAGACAGACTTCGTTTATCTCGCGTATTACTTGGCCACCTTACTTAAAGTCAGAGTTCGGAAATCTCGCGTATTAGTTGGCCACTTTATAACAATTCTTATACTCCTAAGAATTCGCGCATTACTTGGCCACTCTTTTCAGGACAGGCTTCGTCTAACTCGCGTATTACGAGGCCACTTATGTATTTATATCAGTCATGAGGTGCATTGAACTCGCGCATTACTTGATCACCTTACTAAAAGTCAGAGTCCGGATATCTCGCGTATTACTTGGCCACTTTAGAAAAATTCTTATACTCCTATGAATTCGCGTATTACTTGGCCACTCTTTTCAAGACAGACTTCGTTTAACTCGCGTATTACGAGGCCACTTATGTATTTATATCAGTCCTGTGGTCCATTGAACTCGCGCATTACTTGGCCACTCTTTTCAAGACAGACTTCGTTTATCTCGCGTATTACTTGGCCACCTTACTTAAAGTCAGAGTTCGGAAATCTCGCGTATTAGTTGGCCACTTTATAACAATTCTTATACTCCTAAGAATTCGCGCATTACTAGGCCACTCTTTTCAGGACAGGCTTCGTCTAACTCGCGTATTACGAGGCCACTTATGTATTTATATCAGTCATGAGGTCCATTGAACTCGCGCATTACTTGATCACCTTACTAAAAGTCAGAGTCCGGATATCTCGCGTATTACTTGGCCACTTTAGAAAAATTCTTATACTCCTATGAATTCGCGTATTACTTGGCCACCTTACTTTAAGTCAGAGTCCGAAAATCTCGCGTATTAGTTGGCCACTTTATAACAATTCTTATACTCCTAAGAATTCGCGCATTACTTGGCCACTCTTTTCAGGACAGGCTTCGTCTAACTCGCGTATTACTTGGCCACTTATAAAAATTCTTATACTCCTAAGAACTCGCGCATTACTTGGCCACTTTACTTTAAGTCAGAGTCCGGAAATCTCGCGTATTAGTTGGCCACTTTATAACAATTCTTATACTCCTAAGAATTCGTGCATTACTTGGCCACTCTTTTCGAGACAGGCTTCGTCTTACTCGCGTATTACGCGGCCACTTATGTATTTATATCAGTCATGAGGTCCATTGAACTTGCGCATTACTTGATCACCTTACTTTAAGTCAGAGTCCGAAAATCTCGCGTATTAGTTGGCCACTTTATAACAATTCTTCTACTCCTAACAATTCGCGCATTACTTGGCCACTCTTTTCAAGACAGACTTCGTTTATCTCGCGTATTACTTGGCCACTTATAAAAATTCTTATACTCCTAAGAACTCGCGCATTACTTGGCCACTTTACTTTAAATCAGAGTTCGGAAATCTCGCGTATTAGTTGGCCACTTTATAACAATTCTTATACTCCTAAGAACTCGCGCATTACTTGGCCACTTTACTTTAAGTCAGAGTCCGGAAATCTCGCGTATTACTTGGCCACTTTAGAAAAATTCTTATACTCCTATGAATTCGCGTATTACTTGGCCACCTTACTTTAAGTCAGAGTCCGAAAATCTCGCGTATTAGTTGGCCACTTTATAACAATTCTTATACTCCTAACAATTCAACTTGGCCACTCTTTTCAAGACAGACTTCGCTTAACTCGCGTATTACTCGGCCCCTTATAAAAATACCTACACTCCTAAGAACTCGCGCATTACTTGTCCACTTTACTTTAAGTCTTAGTCCGGAAATCTCGCTGATTACTTGTACACTTTAGAAAAATTCTTATACTCCTATGAATTCGCGCATTACTTGGCCACCTTATTTAAAGTCAGAGTCCGGAAATCTCGAGTATTTGTTTGCCACTTTAGAAAAATTCTTATACTCCTATGAACTCGCGCATTACTTGGCCACTTTACTTTAAGTCAGAGTCTGGAAATCTCGCGCATTACTTGGCCACTTTACTTTAAGTCAGAGTCCGAAAATCTCGCGTATTAGTTGGCCACTTTATAACAATTCTTATATTCCTAACAATTCGCGCATAACTTTGCCACTCTTTTCAAGACAGACTTCGCTTAACTCGCGTATTACTTGGCCCCGTATAAAAATTCTTACACTCCTAAGAACTCGCGCATTACTTGTCAACTTTACTTCAAGTCAGAGTCCGCAAATCTCGCGCATTACTTGGCCACTTTACTTTAAGTCAGAGTCCGGAAATCTCGCGTATTAGTTGGCCACTTTATAACAATTCTTATACTCCTAAGAATTCGCGCATTACTTGGTCACTCTTTTCAGGACAGGCTTCGTCTAACTCGCGTATTACGAGGCCACTTATGTATTTATATCAGTCATGAGGTCCATTGAACTTGCGCATTACTTGATCACCTTACTTTAAGTCAGAGTCCGAAAATCTCGCGTATTAGTTGGCCACCTTAGAAAAATTCTTATACTCCTATGAATTCGCGTATTACTTGGCCACTCTTTTCAAGACAGACTTTGTTTAACTCGCGTATTACGAGGCCACTTATGTATTTATATCAGTCCTGTGTTCCATTGAACTCGCGCATTACTTGGCCACTCTTTTCAAGACAGACTTCGTTTATCTCGCGTATTACTTGGCCACCTTACTTAAAGTCAGAGTTCGGAAATCTCGCGTATTAGTTGGCCACTTTATAACAATTCTTATACTCCTAAGAATTCGCGCATTACTTGGCCACTCTTTTCAGGACAGGCTTCGTCTAACTCGCGTATTACGAGGCCACTTATGTATTTATATCAGTCCTGTGGTCCATTGAACTCGCGCATTACCTGATCACCTTACTTTAAGACAGAGTCCGAAAATCTCGCGTATTAGTTGGCCACTTTATAACAATTCTTATACTCCTAACAATTCGCGCATTACTTGGCCACTCTTTTCAAGACAGACTTCGTTTATCTCGCGTATTACTTGGCCACTTATAAAAATTCTTATACTCCTAAGAACTCGCGCATTACTTGGCCACTTTACTTTAATTCAGAGTTCGGAAATCTCGCGTATTAGTTGGCCACTTTATAACAATTCTTATACTCCTAAGAACTCGCGCATTACTTGGCCACTTTACTTTAAGTCAGAGTCCGGAAATCTCGCGTATTACTTGGCCACTTTAGAAAAATTCTTATACTCCTATGAATTCGCGTATTACTTGGCCACCTTACTTTAAGTCAGAGTCCGAAAATCTCGCGTATTAGTTGGCCACTTTATAACAATTCTTATACTCCTAACAATTCAACTTGGCCACTCTTTTCAAGACAGACTTCGCTTAACTCGCGTATTACTTGGCCCCGTATAAAAATTCTTACACTCCTAAGAACTCGCGCATTACTTGGCCACTTTACTTTAAGTCAGAGTCCGGAAATCTCGCGCATTACTTGGCCACTTTAGAAAAATTCTTATACTCCTAAGAATTCGCGCATTACTTGGCCACCTTATTTAAAGTCAGAGTCCGGAAATCTCGCTTATTAGTTGGCCACTTTATGACAATTCTTATACGCCTAAGAACTCGCGCATTACTTGGCCACTTTACTTTAAGTCAGAGTCCGGAAATCTCGCGTATTACTTGGCCACCTTACTTTAAGTCAGAGTCCGAAAATCACGCGTATTAGTTGGCCACTTTATAACAATTCTTATACTCCTAACAATTCGCGCATAACTTTGCCACTCTTTTCAAAACAGACTTCGCTTAACTCGCGTATTACTTGGCCCCGTATAAAAATTCTTACACTCCTAAGAACTCGCGCATTACTTGGCCACTTTACTTTAAGTCAGAGTCCGCAAATCTCGCGCATTACTTGGCCACTTTACTTTAAGTCAGAGTCCGGAAATCTCGCGTATTAGTTGGCCACTTTATAACAATTCTTATACTCCTAAGAATTCGCGCATTACTTGGTCACTCTTTTCAGGACAGGCTTCGTCTAACTCGCGTATTACGCGGCCACTTATGTATTTATATCAGACATGAGGTCCATTGAACTTGCGCATTACTTGATCACCTTACTTTAAGTCAGAGTCCGAAAATCTCGCGTATTAGTTGGCCACTTTAGAAAAATTCTTATACTCCTATGAATTCGCGTATTACTTGGCCACTCTTTTCAAGACAGACTTTGTTTAACTCGCGTATTACGAGGCCACTTATGTATTTATATCAGTCCTGTGTTCCATTGAACTCGCGCATTACTTGGCCACTCTTTTCAAGACAGACTTCGTTTATCTCGCGTATTACTTGGCCACCTTACTTAAAGTCAGAGTTCGGAAATCTAGTGTATTAGTTGGACACTGTATAACAATTCTTATACTCCTAAGAATTCGCGCATTACTTGGCCACTCTTTTCAGGACAGGCTTCGTCTAACTCGCGTATTACGAGGCCACTTATGTATTTATATCAGTCCTGTGGTCCATTGAACTCTCGCATTACTTGATCACCTTACTTTAAGTCAGAGTCCGAAAATCTCGCGTATTAGTTGGCCACGTTATAACAATTCTTATACTCCTAACAATTCGCGCATTACTTGGCCACTCTTTTCAAGACAGACTTCGTTTATCTCGCGTATTACTTGGCCACTTATAAAAATTCTTATACTCCTAAGAACTCGCGCATTACTTGGCCACTTTACTTTAAATCAGAGTTCGGAAATCTCGCGTATTAGTTGGCCACTTTATAACAATTCTTATACTCCTAAGAACTCGCGCATTACTTGGCCACTTTACTTTAAGTCAGAGTCCGGAAATCTCGCGTATTACTTGGCCACTTTAGAAAAATTCTTATACTCCTATGAATTCGCGTATTACTTGGCCACCTTACTTTAAGTCAGAGTCCGAAAATCTCGCGTATTAGTTGGCCACTTTATAACAATTCTTATACTCCTAACAATTCAACTTGGCCACTCTTTTCAAGACAGACTTCGCTTAACTCGCGTATTACTTGGCCCCGTATAAAAATTCTTACACTCCTAAGAACTCGCGCATTACTTGGCCACTTTACTTTAAGTCAGAGTCCGGAAATCTCGCGCATTACTTGGCCACTTTAGAAAAATTCTTATACTCCTAAGAATTCGCGCATTACTTGGCCACCTTATTTAAAGTCAGAGTCCGGAAATCTCGCTTATTAGTTGGCCACTTTATAACAATTCTTATACGCCTAAGAACTCGCGCATTACTTGGCCACTTTACTTTAAGTCAGAGTCCGGAAATCTCGCGTATTACTTGGCCACCTTACTTTAAGTCAGAGTCCGAAAATCTCGCGTATTAGTTGGCCACTTTATAACAATTCTTATACTCCTAACAATTCGCGCATAACTTTGCCACTCTTTTCAAAACAGACTTCGCTTAACTCGCGTATTACTTGGCCCCGTATAAAAATTCTTACACTCCTAAGAACTCGCGCATTATTTGGCCACTTTACTTCAAGTCAGAGTCCGCAAATCTCGCGCATTACTTGGCCACTTTACTTTAAGTCATAGTCAGGAAATCTAGCGTATTAGTTGTCCAATTCATAACAATTCTTATACTCCTAAGAATTCGTGCATTACTTGGTCAATCTTTTCAGGACAGGCTTCGTCTAACTCGCGTATTACGAGGCCACTTATGTATTTATATCAGTCATGAGGTCCATTGAACTTGCTCATTACTTGATCACCTTACTTTAAGTCAGAGTCCGAAAATCTCGCGTATTAGTTGGCCACTTTAGAAAAATTCTTATACTCCTATGAATTCGCGTATTACTTGGCCACTCTTTTCAAGACAGACTTTGTTTAACTCGCGTATTACGAGGCCACTTATGTATTTATATCAGTCCTGTGGTCCATTGAACTCGCGCATTACTTGGCCACTCTTTTCAAGACAGACTTCGTTTATCTCGCGTATTACTTGGCCACCTTACTTAAAGTCAGTGTTCGGAAATCTAGCGTATTAGTTTGCCACTTTATAACAATTCTTATACTCCTAAGAATTCGCGCATTACTTGGCCACTCTTTTCATGACAGGCTTCGTCTAACTCGCGTATTACGAGGCCACTTATGTATTTATATCAGTCCTGTGGTCCATTGAACTCGCGCATTACTTGGCCACTCTTTTCAAGACAGACTTCGTTTATCTCGCGTATTACTTGGCCACCTTACTTAAAGTCAGAGTTCGGAAATCTCGCGTATTAGTTGGCCACTTTATAACAATTCTTATACTCCTAAGAATTCGCGCATTACTTGGCCACTCTTTTCAGACAGGCTTCGTCTAACTCGCGTATTACGAGGCCACTTATGTATTTATATCAGTCCTGTGGTCCATTGAACTCGCGCATTACTTGGCCACTCTTTTCAAGACAGACTTCGTTTATCTCGCGTATTACTTGGCCACCTTACTTTAAGTCAGAGTTCGGAAATCTCGCGTATTAGTTGGCCACTTTATAACAATTCTTATACTCCTAAGAATTCGCGCATTACTTGGCCACTCTTTTCAAGACAGGCTTCGCTTAACTCGCGTATTACTTGGCCCCTTATAAAAATTCTTACACTCCTAAGAACTCGCGCATTACTTGGCCACTTTACTTTAAGTCAGAGTCCGGAAATCTCGCGCATTACTTGGCCACTTTACTTTAAGTCAGAGTTCGGAAATCTCGCGTATTACTTGGCCACTTTATTAAAATTATAATAATCCAAAGAATTCGCGCATTACTTGGCCACTCTTTTCAGGACAGGCTTCGTTTAACTCGCGTATTACTTGGCCACTTATAAAAATTCTTATACTCCTAAGAACTCGCGCATTACTTGGCCACTCCTTTCAAGACAGACTTCGTTTATCTCGCGTATTACTTGGCCACCTTACTTAAAGTCAGAGTTCGGAAATCTCGTGTATTAGTTGGCCACTTTATAACAATTCTTATACTCCTAAGAATTCGCGCATTACTTGGCCACTCTTTTCAGGACAGGCTTCGTCTAACTCGCGTATTACTTGGCCACTTTAGAAAAATTCTTTTACTCCTATGAATTCGCGTATTACTTGGCCACTCTTTTCAAGACAGACTTTGTTTAACTCGCGTATTACGAGGCCACTTATGTATTTATATCAGTCCTGTGTTCCATTGAACTCGCGCATTACTTGGCCACTCTTTTCAAGACAGACTTCGTTTATCTCGCGTATTACTTGGCCACCTTACTTATAGTCAGAGTTCGGAAATCTCGCGTATTAGTTGGCCACTTTTAACAATTCTTATACTCCTAAGAACTCGCGCATTACTTGGCCACTCTTTTCAAGACAGACTTCGTTTATCTCGCGTATTACTTGGCCACTTTACTTTAAGTCAGAGTCCGGAAATCTCGCGTATTAGTTGGCCACTTTATAACAATTCTTATACTCCTAAGAATTCGCGCATTACTTGGCCACTCTTTTCAGGACAGGCTTCGTCTAACTCGCGTATTACGAGGCCACTTATGTATTTATATCATTCATGAGGTCCATTGAACTCGCGCATTACTCGATCACCTTACTTAAAGTCAGAGTCCGGAAATCTCGCGTATTACTTGGCCACTTTAGAAAAATTCTTATACTCCTAACAATTCGCGCATTACTTGGACACTCTTTTCAAGACAGATTTCGTTTAACTCGCGTATTACTTGGCCACTTATAAAAATTCTTATACTCCTAAGAACTCGCGCATTACTTGGCCACTTTACTTTAAGTCAGAGTCCGGAAATCTCGCGTATTAGTTGGCCACTTTATAACAATTCTTATACTCCTAAGAATTCGCGCATTACTTGGCCACTCTTTTCAGGACAGGCTTCGTCTAACTCGCGTATTACTTGGCCACTTATAAAAATTCTTATACTCCTAAGAACTCGCGCATTACTTGGCCACTTTACTTTAAGTCAGAGTCCGGAAATCTCGCGTATTAGTTGGCCACTTTATAACAATTCTTATACTCCTAAGAATACGCGCATTACTTGGCCACTCTTTTCAGGACAGGCTTCGTCTAACTCGCGTATTACGAGGCCACTTATGTATTTATATCAGTCATGAGGTCCATTGAACTCGCGCATGACTCGATCACCTTACTTTAAGTCAGAGTCCGAAAATCTCGCGTATTAGTTGGCCACTTTATAACAATTCTTATACTCCTAACAATTCGCGCATTACTTGGCCACTCTTTTCAAGACAGACTTCGTTTAACTCGCGTATTACTTTGCCACTTATAAAAATTCTTATACTCCTAAGAACTCGCGCATTACTTGGCCACTTTACTTTAAGTCAGAGTCCGGAAATCTCGCGTATTAGTTGGCCACTTTATAACAATTCTTATACTCCTTAGAATTCGCGCATTACTTGGCCACTCTTTTCAGGACAGGCTTCGTCTAACTCGCGTATTACGAGGCCACTTGATAAAAATTCTAATACTCCTAAGAATTCGCGCATTACTTGGCCACTCTTTTCAGGACAGGCTTCGTCTAACTCGCGTATTACTTGGCCACTTTTAAAAATTCTTATACTCCTAAGAACTCGCGCATTACTTGGCCACATTACTTTAAGTCAGAGTCCGGAAATCTCGCGTATTAGTTGGCCACTTTATAACAATTCTTATACTCCTAAGAATTCGCGCATTACTTGGCCACTCTTTTCAGGACAGGCTTCGTCTAACTCGCGTATTACGAGGCCACTTATAAAAATTCTTATAATCCTAAGAATTCGCGCATTACTTGGCCACTCTTTTCAGGACAGGCTTCGTCTAACTCGCGTATTACTTGGCCACTTTTAAAAATTCTTATACTCCTTAGAATTCACGCATTACTTGGCCACTCTTTTCAGGACAGGCTTCGTCTAACTCGCGTATTACGAGGACACTTATGTATTTTTATCAGTCATGAGGTCCATTGAACTCGCGCATTACTTGGTCACCTTACTTAAAGTCAGAATCCGGAAATCTCGCGCATTACTTGGCCACCTTATTTAAAGTCAGAGTCCGAAAATCTCGCGTATTAGTTGGCCACTTTATAACAATTCGCGCATAGCTTGGCCACTCTTTTCAAGACAGACTTCGCTTAACTCGCGTATTACTTGGCCCTTATAAAAATTCTTACACTCCTAAGAACTCGCGCATTACTTGGCCACTTTACTTTAAGTCAGAGTCCGGAAATCTCGCGTATTAGTTGGCCACTTTATAACAATTCTTATACTCCTTAGAATTCGCGCATTACTTGGCCACTCTTTTCAGGACAGGCTTCGTCTAACTCGCATATTACGAGGACACTTATGTATTTATATCAGTCATGAGGTCCATTGTACTCGCGCATTACCTGATCACCTTACTAAAAGTCAGAGTCCGGAAATCTCGCGTATTACTTGGCCACTCTTTTCAAGACATACTTTGTTTAACTCGCGTATTACGAGGCCACTCATGTATTTATATCAGTCCTGTGGTCCATTGAACTCGTGCATTACTTGGCCACTCTTTTCAAGACAGACTTCGTTTATCTCGCGTAATACTAGGCCACCTTACGTATAGTCAGAGTTCGGAAATCTCGCGTATTAGTTGGCCACTTTATAAGAATTCTTATACTCCTAAGAATTCGCGCATTACTTGGCCACTCTTTTCAGGACAGGCTTCGTCTAACTCGCGTATTACGAGGCCACTTTTGTATTTATATCAGTCATGAGTTCCATTGAACTCGCGCATTACTTGATCACCTTACTAAAAGTCAGAGTCCGGAAATCTCGCGTATTACTTGGCAACTTTACTTTAAGTCAGAGTCCGGAAATCTCGCGTATTACTTGGCCACTTTAGAAAAATTCTTACACTCCTAAGAACTCGCGCATTACTTGGCCACTTTACTTTAAGTCAGAGTCCGGAAATCTCGCGCATTACTTGGCCACTTTACTTTAAGTCAGAGTCCGGAAATCTCGCGTATTAGTTGGCCACTTTATAAAAATTCTTATACTCCTAAGAATTCGCGCATTACTTGGCCACTCTTTTCAAGACAGACTTCGCTTAACTCGCGTATTACTTGGCCACTTACAAAAATTCTTATACTCCTAAGAACTCGCGCATTACTTGGCCACTTTACTTTAAGTCAGAGTCCGGAAATCTCGCGTATTGCTTGGCCACTTCAGAAAAATTCTTATACTCCTAAGAATTCGCGTATTACTTGGCCACTCTTTTCAAGACAGACTTCGCTTAACTCGCGTATTACTTGGCCCCTTATAAAAATTCTTACACTCCTAAGAACTCGCGCATTACTTGGCCACTTTTCTTTAAGTCTGAGTGCGGAAATCTCGCGCTTTACTTGGCCACTTTACTGTAAGTCAGAGTCCGGAAATCTCACGTATTACTTGGCCACTTGATAAAAATTCTAATACTCCTAAGAATTCGCGCATTACTTGGCCACTCTTTTCAGGACAGGCTTCGTCTAACTTGGGTATTACTTGGCCACTTTTAAAAATTCTTATACTCCTAAGAACTCGCGCATTACTTGGCCACTTTACTTTAAGTCAGAGTCCGGAAATCTCGCGTATTAGTTGGCCACTTTATAACAATTCTTATACTCCTAAGAATTCGCGCATTACTTGGCCACTCTTTTCAGGACAGGCTTCGTCTAACTCGCGTATTACGCGGCCACTTATGTATATATATCAGTCATGAGGTCCATTGAACTCCCGCATAATTTGATCACCTTACTTAAAGTCAGAGTCCGGAAATCTCGCGTATTAGTTGGCCACTTTATAACAATTCTTATACTCCTAAGAATTCTCGCATTACTTGGCCACTCTTTTCAGGACAGGCTTCGTCTAACTCGCGTATTACGAGGCCACTGTTGTATTTATATCAGTCATTAGGACCATTGAACTCGCACATTACGTGATCACCTTTCTTAATGTCAGAGTCGTGAAATCTCGCGTATTACTTGGCCACTCTTATCAAGACAGACTTTGTTTAACTCGCGTATTACGAGGCCACTCATGTATTTATATCAGTCCTGTGGTCCATTGAACTCGTGCATTACTTGGCCACTCTTTTCAAGACAGACTTCGTTAAACTCGCGTAATACTTGGCCACCTTACTTAAAGTCAGAGTCCGCAAATCTCGCGTATTAGTTGGCCACTTTATAACAATTCTTATACTCCTAAGAATTCTCGCATTACTTGGCCACTCTTTTCAGGACAGGCTTCGTCTAACTCGCGTATTACGAGGCCACTTATGTATTTATATCAGTCATGAGGTCCATTGAACTCGCGCATTACTTGATCACCTTACTAAAAGTCAGAGTCTGGAAATCTCGCGTATTACTTGGCCACTTTACTTTAAGTCAGAGTCCGGAAATCTCACGTATTACTTGCCCCTTATAAAAATTCTTACACTCCTAAGAACTCGCGCATTACTTGGCCACTTTACTTTAAGTCAGAGTCCGGAAATCTCGCGCATTACTTGGCCACTTTACTTTAAGTCAGATACAGGAAATCTCACGTATTAATTGGCCACTTGATAAAAATTAAAATACTCCTAAAAATTAGCGCATTACTTGGCCACTCTTTTCAGGACAGGCTTCGTCTAACTCGCGTATTACTTGGCCACTTTTAAAAATTCTTATACTCCTAAGAACTCGCGCATTACTTGGCCAATTTACTTTAAGTCAGAGTCCGGAAATCTCGCGTATTAGTTGGCCACTTTATAACAATTCTTATACTCCTAAGAATTCGCGCATTACTTGGCCACTCTTTTCAGGACAGGCTTCGTCTAACTCGCGTATTACGAGGCCACTTATAAAAATTCTTATACTCCTAAGAATTCGCGCATTACTTGGCCACTCTTTTCAGGACAGGCTTCGTCTAACTCGCGTATTACGAGGCCACTTATGTATTTATATCAGTCATGAGTTCCATTGAACTCGCGCATTACTTGATCACCTTACTAAAAGTCAGAGTCCGGAAATCTAGCGTATTACTTGGCCACTTTACTTTAAGTCAGAGACCGGAAATCTCGCGTATTGCTTGGCCACTTTAGAAAAATTCTTATACTCCTATGAATTCGCGTATTACTTGGCCACTTTTTTCAAGACAGACTTCGCTTAACTCGCGTATTACTTGGCCCCTTATAAAAATTCTTACACTCCTAAGAACTCGCGCATTACTTGGCCACTTTACTTTAAGTCAGAGTTCGGAAATCTCGCGCATTACTTGGCCACTTTACTTTAAGTCAGAGTCCGGAAATCTCACGTATTACTTGGCCACTTGATAAAAATTCTAATACTCCTAAGAATTCGCGCATTACTTGGCCACTCTTTTCAGGACAGGCTTCGTCTAACTCGCGTATTACTTGGCCACTTTTAAAAATTCTTATACTCCTAAGAACTCGCGCATTACTCGGCCACCATACTTAAAGTCAGAGACCGGAAATCTCGCGTATTAGTTGGCCACGTTATAACAATTCTTAGACTCCTAAGAATTCGCGCATTACTGGGCCACTCTTTTCAGGACAGGCTTCGTCTAACTCGCGTGTTACGAGGCCACTTATGTGTTTATATCAGTCATGAGGTCCATTGAACTCGCGCATAACTTGATCACCTTACTTAAAGTCAGAGTCCGAAAATCTCGCGTATTAGTTGGCCACTTTATAACAATTCTTATACTCCTAACAATTCGCGCATTACTTGGACACTCGTTTCAAGACAGACTTCGTTTAACTCGCGTATTACTTGGCCACTTATAAAAATTCTTATACTCCTAAGAACTCGCGCATTACTTGGCCACTTTACTTTAAGTCAGAGTCCGGAAATCTCGCGTATTAGTTGGCCACTTTATAACAATTCTTATACTCCTTAGAATTCGCGCATTACTTGGCCACTCTTTTCAGGACAGGCTTCGTCTAACTCGCGTATTACTTGGCCACTTTTAAAAATTCTTATACTCCTAAGAACTCGCGCATTACTTGGCCACTTTACTTTAAGTCAGAGTCCGGAAATCTCGCGTATTAGTTGGCCACTTTATAACAATTCTTATACTCCTAAGAATTCGCGCATTACTTGGCCACTCTTTTCAGGACAGGGTTCGTCTAACTCGCGTGTTACGAGGCCACTTATGTATTTATATCAGTCATGAGGTCCATTGAACTCGCGCATAACTTGATCACCTTACTTATAGTCGGAGTTCGGAAATCTCGCGTATTAGTTGGCCACTTTATAACAATTCTTATACTCCTAAGAATTCGCGCATTACTTGGCCACTCTTTTCAGGACAGGCTTCGTCTAACTCGCATATTACGAGGACACTTATGTATTTATATCAGTCATGAGTTCCATTGAACTCGCGCATTACTTGATCACCTTACTAAAAGTCAGAGTCCGGAAATCTCGCGTATTACTTGGCCACCTTACTTAAAGTCAGAGTCCGAAAATCTCGCGTATTAGTTGGCCACTTTATAACAATTCGCGCATAGCTTGGCCACTCTTTTTCAAGACAGACTTCGCTTAACTCGCGTATTACTTGGCCCCTTATAAAAATTCTTACACTCCTAAGAACTCGCGCATTACTTGGCCACCTTACTTAAAGTTAGAGTTCGGAAATCTCGCGTATTAGTTGGCCACTTTATAACAATTCTTATACTCCTAAGAATTCGCGCATTACTTGGCCACTCTTTTCAGGACAGGCTTCGTCTAACTCGCGTATTACTTGGCCACTTATAAAAATTCTTATTATCCTAATTACTCGCGCATTACTTGGCCAATTTACTTTAAGTCAGAGTTCGGAAATCTCGCGTATTAGTTGGCCACTTTATAACAATTCTTATACTCCTAAGAATTCGCGCATTACTTGGCCACTCTTTTCAGGACAGGCTTCGTCTAACTCGCGTATTACGAGGCCACTTATAAAAATTCTTATACTCCTAAGAATTCGCGCATTACTTGGCCACTCTTTTCAGGACAGGCTTCGTCTAACTCGCGTATTACGAGGCCACTTATGTATTTATATCAGTCATGAGTTCCATTGAACTCGCGCATTACTTGATCACCTTACTAAAAGTCAGAGACCGGAAATCTCGCGTATTGCTTGGCCACTTTAGAAAAATTCTTATACTCCTATGAATTCGCGTATTACTTGGCCACTTTTTTCAAGACAGACTTCGCTTAACTCGCGTATTACTTGGCCCCTTATAAAAATTCTTACACTCCTAAGAACTCGCGCATTACTTGGCCACTTTACTTTAAGTCAGTGTTCGGAAATCTCGCGCATTACTTGGCCACTTTACTTTAAGTCAGAGTCCGGAAATCTCACGTATTACTTGGCCACTTGATAAAAATTCTAATACTCCTAAGAATTCGCGCATTACTTGGCCACTCTTTTCAGGACAGGCTTCGTCTAACTCGCGTATTACTTGGCCACTTTTAAAAATTCTTATACTCCTAAGAACTCGCGCATTACTTGGCCACTTTACTTTAAGTCAGAGTCCGGAAATCTCGCGTATTAGTTGGCCACTTTATAACAATTCTTATACTCCTAAGAATTCGCGCATTACTTGGCCACTCTTTTCAGGACAGGCTTCGTCTAACTCGCGTGTTACGAGGCCACTTATGTATTTATATCAGTCATGAGGTCCATTGAACTCGCGCATAACTTGATCACCTTACTTAAAGTCAGAGTCTGAAAATCTCGCGTATTAGTTGGCCACTTTATAACAATTCTTATACTCCTTAGAATTCACGCATTACTTGGCCACTCTTTTCAGGACAGGCTTCGTCTAACTCGCGTATTACGAGGCCACTTATGTATTTATATCATTCATGAGGTCTCTTGAACTCGCGCATTACTCGATCACCTTACTTAAAGTCAGATCCGGAAATCTCGCGCATTACTTGACCACTTTAGAAAAATTCTCTTACACCTAAGAATTCGCGTATTACTTGGCCACTCTTTTCAAGACAGACTTCGCTTAACTCGCGTATTACTTGGCCACTTACAAAAATTCTTACACTCCTAAGAACTCGCGCATTACTTGGCCACTTTACTTTAAGTCAGAGTCCGGAAATCTCGCGTATTAGTTGGCCACTTTATAACAATTCTTATACTCCTTAGAATTCGCGCATTACTTGGCCACTCTTTTCAGGACAGGCTTCGTCTAACTCGCGTATTACGAGGCCACTTATAAAAATTCTTATACTCCTAAGAATTCGCGCATTACTTGGCCACTCTTATCAGGAAAGGAGTCGTCTAACTAGCCTAATACGAGGCCCCATATGGATTTATATCAGTCATGAGTTCCATTGAACTCGCGCATTACTTGATCACCTTACTAAAAGTCAGAGACCGGAAATCTCGCGTATTGCTTGGCCACTTTAGAAAAATTCTTATACTCCTATGAATTCGCGTATTACTTGGCCACTCTTTTCAAGACAGACTTCGCTTAACTCGCGTATTACTTGGCCCCTTACAAAAATTCTTACACTCCTAAGAACTCGCGCATTACTTGGCCACTTTACTTTAAGTCAGAGTCCGGAAATCTCGCGCATTACTTGGCCACTTTACTTTAAGTCAGAGTCCGGAAATCTCACGTATTACTTGGCCACTTGATAAAAATTCTAATACTCCTAAGAATTCGCGCATTTCTTGGACACTCATTACAGGACTTGCTTCGTCTACCTGGCGTATTTCTTGCCCACTTATAAAAATTCTTATAATCCTAAGAACTCGCGCATTACTTGGCCACTTTACTTTAAGTCAGAGTCCGGAAATCTCGCGTGTTAGTAGGCCACTTTATAACAATTCTTATACTCCTAAGAATTCGCGCATTACTTGGCCACTCTTGTCAGGACAGGCTTCGTCTAACTCGCGTGTTACGAGGCCACTTATGTATTTATATCAGTCATGAGTTCCATTGAACTCGCGCATTACTTGATCACCTTACTGAAAGTCAGAGTCCGGACACCTCGCGTATTACTTGGCCACCTTACTTAAAGCCAGAGTCCGGAAATCTCGCGTATTAGTTGGCCACTTTATAACAATTCGCGCATAGCTTGGCCACTCTTTTCAAGACAGACTTCGCTTAACTCGCGTATTACTTGGCCCTTATAAAAATTCTTACACTCCTAAGAACTCGCGCATTACTTGGCCACTTTACTTTAAGTAAGAGTCCGGAAATCTCGCGTATTAGTTGGCCACTTTATAACAATTCTTATACTCCTAAGAATTCTCGCATTACTTGGCCACTCTTTTCAGGACAGGCTTCGTTTAACTAGCGTATTACGAGACCACTAATGTATTGATATCAGTCATGAGGTCCATTGAACTCGCGCATTACCTGATCACCTTACTAAAAGTCAGAGTCCGGAAATCTCGCGTATTACTTGGCCACTCTTTTCAAGACATACTTTGTTTAACTCGCTTATTACGAGGACACTTATGTATTTATATCAGTCCTGTTGTCCATTGAACTCGCTCATTACTTGGCCACTCTTTTCAAGACAGACTTCGTTTATCTCGCGTAATACTAGGCCACCTTACGTATAGTCAGAGTTCGGAAATCTCGCGTATTAGTTGGCCACTTTATAAGAATTCTTATACTCCTAAGAATTCGCGCATTACTTGGCCACTCTTTTCAGGACAGGCTTCGTCTAACTCGCGTATTACGAGGCCACTTTTGTATTTATATCAGTCATGAGTTCCATTGAACTCGCGCATTACTTGATCACCTTACTAAAAGTCAGAGTCCGGAAATCTCGCGTATTACTTGGCAACTTTACTTTAAGTCAGAGTCCGGAAATCTCACGTATTACTTGGCCCCTTATAAAAATTCTTACACTCCTAAGAACTCGCGCATTACTTGGCCACTTTACTTTAAGTCAGAGTCCGGAAATCTCGCGCATTACTTGGCCACTTTACTTTAAGTCAGAGTCCGGAAATCTCGCGTATTAGTTGGCCACTTTATAACAATTCTTATACTCCTAAGAATTCGCGCATTACTTGGCCACTCTTTTCCAGACAGACTTCGGTTCACTCGCGTATTGCTTGGCCCCTTACAAAAATTCTTACACTCCTAAGAACTCGCGCATTACTTGGCCACTTTACTTTAAGTCAGAGTCCGGAAATCTCGCGTATTGCTTGGCCACTTTAGAAAAATTCTTATACTCCTATGAATTCGCGTATTACTTGGCCACTCTTTTCAAGACAGACTTCGCTTAACTCGCGTATTACTTGGCCCCTTATAAAAATTCTTACACTCCTAAGAACTCGCGCATTACTTGGCCACTTTACTTTAAGTCAGAGTTCGGAAATCTCGCGCATTACTTGGCCACTTTACTGTAAGTCAGAGTCCGGAAATCTCACGTATTACTTGGCCACTTGATAAAAATTCTAATACTCCTAAGAATTCGCGCATTACTTGGCCACTCTTTTCAGGACAGGCTTCGTCTAACTTGGGTATTACTTGGCCACTTTTAAAAATTCTTATACTCCTAAGAACTCGCGCATTACTTGGCCACTTTACTTTAAGTCAGAGTCCGGAAATCTCGCGTATTAGTTGGCCACTTTATAACAATTCTTATACTCCTAAGAATTCGCGCATTACTGGGCCACTCTTTTCAGGACAGGCTTCGTCTAACTCGCGTGTTACGAGGCCACTTATGTGTTTATATCAGTCATGAGGTCCATTGAACTCGCGCATAACTTGATCACCTTACTTAAAGTCAGAGTCCGAAAATCTCGCGTATTAGTTGGCCACTTTATAACAATACTTATACTCCTTAGAATTCGCGCATTACTTGGCCACTCTTTTCAGGACAGGCTTCGTCTAACTCGCATATTACGAGGCCACTTATGTATTTATATCAGTCATGAGGTCTATTGAACTCGCGTATTACTCGATCACCTTACTTAAAGTCAGAGTCCGGAAATCTCGCGTATTACTTGGCCACTCTTTTCAAGACAGACTTTGTTTAACTCGCGTATTACGAGGCCACTCATGTATTTATATCAGTCCTGTGGTCCATTGAACTCGTGCATTACTTGGCCACTCTTTTCAAGACAGACTTCGTTTATCTCGCGTAATACTTGGCCACCTTACCTATCGTCAGAGTGCGGAAATCTCGCGTATTAGTTGGCCACTTTATAACAATTCTTATACTCCTAAGAATTCGCGCATTACTTGGCCACTCTTTTCAGGACAGGCTTCGTCTAACTCGCGTATTACGAGGCCACTTATGTATTTATATCAGTCATGAGGTCCATTGAACTCGCGCATTACTTGATCACCTTACTAAAAGTCAGAGTCCGGAAATCTCGCGTATTGCTTGGCCACTTTAGAAAAATTCTTATACTCCTATGAATTCGCGTATTACTTGGCCACTCTTTTCAAGACAGACTTCGCTTAACTCGCGTATTACTTGGCCCCTTATAAAAATTCTTACACTCCTAAGAACTCGCGCATTACTTGGCCACTTTACTTTAAGTCAGAGTTCGGAAATCTCGCGCATTACTTGGCCACTTTACTTTAAGTCAGAGTCCGGAAATCTCACGTATTACTTGGCCACTTGATAAAAATTCTAATACTCCTAAGAATTCGCGCATTACTTGGCCACTCTTTTCAGGACAGGCTTCGTCTAACTCGCGTATTACTTGGCCACTTTTAAAAATTCTTATACTCCTAAGAACTCGCGCATTACTTCGCCACTTTACTTTAAGTCAGAGACCTGAAATCTCGCGTATTAGTTGGCCACTTTATAACAATTCTTATACTCCTTAGAATTCGCGCATTACTTGGCCACTCTTTTCAGGACAGGCTTCGTCTAACTCGCGTATTACGAGGCCACTTATAAAAATTCTTATACTCCTAAGAATTCGCGCATTACTTGGCCACTCTTTTCAGGACAGGCTTCGTCTAACTCGCGTATTACGAGGCCACATATGTATTTATATCAGTCATGAGTTCCATTGAACTCGCGCATTACTTGATCACCTTACTAAAAGTCAGAGACCGGAAATCTCGCGTATTGCTTGGCCACTTTAGAAAAATTCTTATACTCCTATGAATTCGCGTAGTACTTGGCCACTTTTTTCAAGACAGACTTCGCTTAACTCGCGTATTACTTGGCCCCTTACAAAAATTCTTACACTCCTAAGAACTCGCGCATTACTTGGCCACTTTACTTTAAGTCAGAGTCCGGAAATCTCACGTATTACTTGGCCACTTGATACAAATTCTAATACTCGTAAGATTTCGCGCATTTCTTGGCCACTCTTTTCAGGACAGGCGTCGTCTATCTCGCGTTTTTCTTGGCCACTTTTAAAAATTCTTCTTCTCCTAAGAACTCGCGCATTACTTGGCCACTTTACTTTAAGTCAGAGTCCGGAAATCTCGCATATTAGTTGGCCACTTTATAACAATTCTCATACTCCTAAGAATTCGCGCATTACCTGGCCACTCTTTTCAGGACAGACTTCGTCTAACTCGCGTGTTACGAGGCCACTTATGTATTTATATCAGTCATGAGGTCCATTGAACTCGCGCATTACTTGATCACCTTACTAAAAGTCAGAGTCCGGAAATCTCGCGTATTACTTGGCCACCTTACTTAAAGTCAGAGTCCGAAAATCTCGCGTATTAGTTGGCCACTTTATAACAATTCGCGCATAGCTTGGCCACTCTTTTCAAGACAGACTTCGCTTAACTCGCGTATTACTTGGCCCTTATAAAAATTCTTACACTCCTAAGAACTCGCGCATTACTTGGCCACTTTACTTTAAGTCAGAGTCCGGAAATCTCGCGTATTAGTTGGCCACTTTATAACAATTCTTATACTCCTTAGAATTCGCGCATTACTTGGCCACTCTTTTCAGGACAGGCTTCGTCTAACTCGCATATTACGAGGCCACTTATGTATTTATATCAGTCATGAGGTCCATTGAACTCGCGCATTACCTGATCACCTTACTTTAAGACAGAGTCCGAAGAGCTCGCGTATTACTTGGCCACTCTTTTCAAGACATACTTTGTTTAACTCGCGTATTACGAGGCCACTCATGTATTTATATCAGTCCTGTGGTCCATTGAACTCGTGCATTACTTGGCCACTCTTTTCAAGACAGACTTCGTTTATCTCGCGTAATACTAGGCCACCTTACGTATAGTCAGAGTTCGGAAATCTCGCGTATTAGTTGGCCACTTTATAAGAATTCTTATACTCCTAAGAATTCGCGCATTACTTGGCCACTCTTTTCAGGACAGGCTTCGTCTAACTCGCGTATTACGAGGCCACTTTTGTATTTATATCAGTCATGAGTTCCATTGAACTCGCGCATTACTTGATCACCTTACTAAAAGTCAGAGTCCGGAAATCTCGCGTATTACTTGGCAACTTTACTTTAAGTCAGAGTCCGGAAATCTCACGTATTACTTGGCCCCTTATAAAAATTCTTACACTCCTAAGAACTCGCGCATTACTTGGCCACTTTACTTTAAGTCAGAGTCTGGAAATCTCGCGCATTACTTGGCCACTTTACTTTAAGTCAGAGTCCGGAAATATCGCGTATTAGTTGGCCACTTCATAACAATTCTTATACTCCTAAGAATTCGCGCATTACTTGGCCACTCTTTTCAAGACAGACTTCGCTTAACTCGCGTATTACTTGGCCCCTTATAAAAATTCTTACACTCCTAAGAACTCGCGCATTACTTGGCCACTTTACTTTAAGTCAGAGTCTGGAAATCTCGCGCATTACTTGGCCACTTTAGAAAAATTCTTATACTCCTATGAATTCGCGTATTACTTGGCCACTCTTTTCAAGACAGACTTCGCTTAACTCGCGTATTACTTGGCCCCTTATAAAAATTCTTACACTCCTAAGAACTCGCGCATTACTTGGCCACTTTACTTTAAGTCAGAGTCCGGAAATCTCGCGCATTACTTGGCCACTTTACTTTAAGTCAGAGTCCGGAAATCTCACGTATTACTTGGCCACTTGATAAAAATTCTAATACTCCTAAGAATTCGCGCATTACTTGGCCACTCTTTTCAGGGCAGGCTTCGTCTAACTGGGGTATTACTTGGCCACTTTTAAAAATTCTTATACTCCTAAGAACTCGCGCATTACTTGGCCACTTTACTTTAAGTCAGAGTCCGGAAATCTCGCGTATTAGTTGGCCACTTTATAACAATTCTTATACTCCTAAGAATTCGCGCATTACTTGGCCACTCTTTTCAGGACAGGCTTCGTCTAACTCGCGTGTTACGAGGCCACTTATGTATTTATATCAGTCATGAGGTCCATTGAACTCGCGCATAACTTGATCACCTTACTTAAAGTCAGAGTCCGAAAATCTCGCGTATTGGTTGGCCACTTTATAACAATTCTTATACTCCTTAGAATTCGCGCATTACTTGGCCACTCTTTTCAGGACAGGCTTCGTCTAACTCGCATATTACGAGGCCACTTATGTATTTATATCAGTCATGAGGTCCATTGAACTCGCGTATTACCTGATCACCTTACTAAAAGTCAGAGTCCGGAAATCTCACGTATTACTTGGCCACTTGATAAAAATTCTAATACTCCTAAGAATTCGCGCATTACTTGGCCACTCTTTTCAAGACAGACTTCGCTTAACTCGCGTATTACTTGGCCCCTTATAAAAATTCTTACACTCCTAAGAACTCGCGCATTACTTGGCCACTTTACTTTAAGTCAGAGTCCGGAAATCTCGCGTATTAGTTGGCCACTTTATAACAATTCTTATACTCCTAAGAATTCGCGCATTACTTGGCCACTCTTTTCAGGACAGGCTTCGTCTAACTCGCGTATTACGCGGCCACTTATGTATTTATATCAGTCATGAGTTCCATTGAACTCGCGCATTACTTGATCACCTTACTAAAAGTCAGAGTCCGGAAATCTCGCGTATTACTTGGCAACTTTACTTTAAGTCAGAGTCCGGAAATCTCACGTATTACTTGGCCCCTTATAAAAATTCTTACACTCCTAAGAACTCGCGCATTACTTGGCCACTTTACTTTAAGTCAGAGTCCGGAAATCTCGCGCATTACTTGGCCACTTTACTTTAAGTCAGAGTCCGGAAATCTCACGTATTACTTGGCCACTTGATAAAAATTCTAATACTCCTAAAAATTAGCGCATTACTTGGCCACTCTTTTCAGGACAGGCTTCGTCTAACTCGCGTATTACGAGGCCACTTTTAAAAATTCTTATACTCCTAAGAACTCGCGCATTACTTGGCCAATTTACTTTAAGTCAGAGTCCGGAAATCTCGCGTATTAGTTGGCCACTTTATAACAATTCTTATACTCCTAAGAATTCGCGCATTACTTGGCCACTCTTTTCAGGACAGGCTTCGTCTAACTCGCGTATTACGATGCCACTTATAAAAATTCTTATACTCCTAAGAATTCGCGAATTACTTGGCCACTCTTTTCAGGACAGTCTTCGTCTAACTCTCGTATTACGAGGCCACGTATTTATTTATATAAGTCATGAGTTCCATTGAACTCGCGCATTACTTGATCACCTTACTAAAAGTCAGAGTCCGGAAATCTCGCGTATTACTTGGCAACTTTACTTTAAGTCAGAGACCGGAAATCTCGCGTATTGCTTGGCCACTTTAGAAAAATTCTTATACTCCTATGAATTCGCGTATTACTTGGCCACTTTTTTCAAGACAGACTTCGCTTAACTCGCGTATTACTTGGCCCCTTATAAAAATTCTTACACTCCTAAGAACTCGCGCATTACTTGGCCACTTTACTTTAAGTCAGAGTTCGGAAATCTCGCGCATTACTTGGCCACTTTACTTTAAGTCAGAGTCCGGAAATCTCACGTATTACTTGGCCACTTGATAAAAATTCTAATACTCCTATGAATTCGCGCATTACTTGGCCACTCTTTTCAGGACAGGCTTCGTCTAACTTGGGTATTACTTGGCGAATTTTAAAAATTCTTCTACTCCTAAGAACTCGCGCATTACTTGGCCACTTTACTTTAAGTCAGAGTCCGGAAATCTCGCGTATTAGTTGGCCACTTTATAACAATTCTTATACTCCTAAGAATTCGCGCATTACTTGGCCACTCTTTTCAGGACAGGCTTCGTTTAACTCGCATCTTACGAGGCCACTTATGTATTTATATCAGTCATGAGGTCCATTGAACTCGCGCATTACCTGATCACCTTACTAAAAGTCAGAGTCCGGAAATCTCGCGTATTACTTGGCCACTCTTTTCAAGACAGACTTTGTTTTACTCGCGTATTACGAGGCCACTCATGTATTTATATCAGTCCTGTGGTCCATTGAACTCGTGCATTACTTGGCCACTCTTTTCAAGACAGTCTTCGTTTATCTCGCGTAGTACTTGGCCACCTTACTTTTAGTCAGAGTTCGGAAATCTCGCGTATTAGTTGGCCACTTTATAACAATTCTTATACTCCTAAGAATTCGCGCATTACTTGGCCACTCTTTTCAGGACAGGCTTCGTCTAACTCGCGTATTACGAGGCCACTTATGTATTTATATCAGTCATGAGTTCCATTGAACTCGCGCATTACTTGATCACCTTACTAAAAGTCAGAGTCCGGAAATCTCGCGTATTACTTGGCAACTTTACTTTAAGTCAGAGTCCGGAAATCTCACGTATTACTTGGCCCCTTATAAAAATTCTTACACTCCTAAGAACTCGCGCATTACTTGGCCACTTTACTTTAAGTCAGAGTCCGGAAATCTCGCGCATTACTTGGCCACTTTACTTTAAGTCAGAGTCCGGAAATCTCACGTATTACTTGGCCACTTGATAAAAATTCTAATACTCCTAAAAATTAGCGCATTACTTGGCCACTCTTTTAAGGACAGGCTTCTTCTAACTCGCGTATTACTTGGACTATTCTAAAAATTCTTATACTCCTAAGAACTCGCGCATTACTTGGCCAATTTACTTTAAGTCAGAGTCCGGAAATCTCGCGTATTAGTTGGCCACTTTATAACAATTCTTATACTCCTAAGAATTCGCGCATTACTGGGCCACTCTTTTCAGGACAGGCTTCGTCTAACTCGCGTGTTACGAGGCCACTTATGTATTTATATCAGTCATGAGGTCCATTGAACTCGCGCATAACTTGATCACCTTACTTAAAGTCAGAGTCCGAAAATCTCGCGTATTGGTTGGCCACTTTATAACAATTCTTATACTCCTTAGAATTCACGCATTACTTGGCCACTCTTTTCAGGACAGGCTTCGTCTAACTCGCGTGTTACGAGGCCACTTATGTATTTATATCAGTCATGAGGTCCATTGAACTCGCGCATAACTTGATCACCTTACTTAAAGTCAGAGTCTGAAAATCTCGCGTATTAGTTGGCCACTTTATAACAATTCTTATACTCCTTAGAATTCGCGCATTACTTGGCCACTCTTTTCAGGACAGGCTTCGTCTAACTCGCGTATTACGAGGCCACTTATGTATTTATATCATTCATGAGGTCCATTGAACTCGCGCATTACTCGATCACCTTACTTAAAGTCAGATTCCGGAAATCTCGCGTATTACTTTGCCACTTTAGAAAAATTCTTATACTCCTATGAATTCGCGTATTACTTGGCCACTCTTTTCAAGACAGACTTCGCTTAACTCGCGTATTACTTGGCCACTTACAAAAATTCTTACACTCCTAAGAACTCGCGCATTACTAGCCCACTTTACTTTAAGTCAGAGTCCGGAAATCTCGCGTATTAGTTGGCCACTTTATAACAATTCTTATACTCCTAAGAATTCGCGCATTACTTGGCCACTCTTTTCAGGACAGGCTTCGTCTAACTCGCGTATTACGAGGCCACTTATAAAAATTCTTATACTCCTAAGAACTCGCGCATTACTTGGCCACTCTTTTTCAGGACAGGCTTCGTCTAACTCGCGTATTACGAGGCCACATATGTATTTATATCAGTCATGAGTTCCATTGAACTCGCGCATTACTTGATCACCTTACTAAAAGTCAGAGTCCGGAAATCTCGCGTATTGCTTGGCCACTTTAGAAAAATTCTTATACTCCTATGAATTCGCGTATTACTTGGCCACTCTTTTCAAGACAGACTTCGCTTAACTCGCGTATTACTTGGCCCCTTACAAAAATTCTTACACTCCTAAGAACTCGCGCATTACTTGGCCACTTTACTTTAAGTCAGAGTCCGGAAATCTCGCGCATTACTTGGCCACTTTACTTTAAGTCAGAGTCCGGAAATCTCACGTATTTCTTGGCCACTTTTAAAAATTCTTATACTCCTAAGAACTCGCGCATTACTTGGCCACTATACTGAAAGTCCGAGTCCGAAACTAAAGCGAATAAGTAGGCCACTTTATAACAATTCGTCTACTCCTAAGAATTCGCGCAGTACTTGGCCCCTCTTGTCAGGAAAGGCTTCGTCTAACTCGCGTGTTACGAGGCCACTTATGTATTTATATCAGTCATGAGTTCCATTGAACTCGCGCATTACTTGATCACCTTACTAAAAGTCAGAGTCCGGAAATCTCGCGTATTACTTGGCCACCTTACTTAAAGTCAGAGTCCGAAAATCTCGCGTATTAGTTGGCCACTTTATAACAATTCGCGCATAGCTTGGCCACTCTTTTCAAGACAGACTTCGCTTAACTCGCGTATTACTTGGCCCTTATAAAAATTCTTACACTCCTAAGAACTCGCGCATTACTTGGCCACTTTACTTTAAGTCAGAGTCCGGAAATCTCGCGTATTAGTAGGCAACTTTATAACAATTCTTATACTCCTAAGAATTCGCGCATTACTTGGCCACTCTTTTCAGGAAAGGCTTCGTCTAACTCGCGTGTTACGAGGCCACTTATGTATTTATATCAGTCATGAGTTCCATTGAACTCGCGCATTACTTGATCACCTTACTAAAAGTCAGAGTCCGGAAATCTCGCGTATTACTAGGCCACCTTAATTAAAGTCTGAGTCCGAAACTCTCGCGTATTAGTTGGCCACTTTATAACAATTCGCGCATAGCTTGGCCACTCTTTTCAAGACAGAATTCGCTTAACTCGCGTATTACTTGCCCCTTATAAAAATTCTTACACTCCTAAGAACTCGCGCATTACTTGGCCACTTTACTTTAAGTCAGAGTCCGGAAATCTCGCGTATTAGTTGGCCACTTTATAACAATTCTTATACTCCTAAGAATTCGCGCATTACTTGGCCACTCTTTTCAGGACAGGCTTCGTCTAACTCGCGTATTACGAGGCCACTTATGTATTTATATCAGTCATGAGTTCCATTGAACTCGCGCATTACTTGATCACCTTACTAAAAGTCAGAGTCCGGAAATCTCGCGTATTACTTGGCAACTTTACTTTAAGTCAGAGTCCGGAAATCTCACGTATTACTTGGCCCCTTATAAAAATTCTTACACTCCTAAGAACTCGCGCATTACTTGGCCACTTTACTTTAAGTCAGAGTCCGGAAATCTCGCGCATTACTTGGCCACTTTACTTTAAGTCAGAGTCCGGAAATCTCACGTATTACTTGGCCACTTGATAAAAATTCTAATACTCCTAAAAATTAGCGCATTACTTGGCCACTCTTTTCAGGACAGGCTTCGTCTAACTCGCGTATTACGAGGCCACTTTTAAAAATTCTTATACTCCTAAGAACTCGCGCATTACTTGGCCAATTTACTTTAAGTCAGAGTCCGGAAATCTCGCGTATTAGTTGGCCACTTTATAACAATTCTTATACTCCTAAGAATTCGCGCATTACTTGGCCACTCTTTTCAGGACAGGCTTCGTCTAACTCGCGTATTACGAGGCCACTTATAAAAATTCTTATACTCCTAAGAATTCGCGCATTACTTGGCCACTCTTTTCAGGACAGGCTTCGTCTAACTCGCGTATTACGAGGCCACTTATGTATTTATATCAGTCATGAGTTCCATTGAACTCGCGCATTACTTGATCACCTTACTAAAAGTCAGAGTCCGGAAATCTCGCGTATTACTTGGCAACTTTACTTTAAGGCAGAGTCCGGAAATCTCGCGTATTGCTTGGCCACTTTAGAAAAATTCTTATACTCCTATGAATTCGCGTATTACTTGGCCACTTTTTTCAAGACAGACTTCGCTTAACTCGCGTATTACTTGGCCCCTTATAAAAATTCTTACACTCCTAAGAACTCGCGCATTACTTGGCCACTTTACTTTAAGTCAGAGTTCGGAAATCTCGCGCATTACTTGGCCACTTTACTTTAAGTCAGAGTCCGGAAATCTCACGTATTACTTGGCCACTTGATAAAAATTCTAATACTCCTAAGAATTCGCGCATTACTTGGCCACTCTTTTCAGGACAGGCTTCGTCTAACTTGGGTATTACTTGGCCACTTTTAAAAATTCTTATACTCCTAAGAACTCGCGCATTACTTGGCCACTTTACTTTAAGTCAGAGTCCGGAAATCTCGCGTATTAGTTGGCCACTTTATAACAATTCTTATACTCCTAAGAATTCGCGCATTACTTGGCCACTCTTTTCAGGACAGGCTTCGTCTAACTCGCGTATTACGAGGCCACTTATGTATTTATATCAGTCATGAGGTCCATTGAACTCGCGCATTACCTGATCACCTTACTAAAACTCAGACTCCGGAAATCTCGCGTATTACTTGGCCACTCTTTTCAAGACAGACTTTGTTTAACTCGCGTATTACGAGGCCACTCATGTATTTATATCAGTCCTGTGGTCCATTGAACTCGTGCATTACTTGGCCACTCTTTTCAAGACAGACTTCGTTTATCTCGCGTATTACTTGGCCACCTTACTTAAAGTCAGAGTTCGAAAATCTCGCGTATTAGTTGGCCACTTTATAACAATTCTTATACTCCTAAGAATTCGCGCATTACTTGGCCACTCTTTTCAGGACAGGCTTCGTCTAACTCGCGTATTACGAGGCCACTTATGTATTTATATCAGCCATGAGTTCCATTGAACTCGCGCATTACTTGATCACCTTACTAAAAGTCAGAGTCCGGAAATCTCGCGTATTACTTGGCAACTTTACTTTAAGTCAGAGTCCGGAAATCTCACGTATTACTTGGCCCCTTATAAAAATTCTTACACTCCTAAGAACTCGCGTATTACTTGGCCACCTTACTTTAAGTCAGAGTCCGAAAATCTCGCGCATTACTTGGCCACTTTACTGTAAGTCAGAGTCCGGAAATCTCACGTATTACTTGGCCACTTGATAAAAATTCTAATACTCCTAAAAATTAGCGCATTACTTGGCCACTCTTTTCAGGACAGGCTTCGTCTAACTCGCGTATTACTTGGCCACTTTTAAAAATTCTTATACTCCTAAGAACTCGCGCATTACTTGGCCAATTTACTTTAAGTCAGAGTCCGGAAATCTCGCGTATTAGTTGGCCACTTTATAACAATTCTTACACTCCTAAGAATTCGCGCATTACTTGGCCACTCTTTTCAGGACAGGCTTCGTCTAACTCGCGTGTTACGAGGCCACTTATGTATTTATATCAGTCATGAGGTCCATTGAACTCGCGCATAACTTGATCACCTTACTTAAAGTCAGAGTCCGAAAATCTCGCGTATTGGTTGGCCACTTTATAACAATTCTTATACTCCTTAGAATTCGCGCATTACTTGGCCACTCTTTTCAGGACAGGCTTCGTCTAACTCGCGTGTTACGAGGCCACTTATGTATTTATATCAGTCCTGTGGTCCATTGAACTCGCGCATTACTTGGTCACCTTACTTTAAGTCAGAGTCTGAAAATCTCGCGTATTAGTTGGCCACTTTATAACAATTCTTATACTCCTTAGAATTCACGCATTACTTGGCCACTCTTTTCAGGACAGGCTTCGTCTAACTCGCGTATTACGAGGCCACTTATGTATTTATATCATTCATGAGGTCCATTGAACTCGCGCATTACTCGATCACCTTACTTAAAGTCAGAGTCCGGAAATCTCGCGGATAACTTGGCCGCGTTAGAAAAATTCTTATACACCTAAGAATTCGCGTATTACTTGGCCACTCTTTTCAAGACAGACTTCGCTTAACTCGCGTATTACTTGGCCCCTTACAAAAATTCTTACACTCCTAAGAACTCGCGCATTACTTGGCCACTTTACTTTAAGTCAGAGTCCGGAAATCTCGCGTATTAGTTGGCCACTTTATAACAATTATTATACTCCTTAGAATTCGCGCATTACTTGGCCACTCTTTTCAGGACAGGCTTCGTCTAACTCGCGTATTACGAGGCCACTTATAAAAATTCTTATACTCCTAAGAAGTCGCGCATTACTTGGCCACTCTTTTAAGGACAGGCTTCGTCTAACTAGAGTAATACGAGGCCACATATGAATTTATAGCAGACATGAGATCCATTGAACTCTCGCATTACTTGATCACCTTACTAAAAGTCAGAGACAGGAAATCTCGCGTATTGCTTGGCCACTTTAGAAAAATTCTTATACTACTATGAATTCGCGTATTTCTTGTCCACTTTTTTCAATACAGACTTCGCTTAACTCGAGTATTACTTGGCCCCTTTTAAAAATTCTTACACTCCTAAGAACTCGCGCATTACTTGGCCACTTTACTTTAAGTCAGAGTCCGGAAATCTCGCGCATTACTTGGCCACTTTACTTTAAGTCAGAGTCCGGAAATCTCACGTATTTCTTGGCCACTTTTAAAAATTCTTATACTGCTAAGCACTCGCGCATTACTTGGCCACTTTACTTTAAGTCAGAGTCCGGAAATCTCGCGTATTAGTTGACCACTTTATAACAATTCTTATACTCCTAAGAATTCGCGCATTACTTGGCCACTCTTTTCAGGAAAGGCTTCGTCTAACTCGCGTGTTACGAGGCCACTTATGTATTTATATCAGTCATGAGTTCCATTGAACTCGCGCATTACTTTATCACCTTACTAAAATTCAGAGTCCGGAAATCTCGCGTATTACTTGGCCACATTACTTAAAGTCAGAGTCCGAAAATCTCGCGTATTAGTTGGCCACTTTATAACAATTCGCGCATAGCTTGGCCACTCTTTTCAAGACAGACTTCGCTTAACTCGCGTATTACTTGGCCCTTATAAAAATTCTTACACTCCTAAGAACTCGCGCATTACTTGGACACTTTACTTAAAGTCAGAGTCCGGAAATCTCGCGTATTAGTTGGCCACTTTATAACAATTCTTATACTCCTAAGAATTCGCGCATTACTTGGCCACTCTTTTCAGGAAAGGCTTCGTCTAACTCGCGTGTTACGAGGCCACTTATGTATTTATATCAGTCATGAGTTCCATTGAACTCGCGCATTACTTGATCACCTTACTAAAAGTCAGAGTCCGGAAATCTCGCGTATTACTTGGCCACCTTACTTAAAGTCAGAGTCCGAAAATCTCGCGTATTAGTTGGCCACTTTATAACAATTCGCGCATAGCTTGGCCACTCTTTTCAAGACAGACTTCGCTTAACTCGCGTATTACTTGGCCCTTATAAAAATTCTTACACTCCTAAGAACTCGCGCATTACTTGGCCACTTTACTTTAAGTCAGAGTCCGGAAATCTCGCGTATTAGTTGGCCACTTTATAACAATTCTTATACTCCTAAGAATTCGCGCATTACTTGGCCACTCTTTTCAGGACAGGCTTCGTCTAACTCGCGTGTTACGAGGCCACTTATGTGTTTATATCAGTCATGAGTTCCATTGAACTCGCGCATTACTTGATCACCTTACTAAAAGTCAGAGTCCGGAAATCTCGCGTATTACTTGGCAACTTTACTTTAAGTCAGAGTCCGGAAATCTCACGTATTACTTGGCCCCTTATAAAAATTCTTACACTCCTAAGAACTCGCGCATTACTTGGCCACTTTACTTTAAGTCAGAGTCCGGAAATCTCGCGCATTACTTGGCCACTTTACTTTAAGTCAGAGTCCGGAAATCTCACGTATTACTTGGCCACTTGATAAAAATTCTAATACTCCTAAAAATTAGCGCATTACTTGGCCACTCTTTTCAGGACAGGCTTCGTCTAACTCGCGTATTACGAGGCCACTTTTAAAAATTCTTATACTCCTAAGAACTCGCGCATTACTTGGCCAATTTACTTTAAGTGAGAGTCCGGAAATCTCGCGTATTAGTTGGCCACTTTATAACAATTCTTATACTCCTAAGAATTCGCGCATTACTTGGCCACTCTTTTCAGGACAGGCTTCGTCTAACTCGCGTATTACGAGGCCACTTATAAAAATTCTTATACTCCTAAGAATTCGCGCATTACTTGGCCACTCTTTTCAGGACAGGCTTCGTCTAACTCGCGTATTACGAGGCCACTTATGTATTTATATCAGTCATGAGTTCCATTGAACTCGCGCATTACTTGATCACCTTACTAAAAGTCAGAGTCCGGAAATCTAGCGTATTACTTGGCCACTTTACTTTAAGTCAGAGTCCGGAAATCTCGCGTATTGCTTGGCCACTTTAGAAAAATTCTTATACTCCTATGAATTCGCGTATTACTTGGCCACTTTTTTCAAGACAGACTTCGCTTAACTCGCGTATTACTTGGCCCCTTATAAAAATTCTTACACTCCTAAGAACTCGCGCATTACTTGGCCACTTTACTTTAAGTCAGAGTTCGGAAATCTCGCGCATTACTTGGCCACTTTACTTTAAGTCAGAGTCCGGAAATCTCACGTATTACTTGGCCACTTGATAAAAATTCTAATACTCCTAAGAATTCGCGCATTACTTGGCCACTCTTTTCAGGCCAGGCTTCGTCTAACTTGGGTATTACTTGGCCACTTTTAAAAATTCTTATACTCCTAAGAACTCGCGCATTACTTGGCCACTTTACTTTAAGTCAGAGTCCGGAAATCTCGCGTATTAGTTGGCCACTTTATAACAATTCTTATACTCCTAAGAATTCGCGCATTACTTGGCCACTCTTTTCAGGACAGGCTTCGTCTAACTCGCGTATTACGAGGCCACTTATGTATTTATATCAGTCATGAGGTCCATTGAACTCGCGCATTACCTGATCACCTTACTTAAAGTCAGAGTCCGGAAATCTCGCGTATTACTTGGCCACTCTTTTCAAGACAGACTTTGTTTAACTCGCGTATTACGAGGCCACTCATGTATTTATATCAGTCCTGTGGTCCATTGAACTCGTGCATTACTTGGCCACTCTTTTCAAGACAGACTTCGTTTATCTCGCGTAATACTTGGCCACCATACTTAAACTCAGAGTACGGAAATCTCGCGTATTAGTTTTCAACTTTATAACAATTCTTATACTCCTAAGAATTCGCGCATTACTTGGCCACTCTTTTCAGGACAGGCTTCGTCTAACTCGCGTATTACGAGGCCACTTATGTATTTATATCAGTCATGAGTTCCATTGAACTCGCGCATTACTTGATCACCTTACTAAAAGTCAGAGACCGGAAATCTCGCGTATTACTTGGCAACTTTACTTTAAGTCAGAGTCCGGAAATCTCGCGTATTACTTGGCCCCTTATAAAAATTCTTACACTCCTAAGAACTCGCGCATTACTTGGCCACTTTACTTTAAGTCAGAGTCCGGAAATCTCGCGCATTACTTGGCCACTTTACTTTAAGTCAGAGTCCGGAAATCTCACGTATTACTTGGCCACTTGATAAAAATTCTAATACTCCTAAAAATTAGCGCATTACTTGGCCACTCTTTTCAGGACAGGCTTCGTCTAACTCGCGTATTACTTGGCCACTTTTAAAAATTCTTATACTCCTAAGAACTCGCGCATTACTTGGCCAATTTACTTTAAGTCAGAGTCCGGAAATCTCGCGTATTAGTTGGCCACTTTATAACAATTCTTATACTCCTAAGAATTCGCGCATTACTTGGCCACTCTTTTCAGGACAGGCTTCGTCTAACTCGCGTGTCACGAGGCCACTTATGTATTTATATCAGTCATGAGGTCCATTGAACTCGCGCATAACTTGATCACCTTACTTAAAGTCAGAGTCCGAAAATCTCGCGTATTGGTTGGCCACTTTATAACAATTCTTATACTCCTTAGAATTCGCGTATTACTTGGCCACTCTTTTCAGGATAGGCTTCGTCTAACTCGCGTGTCACGAGGCCACTTATGTATTTATATCAGTCATGAGGTCCATTGAACTCGCGCATAACTTGATCACCTTACTTAAACACACAGTCCTAAAATCTCGCGTATTAGTTGGCCACTTTATAACAATTCTTATACTCCTTAGAATTCTCGCATTACTTGGCCACTCTTTTCAGGACAGGCTTCGTCTAACTCGCGTATTACGAGGCCACTTATGTATTTATATCATTCATGAGGTCCATTGAACTCGCGCATTACTCGATCACCTTACTTAAAGTCAGAGTCCGGAAATCTCGCGTATTACTTTGCCACTTTAGAAAAATTCTTATACTCCTATGAATTCGCGCATTACTTGGCCACTCTTTTCAAGACAGACTTCGCTTAACTCGCGTATTACTTGGCCACTTACAAAAATTCTTACACTCCTCAGCACTCGCGCATTACTTGGCCACTTTACTTTAAGTCAGAGTCCGGAAATCTCGCGTATTAGTTGGCCACTTTATAACAATTCTTATACTCCTAACAATTCGCGCATTACTTGGCCACTCTTTTCAGGACAGGCTTCGTCTAACTCGCGTATTACGAGGCCACTTATAAAAATTCTTATACTCCTAAGAATTCGCGCATTACTTGGCCACTCTTTTCAGGACAGGCTTCGTCTAACTCGCGTATTACGAGGCCACATATGTATTTATATCAGTCATGAGTTCCATTGAACTCGCGCATTACTTGATCACCTTACTAAAAGTCAGAGACCGGAAATCTCGCGTATTGCTTGGCCACTTTAGAAAAATTCTTATACTCCTATGAATTCGCGTATTACTTGGCCACTTTTTTCAAGACAGACTTCGCTTAACTCGCGTATTACTTGGCCCCTTACAAAAATTCTTACACTCCTAAGAACTCGCGCATTACTTGGCCACTTTACTTTAAGTCAGAGTCCGGAAATCTCGCGCATTACTTGGCCACTTTACTTTAAGTCAGAGTCCGGAAATCTCACGTATTTCTTGGCCACTTTTAACAAATCCTATACTCCTAAGAACTCGCGCATTACTTGGCCACTTTACTTTAAGTCAGAGTCCGGAAATCTCGCGTATTAGTAGGCCACTTTATAAAAATTCTTATACTCCTAAGAATTCGCGCATTACTTGGCCACTCTTTTCAGGAAAGGCTTCGTCTAACTCGCGTGTTACGAGGCCACTTATGTATTTATATCAGTCATGAGTTCCATTGAACTCGCGCATTACTTGATCACCTTACTAAAAGTCAGAGTCCGGAAATCTCGCGTATTACTTGGCCACCTTACTAAAAGTCAGAGTCCGAAAATCTCGCGTATTAGTTGGCCACTTTATAACAATTCGCGCATACCTTGGCCACTCTTTTCCAGACAGACTTCGCTTAACTCGCGTATTACTTGGGCCCTTATAAAAATTCTTACACTCCTAAGAACTCGCGCATTACTTGGCCACTTTACTTTAAGTCAGAGTCCGGAAATCTCGCGTATTAGTAGGCCACTTTATAACAATTCTTATACTCCTAAGAATTCGCGCATTACTTGGCCACTCTTTTCAGGAAAAGCTTCGTCTAACTCGCGTGTTACGAGGCCACTTATGTATTTATATCAGTCATGAGTTCCATTGAACTCGCGCATTACTTGATCACCTTACTAAAAGTCAGAGTCCGGAAATCTCGCGTATTACTTGGCCACCTTACTTAAAGTCAGAGTCCGAAAATCTCGCGTATTAGTTGGCCACTTTATAACAATTCGCGCATAGCTTGGCCACTCTTTTCAAGACAGACTTCGCTTAACTCGTGTATTACTTGGCCCCTTATAAAAATTCTTACACTCCTAAGAACTCGCGCATTACTTGGCCACTTTACTTTAAGTCAGAGTCCGGAAATCTCGCGTATTAGTTGGCCACTTTATAACAATTCTTATACTCCTAAGAATTCGCGCATTACTTGGCCACTCTTTTCAGGACAGGCTTCGTCTAACTCGCGTATTACGAGGCCACTTATGTATTTATATCAGGCAAGAGTTCCATTGAACTCGCGCATTACTTGATCACCTTACTAAAAGTCAGAGTCCGGAAATCTCGCGTATTACTTGGCAACTTTACTTTAAGTCAGAGTCCGGAAATCTCGCGTATTACTTGGCCACTATATAAAAATTCTTACACTCCTAAGAACTCGCGCATTACTTGGCCACTTTACTTTAAGTCAGAGTCCGGAAATCTCGCGCATTTCTTGGTCACTTTACTTTAAGTCAGAGTCCGGAAATCTCACGTATTACTTGGCCACTTGATAAAAATTCTAATACTCCTAAAAATTAGCGCATTACTTGGCCACTCTTTTCAGGACAGGCTTCGTCTAACTCGCGTATTACGAGGCCACTTTTAAAAATTCTTATACTCCTAAGAACTCGCGCATTACTTGGCCAATTTACTTTAAGTCAGAGTCCGGAAATCTCGCGTATTAGTTGGCCACTTTATAACAATTCTTATACTCCTAAGAATTCGCGCATTACTTGGCCACTCTTTTCAGGACAGGCTTCGTCTAACTCGCGTATTACGAGGCCACTTATAAAAATTCTTATACTCCTAAGAATTCGCGCATTACTTGGCCACTCTTTTCAGGACAGGCTTCGTCTAACTCGCGTATTACGAGGCCACTTATGTATTTATATCAGTCATGAGTTCCATTGAACTCGCGCATTACTTGATCACCTTACTAAAAGTCAGAGTCCGGAAATCTAGCGTATTACTTGGCCACTTTACTTTAAGTCAGAGTCCGGAAATCTCGCGTATTGCTTGGCCACTTTAGAAAAATTCTTATACTCCTATGAATTCGCGTATTACTTGGCCACTCTTTTCAAGACAGACTTCGCTTAACTCGCGTATTACTTGGCCCCTTATAAAAATTCTTACACTCCTAAGAACTCGCGCATTACTTGGCCACTTTACTTTAAGTCAGAGTCTGGAAATCTCGCGCATTACTTGGCCACTTTACTTTAAGTCAGAGTCCGGAAATCTCACGTATTACTTGGTCACTTGATAAAAATTCTAATACTCCTAAGAATTCGCGCATTACTTGGCCACTCTTTTCAGGACAGGCTTCGTCTAACTCGCGTATTACTTGGCCACTTTTAAAAATTCTTATACTCCTAAGAACTCGCGCATTACTTGGCCACTTTACTTTAAGTCAGAGTCCGGAAATCTCGCGTATTAGTTGGCCACTTTATAACAATTCTTATACTCCTAAGAATTCGCGCATTACTTGGCCACTCTTTTCAGGACAGGCTTCGTCTAACTCGCATATTACGAGGCCACTTATGTATTTATATCAGTCATGAGGTCCATTGAACTCGCGCATTACCTGATCACCTTACTAAAAGTCAGAGTCCGGAAATCTCGCGTATTACTTGGCCACTCTTTTCAAGACAGACTTTGTTAAACTCGCGTATTACGAGGCCACTCATGTATTTATATCAGTCCTGTGGTCCATTGAACTCGTGCATTACTTGGCCACTCTTTTCAAGACAGACTTCGTTTATCTCGCGTAATACTTGGCCACCTTACTTATAGTCAGAGTTCGAAAATCTCGCGTATTAGTTGGCCACTTTATAACAATTCTTATACTCCTAAGAATTCGCGCATTACTTGGCCACTCTTTTCAGGACAGGCTTCGTCTAACTCGCATATTTCGAGGCCACTTATGTATTTATATCAGTCATGAGTTCCATTGAACTCGCGCATTACTTGATCACCTTACTAAAAGTCAGAGTCCGGAAATCTCGCGTATTACTTGGCAACTTTACTTTAAGTCAGAGTCCGGAAATCTCACGTATTACTTGCCCCTTATAAAAATTCTTACACTCCTAAGAACTCGCGCATTACTTGGCCACTTTACTTTAAGTCAGAGTCCGGAAATCTCGCGCATTACTTGGCCACTTTACTTTAAGTCAGAGTCCGGAAATCTCACGTATTACTTGGCCACTTGATAAAAATTCTAATACTCCTAAAAATTAGCGCATTACTTGGCCACTCTGTTCAGGCCAGGCTTCGTCTAACCCGCGTTTTAAGAGGCCACTTTTAAAAATTCTTATACTCCTAAGAACTCGCGCATTACTTGGCCAATTTACTTTAAGTCAGAGTCCGGAAATCTCGCGTATTAGTTGGCCACTTTATAACAATTCTTATACTCCTAAGAATTCGCGCATTACTGGGCCACTCTTTTCAGGACAGGCTTCGTCTAACTCGCGTGTTACGAGGCCACTTATGTGTTTATATCAGTCATGAGGTCCATTGAACTCGCGCATAACTTGATCACCTTACTTAAAGTCAGAGTCCGAAAATCTCGCGTATTGGTTGGCCACTTTATAACAATTCTTATACTCCTTAGAATTCGCGCATTACTTGGCCACTCTTTTCAGGACAGGCGAAGTTTAACTCGAGTCATACGACGCCACTTACGAATATATATCAGACCTGAGGTCCATTGAACTCGCGCATAACTTGATCACCTTACTTAAAGTCAGAGTCTGAAAATCTCGCGTATTAGTTGGCCACTTTATAACAAATCTTATACTCCTAAGAATTCGCGCATTACTTGACCACTCCTTTCAGGACAGGCTTCGTCTAACTCGCGTATTACGAGGCCACTTATGTATTTATATCATTCATGAGGTCCATTGAACTCGCGCATTACTTGATCACCTTACTTAAAGTCAGATCCGGAAATCTCGCGCATTACTTGGCCACTTTAGAAAAATTCTCTTACACCTAAGAATTCGCGTATTACTTGGCCACTCTTTTCAAGACAGACTTCGCTTAACTCGCGTATTACTTGGCCCCTTACAAAAATTCTTACACTCCTAAGAACTCGCGCATTACTTGGCCACTTTACTTTAAGTCAGAGTCCGGAAATCTCGCGTATTAGTTGGCCACTTTATAACAATTCTTATACTCCTTAGAATTCGCGCATTACTTGGCCACTCTTTTCAGGACAGGCTTCGTCTAACTCGCGTATTACGAGGCCACTTATAAAAATTCTTATACTCCTAAGAACTCGCGCATTACTTGGCCACTCTTTTCAGGACAGGCTTCGTCTAACTCGCGTATTACGAGGCCACATATGTATTTATATCAGTCATGAGTTCCATTGAACTCGCGCATTACTTGATCACCTTACTAAAAGTCAGAGTTCGGAAATCTCGCGTATTGCTTGGCCACTTTAGAAAAATTCTTATACTCCTATGAATTCGCGTATTACTTGGCCACTTTTTTCAAGACAGACTTCGCTTAACTCGCGTATTACTTGGCCCCTTACAAAAATTCTTACACTCCTAAGAACTCGCGCATTACTTGGCCACTTTACTTTAAGTCAGAGTCCGGAAATCTCGCGCATTAAATGGCCACTTTACTTTAAGTCAGAGTCCGGAAATCTCACGTATTTCTTGGCCACTTTTCAAAATTCTTATACTCCTAAGAAATCGCGCATTACTTGGCCACTATAAATTAAGTCAGAGACAGTAAAGATCGCTTATAAGTAGGCCACTTTATAACAATTATTATACTCATAAGAATTCGCGCATTACTTGGCCACTCTTTTCAGGATAGGCTTCGTCTAACTCGCGTGTTACGAGGCCACTTATGTATTTATATCAGTCATGAGTTCCATTGAACTCGCGCATTACTTGATCACCTTACTAAAAGTCAGAGTCCGGAAATCTCGCGTATTACTTGGCCACCTTACTTAAAGTCAGAGTCCGAAAATCTCGCGTATTAGTTGGCCACTTTATAACAATTCGCGCATAGCTTGGCCACTCTTTTCAAGACAGACTTCGCTTAACTCGCGTATTACTTAACCACTTATAAAAATTCTTATACTCCTACGAACTCGCGCATTACTTGGCCACTTTACTTTAAGTCAGAGTCCGGAAATCTCGCGTATTAGTTGGCCACTTTATAACAATTCTTATACTCCTTAGAATTCGCGCATTACTTGGCCACTCTTTTCAGGACTGGCTTCGTCTAACTCGCGTATTACGAGGCCACTTATGTATTTATATCAGTCATGAGGTCCATTGAACTCGCGCATTACTTGATCACCTTACTTAAAGTCAGAGTCCGGAAATCTCGCGTATTACTTGGCCACTCTTTTCAAGACAGACTTTGTTTAACTCGCGTATTACGAGGCCACTCATGTATTTATATCAGTCCTGTGGTCCATTGAACTCGTGCATTACTTGGCCACTCTTTTCAAGACAGACTTCGTTTATCTCGCGTAATACTAGGCCACCTTACGTATAGTCAGAGTTCGGAAATCTCGCGTATTAGTTGGCCACTTTTTAAAAATTCTTATACTCCTAATAATTCGCGCATTACTTGGCCACTCTTTTCAGGACAGGCTTCGTCTAACTCGCGTATTACGAGGCCACTTTTGTATTTATATCATTCATGAGTTCCATTGAACTCGCGCATTACTTGATCACCTTACTAAAAGTCAGAGTCCGGAAATCTCGCGTATTACTTGGCAACTTTACTTTAAGTCAGAGTCCGGAAATCTCACGTATTACGAGGCCCCTTATAAAAATTCTTACACTCCTAAGAACTCGCGCATTACTTGGCCACTTTACTTTAAGTCAGAGTCTGGAAATCTCGCGCATTACTTGGCCACTTTATAAAAACTCTTATACTCCTAAGAACTCGCGCATTACTTGGCCACCTTTTCAAGACAGACTTTGCTTAACTCGCGTATTGCTTGGCCCCTTACAAAAATTCTTACACTCCTAAGAACTCGCGCATTACTTGGCCACTTTACTTTAAGTCAGAGTCCGGAAATCTCGCGTATTGCTTGGCCACTTTAGAAAAATTCTTATACTCCTATGAATTCGCGTATTACTTGGCCACTCTATTCAAGACAGACTTCGCTTTAGTGGGTAATTACTTGGCAACTTATAAAAATTCTTATACTCCTAAGAACTCGCGCATTACTTGGCCACTTTACTTTAAGTCAGAGTTCGGAAATCTCGCGCATTACTTGGCCACTTTACTTTAAGTCAGAGTACGGAAATCTCACGTATTACTTGGCCACTGTATAAAAATTCTTATACTCCTAAGAATTCGCGGATTACTTGGCCACTCTTTTCAGGACAGGCTTCGTCTAACTTGGGTATTACTTGGCCACTTTTAAAAATTCTTTTACTCCTAAGAACTCGCGCATTACTTGGCCACTTTACTTTAAGTCAGAGTCCGGAAATCTCGCGTATTAGTTGGCCACTTTATAACAATTCTTATACTCCTAAGAATTCGCGCATTACTTGGCCACTCTTTTCAGGACAGGCTTCGTCTAACTCGCGTGTTACGAGGCCACTTATGTATTTATATCAGTCATGAGGTCCATTGAACTCGCGCATAACTTGATCACCTTACTTAAAGTCAGAGTCCGAAAATCTCGCGTATTGGTTGGCCACTTTATAACAATTCTTATTCTTCTTAGAATTCGCGTATTACGAGGCCACTCTTTTCAAGACAGGCTTCGTCTAACTCGCGTATTACGAGGCCACTTATGTATTTATATCAGTCATGAGGTCCATTGAACTCGCGCATTACCTGATCACCTTACTTTAAGTCAGAGTCCGGAAATCTCGCGTATTACTTGGCCACTCTTTTCAAGACAGACTTTGTTTAACTCGCGTATTACGAGGCCACTCATGTATTTATATCAGTCCTGTGGTCCATTGAACTCGTGCATTACTTGGCCACTCTTTTCAAGACAGACTTCGTTTATCTCGCGTAATACTTGGCCACCTTACTTATAGTCAGAGTTCGGAAATCTCGCGTATTAGTTGGCCACTTTATAACAATTCTTATACTCCTAAGAATTCGCGCATTACTTGGCCACTCTTTTCAGGACAGGCTTCGTCTAACTCGCGTATTACGAGGCCACTTATGTATTTATATCAGTCATGAGGTCCATTGAACTCGCGCATTACTTGATCACCTTACTAAAAGTCAGAGTCCGGAAATCTCGCGTATTACTTGGCAACTTTACTTTAAGTCAGAGTCCGGAAATCTCACGTATTACATGGCCCCTTATAAAAATTCTTACACTCCTAAGAACTCGCGCATTACTTGGCCACTTTACTTTAAGTCAGAGTCCGGAAATCTCGCGCATTACTTGGCCACTTTACTTTAAGTCAGAGTCCGGAAATCTCACGTATTACTTGGCCACTTGATAAAAATTCTAATACTCCTAAAAATTAGCGCATTACTTGGCCACTCTTTTCAGGACAGGCTTCGTCTAACTCGCGTATTACTTGGCCACTTCTAAAAATTCTTATACTCCTAAGAACTCGAGCATTACTTGGCCACTTTAATTTAATTCAGAGTTCTTAAATCTCGGGTATAAGTTGGACACTTAATAACAATTCTTATACTCATAATAATTCGCTAATTACTTGGCCACTCTTTTCAGGACAGGCTTCGTCTAACTCGCGTATTACGAGGCCACTTATAAAAATTCTTATACTCCTAAGAATTCGCGCATTACTTGGCCACTCTTTTCAGGACAGGCTTCGTCTAACTCGCGTATTACGAGGCCACTTATGTATTTATATCAGTCATGAGTTCCATTGAACTCGCGCATTACTTGATCACCTTACTAAAAGTCAGAGACCGGAAATCTCGCGTATTGCTTGGCCACTTTAGAAAAATTCTTATACTCCTATGAATTCGCGTATTACTTGGCCACTCTTTTCAAGACAGACTTCGCTTAACTCGCGTATTACTTGGCCACTTATAAAAATTCTTATACTCCTAAGAATTCGCGCATTACTTGGCCACTCTTTTCAAGACAGACTTCGTTTATCTCGCGTATTACTTGGCCACCTTACTTAAAGTCAGAGTTCGGAAATCTCGCGTATTACTTGGTCACCTTACTTAAAGTCAGAGTCCGAAAATCTCGCGTATTAGTTGGCCACTTTATAACAATTCTTATACTCCTAACAATTCGCGCATTACTTGGACACTCTTTTCAAGACAGACTTCGTTTAACTCGCGTATTACTTGTCCACTTATAAAAATTCTTATACTCCTAAGAACTCGCGCATTTCTTGGCCACTTTACTTTAAGTCAGAGTCCGGAAATATCGCGTATTAGTTGGCCACTTCATAACAATTCTTATACTCCTAAGAATTCGCGCATTACTTGGCCACTCTTTTCAGGACAGGCTTCGTCTAACTCGCGTATTACGAGGCCACTTATGTTTTTATATCATTCATGAGGTCCATTGAACTCGCGCATTACTCGATCACCTTACTTAAAGTCAGAGTCCGGAAATCTCGCGTATTACTTGGCCACTCTTTTCAAGACAGACTTTGTTTAACTCGCGTATTACGAGGCCACTCATGTATTTATATCAGTCCTGTGGTCCATTGAACTCGTGCATTACTTGGCCACTCTTTTCAAGACAGACTTCGTTTATCTCGCGTATTACTTGGCCACCTTACTTAAAGTCAGAGTTCGGAAATCTCGCGTATTAGTTGGCCACTTTATAACAATTCTTATACTCCTAAGAATTCGCGCATTACTTGGCCACTCTTTTCAAGACAGGCTTCGTCTAACTCGCGTATTACGAGGCCACTTATGTATTTATATCAGTCATGAGGTGCATTGAACTCGCGCATTACTTGATCACCTTAATAAAAGTCAGAGTCCGGAAATCTCGCGTATTACTTGGCAACTTTACTTTAAGTCAGAGTCCGGAAATCTCACGTATTACATGGCCCCTTATACCAAGTCTTAGACTCCTAAGAACTCGCGCATTACTTGGCCACTTTACTTTAAGTCAGAGTCCGGAAATCTCGCGCATTACTTGGCCACTTTACTTTAAGTCAGAGTCCGGAAATCTCACGTATTACTTGGCCACTTGATAAAAATTCTAATACTCCTAAAAATTAGCGCATTACTTGGCCACTCTTTTCAGGACAGGCTTCGTCTAACTCGCGTATTACTTGGCCACTTTTAAAAATTCTTATACTCCTAAGAACTCGCGCATTACTTGGCCAATTTACTTTAAGTCAGAGTCCGGAAATCTCGAGTATTAGTTGGCCACTTTATAACAATTCTTATACTCCTAAGAATTCGCGCATTACTTGGCCACTCTTTTCAGGACAGGCTTCGTCTAACTCGCGTATTACGAGGCCACTTATAAAATTTCTTATACTCCTAAGAATTCGCGCATTACTTGGCCACTCTTTTCAGGACAGGCTTCGTCTAACTCGCGTATTACGAGGCCACTTATGTATTTATATCAGTCATGAGTTCCATTGAACTCGCGCATTACTTGATCACCTTACTAAAAGTCAGAGACCGGAAATCTCGCGTATTGCTTGGCCACTTTAGAAAAATTCTTATACTCCTATGAATTCGCGTATTACTTGGCCACTCTTTTCAAGACAGACTTCGTGTAACTCGCGTATTTCTTGGCCACTTATAAAAATTCTTATACTCCTAAGAATTCGCGCATTACTTGGCCACTCTTTTCAAGACAGACTTCGTTTATCTCGCGTATTACTTGGCCACCTTACTTAAAGTCAGAGTTCGGAAATCTCGCGTATTACTTGATCACCTTACTTAAAGTCTGAGTCCGAAAATCTCGGGTATTAGTTGGCCACTTTATAACAATTCTTATACTCCTAACAATTCGCGCATTACTTGGACACTCTTTTCAAGACAGACTTCGTTTAACTCGCGTATTACTTGGCCACTTATAAAAATTCTTATACTCCTAAGAACTCGCGCATTACTTGGCCACTTTACTTTAAGTCAGAGTCCGGAAATATCGCGTATTAGTTGGCCACTTTATAACAATTCTTATACTCCTAAGAATTCGCGCATTACTTGGCCACTCTTTTCAGGACAGGCTTCGTTTAACTCGCGTATTACTTGGCCACTTATAAAAATTCTTATACTCCTAAGAACTCGCGCATTACTTGGCCACTTTACTTTAAGTCAGAGTCCGGAAATCTCGCGTATTAGTTGGCCACTTTATAACAATTCTTATACGCCTTGGAATTCGCGCATTCCTTGGCCCCGCTTTTCAGGACAGACTTCGTTTAACTCGCATATTACTTGGCCACTTATAAAAATTCTTATACTCCTAAGAACTCGCGCATTACTCGATCACCTTACTTAAAGTCAGAGTCCGGAAATCTCGCGTATTAGTTGGCCACTTTATAACAATTCTTATACTCCTAACAATTCGCGCATTACTTGGCCACTCTTTTCAAGACAGACTTCGTTTAACTCGCGTATTACTTGGCCACTTATAAAAATTCTTATACTCCTAAGAACTCGCGAATTACTTGGCCACTTTACTTTAAGTCAGAGTCCGGAAATCTCGCGTATTAGTTGGCCACTTTATAACAATTCTTATACTCCTTAGAATTCGCGCATTACTTGGCCACTCTTTTCAGGACAGGCTTCGTCTAACTCGCGTATTACGAAGCCACTTATGTATTTATATCATTCATGAGGTCCATTGAACTCGCGCATTACTCGATCACCTTACTTAAAGTCAGAGTCCGGAAATCTCGCGTATTACTTTGCCACTTTAGAAAAATTCTTATACTCCTATGAATTCGCGTATTACTTGGCCACTCTTTTCAAGACAGACTTTGTTTAACTCGCGTATTACGAGGCCACTCATGTATTTATATCAGTCCTGTGGCCCATTGAACTCCCGCTTTACTTGCCCCCTCTTCTCAAGACAGACTTCGATTAACTCGCGTATTACTTGGCCACTTATAAAAATTCTTATACTCCTAAGAACTCGCGCATTACGTGGCCACTTTACTTTAAGTCAGAGTCCGGAAATCTCGCGTAGTAGTTGGCCACTTTATAACAATTCTTATACTCCTAACAATTCGCGCATTACTTGGCCACTCTTTTCAGGACAGGCTTCGTCTAACTCGCGTATTACTTGGCCACTTATAAAAATTCTTATACTGCTAAGAACTCGCGCATTACTTGGCCACTTTACTTTAAGTCAGAGTCCGGAAATCTCGCGTATTAGTTGGCCACTTTATAACAATTCTTATACTCCTAAGAATTCGCGCATTACTTGGCCACTCTTTTCAGGACAGGCTTCGTCTAACTCGCGTATTACGAGGCCACTTATGTATTTATATCAGTCATGAGGTCCATTGAACTAGCGCATTACTTGATCACCTTACTTTAAGTCAGAGTCCGAAAATCTCGCGTATTAGTTGGCCACTTTATAACAATTCTTATACTCCTAACAATTCGCGCATTACTTGGACACTCTTTTCAAGACAGACTTCGTTTAACTCGCGTATTACTTGGCCACTTATAAAAATTCTTATACTCCTAAGAACTCGCGCATTACTTGGCCACTTTACTTTAAGTCAGAGTCCGGAAATATCGCGTATTAGTTGGCCACTTTATAACAATTCTTATACTCCTAAGAATTCGCGCATCACTTGGCCACTCTTTTCAGGACAGGCTTCGTTTAACTCGCGTATTACTTGGCCACTTATAAAAATTCTTATACTCCTAAGAACTCGCGCATTACTTGGCCACTTTACTTTAAGTCAGAGTCCGGAAATCTCGCGTAGTAGTTGGCCACTTTATAACAATTCTTATACTCCTAAGAATTCGCGCATTACTTGGCGACTCTTTTCAGGACAGGCTTCGTCTAACTCGCGTATTACTTGGCCACTTATAAAAATTCTTATACTCCTAAGAACTCGCGCATAATTTGATCACCTTACTTAAAGTCAGAGTCCGGAAATCTCACGTATTACTTTGCCACTTTATAACAATTCTTATACTCCTAAGAATTCTCGCATTACTTGGCCACTCTTTTTCAAGACAGACTTCGTTTAACTCGCGTATTACTTGGCCACTTATAAAAATTCTTATACTCCTAAGAACTCGCGTATTACTTGGCCACTTTACTTTAAGTCAGAGTCCGGAAATCTCGCGTATTAGTTGGCCACTTTATAACAATTCTTATACTCCTTAGAATTCGCGCATTACTTGGCCACTCTTTTCAGGACAGGCTTCGTCTAACTCGCGTATTACGAAGCCACTTTTGTATTTATATCATTCATGAGGTCCACTGAACTCGCGCGTTACTCGATCACCTTACTTAAAGTCAGTGTCCGGAAATCTCGCGTATTACTTGGCCACTTTAGAAAAATTCTTAAACTCCAATGAATTCGCGTATTACTTGGCCACTCTTTTCAAGACAGACTTTGTTTAACTCGCGTATTACGAGGCCACTCATGTATTTATATCAGTCCTGTGGCCCATTGAACTCCCGCATTACTTGGCCACTCTTTTCAAGACAGACTTCGTTTAACTCGCGTATTACTTGTCCACTTATAAAAATTCTTATACTCCTAAGAACTCGCGCATTACTTGGCCACTTTACTTTAAGTCAGAGTGCGGAAATCTCGCGTAGTAGTTGGCCACTTGATAAGAATTCTTATACTCCTAACAATTCTCGCATTACTTGGCCACTCTTTTCAGGACAGGCTTCGTCTAACTCGCGTATTACTTGGCCACTTATAAAAATTCTTATACTCCTAAGAACTCGCGCATTACTTGGCCACTTTACTTTAAGTCAGAGTCCGGAAATCTCGCGTATTAGTTGGCCACTTTATAACAATTCTTATACTCCTAAGAATTCGCGCATTACTTGGCCACTCTTTTCAGACAGGCTTCGTCTAACTCGCGTATTACGAGGCCACTTATGTATTTATATCAGTCATGATGTCCATTGAACTTGCGCATTACTTGATCACCTTACTTTAAGTCAGAGTCCGAAAATCTCGCGTATTAGTTGGCCACGTTATAACAATTCTTATACTCCTAAGAATTCGTGCATCACTTGGCCACTCTTTTCAGGACAGGCTTCGTCTAACTCGCGTATTACGAGGCCACTTATGTCTTGATATCAGTCATGATTTCCATTGAACTCGCGCATTACTTGATCACCTTACTTTAAGTCAGAGTCCGGAAATCTCGCGTATTACTTGGCCACTTCAGAAAAATTCTTATACTCCTATGAGTTCGCGTATTACTTGGCCACTCTTTTCAAGACTGACTTTGTTTAACTCGCGTATTACGAGGCCACTTATGTATTTATATCAGTCCTGTGGTCCATTGAACTCGCGCATTACTTGGCCACTCTTTTCAAGACAGACTTCGTTTATCTCGCGTATTACTTGGCCACCTTACATAAAGTCAGAGTTCGGAAATCTCGCGTATTAGTTGGCCACTTTATAACAATTCTTATACTCCTAAGAACTCGCGCATTACTTGCCACTTTACTTTAAGTCAGAGTCCGGAAATCTCGCGTATTAGTTGGCCACTTTATAAAAATTCTTATACGCCTAAGAATTCGCGCATGACTTGGCCACACTTGTCAGGACAGACTTCGACTAACTCGCGTATTAAGAGGCCCCTGATGTAGGTATATCATTCATGAGGTCCATTGAACTCGCGCATTACTCGATCACCTTACTTAAAGTCAGAGTTCAGAAATCTCGCGTATTAGTTGGCCACTTTATAACAATTCTTATAATCCTAACAATTCGCGCATTACTTGGACACTAAATTCAAGACAGACTTCGTTAAACTCGCGTATTACTTGGCCACTTATAAAAATTCTTATACTCCTAAGAACTCGCGCATTACTTGGACACTTTACTTCAAGTGAGAGTACGGAAATCTTGCGTATTAGTTGGCCACTTTATAACAATTGTTATACTCCTAAGAATTCGCGCATTACTTGGCCACTCTTTTCAGGACAGACTTCGTTTAACTCGCGTATTACGAGGCCACTTATGTATTTATATCAGTCCTGTGGTCCATTGAACTCGCGCATTACTTGGCCACTCTTTTCAAGACAGACTTCGTTTATCACGCGTATTACTTGGCCACTTATAAAAATTCTTATACTCCTAAGAACTCGCGCATTACTTGGCCACTTTACTTTAAGTCAGAGTCCGGAAATCTCGCGTATTAGTTGGCCACTTTATAACAATTCTTATACTCCTAAGAATTCGCGCATCACTTGGCCACTCTTTTCAGGACAGGCTTCGTTTAACTCGCGTATTACTTGGCCACTTATAAAAATTCTTATACTCCTAAGAACTCGCGAATTACTTGGCCACTTTACTTTAAGTCAGAGTTCGGAAATCTCGCGTATTAGTTGGCCACTTTATAACAATTCTTATACTCCTAACAAATCGCGCATTACTTGGACACTCTTTTCAAGACAGACTTCGTTTAACTCGCGTATTACGTGGCCACTTATAAAAATTCTTATACTCCTAAGAACTCGCGCATTACTTGGCCACTTTACTTTAAGTCAGAGTCCGGAAATATCGCGTATTAGTTGGCCACTTTATAACAATTCTTATACTCCTAAGAATTCGCGCATCACTTGGCCACTCTTTTCAGGACAGGCTTCGTTTAACTCGCGTATTACTTGGCCACTTATAAAAATTCTTATACTCCTAAGAACTCGCGCATTACTTGGCCACTTTACTTTAAGTCAGAGTCCGGAAATCTCGCGTAGTAGTTGGCCACTTTATAACAATTCTTATACTCCTAAGAATTCGCGCATTACTTGGCCACTCTTTTCAGGACAGGCTTCGTATAACTCGCGTATTACTTGGCCACTTATAAAAATTCTTATACTGCTAAGAACTCGCGCATAATTTGATCACCTTACTTAAAGTCAGAGTCCGGAAATCTCGCGTATTAGTTGGCCACTTTATAACAATTCTTATACTCCTAACAATTCGCTCATTACTTGGCCACTCTTTTCAAGACAGACTTCGTTTAACTCGCGTATTACTTGGCCACTTATAAAAATTCTTATACTCCTAAGAACTCGCGCATTACTTGGCCACTTTACTTTAAGTCAGAGTCCGGAAATCTCGCGTATTAGTTGGCCACTTTATAACAATTCTTATACTCCTTAGAATTCGCGCATTACTTGGCCACTCTTTTCAGGACAGGCTTCGTCTAACTCGCGTATTACGAGGCCACTTTTGTATTTATATCATTCATGAGGTCCACTGAACTCGCGCGTTACTCGATCACCTTACTTAAAGTCAGAGTCCGGAAATCTCGCGTATTACTTGGCCACTTTAGAAAAATTCTTAAACTCCTATGAATTCGCGTATTACTTGGCCACTCTTTTCAAGACAGACTTTGTTTAACTCGCGTATTACGAGGCCACTCATGTATTTATATCAGTCCTGTGGCCCATTGAACTCCCGCATTACTTGGCCACTCTTTTCAAGACAGACTTCGTTTAACTCGCGTATTACTTGGCCACTTATAAAAATTCTTATACTCCTAAGAACTTGCGCATTACTTGGCCACTTTACTTTGAGTCAGAGTCCGGAAATCTCGCGTAGTAGTTGGCCACTTTATAAGAATTCTTATACTCCTAACAATTCGCGCATTACTTGGCCACTCTTTTCAGGACAGGCTTCGTCTAACTCGCGTATTACTTGGCCACTTATAAAAATTCTTATACTGCTAAGAACTCGCGCATTACTTGGCCACTTTACTTTAAGTCAGAGTCCGGAAATCTCGCGTATTAGTTGGCCACTTTATAACAATTCTTATACTCCTAAGAATTCGCGCATTACTTGGCCACTCTTTTCAGACAGGCTTCGTCTAACTCGCTTATTACGCTGCCACTTATGTATTTATATCAGTCATTATGTCCATTGAACTTGCGCATTACTTGATCACCTTACTTTCAGTCAGAGTCCGAAAATCTCGCGTATTAGTTGGCCACTTTATAACAATTCTTATACTCCTAACAATTCGCGCATTACTTGGCCACTCTTTTCAGGACAGGCTTCGTCTAACTCGCGTATTACGAGGCCACTTATGTATTTATATCAGTCATGAGGTCCATTGAACTTGCGCATTACTTGATCACCTTACTTTAAGTCAGAGTCCGGAAATCTCACGTATTACTTGGCCACGTTAGAAAAATTCTTATACTCCTATGAATTCGCGTATTACTTGGCCACTCTTTTCAAGACAGACTTTGTTTAACTCGCGTATTACGAGGCCACTCATGTATTTATATCTGTCCTGTGGTCCATTGAACTCGCGCATTACTTGGCCACTCTTTTCAAGACAGACTTCGTTTATCTCGCGTATTACTTGGCCACCTTACAGATAGTCAGAGTTCGGAAATCTCCCGTATTAGTTGGCCACTTTATAACAATTCTTCTACTCCTAAGAACTCGCGCATTACTTGCCACTTTACTTTAAGTCAGAGTCCGGAAATCTCGCGTATTAGTTGGCCACTTTATAACAATTCTTATACTCCTTAGAATTCGCGCATTACTTGGCCACACTTTAAAGGACAGGCTTCGTCTAACTCGCGTATTAAGAGGCCACTTATGTATTTATATCATTCATGAGGTCCATTGAACTCGCGCATTACTCGATCACCTTACTTAAAGTCAGAGTCCGGAAATCTCGCGTATTAGTTGGCAAGTTTATAACAATTCTTATACTCCTAACAATTCGCGCATTACTTGGACACTCTATTCAAGACAGACTTCGTTTAACTCGCGTATTACTTGGCCACTTATAAAAATTCTTATACTCCTAAGAACTCGCGCATTACTTGGCAACTTTACTTTCAGTCAGAGTCCGGAAATCTTGCGTATTAGTTGGCCACTTTATAACAATTCTTATACTCCTAAGAATTCGCGCATTACTTGGCCACTCTTTTCAAGACAGACTTCGTTTAACTCGCGTATTACGAGACAACTTATGTATTTATATCAGTCCTGTGTTCCATTGAACTCGCGCATTACTTGGTCACTCTTTTCAAGACAGACTTCATTTATCTCGCGTATTACTTGGCCACCTTACTTTAAGTCAGAGTCCGAAAATCCCGCGTATTAGTTGGCCACTGTATAACAATTCTTATACTCCTAAGAATTCGCGCATTACTTGGCCACTCTTTTCAGGACATGCTTCGTCTAACTCGCGTATTACTTGGCCACTTATAAAAATTCTTATACTCCTAAGAACTCGCGCATTACTTGGCCACTTTACTTTAAGTCAGAGTCCGGAAATCTCGCGTATTAGTTGGCCACTTATAAAAATTCTTATACTCCTAAGAATTCGTGCATTACTTGGCCACTCTTTTCAGGACAGGCTTCGTCTAACTCGCGTATTACGAGGCCACTTATGTATTTATATCAGTCATGAGGTCCATTGAACTTGCGCATTACTTGATCACTTTACTTTAAGTCAGAGTCCGGAAATCTCTCGTATTACTTGGCCACTTTAGAAAAATTCTTATACTCCTATGAATTCGCGTATTACTTGGCCACTCTTTTCAAGACAGACTTCGTTTAACTCGCGTATTACTTGGCCCCTTACAAAAATTCTTACACTCCTAAGAACTCGCGCATTACTTGGTCACTCTTTTCAAGACAAACTTCATTTATCTCGCGTATTACTTGGCCACCTTACTTTAAGTCAGAGTCCGAAAATCCCGCGTATTAGTTGGCCACTGTATAACAATTCTTATACTCCTAAGAATTCGCGCATTACTTGGCCACTCTTTTCAGGACATGCTTCGTGTAACTCGCGTATTACTTGGCTACTTATAAAAATTCTTATACTCCTAAGAACTCGCGCATTACTTCCCACCTTACTTTAAGTCAGAGTTCGGAAATCTCGCGTATTAGTTGGCCACTTATAAAAATTCTTATACTCCTAAGAACTCGCGCATTACTTGGCCACCTTACTTAAAGTCAGAGTCCGGAAATCTCGCGTATTAGTTGGCCACTTTATAACAATTCTTATACTCCTAAGAATTCGCGCATTACTTGGCCACTCTTTTCAGGACAGACTTCGTTTAACTCGCGTATTACGAGACCACTTATGTATTTATATCAGTCCTGTGTTCCATTGAACTCGCGCATTACTTGGTCACTCTTTTCAAGACAGACTTCATTTATCTCGCGTATTACTTGGCCACCTTACTTTAAGTCAGAGTCCGAAAATCCCGCGTATTAGTTGGCCACTGTATAACTATTCTTATACTCCTAAGAATTCGCGCATTACTTGGCCACTCTTTTCAGGACATGCTTCGTCTAACTCGCGTATTACTTGGCCACTTATAAAAATTCTTATACTCCTAAGAACTCGCGCATTACTTGGCCACTTTACTTTAAGTCAGAGTCCGGAAATCTCGCGTATTAGTTGGCCACTTATAAAAATTCTTATACTCCTAAGAATTCGCGCATTACTTGGCCACTCTTTTCAGGACAGGCTTCGTCTAACTCGCGTATTACGAGGCCACTTATGTATTTATATCAGTCATGAGGTCCATTGAACTTGCGCATTACTTGATCACCTTACTTTAAGTCAGAGTCCGGAAATCTCTCGTATTGCTTGGCCACTTTAGAAAAATTCTTATACTCCTATGAATTCGCGTATTACTTGGCCACTCTTTTCAAGACAGACTTCGCTTAACTCGCGTATTACTTGGCCCCTTACAAAAATTCTTACACTCCTGAGAACTCCCGCATTACTTGGCCACTTTACATTAATTCAGAGTCGGGAAATCTCGCGCATTACTTGGCCACTTTACTTTAAGTCAGAGTCCGGAAATCTCACGTATTACTTGGCCACTTGATAAAAATTCTAATACTCCTAAGAATTCGCGCTTTTCTTTGCCAATCTTTTCAGGACAGGATTAGTCTAACTCGCGTATTTCTTGGGCACTTTTAATTATTGTTAGACTCCTTAGAACTCGCGCATTACTTGGCCACTTTACTTTAAGACAGATATCGGGAAAAGAGCTAATTACTAGGCGACGTTATAACAATTCTTATACTCCTAAGAATTCGCGAATTACTTGGCGACTCTTTTCAGGCCAGGCTGCGTCTAACTCGCATATTACGAGGCCACTTATGTATTTATATCAGTCATGAGGTCCATTGAACTCGCGCATTACCTGATCACCTTACTAAAAGTCAGAGTCCGGAAATCTCGCGTATTACTTGGCCACTCTTTTCAAGACAGACTTTGTTTAACTCGCGTATTACGAGGCCACTCATGTATTTATATCAGTCCTGTGGTCCATTGAACTCGTGCATTACTTGGCCACTCTTTTCAAGACAGACTTCGTTTATCTCGCGTAATACTAGGCCACCTTACGTATAGTCAGAGTTCGGAAATCTCGCGTATTAGTTGGCCACTTTATAAGAATTCTTATACTCCTAAGAATTCGCGCATTACTTGGCCACTCTTTTCAGGACAGGCTTCGTCTAACTCGCGTATTACGAGGCCACTTTTGTATTTATATCAGTCATGAGTTCCATTGAACTCGCGCATTACTTGATCACCATACTAAAAGTCAGAGTCCGGAAATCTCGCGTATTACTTGGCCACTCTTTTCAAGACAGACTTTGTTTAACTCGCGTATTACGAGGCCACTCATGTATTTATATCAGTCCTGTGGTCCATTGAACTCGTGCATTACTTGGCCACTCTTTTCAAGACAGACTTCGTTTATCTCGCGTAATACTAGGCCACCTTACGTATAGTCAGAGTTCGGAAATCTCGCGCATTACTTGGCCACTTTACTTTAAGTCAGAGTCCGGAAATCTCGCGTATTAGTTGGCCACTTTATAACAATTCTTATACTCCTAAGAATTCGCGCATTACTTGGCCACTCTTTTCAGGACAGGCTTCGTCTAACTCGCGTATTACGAGGCCACTTATGTATTTATATCAGTCATGAGGTCCATTGAACTCGCGCATTACCTGATCACCTTACTAAAAGACAGAGTCCGGAAATCTCGCGTATTACTTGGCCACTCTTTTCAAGACAGACTTTGTTTAACTCGCGTATTACGAGGCCACTCATGTATTTATATCAGTCCTGTGGTCCATTGAACTCGTGCATTACTTGGCCACTCTTTTCAAGACAGACTTCGTTTATCTCGCGTAATACTAGGCCACCTTACGTATAGTCAGAGTTCGGAAATCTCGCGTATTAGTTGGCCACTTTATAAGAATTCTTATACTAATAAGAATTCGCGCTTTACTTGGCCACTCTTTTCATGACAGTCTTCTTCTAACTAGATTATTACGAGTACACTTTTGTATTTATATCAGTCATGAGTTGCATTGAACTCGCGCATTACTTGATCACCTTACTAAAAGTCAGAGTGCGGAAATCTCGAGTATTAGATGGCGACTGTACTTTAAGTCAGAGTCCGGAAATCTCACGTATTACTTGGCCCCTTATAAAAATTCTTACACTCCTAAGAACTCGCGCATTACTTGGCCACTTTACTTTAAGTCAGAGTCCGGAAATCTCGCGCATTACTTGGCCACTTTACTTTAAGTCAGAGTCCGGAAATCTCGCGTATTAGTTGGCCACTTGATAAAAATTCTTATACTCCTAAGAATTCGCGCATTACTTGGCCACTCTTTTCAAGACAGACGTCGCTTAACTCGCGTATTACTTTGCCCCTTTTAAAAATTCTTTCCCTCCTAAGAACTCGCGCATTACTTGGCCACTTTACTTTAAGTCAGAGTCCGGAAATCTCGCGTATTGCTTGGCCACTTTAGAAAAATTCTTATACTCCTATGAATTCGCGTATTACTTGGCCACTTTTTTCAAGACAGACTTCGCTTAACTCGCGTATTACTTGGCCCCTTATAAAAATTCTTACACTCCTAAGAACTCGCGCATTACTTGGCCACTTTACTTTAAGTCAGAGTCCGGAAATCTTACGTATTACTTGGCCACTTGATAAAAATTCTAATACTCCTAAGAATTCGCGCATTACTTGGCCACTCTTTTCAGGAAAAGCTTCGTCTAACTTGGGTATTACTTGGCCACTTATAAAAATTCTTATACTCCTAAGAACTCGCGCATTACTTGGCCACTTTACTTTAAGTCAGAGTCCGGAAATCTCGCGTATTAGTTGGCCACTTTATAACAATTCTTATACTCCTAAGAATTCGCGCATTACTGGGCCACTCTTTTCAGGACAGGCTTCGTCTAACTCGCGTGTTACGAGGCCACTTATGTGTTTATATCAGTCATGAGGTCCATTGAACTCGCGCATAACTTGATCACCTTACTTAAAGTCAGAGTCCGAAAATCTCGCGTATTGGTTGGCCACTTTATAACAATTCTTATACTCCTTAGAATTCGCGCATTACTTGGCCACTCTTTTCAGGACAGGCTTCGTCTAACTCGCATATTACGAGGCCACTTATGTATTTATATCAGTCATGAGGTCCATTGAACTCGCGCATTACCTGATCACCATACTAAAAGTCAGAGTCCGGAAATCTCGCGTATTACTTGGCCACTCTTTTCAAGACAGACTTTGTTTAACTCGCGTATTACGAGGCCACTCATGTATTTATATCAGTCCTGTGGTCCATTGAACTCGTGCATTACTTGGCCACTCTTTTCAAGACAGACTTCGTTTATCTCGCGTAATACTTGGCCACCTTACTTATAGTCAGAGTTCGGAAATCTCGCGTATTAGTTGGCCACTTTATAACAATTCTTATACTCCTAAGAATTCGCGCATTACTTGGCCACTCTTTTCAGGACAGGCTTCGTCTAACTCGCGTATTACGAGGCCACTTATGTATTTATATCAGTCATGAGTTCCATTGAACTCGCGCATTACTTGATCACCTTACTAAAAGTCAGAGACCGGAAATCTCGCGTATTACTTGGCAACTTTACTTTAAGTCAGAGTCCGGAAATCTCACGTATTACTTGGCCCCTTATAAAAATTCTTACACTCCTAAGAACTCGCGCATTACTTGGCCACTTTACTTTAAGTCAGAGTCCGGAAATCTCGCGCATTACTTGGCCACTTTACTTTAAGTCAGAGTCCGGAAATCTCACGTATTACTTGGCCACTTGATAAAAATTCTAATACTCCTAAAAATTAGCGCATTACTTGGCCACTCTTTTCAGGACAGGCTTCGTCTAACTCGCGTATTACGAGGCCACTTTTAAAAATTCTTATACTCCTAAGAACTCGCGCATTACTTGGCCAATTTACTTTAAGTCAGAGTCCGGAAATCTCGCGTATTAGTTGGCCACTTTATAACAATTCTTATACTCCTAAGAATTCGCGCATTACTTGGCCACTCTTTTCAGGACAGGCTTCGTCTAACTCGCGTATTACTAGGCCACTTATAAAAATTCTTATACTCCTAAGAATTCGCGCATTACTTGGCCACTCTTTTCAGGACAGGCTTCGTCTAACTCGCGTATTACGAGGCCACTTATGAATTAATATCAGACAGGTTGTCCATTGAACTCGCGCATTACTTGATCACCGTACTAAAAGGCAGAGTCCGGAAATCTCGCGTATTGCTTGGCCACTTTAGAAAAATTCTTATACTCCTAAGAATTCGCGTATTACTTGGCCACTCTTTTCAAGACAGACTTCGTTTAACTCGCGTATTACTTGGCCACTTATAAAAATTCTTATACTCCTAAGAATTCGCGCATTACTTGGCCACTCTTTTCAAGACAGACTTCGTTTATCTCGCGTATTACTTGGCCACCTTACTTGAAGTCAGAGTTCGGAAATCTCGCGTATTACTTGGCCACCTTACTTAAAGTCAGAGTCCGGAAATCTCGCGTATTAGTTGGCCACTTCATAACAATTCTTATACTCCTAAGAATTCGCGCATCACTTGGCCACTCTTTTCAGGACAGGCTTCGTTTAACTCGCGTATTACTTGGCCACTTATAAAAATTCTTATACTCCTAAGAACTCGCGCATTACTTGGCCACTTTACTTTAAGTCAGAGTCCGGAAATCTCGCGTATTAGTTGGCCACTTTATAACAATTCTTATACTCCTAAGAATTCGCGCATTACTTGGCCACTCTTTTCAGGACAGGCTTCGTTTAACTCGCGTATTACTTGGCCACTTATAAAAATTCTTATACTCCTAAGAACTCGCGCATTACTCGATCACCTTACTTAAAATCAGAGTCCGGAAATCTCGCGTATTAGTTGGCCACTTTATAACAATTCTTATACTCCTAACAATTCGCGCATTACTTGGCCACTCTTTTCAAGACAGACTTCGTTTAACTCGCGTATTACTTGGCCACTTATAAAAATTCTTATACTCCTAAGAACTCGCGAATTACTTGGCCACTTTACTTTAAGTCAGAGTCCGGAAATCTCGCGTATTAGTTGGCCACTTTATAACAATTCTTATACTCCTTAGAATTCGCGCATTACTTGGCCACTCTTTTCAGGACAGGCTTCGTCTAACTCGCGTATTACGAGGCCACTTTTGTATTTTTAAAATTCATGACGTCCATTGAACTCGCGCATTACCTGATCACCTTACTTAAAGTCAGAGTCCGGAAATCTCGCGTATTACTTGGCCACTTTAGAAAAATTCTTATACTCCTATGAATTCGCGTATTACTTGGCCACTCTTTTCAAGACAGACTTTGTTTAACTCGCGTATTACGAGGCCACTTATGTATTTATATCAGTCCTGTGGTCCATTGAACTCGCGCATTACTTGGCCACTCTTTTCAAGACAGACTTCGTTTAACTCGCGTATTACTTGGCTACTTATAAAAATTCTTATACTCCTAAGAACTCGCGCATTACGTGGCCACTTTACTTTAAGTCAGAGTCCGGAAATCTCGCGTAGTAGTTGGCCACTTTATAACAATTCTTATACTCCTAAGAATTCGCGCATTACTTGGCCACTCTTTTCAGGACAGGCTTCGTCTAACTCGCGTATTACTTGGCCACTTATAAAAATTCTTATACTCCTAAGAACTCGCGCATTACTTGGCCACTTTACTTTAAGTCAGAGTCCGGAAATCTCGCGTATTAGTTGGCCACTTTATAACAATTCTTATACTCCTAAGAATTCGCGCATTACTTGGCCACTCTTTTCAGGACAGGCTTCGTCTAACTCGCGTATTACGCGGCCACTTATGTATTTATATCAGTCATGAGGTCCATTGAACTTGCGCATTACTTGATCACCTTACTTTAAGTCAGAGTCCGAAAATCTCGCGTATTAGTTGGCCACTTTATAACAATTCTTATACTCCTAACAATTCGCGCATTACTTGGACACTCTTTTCAAGACAGACTTCGTTTAACTCGCGTATTACTTGGCCACTTATAAAAATTCTTATACTCCTAAGAACTCGCGCATTACTTGGCCACTTTACTTTAAGTCAGAGTCCGGAAATATCGCGTATTAGTTGGCCACTTCATAACAATTCTTATACTCCTAAGAATTCGCGCATCACTTGGCCACTCTTTTCAGGACAGGCTTCGTTTAACTCGCGTATTACTTGGCCACTTATAAAAATTCTTATACTCCTAAGAACTCGCGCATTACTTGGCCACTTTACTTTAAGTCAGAGTCCGGAAATCTCGCGTATTAGTTGGCCACTTTATAACAATTCTTATACTCCTTAGAATTCGCGCATTACTTGGCCACTCTTTTCAGGACAGGCTTCGTTTAACTCGCGTATTACTTGGCCACTTATAAAAATTCTTATACTCCTAAGAACTCGCGCATAATTTGATCACCTTACTTTGAGTCAGAGTCAGAAAATCTCGCGTCTTAGTTGGCCACTTTATAACAATTCTTATACTACTAAAAATTCGCGCATTACTTGGCCACTCTTTTCAAGACAGACATCGTTTAACTCGCGTATCACTTGGCCACTTTATAACAATTCTTATACTCCTAAGAACTCGCGTATTACTTGGCCACTTTACTTTAAGTCAGAGTCCGGAAATCTCGCGTATTAGTTGGCCACTTTATAACAATTCTTATACTCCTTAGAATTCGCGCATTACTTGGCCACTCTTTTCAGGACAGGCTTCGTCTAACTCGCGTATTACGAAGCCACTTATGTATTTATATCATTCATGAGGTCCACTGAACTCGCGCGTTACTCGATCACCTTACTTAAAGTCAGAGTCCGGAAATCTCGCGTACTACTTGGCCACTTTATAAAAATTCTTATACTCCTATGAATTCGCGAATTACTTGGCCACTCTTTTCAAGACAGACTTTGTTTAACTCGCGTATTACGAGGCCACTCATGTATTTATATCAGTCCTGTGGCCCATTGAACTCCCGCATTACTTGGCCACTCTTTTCAAGACAGACTTCGTTTAACTCGCGTATTACTTGGCTACTTATAAAAATTCTTATACTCCTAAGAACTCGCGCATTACTTGGCCACTTTACTTTAAGTCAGAGTCCGGAAATCTCGCGTAGTAGTTGGCCACTTTATAAAAATTCTCATACTCCTAACAATTCTCGCATTACTTGGCCACTCTTTTCAGGACAGGCTTCGTCTAACTCGCGTATTACTTGGCCACTTATAAAAATTCTTATACTCCTAAGAACTCGCGCATTACTTGGCCACTTTACTTTAAGTCAGAGTCCGGAAATCTCGCGTATTAGTTGGCCACTTTATAACAATTCTTATACTCCTAAGAATTCGCGCATTACTTGGCCACTCTTTTCAGACAGGCTACGTCTAACTCGCTTATTACGATGCCACTTATGTATTTATATCAGTCATGATGTCCATTGAACTTGCGCATTACTTGATCACCTTACTTTAAGTCAGAGTCCGAAAATCTCGCGTATTAGTTGGCCACTTTATAACAATTCTTATACTCCTAACAATTCGAGCAATACTTGGCCACTCTTTTCAGGACAGGCTTCGTCTAACTCGCGTATTCCGAAGCCACTTATGTATTTTAATCTGTCATCAGGTCCAATGAACTCGCGCATTACTTGATAACCTTACTTTAATTCAGAGTCCGGAAATCTCGCGCATTACTTGGCCACTTCAGAAAAATTCTTATACTCCTATGAATTCGCGTATTACTTGGCCACTCTTTTCAAGACAGACTTTGTTTAACTCGCGTATTACGAGGCCACTTATGTATTTATATCAGTCCTGTGGTCCATTGAACTCGCGCATTACTTGGCCACTCTTTTCAAGACAGACTTCGTTTATCTCGCGTATTACTTGGCCACCTTACATATAGTCTGAGTTCGGAAATCTCCCGTATTAGTTGGCCACTTTATAACAATTCTTCTACTCCTAAGAACTCGCGCATTACTTGCCACTTTACTTTAAGTCAGAGTCCGGAAATCTCGCGTATTAGTTGGCCACTTTATAACAATTCTTATACTCCTTAGAATTCGCGCATTACTTGGCCACACTTTTCAGGACAGGCTTCGTCTAACTCGCGTATTACGAGGCCACTTATGTATTTATATCATTCATGAGGTCCATTGAACTCGCGCATTACTCGATCACCTTACTTAAAGTCAGAGTCCGGAAATCTCGCGTATTAGTTGGCCACTTTATAACAATTCTTATACTCCTAACAATTCGCGCATTACTTGGACACTCTTTTCAAGACAGACTTCGTTTAACTCGCGTATTACTTGGCCACTTATAAAAATTCTTATACTCCTAAGAACTCGCGCATTACTTCCCAACTTTACTTAAAGTCAGAGTCCGGAAATCTCGCGTATTAGTTGGCCACTTTATAACAATTCTTATACTCCTAAGAATTCGCGCATTACTTGGCCACTCTTTTCAGGACAGACTTCGTTTAACTCGCGTATTACGAGACCACTTATGTATTTATATCAGTCCTGTGGTCCATTGAACTCGCGCATGACTTGGCCACTCTTTTCAAGACAGACTTCATTTATCTCGCGTATTACTTGGCCACCTTACTTTAAGTCAGAGTCCGAAAATCCCGCGTATTAGTTTGCCATTTTATAACAATTCTTATACTCCTAAGAATTCGCGCATTACTTGGCCACTCTTTTCAGGACAGGCTTCGTCTAACTCGCGTATTACTTGGCCACTTATAAAAATTCTTATACTCCTAAGAACTCGCGCATTACTTGGCCACTTTACTTTAAGTCAGAGTCCGGAAATCTCGCGTATTAGTTGGCCACTTTATAACAATTCTTATACTCCTAACAATTCGCGCATTACTTGGACACTCTTTTCAAGACAGACTTCGTTTAACTCGCGTATTACTTGGCCACTTATAAAAATTCTTATACTCCTAAGAATTCGCGCATTACTTGGCCACTCTTTTCAGGACAGGCTTCGTCTAACTCGCGTATTACGAGGCCACTTATGTATTTATATCAGTCCTGTGGTCCATTGAACTCGCGCATTACTTGGACACCTTACTTTAAGTCAGAGTCCGGAAATCTCGCGTATTAGTTGGCCACTTTATAACAATTCTTATACTCCTTAGAATTCGCGCATTACTTGGCCACTCTTTTCAGGACAGGCTTCGTCTAACTCGCGTATTACGAGGCCACTTATGTATTTATATCATTCATGAGGTCCATTGAACTCGCGCATTACTCGATCACCTTACTTAAAGTCAGAGTCCGGAAATCTCGCGTATTACTTGGCCACTTTAGAAAAATTCTTATACTCCTATGAATTCGCGTATTACTTGGCCACTCTTTTCAAGACAGACTTTGTTTAACTCGCGTATTACGAGGCCACTCATGTATTTATATCAGTCCTGTGGTCCATTGAACTCGCGCATTACTTGGCCACTCTTTTCAAGACAGACTTCGTTTATCTCGCGTATTACTTGGCCACCTTACTTATAGTCAGAGTTCGGAAATCTCGCGTATTAGTTGGCCACTTTATAACAATTCTTATACTCCTAAGAATTCGCGCATTACTTGGCCACTCTTTTCAGGACAGGCTTCGTCTAACTCGCGTATTACGAGGCCACTTATGTATTTATATCAGTCATGAGGTGCATTGAACTCGCGCATTACTTGATCACCTTACTAAAAGTCAGAGTCCGGAAATCTCGCGTATTACTTGGCCACTTTAGAAAAATTCTTATACTCCTATGAATTCGCGTATTACTTGGCCACTCTTTTCAAGACAGACTTTGTTTAACTCGCGTATTACGAGGCCACTTATGTATTTATATCAGTCCTGTGGTCCATTGAACTCGCGCATTACTTGGCCACTCTTTTCAAGACAGACTTCGTTTATCTCGCGTATTACTTGGCCACCTTACTTAAAGTCAGAGTTCGGAAATCTCGCGTATTAGTTGGCCACTTTATAACAATTCTTATACTCCTAAGAATTCGCGCATTACTTGGCCACTCTTTTCAGGACAGGCTTCGTCTAACTCGCGTATTACGAGGCCACTTATGTATTTATATCAGTCATGAGGTCCATTGAACTCGCGCATTACCTGATCACCTTACTTTAAGACAGAGTCCGAAAATCTCGCGTATTACTTGGCCACTTTAGAAAAATTCTTATACTCCTATGAATTCGCGTATTACTTGGCCACTCTTTTCAAGACAGACTTTGTTTAACTCGCGTATTACGAGGCCACTTATGTATTTATATCAGTCCTGTGGTCCATTGAACTCGCGCATTACTTGGCCACTCTTTTCAAGACAGACTTCGTTTATCTCGCGTATTACTTGGCCACCTTACATAAAGTCACTGTCCGGAAAACTCGCGTAATAGATGGACACTTAATAACAATTCGTCTACTCCTAAGAACTCGCGCATTACTTGGCCACTTTACTTTAAGTCAGAGTCCGGAAATCTCGCGTATTAGTTGGCCACTTTATAACAATTCTTATACTCCTAAGAATTCGCGCATCACTTGGCCACTCTTTTCAGGACAGGCTTCGTTTAACTCGCGTATTACTTGGCCACTTATAAAAATTCTTATACTCCTAAGAATTCGCGCATTACTTGGCCACTCTTTTTAAGACAGACTTCGTTTATCTCGCGTATTACTTGGCCACTTATAAAAATTCTTATACTCCTCAGAACTCGCGCATTACTCGATCACCTTACTTAAAGTCAGAGTCCGGAAATCTCGCGTATTACTTTGCCACTTTAGAAAAATTCTTATACTCCTAACAATTCGCGCATTACTTGGCCACTCTTTTCAAGACAGACTTCGTTTAACTCGCGTATTACTTTGCCACTTATAAAAATTCTTATACTCCTAAGAACTCGCGCATTACTTGGCCACTTTACTTTAAGTCAGAGTCCGGAAATCTCGCGTATTAGTTGGCCACTTTATAACAATTCTTATACTCCTTAGAATTCGCGCATTACTTGGCCACTCTTTTCAGGACAGGCTTCGTTTAACTCGCGTATTACGAGGCCACTTATGTATTTATATCAGTCCTGTGGTCCATTGAACTCGCGCATTACTCGATCACCTTACTTAACGTCAGAGTCCGGAAATCTCGCGTATTACTTGGCCACTTTAGAAAAATTCTTATACTCCTATGAATTCGCGTATTACTTGGCCATTCTTTTCAAGACAGACTTTGTTTAACTCGCGTATTACGAGGCCACTTATGTATTTATATCAGTCCTGTGGTCCATTGAACTCGCGCATTACTTGGCCACTCTTTTCAAGACAGACTTCGTTTAACTCGCGTATTACTTGGCCACTTATAAAAATTCTTATACTCCTAAGAACTCGCGCATTACTTGGCCACTTTACTTTAAGTCAGAGTCCGGAAATCTCGCGTATTAGTTGGCCACTTTATAACAATTCTTATACTCCTTAGAATTCGCGCATTACTTGGCCACTCTTTTCAGGACAGGCTTCGTCTAACTCGCGTATTACTTGGCCACTTATAAAAATTCTTATACTGCTAAGAACTCGCGCATTACTTGGCCACTTTACTTTAAGTCAGAGTCCGGAAATCTCGCGTATTAGTTGGCCACTTTATAACGATTCTTATACTCCTAAGAATTCGCGCATTACTTGGCGACTCTTTTCAGGACAGGCTTCGTCTAACTCGCGTATTACGCGGCCACTTATGTATTTATATCAGTCATGAGGTCCATTGAACTTGCGCATTACTTGATCACCTTACTTTAAGTCAGAGTCCGAAAATCTCGCGTATTAGTTGGCCACTTTATAACAATTCTTATACTCCTAACAATTCGCGCATTACTTGGCCACTCTTTTCAGGACAGGCTTCGTCTAACTCGCGTATTACGAGGCCACTTATGTATTTATATCAGCCATGAGGTGCATTGAACTCGCGCATTACTTGATCACCTTACTAAAAGTCAGAGTCCGGAAATCTCGCGTATTACTTGGCCACTTTAGAAAAATTCTTATACTCCTATGAATTCGCGTATTACTTGGCCACTCTTTTCAAGACAGACTTCGTTTAACTCGCGTATTTGTTGGCCACTTTATAACAATTCTTATACTGCTAAGAACTCGCGCATTACTTGGCCACTTTACTTTAAGTCAGAGTCCGGAAATCTCGCGTATTAGTTGGCCACTTTATAACAATTCTTATACTCCTAAGAATTCGCGCATTACTTGGCCACTCTTTTCAGGACAGGCTTCGTCTAACTCGCGTATTACGAGGCCACTTATGTATTTATATCAGTCCTGTGGTCCATTGAACTTCTGCATTACTTGATCACCTTACTTTCAGTCAGAGTCCGAAAATCTCGCGTATTAGTTGGCCACTTTATAACAATTCTTATACTCCTAACAATTCACGCATTACTTGGCCACTCTTTTCAGGACAGGCTTCGTCTAACTCGCGTATTACTTGGCCACTTATAAAAATTCTTATACTCCTAAAAACTCGCGCATTACTTGGCAACTTTACTTTAAGTCAGAGTCCGGAAATCTCGCGTATTAGTTGGCCACTTTATAACAATTCTTATACTCCTAAGAATTCGCGCATTACTTGGCCACTCTTTTCAGGACAGGCTTCGTCTAACTCGCGTATTACGAGGCCACTTATGTATTTATATCAGTCATGAGGTCCATTGAACTTCTGCATTACTTGATCACCTTACTTGAAGTCAGAGTCCGGAAATCTCGCGTATTACTTGGCCACTTTATAAAAATTCTTATACTTCTAAGAATTGGCGTATTACTTGGCCACATTTTTCAAGACAGACTTGGTCTAACTCTCGTATTACTTGTCCAATTATAAAAATTCTTATACTCCTAAGAACTTGCGCATTACTTGGCAACTTTACTTTAAGTCAGAGTCCGGAAATCTCGCGTATTAGTTGGCCACTTTATAACAATTCTTATACTCCTAAGAATTCGCGCATTACTTGGCCACTCTTTTCAGGACAGGCTTCGTCTAACTCGCGTATTACGAGGCTACTTATGTATTTATATCAGTCATGAGGTCCATTGAACTCGGGCATTACCTGATCACCTTACTTTAAGACAGAGTCCGAAAATCTCGCGTATTAGTTGGCCACTTTATAACAATTCTTATACTCCTAACAATTCGCGCATTACTTGGCCACTCTTTTCAGGACAGGCTTCGTCTAACTCGCGTATTACTTGGCCACTTATAAAAATTCTTATACTCCTAAGAACTCGCGCATTACTTGGCCACTTTACTTTAAGTCAGAGTCCGGAAATCTCGCGTATTAGTTGGCCACTTTATAACAATTCTTATACTCCTAAGAATTCGCGCATTACTTGGCCACTCTTTTCAGGACAGGCTTCGTCTAACTCGCGTATTACGAGGCCACTTATGTATTTATATCAGTCATGAGGTCAATTGAACTTGCGCATTACTTGATCACCTTACTTTAAGTCAGAGTCCGAAAATCTCGCGTATTAGTTGGCCACGTTATAACAATTCTTATACTCCTAACAATTCGCGCATTACTTGGCCACTCTTTTCAAGACAGACTTCGTTTATCTCGCGTATTACTTGGCCACCTTACTTAAAGTCAGAGTTCGGAAATCTCGCGTATTAGTTGGCCACTTTATAACAATTCTTATACTCCTAAGAATTCGCGCATTACTTGGCCACTCTTTTCAAGACAGACTTCGTTTAAATCGCGTATTACTTGGCCACTTATAAAAATTCTTATACTCCTAAGAATTCGCGCATTACTTGGCCACTTTACTTTAAGTCAGAGTCCGGAAATCTCGCGTATTAGTTGGCCACTTTATAACAATTCTTATACTCCTAAGAATTCGCGCATTACTTGGCCACTCTTTTCAGGACAGGCTTCGTCTAACTCGCGTATTACGAGGCCACTTATAAAAATTCTTATACTCCTAAGAACTCGCGCATTACTTGGCCACTTTACTTTAAGTCAGAGTCCGGAAATCTCGCGTATTAGTTGGCCACTTTATAACAATTCTTATACTCCTAAGAATTCGCGCATTACTTGGCCACTCTTTTCAGGACAGACTTCGTTTAACTCGCGTATTACGAGACAACTTATGTATTTATATCAGTCCTGTGGTCCATTGAACTCGCGCATTACTTGGCCACTCTTTTCAAGACAGACTTCGTTTATCTCGCGTATTACTTGGCCACCTTACTTTAAGTCAGAGTCCGAAAATCTCGCGTATTAGTTGGCCACTTTATAACAATTCTTATACTCCTAAGAATTCGCGCATTACTTGGCCACTCTTTTCAGGACAGGCTTCGTCTAACTCGCGTATTACTTGGCCACTTATAAAAATTCTTATACTCCTAAGAACTCGCGCATTACTTGGCCACTTTACTTTAAGTCAGAGTCCGGAAATCTCGCGTATTAGTTGGCCACTTTATAACAATTCTTATACTCCTAAGAATTCGCGCAATACTTGGCCACTCTTTTCAGGACAGGCTTCGTCTAACTTGGGTATTACTTGGCCACTTTTAAAAATTCTTATACTCCTAAGAATTCGCGCATTACTTGGCCACTTTACTTTAAGTCAGAGTCCGGAAATCTCGCGTATTAGTTGGCCACTTTATAACAATTCTTATACTCCTAAGAATTCGCGCATTACTTGGCCACTCTTTTCAGGACAGACTTTGTTTAACTCGCGTATTACGAGACCACTTATGTATTTATATCAGTCCCGTGGTCCATAGAACTCGCGCATTACTTGGCCACTCTTTTCAAGACAGACTTCGTTTATCTCGCGTATTACTTGGCCACCTTACTTTAAGTCAGAGTCCGAAAATCTCGCGTATTAGTTGGCCACTTTATAACAATTCTTATACTCCTAAGAATTCGCGCATTACTTGGCCACTCTTTTCAGGACATGCTTATTCTAACTCGCGTATTACTTGGCCACTTATAAAAATTCTTATACTCCTAAGAATTCGCGCATTACTTGGCCACTCTTTTCAGGACAGGCTTCGTCTAACTCGCGTATTACGAGGCCACTTATGTATTTATATCAGTCATGAGTTCCATTGAACTCGCGCATTACTTGGCCACCTTTGTTAAGTTCAGAGTCCGGAAATCTCTCGTATTAGTTGGCCACTTTATAACAATTCTTATACTCCTAAGAATTCGCGCATTACTTGGCCATTCTTTTCAGGACAGGCTTCGTCTAACTCGCGTATTGCGAGGCCACTTATGTATTTATATCAGTCGTGTGGTCCATTGAACTCGAGCATTACTTGATGACCTTACTTAAAGTCAGAGTCCGGAAATCTCGCGTATTTGTTGGCCACTTTATAAAAATTCTTATACTCCTAAGAATTCGCGCATTACTTTGCCACTCTTTTCAGGACAGGCTTCGTCTAACTCGCGTATTACGAGGCCACTTATAAAAATTCTTATACTCCTAAGAATTCGCGCATTACTTGGCCACTCTTTTCAGGACAGGCTTCGTCTAACTCGCGTATTACGAGGCCACTTATGTATTTATATCAGTCTTGTGGTCCATTGAACTCGCGCATTACTTGATCACCTTACTTAAAGTCAGAGTCCGGAAATCTCGCGTATTTGTTGGCCACTTTATAACAATTCTGATACTCCTAAGAATTCGCGCATTACTTGGCCACTCTTTTCAGGACAGGCTTCGTCTAACTCGCGTATTACGAGGCCACTTATGAAAATTCTTATACTCCTAAGAATTCGCGCATTACTTGGCCACTCTTTTCAGGACAGGCTTCGTCTAACTCGCGTATTACGAGGCCACTTATGTATTTATATCAGTCATGAGTTCAATTGAACTCGCGCATTACTTTATCAACTAACTTAAAGTCAGAGTCCGGAAATCTCGCGTAATACTTGGCCACTTTAGAAAAATACTTATACTCCTATGACTTCGCGTATTACTTGTCCACTCTTTTCAAGACAGACTTTGCTTAACTCGCGTATTTGTTGGCCACTTTATAACAATTCTGATACTCCTAAGAATTCGCGCATTACTTGGCCACTCTTTTCAGGACAGGCTTCGTCTAACTCGCGTATTACGAGGCCACTTATGTATTTATATCAGTCATGAGGTCCATTGAACTCGCGCATAACTTGATCACCTTACTTAAAGTCAGAGTCCGGAAATCTCACGTATTACTTTGCCACTTTAGAAAAATACTTATACTCCTATGAATTCCCGTATTACTTGGCCACCTTACTTTAAGTCAGAGTCCGAAAATCTCGCGGATTAGTTGGCGTTTTTATAACAATTCTTATACTCCTAAGAATTCGCGCATTACTTGGCCACTCTTTTCAGGACAGGCTTCGTCTAACTCGCGTATTACTTGGCCACTTATAAAAATTCTTATACTGCTAAGAACTCGCGCATTACTTGGCAACTTTACTTTAAGTCAGACACCGGAAATCTCGCGTATTAGTTGGCCACTTTATAACAATTCTTATACTCCTAAGAATTCGCGCATTAATTGGCCACTCTTTTCATGACAGGCTTCGTCTAACTCGCGTATTACGAGGCCACTTATAAAAATTCTTATACTCCTAAGAATTCGCGCATTACTTGGCCACTCTTTTCAGGACAGGCTTCGTCTAACTCGCGTATTACGAGGCCACTTATGTATTTGTATCAGTCATGAGTTCCATTGAACTCGCGCATTACTTGATCACCTTACTAAAAGTCAGAGTCCGGAAATCTCGCGTATTACTTGGCCACTTTAGAAAAATTCTTATACTCCTATGAATTCGCGTATTACTTGGCCACACTTTTCAAGACAGACTTCGCTTAACTCGCGTATTAGTTGGCCACTTTATAACAATTCTTATACTCCTAAGAATTCGCGCATTACTTGGCCATTCTTTTCAGGACAGGCTTCGTCTAACTCGCGTATTGCGAGGCCACTTATAAAAATTCTTATACTCCTAAGAACTCACGCATTACTTGGCCACCTTACTTTAAGTCAGAGTCCGGAAATCTCGCGTATTTGTTGGCCACTTTATAACAATTCTGATACTCCTAAGAATTCGCGCATTACTTGGCCACTCTTTTCAGGACAGGCTTCGTCTAACTCGCGTATTACGAGGCCACTTATGTATTTATATCAGTCATGAGGTCCATTGAACTCGCGCATAATTTGATCACCTTACTTAAAGTCAGAGTCCGGAAATCTCGCGTATTACTTTGCCACTTTAGAAAAATTCTTATACTCCTATGAATTCGCGTATTACTTGGCCACCTTACTTTAAGTCAGAGTCCGAAAATCTCGCGTATTAGTTGGCCACTTCATAACAATTCTTATACTGATAAGAATTCGCGCATTACTTGGCCACTCTTTTCAGGACAGGCTTCGTCTAAATCGCGTATTACTTGGCCAATTATAAAAATTCCTATAATAATAAGAAATCGCGAATTACTTGGCAACTTTACTTTAAGTCAGAGTCCGGAAATCTCGCGTATTAGTTGGCCACTTTATAACAATTCTTATACTCCTAAGAATTCGCGCATTACTTGGCCACTCTTTTCAGGACAGGCTTCGTCTAACTCGCGTATTACGAGGCCACTTATGTATTTATATCAGTCATGAGGTCCATTGCACTTCTGCATTACTTGATCACCTTGCTTTAAGTCAGAGTCCGAAAATCTCGCGTATTAGTTGGCCACTTTATAACAATTCTTATACTCCTAAGAATTCGCGCATTACTTGGACACTCTTTTAAGGACAGGCTTCGTCTAACTCGAGTATTACTTGGCCACTTATAAAAATTATTAAACTCATAAGAACTCGCGCATTACTTGGCCACTTTACTTTAAGTAAGAGACAGGAAATCTCGCATATTGGTTGGCCACTTTATAACAATTCTCATACTCCTAAGAATTCGCGCATTACTTGGCCACTCTTTTCAGGACAGGCTTCGTCTAACTCGCGTATTACGAGGCCACTTATGTATTTATATCAGTCATGAGGTCCATTGAACTCGCGCATTACTTGATCACCTTACTTAAAGTCAGAGTCCGGAAATCTCGCGTATTACTTTGCCACTTTAGAAAAATTCTTATACTCCTATGAATTCGCGTATTACTTGGCCACCTTACTTTAAGTCAGAGTCCGAAAATCTCGCGTATTAGTTGGCCACTTTATAACAATTCTTATACTCCTAAGAATTCGCGCATTACTTGGCCACTCTTTTCAGGACAGGCTTCGTCTAACTCGCGTATTACGAGGCCACTTATGTATTTATATCAGTAATGTGGTCCATTGAACTAGCGCATTACTTGGCCAATTATAAAAATTCTTATACTCCTAATAACTCGCGCATTACTTGGCCACTTTACTTTAAGTCAGAGTCCGGAAATCTCGCGTATTAGTTGGCCACTTTATAACAATTCTTATACTCCTAAGAATTCGCGCATTACTTGGCCACTCTTTTCAGGACAGGCTTCGTCTAACTCGCGTATTACGAGGCCACTTATGTATTTATATCAGTCATGAGGTCCATTGAACTTCTGCATTACTTGATCACCTTGCTTTAAGTCAGAGTCAGAAAATCTCTCGTATTAGTTGGCCACTTTATAACAATTCTTATACTCCTAACAATTCGCGCATTACTTGGCCACTCTTTTCAGGACAGGCTTCGTCTAACTCGCGTATTACTTGGCCACTTATAAAAATTCCTATACTCATAAGAACTCGCGCATTACTTGGCCACCTTATTTAAAGTCAGAGTCCGGAAATCTCGCGTCTTTCTTGTACAGTTTATAACAATTCTGATACTCCTAAGAATTCGCGCATTACTTGGCCACTCTTTTCAGGACAGACTTCGTCTAACTCGCGTATTACGAGGCCACTTATGTATTTATATCAGTCATGAGGTCCATTGAACTCGCGCATTACTTGATCACCTTACTTAAAGTCAGAGTCCGGAAATCTCGCGTATTACTTTGCCACTTTAGAAAAATTCTTATACTCCTAACAATTCGCGCATTACTTGTCCACCATACTATAAGTCAGAGTCCGAAAATCTCGCGTATTAGTTGGCCACTGTATAACAATTCTTATACTCCTAAGAATTCGCGCATCACTTGGCCACTCTTTTCAGGACATGCTTCGTTTAACTAGCGTATTACTTGTCCACTTATAAAAAATCTTATAATCCTAAGAACTCGCGCATTACTTGGCAACATTACTTTAAGTAAGAGTACGGAAATCTCGAGTATTAGTTGTCCACTTTATAACAATTCTTATAATCATTATAATTCGCGCATTACTTGGCCACTCTTTTCAGGACATGCTTCGTCTAACTCGCGTATTACGAGGCCACTTATAAAAATTCTTATACTCCTAAGAATTCGCGCATTACTTGGCCACTCTTTTCAGGACAGGCTTCGTCTAACTCGCGTATTACGAGGCCACTTATGTATTTATATCAGTCATGAGTTCCATTGAACTCGCGCATTACTTGATCACCTTACTAAAAGTCAGAGTCCGGAAATCTCGCGTATTACTTGGCCACTTTATAACAATTCTGATACTCCTAAGAATTTGCGCATTACTTGGCCATTCTGTTCAGGACAGGCTTCGCCTAACTCGCGTATTAGTTGGCCACTTTATAACAATTCTTATACTCCTAAGAATTCGCGCATTACTTGGCCACTCTTTTCAGGACAGGCTTCGTCTAACTCGCGTATTACGAGGCCACTTATGTATTTATATCAGTCTTAAGGTCCATTGAACTCGAGCATTACTTGATCACCTTACTAAAAGTCAGAGTCCGGAAATCTCGCGTATTTGTTGGCCACTTTATAACAATTCTGATACTCCTAAGAATTCGCGCATTACTTGGCCACTCTTTTCAGGACAGGCTTCGTCTAACTCGCGTATTACGAGGCCACTTATATAAATTGTTATACTCCGAAGTATTCGCGCATTACTTGGCCACTCTTTTCAGGACAGGCTTCGTCTAACTCGCGTATTACGAGGCCACTTATGTATTTATATCAGTCATGAGTTCCATTGAACTCGCGCATTACTTGATCACCTTACTAAAAGTCAGAGTCCGGAAATCTCGCGTATTACTTGGCCACTTTAGAAAAATTCTTATACTCCTATGAATTCGCGTATTACTTGGCCACTCTTTTCAAGACAGACTTTGCTTAACTCGCGTATTTGTTGGCCACTTTATAACAATTCTGATATTCCTAAGAATTCGCGCATTACTTGGCCATTCTTTCAGGACAGGCTTCGTCTAACTCGCGTATTACGAGGCCACTTATAAAAATTCTTATACTCCTAGGAACTCGCGCATTACTTGGCCACTTTACTTTAAGTCAGAGTCCGGAAATCTCGCTTATTTGTTGGCCACTTTATAACAATTCTGATACTCCTAAGAATTCGCGCATTACTTGGCCACTCTTTTCAGGACAGGCTTCGTCTAACTCGCGTATTACGAGGCCACTTATGTATTTATATCAGTCATGAGGTCCATTGAACTCGCGCATAACTTGATCACCTTACTTAAAGTCAGAGTCCGGAAATCTCACGTATTACTTTGCCACTTTAGAAAAATTCTTATACTCCTATGAATTCGCGTATTACTTGGCCACCTTACTTTAAGTCAGAGTCCGAAAATCTCGCGTATTAGTTGGCCACTTTATAACAATTCTTATACTCCTAAGAATTCGCGCATTACTTGGCCACTCTTTTCAGGACAGGCTTCGTCTAACTCGCGTATTACTTGGCCACTTATAAAAATTCTTATACTCCTAAGAACTCGCGCATTACTTGGCAACTTTACTTTAAGTCAGACACCGGAAATCTCGCGTATTAGTTGGCCACTTTATAACAATTCTTATACTCCTAAGAATTCGCGCATTACTTGGCCACTCTTTTCAGGACAGGCTTCGTCTAACTCGCGTATTACGAGGCCACTTATAAAAATTCTTATACTCCTAAGAATTCGCGCATTACTTGGCCACTCTTTTCACGACAGGCTTCGTCTAACTCGCGTATTACGAGGCCACTTATGTATTTATATCAGTCATGAGGTCCATTGAACTCGCGCATAACTTGATCACCTTACTTAAAGTCAGAGTCCGGAAATCTCGCGTATTACTTTGCCACTTTAGAAAAATTCTTATACTCCTATGAATTCGCGTATTACTTGGCCACCTTACTTTAAGTCAGAGTCCGAAAATCTCGCGTATTAGTTGGCCACTTTATAACAATTCTTATACTCCTAAGAATTCGCGCATTACTTGGCCACTCTTTTCAGGACAGGCTTCGTCTAACTCGCGTATTACTTGGCCAATTATAAAAATTCTTATACTCCTAAGAACTCGCGCATTACTTGGCCACTTTACTTTAAGTCAGAGTCCGGAAATCTCGCGTATTAGTTGGCCACTTTATAACAATTCTTATACTCCTAAGAATTCGCGCATTACTTGGCCACTCTTTTCAGGACAGGCTTCGTCTAACTCGCGTATTACGAGGCCACTTATGTATTTATATCAGTCATGAGGTCCATTGAACTCGCGCATTACCTGATCACCTTACTTTAAGACAGAGTCCGAAAATCTCGCGTATTAGTTGGCCACTTTATAACAATTCTTATACTCCTAAGAATTCGCGCATTACTTGGCCACTCTTTTCAGGACAGGCTTCGTCTAACTCGAGTATTACTTGGCCACTTATAAAAATTCTTATAATCATAAGAACTCGCGCATTACTTGTCCACCTTACTTTAAGTCAGAGTCCGAAAATCTCGCGTATTAGTTGGCCACTGTATAACAATTCTTATACTCCTAAGAATTCGCGCATTACTTGGCCACTCTTTTCAGGACAGGCTTCGTCTAACTCGCGTATTACTTGGCCACTTATAAAAATTCTTATACTCCTAAGAACTCGCGCATTACTTGGCAACTTTACTTTAAGTCAGAGTCCGGAAATCTCGCGTATTAGTTGGCCACTTTATAACAATTCTTATACTCCTTAGAATTCGCGCATTACTTGGCCACTCTTTTCAGGACATGCTTCGTCTAACTCGCGTATTACGAGGCCACTTATAAAAATTCTTATACTCCTAAGAATTCGCGCATTACTTGGCCACTCTTTTCAGGACAGGCTTCGTCTAACTCGCGTATTACGAGGCCACTTATGTATTTATATCAGTCATGAGTTCCATTGAACTCGCGCATTACTTGATCACCTTACTAAAAGTCAGAGTCCGGAAATCTCGCGTATTACTTGGCCACTTTATAACAATTCTGATACTCCTAAGAATTTGCGCATTACTTGGCCATTCTTTTCAGGACAGGCTTCGCCTAACTAGCGTATTAGTTGGCCACTTTATAACAATTCTTATACTCCTAAGAATTCGCGCATTACTTGGCCACTCTTTTCAGGACAGGCTTCGTCTAACTCGCGTATTACGAGGCCACTTATGTATTTATATCAGTCTTAAGGTCCATTGAACTCGCGCATTACTTGGCCACCTTACTTAAAGTCAGAGTCCGGAAATCTCGCGTATTACTTGGCCACTTTATAAAAATTCTTATACTCCTAAGAATTCGCGCATCACTTGGCCACTCTTTTCAGGACAGGCTTCGTCTAACTCGCGTATTACGAGGCCACTTATAAGAATTCTTATACTCCTAAGAACTCGCGCATTACTTGGCCACTCTTTTCAGGACAGGCTTCGTCTAACTCGCGTATTACGAGGCCACTTATGTATTTATATCAGTCATGAGTTGCATTGAACTCGCGCATTACTTGATCACCTTACTAAAAGTCAGAGTCCGGAAATCTCGCGTATTACTTGGCCACTTTAGAAAAATTCTTATACTCCTATGAATTCGCGTATTACTTGGCCACTCTTTTCAAGACAGGCTTTGCTTAACTCGCGTATTTGTTGGCCACTTTATAACAATTCTGATATTCCTAAGAATTCGCGCATTACTTGGCCATTCTTTTCAGGACAGGCTTCGTCTAACTCGCGTATTACGAGGCCACTTATAAAAATTCTTATACTCCTAAGAACTCGCGCATTACTTGGCCACCTGACTTAAAGTCAGAGTCCGGAAATCTCGCGTTTTTTTTGGACAATTTATAAGACGTCTTATACTCCTAAGAATACGCGCATTACTTGGCCACTCTTTTCAGGACAGGCTTCGTCTAACTCGCGTATTACGAGGCCACTTATGTATTTATATCATTCATGAGGTCTATTGAAATCGCGCATAACTCGATCAACTTACTTAAAGTCAGAGTACGGAAATCTCGCGTATTACTTTGCCACTTTAGAAAAATTCTTATACTCCTATGAATTCGCGTATTACTTGGCCACCTTACTTTAAGTCAGAGTCCGAAAATCTCGCGTATTAGTTGGCCACTTTATAACAATTCTTATACTCCTAAGAATTCGCGCATTACTTGGCCACTCTTTTCAGGACAGGCTTCGTCTAACTCGCGTATTACGAGGCCACTTATGTATTTATATCTGTCATGAGGTCCATTGAACTCGCGCATTACTTGATCACCTTACTTAAAGTCAGATCCGGAAATCTCGCGCATTACTTGGCCACTTTAGAAAAATTCTCTTACACCTAAGAATTCGCGTATTACTTGGCCACTCTTTTCAAGACAGACTTTGCTTAACTCGCGTATTTGTTGGCCACTTTATAACAATTCTGATACTCCTAAGAATTCGCGCATTACTTGGCCAATCTTTTCAGGACAGGCTTCGTCTAACTCGCGTATTACGAGGCCAATTATAAAAATTCTTATACTCCTAAGAATTCGCGCATTACTTTGCCACTTTACTTTAAGTCAGAGTCGGCAACTCTCGCGTATTGTTTGGCCACATTATAACAATTCTGATACTCCTAAGAATTCGCGCATTACTTGGCCACTCTTTTCAGGACAGGCTTCGTCTAACTCGCGTATTACGAGGCCACTTATGTATTTATATCAGTCCTGTGGTCCATTGAACTCGCGCATTACTTGATCACCTTACTTAAAGTCAGAGTCCGGAAATCTCGCGTATTACTTTGCCACTTTAGAAAAATTCTTATACTCCTATGAATTCGCGTATTACTTGGCCACCTTACTTTAAGTCAGAGTCCGAAAATCTCGCGTATTAGTTGGCCACTTTATAACAATTCTTATACTCCTAAGAATTCGCGCATTACTTGGCCACTCTTTTCAGGACAGGCTTCGTCTAACTCGCGTATTACTTGGCCACTTATAAAAATTCTTATACTCCTAAGAACTCGCGCATTACTTGGCAACTTTACTTTAAGTCAGAGTCCGGAAATCTCGCGTATTAGTTGGCCACTTTATAACAATTCTTATACTCCTAAGAATTCGCGCATTACTTGGCCACTCTTTTCAGGACAGGCTTCGTCTAACTCGCGTATTACGAGGCCACTCTTTTCAAGACAGGCTTCGTCTAACTCGCGTATTACGAGGCCACTTATGTATTTATATCAGTCATGAGGTCCATTGAACTCGCGCATTACCTGATCACCTTACTTAAAGTCAGAGTCCGGAAATCTCGCGTATTACTTTGCCACTTTAGAAAAATTCTTATACTCCTATGAATTCGCGTATTACTTGGCCACCTTACTTTAAGTCAGAGTCCGAAAATCTCGCGTATTAGTTGGCCACTTTATAACAATTCTTATACTCCTAAGAATTCGCGCATTACTTGGCCACTCTTTTCAGGACAGGCTTCGTCTAACTCGCGTATTACTTGGCCAATTATAAAAATTCTTATACTCCTAAGAACTCGCGCATTACTTGGCCACTTTACTTTAAGTCAGAGTCCGGAAATCTCGCGTATTAGTTGGCCACTTTATAACAATTCTTATACTCCTAAGAATTCGCGCATTACTTGGCCACTCTTTTCAGGACAGGCTTCGTCTAACTCGCGTATTACGAGGCCACTTATTTATTTATATCAGTCATGAGGTCCATTGAACTCGCGCATTACCTGATCACCTTACTTTAAGACAGAGTCCGAAAATCTCGCGTATTAGTTGGCCACTTTATAACAATTCTTATACTCCTAAGAATTCGCGCATTACTTGGCCACTCTTTTCAGGACAGGCTTCGTCTAACTCGAGTATTACTTGGCCACTTATAAAAATTCTTATACTCATAAGAACTCGCGCATTACTTGGCCACATTACTTTAAGTCAGAGTCCGGAAATCTCGCGTATTAGTTGGCCACTTTATAACAATTCTTATACTCCTAAGAAATCGCGCATTACTTGGCCACTCTTTTCAGGACATGCTTCGTCTAACTCGCGTATTACTTGGCCACTTATAAAAATTCCTATACTCCTAAGAACTCGCGCATTACTTGGCAACTTTACTTTAATTCAGAGTCCGGAAATCTCACGTATTAGTTGGCCACTTTATAACAATTCTTATACTCCTTAGAATTCGCGCATTACTTGGCCACTCTTTTCAGGACATGCTTCGTCTAACTCGCGTATTACGAGGCCACTTATAAAAATTCTTATACTCCTAAGAATTCGCGCATTACTTGGCCACTCTTTTCAGGACAGGCTTCGTCTAACTCGCGTATTACGAGGCCACTTATCTATTGATATCAAACCTGAGTTCCATTGTACTCGCGCATTACTCGATCACCTTACTTAATGTCAGAGTCCGGAAATCTCGCGTATTACTTGGCCACTTTATAACAATTCTAATACTCCTAAGAATTTGCGCATTACTTGGCCATTCTTTTCAGGACAGGCTTCGCCTAACTAGCGTATTAGTTGGCCACTTTATAACAATTCTTATACTCCTAAGAATTCGCGCATTACTTGGCCACTCTTTTCAGGACAGGCTTCGTCTAACTCGCGTATTACGAGGCCACTTATGTATTTATATCTGTCCTGAGGTCCATTGAACTCGAGCATTACTTGATCACCTTACTTAAAGTCAGAGTCCGGAAATCTCGCGTATTTGTTGGCCACTTCATAACAATTCTTATACTCCTAAGAATTCGCGCATCACTTGGCCACTCTTTTCAGGACAGGCTTCGTCTAACTCGCGTATTACGAGGCCACTTATAAAAATTCTTATACTCCTAAGAATTCGCGCATTACTTGGCCACTCTTTTCAGGACAGGCTTCGTCTAACTCGCGTATTACGAGGCCACTTATGTATTTATATCAGTCATGAGTTCCATTGAACTCGCGCATTACTTGATCACCTTACTAAAAGTCAGAGTCCGGAAATCTCGCGTATTACTTGGCCACTTTAGAAAAATTCTTATACTCCTATGAATTCGCGTATTACTTGGCCACTCTTTTCAAGACAGACTTTGCTTAACTCGCGTATTTGTTGGCCACTTTATAACAATTCTGATATTCCTAAGAATTCGCGCATTACTTGGCCATTCTTTTCAGGACAGGCTTCGTCTAACTCGCGTATTACGAGGCCACTTATAAAAATTCTTATACTCCTAAGAACTCGCGCATTACTCGGCCACCTTACTTTAAGTCAGAGTCCGGAAATCTCGCGTATAGGGTGGCCACTGTATAACAATTCTGATACTCCTAAGAATTCGCGCATTACTTGGCCACTCTTTTCAGGACAGGCTTCGTCTAACTCGCGTATTACGAGGCCACTTATGTATTTATATCAGTCATGAGGTCCATTGAACTCGCGCATAACTTGATCACCTTACTTAAAGTCAGAGTCCGGAAATCTCACGTATTACTTTGCCACTTTAGAAAAATTCTTATACTCCTATGAATTCGCGTATTACTTGGCCACCTTACTTTAAGTCAGAGTCCGAAAATCTCGCGTATTAGTTGGCCACTTTATAACAATTCTTATACTCCTAAGAATTCGCGCATTACTTGGCCACTCTTTTCAGGACAGGCTTCGTCTAACTCGCGTATTACTTGGCCACTTATAAAAATTCTTATACTGCTAAGAACTCGCGCATTACTTGGCAACTTTACTTTAAGTCAGAAACCGGAAATCTCGCGTATTAGTTGGCCACTTTATAACAATTCTTATACTCCTAAGAATTCGCGCATTACTTGGCCACTCTTTTCAGGACAGGCTTCGTCTAACTCGCGTATTACGAGGCCACTTATGGATTTATATCAGTCTTAAGGTCCATTGAACTCGAGCATTACTTGATCACCTTACTAAAAGTCAGAGTCCGGAAATCTCGCGTATTTGTTGGCCACTTTATAACAATTCTGATACTCCTAAGAATTCGCGCATTACTTGGCCACTCTTTTCAGGACAGGCTTCGTCTAACTCGCGTATTACGAGGCCACTTATAAAAATTCTTATACTCCTAAGAATTCGCGCATTACTTGGCCACTCTTTTCAGGACAGGCTTCGTCTAACTCGCGTATTACGAGGCCACTTATGTATTTATATCATTCATGAGGTCCATTGAACTCGCGCATTACTCGATCACCTTACTTAAAGTCAGAGTCCGGAAATCTCGCGTATTAGTTGGCCACTTTATAACAATTCTTATACTCCTAACAATTCGCGCATTACTTGGACACTCTTTTCAAGACAGACTTCGTTTAACTCGCGTATTACTTGGCCACTTATAAAAATTCTTATACTCCTAAGAACTCGCGCATTACTTGGCCACTTTACTTTAAGTCAGAGTCCGGAAATCTCGCGTATTAGTTGGCCACTTTATAACAATTCTTATACTCCTAAGAATTCGCGCATTACTTGGCCACTCTTTTCAAGACAGACTTCGTTTAACTCGCGTATTACGAGGCCACTTATAAAAATTCTTATACTCCTAAGAACTCGCGCATTACTTGGCCACTTTACTTTAAGTCAGAGTCCGGAAATCTCGCGTATTAGTTGGCCACTTTATAACAATTCTTATACTCCTAAGAATTCGCGCATTACTTGGCCACTCTTTTCAGGACAGGCTTCGTCTAACTCGCGTATTACGAGGCCACTTATAAAAATTCTTATACTCCTAAGAATTCGCGCATTACTTGGCCAGGGTTTTCCGGACAGGCTTCGTAAAACTCGCGGATTACGAGGCCCGTTATGTATTTATATCAGTCATGAGGTCCATTGAACTCGCGCATAATTTGATCACCTTACTTAAAGTCAGATTCCGGAAATCTCGCGTATTACTTTGCCACTTTAGAAAAATTCTTATACTCCTATGAATTCGCGTATTACTTGGCCACCTTACTTTAAGTCAGAGTCCGAAAATCTCGCGTATTAGTTGGCCACTTTATAACAATTCTTATACTCCTAAGAATTCGCGCATTACTTGGCCACTCTTTTCAGGACAGGCTTCGTCTAACTCGCGTATTACTTGGCCAATTATAAAAATTCTTATACTCCTAAGAACTCGCGCATTACTTGGCCACTTTACTTTAAGTCAGAGTCCGGAAATCTCGCGTATTAGTTGGCCACTTTATAACAATTCTTATACTCCTAACAATTCGCGCATTACTTGGCCACTCTTTTCAGGACAGGCTTCGTCTAACTCGCGTATTACGAGGCCACTTATGTATTTATATCAGTCATGAGGTCCATTGAACTCGCGCATTACCTGATCACCTTACTTGAAGTCAGAGTCCGGAAATCTCGCGTATTAGTTGGCCACTTTATAACAATTCTTATACTCCTAACAATTCGCGCATTACTTGGCCACTCTTTTCAAGACAGACTTCGTTTAACTCGCGTATTACTTGGCCACTTATAAAAATTCTTATACTCCTAAGAACTCGCGCATTACTTGGCCACTTTACTTTAAGTCAGAGTCCGGAAATCTCGCGTATTAGTTGGCCACTTTATAACAATTCTTATACTCCTTAGAATTCGCGCATTACTTGGCCACTCTTTTCAGGACAGGCTTCGTCTAACTCGCGTATTACGAGGCCACTTTTGTATTTATATCATTCATGAGGTCCATTGAACTCGCGCGGTACTCGATCACCTTACTTAAAGTAGGAGTCCGGAAATCTCGCGTATTACTTGGCCACTTTAGAAAAATTCTTATACTCCTATGAATTCGCGTATTACTTGGCCACTCTTTTCAAGACAGACTTTGTTTAACTCGCGTATTACGATGCCACTTATGTATTTATATCACTCATGTCGTCCAATTAACTCGCGCATTACTTGGCCACTCTTTTCAAGACAGACTTCGTTTAACTCGCGTATTACTTGGCTACTTATAAAAATTCTTATACTCCTAAGAACTCGCGCATTACGTGGCCACTTTACTTTAAGTCAGAGTCCGGAAATCTCGCGTAGTAGTTGGCCACTTTATAACAATTCTTATACTCCTAAGAATTCGCGCATTACTTGGCCACTCTTTTCAGGACAGGCTTCGTCTAACTCGCGTATTACTTGGCCACTTATAAAAATTCTTATACTCCTAAGAACTCGCGCATTACTTGGCCACTTTACTTTAAGTCAGAGTCCGGAAATCTCGCGTATTAGTTGGCCACTTTATAACAATTCTTATACTCCTAAGAATTCGCGCATTACTTGGCCACTCTTTTCAAGACAGGCTTCGTCTAACTCGCGTATTACGAGGCCACTTATGTATTTATATCAGTCATGAGGTCCATTGAACTTGCGCATTACTTGATCACCTTACTTTAAGTCAGAGTCCGAAAATCTCGCGTATTAGTTGGCCACGTTATAACAATTCTTATACTCCTAACAATTCGCGCATTACTTGGCCACTCTTTTCAGGACAGGCTTCGTCTAACTCGCGTATTACGAGGCCACTTATGTATTTATATCAGTCATGAGGTCCATTGAACTTGCGCATTACTTGGCCACTTTACTTTAAGTCAGAGTCCGGAAATCTCGCTTATTAGTTGGCCACTTTAGAAAAATTCTTATACTCCTATGAATTCGCGTATTACTTTACCACTCTTTTCAAGACAGACTTTGTTTAACTCGCGTATTACGAGGCCACTTATGTATTTATATCAGTCCTGTTGTCCATTGAACTCGCGCATTACTTGGCCACTCTTTTCAAGACAGACTTCGTTTATCTCGCGTATTACTTGGCCACCTTACATATAGTCGGCGTCCGGAAATCTCGCGGATTAGTTGGGCACTTTATAACAATTCTTTTACTCCTAAGAACTCGCGCATTACTTGTCCACTTTACTTTAAGTCAGAGTCCGGAAATCTCGCGTATTAGTTGGCCACTTTATAACAATTCTTATACTCCTAAGAATTCGCGCATTACTTGGCCACTCTTTTCAGGACAGGCTTCGTCTAACTCGCGTATTACGAGGCCACTTATGTATTTATATCATTCATGAGGAGGTCTATTGAACTCGCGCATTACTCGATCACCTTACTTAAAGTCAGAGTTCAGAAATCTCGCGTATTAGTTGGCCACTTTATAACAATTCTTATACTCCTAACAATTCGCGCATTACTTGGACACTCTTTTCAAGACAGACTTCGTTTAACTCGCGTATTACTTGGCCACTTATAAAAATTCTTATACTCCTAAGAACTCGCGCATTACTTGGCAACTTTACTTTAAGTCAGAGTCCGGAAATCTCGCGTATTAGTTGGCCACTTTATAACAATTCTTATACTCCTAAGAATTCGCGCATTACTTGGCCACTCTTTTCAGGACAGACTTCGTTTAACTCGCGTATTACGATACCTCTGATGTATTTATATGAGTCCTGTGTTCCATTGTACTCGCGCATTACTTGGACACTCTTTTCAAGACAGACTTCGTTTATCTCGCGTATTACTTGGCCACCTTACTTTAAGTCAGAGTCCGAAAATCTCGCGTATTAGTTGGCCACTTTATAACAATTCTTATACTCCTAAGAATTCGCGCATTACTTGGCCACTCTTTTCAGGACAGGCTTCGTCTAACTCGCGTATTACTTGGCCACTTATAAAAATTCTTATACTCCTAAGAACTCGCGCATTACTTGGCCACTTTACTTTAAGTCAGAGTCCGGAAATCTCGCGTATTAGTTGGCCACTTATAAAAATTCTTATACTCCTAAGAATTCGCGCATTACTTGGCCATTCTTTTCAGGACAGGCTTCGTCTAACTCGCGTATTACGAGGCCACTTATGTATTTATATCAGTCATGAGGTCCATTGAACTTGCGCATTACTTGATCACCTTACTTTAAGTCAGAGTCCGGAAATCTCTCGTATTACTTGGCCACTTTATAAAAATTCTTATACTCCTATGAATTCGCGTATTACCTGGCCACTCTTTTCAAGACAGACTTTGTTTAACTCGCGTATTACGAGGCCACTCATGTATTTATATCAGTCCTGTGGTCCATTGAACTCGCGCATTACTTGGACACCTTACTTCAAGTCAGAGTCCGGAAATCTCGCGTATTAGTTGGCCACTTTATAACAATTCTTATATTCCTTAGAATTCCCGCATTACTTGGCCACTCTTTTCAGGACAGGCTTCGTCTAACTCGCGTATTACGAGGCCACTTATGTATTTATATCATTCATGAGGTCCATTGAACTCGCGCATTACTCGATCACCTTACTTAAATTCAGAGTCCGGAAATCTCGCGTATTACTTGGCCACTTTAGAAAAATTCTTATACTCCTAAGAATTCGCGTATTACCTGGCCACTCTTTTCAAGACAGACTTTGTTTAACTCGCGTATTACGAGGCCACTCATGTATTTATATCAATCCTGTGGTCCATTGAACTCGCGCATTACTTGGCCACTCTTTTCAAGACAGACTTCGTTTATCTCGCGTATTACTTGGCCACCTTACTTAAAGTCAGAGTTCGGAAATCTCGCGTATTAGTTGGCCACTTTATAACAATTCTTATACTCCTAAGAATTCGCGCATTACTTGGCCACTCTTTTCAGGACAGGCTTCGTCTAACTCGCGTATTACGAGGCCACTTATGTATTTATATCAGTCATGAGGTGCATTGAACTCGCGCATTACTTGATCACCTTACTAAAAGTCAGAGTCCGGAAATCTCGCGTATTACTTGGCCACTTTAGAAAAATTCTTATACTCCTATGAATTCGCGTATTACTTGGCCACTCTTTTCAGGACAGTCTTTGTTTAACTCGCGTATTACGAGGCCACTCATGTATTTATATCAGCCCTGTGGTCCATTGAACTCGCGCATTACTTGGCCACTCTTTTCAAGACAGACTTCGTTTATCTCGCGTATTAATTGCCCACCTTACTTATAGTCAGAGTTCGGAAATCTCGCGTATTAGTTGGCCACTTTATAACAATTCTTATACTCCTAAGAATTCGCGCATTACTTGGCCACTCTTTTCAGGACAGGCTTCGTCTAACTCGCGTATTACGAGGCCACTTATGTATTTATATCAGTCTTGAGGTCAATTGAACTCGCGCGTTACTTGGCCACCTTACTATGAGTCAGAGTCCGGAAATCTCGCGTATTACTTGGCCACTTTAGAAGAATTCTTATACTCCTATTATTTCGCGTATTACTTGGCCACTCTTTTCAAGACTGACTTTGTTTAACTCGCGTATTACGAGGCCACTTATGTATTTATATCAGTCCTGTCGTCCATTGAACTCGCGCATTACTTGGCCACTCTTTTCAAGACAGACTTCGATTATCTCGCGTATTACTTGGCCACCTTACATATAGTCAGAGTTCGGAAATCTCCCGTATTAGTTGGCCACTTTATAACAATTCTTCTACTCCTAAGAACTCGCGCATTACTTGCCACTTTACTTTAAGTCAGAGTCCGGAAATCTCGCGTATTAGTTGGCCACGTTATAACAATTCTTATACTCCTAAGAATTCGCGCATTACTTGGCCACTCTTTTCAAGACAGACTTCGTTTAACTCGCGTATTACTTGGCCACTTTACTTTAAGTCAGAGTCCGGAAATCTCGCGTATTAGTTGGCCACTTTATAACAATTCTTATACTCCTTAGAATTCGCGCATTACTTGGCCACTCTTTTCAGGACAGGCTTCGTCTAACTCGCGTATTACTTGGCCACTTATAAAAATTCTTATACTCCTAAGAACTCGCGCATTACTTGGCCACCTTACTTTAAGTCAGAGTCCGGAAATCTCGCGTATTAGTTGGCCACTTTATAACGATTCTTATACTCCTAAGAATTCGCGCATTATTGGCCACTCTTTTCAGGACAGGCTTCGTATAACTCGCGTATTACGTGGCCACTTATGTATTTATATCATTCATGAGGTCCATTGAACTCGCGCGTTACTCGATCACCTTACTTTAAGTCAGAGTCCGGAAATCTCGCGTATTACTTGGCCACTTTAGAAAAATTCTTATACTCCTATGAACTCGCGTATTACCTGGCCACTCTTTTCAAGACAGACGTTGTTTAACTCGAGTTTTACGAGGCCATTGTTGTATTTATATAAGTCTTGTTGTCCATTGAACTCGCGCATTACTTGGCCACTCTTTTCAAGACAGACTTCGTTTATCTCGCGTATTACATGGCCACCTTACATATAGTCAGAGTTCGGAAATCTCCCGTATTAGTTGGCCACTTTATAACAATTCTTCTACTCCTAAGAACTCGCGCATTACTTGCCACTTTACTTTAAGTCAGAGTCCGGAAATCTCGCGTATTAGTTGGCCACTTTATAACAATTCTTATACTCCTTAGAATTCGCGCTTTACTTGGCCAAACTTTTCAGGACAAGCTTCGTCTAACTCGCGTATTACGAGGCCACTTATGTATTTATATCATTCATGAGGTCCATTGAACTCGCGCATTACTCGATCACCTTACTTAAAGTCAGAGTCCGGAAATCTGGCGTATTTGTTGGCCACTTTATAACAATTCTTATACTCCTAACAATTCGCGCATTACTTGGACACTCTTTTCAAGACAGACTTCGCTTAACTCGCGTATTACTTGGCCACTTATAAAAATTCTTATACTCCTAAGAACTCGCGCATTACTTGGCCACTTTACTTTATTCAGAGACCGGAAATCTCGCGTATTAGTTGGACACTTAATAACAATTCTTATACTCCTAAGAATTCGCGCATTACTTGGCCACTCTTTTCAGGACAGACTTCGTTTAACTCGCGTATTACGAGGCCACTTATGTATTTATATCAGTCCTGTGTTACATTGAACTCGCGCATTACTTGGCCACTCTTTTCAAGACAGCCTTCGTTTATCTCGCGTATTACTTGGCCACCTTACTATAAGTCAGAGTCAGAAAATCAATCGGATTAGTTGGCCACATTATAACAATTCTTATACTCCTAAGAATTCGCGCATTACTTGGCCACTCTTTTCAGGACATGCTTCGTTTAACTCGCGTATTACATGGCCACTTATAAAAATTCAGATACTCCTAAGAACTCGCGCATTACTTGGCCACTTTACTTTAAGTCAGAGTCCGGAAATCTCGCGTATTAGTTGGCCACTTATAAAAATTCTTATACTCCTAAGAATTCGCGCATTACTTGGCCACTCTTTTCAGGACAGGCTTCGTCTAACTCGCGTATTACGAGGCCACTTATGCATTTATATCAGTCCTGTGGTCCATTGAACTCGCGCATTACTAGGCCACGTTACTTTAAGTCAGAGTCCGGAAATCTCGCGTATTACTTGGCCACTTTATAACAATTCTTATACTCCTATGAATTCGCGCATTACTTGGCCACTCTTTTCAAGACTGACTTTGTTTAACTCGCGTATTACGAGGCCACTTATGTATTTATATCAGTACTGTCGTCCATTGAACTCGCGCATTACTTGTCCACCTTACTTTAAGTCAGAGTCCGGAAATCTCGCGTATTAGTTGGCCACTTTATAACAATTCTTATACTCCTAAGAATTCGCGCATTACTTGGCCACTCTTTTCAGGACAGGCTTCGTCTAACTCGCGTATTACGAGGCCACTTATGTATTTATATCATTCATGAGGTCCATTGAACTCGCGCATTACTCGATCACCTTACTTAAAGTCAGAGTCCGGAAATCTCGCGTATTACTTTGCCACTTTAGAAAAATTCTTATACTCCTATGAATTCGCGTATTACTTGGCCACTCTTTTCAAGACAGACTTCGTTTATCTCGCGTATTACGAGGCCACTTATGTATTTATATCAGTCCTGTCGTCCATTGAACTCGCGCATTACTTGGCCACTCTTTTCAAGACAGACTTCGTTTATCTCGCGTATTACGTGGCCACCTTACTTAAAGTCAGAGTTCGGAAATCTCGCGTATTAGTTGGCCACTTTATAACAATTCTTATACTCCTAAGAATTCGCGCATTACTTGGCCACTCTTTTCAGGACAGGCTTCGTCTAACTCGCGTATTACGAGGCCACTTATGTATTTATATCAGTCCTGTGGCCCATTGAACTCGCGCATGACTTGATCAGCTTACTAAAAGTCAGAGTCCGGAAATCTCGCGTATTACTTGGCCACTATAGAAAAATTCTTATACGACTATGAATTCGCGCATTACTTGGCCACTCTTTTGAAGACAGACTTTGTTTATCTCGCGTATTACGAGGCCAGTTATGTAATTATATCAGTCCTGTGGTCCATTGAACTCGCGCATTACTTGGCCACCTTACTTGAAGTCAGAGTTCGGAAATCTCGCGTATTAGTTGGCCACTTTATAACAATTCTTATACTCCTAAGAATTCGCGCATTACTTGGCCACTCTTTTCAGGACAGGCTTCGTCTAACTCGCGTATTACGAGGCCACTTATGTATTTATATCAGTCTTGAGGTCAATTGAACTCGCGCATTACTTGGCCACCTCACTTAAAGTCAGAGTCCGGAAATCTCGCGTATTATTTGGCCACTTTATAACAATTCTTATACTCCTATGAATTCGCTCATTACCTGGCCACTCTTTTCAAGACTGACTTTGTTTAACTCGCGTATTACGAGGCCACTTATGTATTTATATCAGTCCTGTCGTCCATTGAACTCGCGCATTACTTGGCCACTCTTTTCAAGACAGACTTCGTTTATCTCGCGTATTACTTGGCCACCTTACATATAGTCAGAGTTCGGAAATCTCCCGTATTAGTTGGCCACTTTATAACAATTCTTATACTCCTAAGAACTCGCGCATTACTTGGCCACTTTACTTTAAGTCAGAGTCCGGAAATCTCGCGTATTAGTTGGCCACTTTATAACAATTCTTATACTCCTTAGAATTCGCGCATTACTTGGCCACACTTTTCAGGACAGGCTTCGTCTAACTCGCGTATTACGAGGCCACTTATAAAAATTCTTATACTCCTAAGAACTCGCGCATTACTTGGCCACTTTACTTTAAGTCAGAGTCCGGAAATCTCGCGTATTAGTTGGCCACTTTATAACAATTCTTATACTCCTTAGAATTCGCGCATTACTTGGCCACTCTTTTCAGGACAGACTTCGTTTAACTCGCGTATTACTTGGCCACTTATAAAAATTCTTATACTCCTAAGAACTCGCGCATTGATTGGCAACTTTACTTTAAGTCAGAGTCCGGAAATCTCGCGTATTAGTTGGCCACTTCATAACAATTCTTATACTCCTAAGAATTCGCGCATTACTTGGCCACTCTTTTCAGGACAGGCTTCGTCTAACTCGCGTATTACGAGGCCACTTATAAAAATTCTTATACTCCTAAGAACTCGCGCATTACTTGGCCACTTTACTTTAAGTCAGAGTCCGGAAATCTCGCGTATTAGTTGGCCACTTTATAACAATTCTTATACTCCTAAGAATTCGCGCATTACTTGGCCACTATTTTCAGGACGTGCTTCGTTTTACTCGGGTATTACTTGGCCACTTATAAAAATTCTTATACTCCTAAGAATTCGCGCATTACTTGGCCACTCTTTTCAGGACAGGCTTCGTCTAACTCGCGTATTACGAGGCCACTTATGTATTTATATCAGTCATGAGGTCCATTGAACTTGCGCATTACTTGATCACCTTACTTTAAGTCAGAGTCCGAAAATCTCGCGTATTAGTTGGCCACTTTATAACAATTCTTATACTCCTAAGAAGTCGCGCATTACTTGGCCACTCTTTTCAAGACAGACTTTGTTTAACTCGCGTATTACGAGGCCAGTTATGTATTTATATCAGTCCTGTGGTCCATTGAACTCGCGCATTACTGGGCCACTCTTTTCAAGACAGACTTCGTTTATCTCGCGTATTACTTGGCCACCTTACATATAGTCAGAGTTCGGAAATCTCCCGTATTAGTTGGCCACTTTATAAAAATTCTTCTACTCCTAAGAACTCGCGCATTACTTCCCACCTGACTTTAAGTCAGAGTCCGGAAATCTCGCGTATTAGTTGGCCACTTTATAACAATTCTTATACTCCTAAGAATTCGCGCATTACTTGGCCACACTTTTCAGGACAGGCTTCGTCTAACTCGCGTATTACGAGGCCACTTATAAAAATTCTTATACTCCTAAGAACTCGCGCATTACTTGGCCACTTTACTTTAAGTCAGAGTCCGGAAATCTCGCGTATTAGTTGGCCACTTTATAACAATTCTTATACTCCTTAGAATTCGCGCATTACTTGGCCACTCTTTTCAGGACAGACTTCGTTTAACTCGCGTATTACTTGGCCACTTATAAAAATTCTTATACTCCTAAGAACTCGCGCATTACTTGGCAACTTTACTTTAATTCAGAGTCCGTAAATCTCGCGTATTAGTTGGCAACTTTATAACAATTCTTATACTCCTTAGAATTCGCGCATTACTTGGCCACTCTTTTCAGGACAGACTTCGTTTAACTCGCGTATTACTTGGCCACTTATAAAAATTCTTATACTCCTAAGAACTCGCGCATTACTTGGCAACTTTACTTTAAGTCAGAGTCCGGAAATCTCGCGTATTAGTTGGCCACTTTATAACAATTCTGATACTCCTATGAATTCGCGTATTACCTGGCCACTCTTTTCAAGACTGACTTTGTTTAACTCGCGGAGTACGAGGCCACTTATGTAGGTATATCAGTCCTTTCGTCCATAGAACTCGCGCATTACTTGGCCACTCTTTTCAAGACAGACTTCGTTTATCTCGCGTATTACTTGGCCACATTACATATAGTCAGAGTTCGGAAATCTCCCGTATTAGTTGGCCACTTTATAACAATTCTTCTACTCCTAAGAACTCGCGCATTACTTGCCTCTTTACTTTAAGTCAGAGTCCGGAAATCTCGCGTATTAGTTGGCCACTTTATAAAAATTCTTATACTCCTAAGAATTCGCGCATTACTTGGCCACTCTTTTCAGGACAGACTTCGTTTAACTCGCGTATTACTTGGCCACTTATAAAAATTCTTATACTCCTAAGAACTCGCGCATTACTTGGCCACCTTACTTTAATTCAGACTCCGAAAATCTCGAGTATTAGTTGGCCACTGTATAACAATTCTTATACTCCTAAGAATTCGCGCATTACTTGGCCACTATTTTCAGGACATGCTTCGTCTTACTCGCGTATTACTTGGCCACTTATAAAAATTCTTATACTCCTAAGAATTCGCGCATTACTTGGCCACTCTTTTCAGGACAGGCTTCGTCTAACTCGCGTATTACGAGGCCACTTATGTATTTATTTCAGTCATGAGGTCCATTGAACTCGCGCATTACCTGATCACCTTACTTTAAGACAGAGTCCGGAAATCTCGCGTATTACTTGGCCACTTTATAACAATTCTTATACTCCTATGAATTCGCGTATTACCTGGCCACTCTTTTCAAGACAGACTTTGTTTGACTCGCGTATTACGAGGCCACTCATGTATTTATATCAGTCCTGTGGTCCATTGAACTCGCGCATTACTTGGCCACCTTACTTTAAGTCAGAGTCCGGAAATCTCGCGTATTAGTTGGCCACTGCATAACAATTCTGATACTCCTTAGAATTCGCGCAGTACTTGGCCACTCTTTTCAGGACAGGCTTCGTCTAACTCGCGTATTACGAGGCCACTTATGTATTTATATCATTCATGAGGTCCATTGAACTCGCGCATTACTCGATCACCTTACTCAAAGTCAGAGTCCGGAAATCTCGAGTATTACTTGGCCACTTTAGAAAAATTCTTATACTCCTATGAATTCGCGTATTACTTGGCCACTCTTTTCAAGACAGACTTTGTTTAACTCGCGTATTACGAGGCCACTTATGTATTTATATCAGTCCTGTGGTCCATTGAACTCGCGCATTACTTGGCCACTCTTTTCAAGACAGACTTCGTTTATCTCGCGTATTACATGGCCACCTTACTTAAAGTCAGAGTTCGGAAATCTCGTGTATTAGTTGGCCACTTTATAACAATTCTTATACTCCTAAGAATTCGCGCATTACTTGGCCACACTTTTCAGGACAGGCTTCGTCTAACTCGCGTATTACAAGGCCACTTAGGTATGTATATCATTCATGAGGTCCATAAAACTCGCGCATTACTTGATCACCTTACTAAAAGTCAGAGTCCGGAAATCTCGCGTATTACTTGGCCACTTTAGAAGAATTCTTATACTCCTATGAATTCGCGTATTACTTGGCCACTCTTTTCAAGACAGACTTTGTTTAACTCGCGTATTACGAGGCCACTCATGTATTTATATCAGTCCTGTGGTCCATTGAACTCGCGCATTGCTTGGCCACTCTTTTTAAGACAGACTTCGTTTATCTCGCGTATTACTTGGCCACCTTACTTAAATTCATAGTTCGGAAATCTCGCGTATTAGTTGGCCACTTTATAACAATTCTTATACTCCTAAGAATTCGCGCATTACTTGGCCACTCTTTTCCAGGACAGGCTTCGTCTAACTCGCGTATGACGAGGCCACTTATGTATTTATATCATTCATGAGGTCCATTGAACTCGCGCATTACTTGATCACCTTAATTTAAGTCAGAGTCCGGAAATCTCGCGTATTACTTGGCCACTTTAGAAAAATTCTTATACTCCTATGAATTCGCGTATTACCTGGCCACTCTTTTCAAGACAGACTTTGTTTAACTCGCGTATTACGAGGCCACTCATGTATTTATATCAGTCCTGTGTTCCATTGAACTCGCGCATTACTTGGCCACTCTTTTCAAGACAGACTTCGTTTATCTCGCGTATTACTTGGCCACCTTACTTGAAGTCAGAGTCCGAAAATCTCGAGTATTAGTTGGCCACTGTAAAACAAGTCTTATACTCCTAAGAATTAGCGCATTACTTGGCCACTATTTTCAGGACATGCTTCGTCTTACTCGCGTATTACTTGGCCACTTATAAAAATTCTTATACTCCTAAGAACTCGCGCATTACTTTTCCACTTTACTTTTAGTCAGTGTCCTGAAATGTCTCGTATTATGTGGACACCTTATGAAAATTCTTATACTCCTAAGAATTCGCGCATTACTTGGCCACTCTTTTCAGGACAGGCTTCGTCTAACTCGCGTATTACGCGGCCACTTATGTTTTTATATCAGTCATGAGGTCCATTGAACTTGCGCATTACTTGGCCACTTTACTTTAAGTCAGAGTCCGAAAATCTCGCGTATTAGTTGGCCACTTTATAACAATTCTTATACTCCTAACAATTCGCGCATTACTTGGCCACTCTTTTCAGGACAGGCTTCGTCTAACTCGCGTATTACGAGGCCACTTATGTATTTATATCAGTCATGAGGTCCATTGAACTCGCGCATTACCTGATCACCTTACTTTAAGACAGAGTCCGAAAATATCGCGTATTACTTGGCCACTTTAGAAAAATTCTTATACTCCTATGGATTCGCGTACTACCTGGCCACTCTTTTCAAGACAGACTTTGTTTAACTCGCGTATTACGAGGCCACTTATGTATTTATATCAGTCCTGTTGTCCATTGAACTCGCGCATTACTTGTCCACTCTTTTCAAGACAGACTTCGTTTATCTCGCGTATTACTTGGCCACCTTACATAAATTCATAGTTCGGAAATCTCCCGTATTAGTTGGCCACTTTATAACAATTCTTCTACTCCTAAGAACTCGCGCATTACTTGCCACTTTACTTTAAGTCAGAGTCCGGAAATCTCTCGTATTAGTGTGCCACTTTATAACCAGTCTTCTTCTCCTTAGAATTCGCGCATTACTTGGCCACACTTTTCAGGACAGGCTTCGTCTAACTCGCGTATTACGAGGCCACTTATGTATTTATATCATTCATGAGTTCCATTGAACTCGCGCATTACTCGATCACCTTATTTAAAGTCAAAGACCGGAAATCTCGCGTATTATTTGGCCACTTTAGAAAAATTCTTATACTCCTATGAATTCGCGTATTACTTGGCCACTCTTTTCAGGACAGACTTCGTTTAACTCGCGTATTACTTGGCCACCTTACTTTAAGTCAGAGTCCGGAAATCTCGCGTATTAGTTGGCCACTGTAAAACAATTCTTATACTCCTAAGAATTCGCTCTTTAGTTGGAAACTATTTTCAGGACATGCTTCGTCTAACTCGCGTATTACTTGGCCACTTATAAAAATTCTTATACTCCTAAGAACTCGCGCATTACTTGGCCACTTTACTTTAAGTCAGAGTCCGGAAATCTCGCGTATTAGTTGGCCACTTATGAAAATTCTTATACTCCTAAGAATTCGCGCATCACTTGGCCACTCTTTTCAGGACAGGCTTCGTCTAACTCGCGTATTACGCGGCCACTTATGTTTTTATATCAGTCATGAGGTCCATTGAACTTGCGCATTACTTGGCCACTTTACTTTAAGTCAGAGTCCGAAAATCTCGCGTATTAGTTGGCCACTTTATAACAATTCTTATACTCCTAACAATTCGCGCATTACTTGGCCACTCTTTTCAGGACAGGCTTCGTCTAACTCGCGTATTACGAGGCTACTTGTGTATTTATATCAGTCATGAGGTCCATTGAACTCGCGCATTACCTGATCACCTTACTTTAAGTCAGAGTCCGGAAATCTCGCGTATTACTTGGCCACTTTAGAAAAATTCTTATACTCCTATGAATTCGCGCATTACTTGGCCACTCTTTTCAGGACAGACTTCGTTTAACTCGCGTATTACGAGACAACTTATGTATTTATATCAGTCCTGTGTTCCATTGAACTCGCGCATTACTTGGTCACTCTTTTAAAGACAGACTTCATTTATCTCGCGTATTACTTGGCCACCTTACTTTAAGTCAGAGTCCGAAAATCTCGAGTATTAGTTGGCCACTGTAAAACAATTCTTATACTCCTAAGAATTCGAGCATTACTTGTCCACTATTTTCAGGACATTCTTCGTATTTCTCGCGTATTACGTGGCAACTTTTTAAAATTCCTATACTCCTAAGAACTCGCGCATTACTTGGCCACTTTACTTTAAGTCAGAGTCCGGAAATCTCGCGTATTACTTGGCCACTTATGAAAATTCTTATACTCCTAAGAATTCGCGCATTACTTGGCCACTCTTTTCAGGACAGGCTTCGTCTAACTCGCGTATTACGAGGCCACTTATGTATTTATATCAGTCATGAGGTCCATTGAACTTGCGCATTACTTGGCCACTTTACTTTAAGTCAGAGTCCAAAAATCTCGCGTATTAGTTGGCCACTTTATAACAATTCTTATACTCCTAACAATTCGCGCATTACTTGGCCACTCTTTTCAGGACAGGCTTCGTCTAACTCGCGTATTACGAGGCCACTTATGTATTTATATCAGTCATGAGGTCCATTGAACTCGCGCATTACTTGATCACCTTACTTAAAGTCAGAGTCCGGAAATCTCACGTATTACTTTGCCACTTTAGAAAAATTCTTATACTCCTATGAATTCGCGCATTACTTGGCCACTCTTTTCAGGACAGACTTCGTTTAACTCGCGTATTACGAGACCACTTATGTATTTATATCAGTCCTGTGGTCCATTGAACTCGCGCATTACTTGGCCACTCTTTTAAAGACAGACTTCATTTATCTCGCGTATTACTTGGCCACCTTACTTTAAGTCTGAGTCCGAAAATCTCGCGTATTAGTTGGCCACTTTATAACAATTCTTATACTCCTAAGAATTCGCGCATCACTTGGCCACTCTTTTCAGGACAGGCTTCGTTTAACTCGCGTATTACTTGGCCACTTATAAAAATTCTTATACTCCTAAGAACTCGCGCATTACTTGGCCACTCTTTTCAAGACAGACTTCGTTTATCTCGCGTATTACTTGGCCACTTATAAAAATTCTTATACTCCTAAGAACTCGCGCATTACTTGGCCACTTTACTTTAAGTCAGAGTCCGGAAATCTCGCGTATTAGTTGGCCACTTTATAACAATTCTTATACTCCTAAGAATTCGCGCATTACTTGGCCACTCTTTTCAGGACAGGCTTCGTCTAACTCGCGTATTACTTGGCCACTTATAAAAATTCTTATACTCCTAAGAACTCGCGCATTACTTGGCCACTTTACTTTAAATCAGAGTTCGGAAATCTCGCGTATTAGTTGGCCACTTTATAACAATTCTTATACTCCTAAAAATTCGCGCATTACTTGGCCACTCTTTTCAGGACAGGCTTCGTCTAACTCGCGTATTACGAGGCCACTTATAAAAATTCTTATACTCCTAAGAATTCGCGCATTACTTGGCCACTCTTTTCAGGACAGGCTTCGTCTAACTCGCGTATTACGAGGCCACTTATGTATTTGTATCAGTCATGAGTTCCATTGAACTCGCGCATTACTTGATCACCTTACTAAAAAGTCAGAGTCCGGCAATCTCGCGTATTACTTGGCCACTTTAGAAAAATTCTTATACTCCTATTAATTCGCGTATTACTTGGCCACACTTTTCAAGACAGACTTCGCTTAACTCGCGTATTAGTTGGCCACTTTATAACAATTCTTATACTCCTAAGAATTCGCGCATTACTTGGCCATTCTTTTCAGGACAGGCTTCGTCTAACTCGCGTATTGCGAGGCCACTTATAAAAATTCTTATACTCCTAAGAACTCACGCATTACTTGGCCACCTTACTTTAAGTCAGAGTCCGGAAATCTCGCGTATTTGTTGGCCACTTTATAACAATTCTGATACTCCTAAGAATTCGCGCATTACTTGGCCACTCTTTTCAGGACAGGCTTCGTCTAACTCGCGTATTACGAGGCCACTTATGTATTTATATCAGTCATGAGGTCCATTGAACTCGCGCATTACTTGATCACCTTACTTAAAGTCAGATTCCGGAAATCTCGCGCATTACTTGGCCACTTTATAAAAATTCTTATACTCCTAGGAATTCGCGAATTAGTTGGCCACCTTACTTTAAGTCAGAGTCCGAAAATCTCGCGTATTAGTTGGCCACTTTATAACAATTCTTATACTGCTAAGAATTCGCGCATTACTTGGCCACTCTTTTCAGGACAGGCTTCGTCTAACTCTCGTATTACTGGGCCAATTATAAAAATTCTTATACTCCTAAGAACTCGCGCATTACTTGGCCACTTTACTTTAAGTCAGAGTCCGGAAATCTCGCGTATTAGTTGGCCACTTTATAACAATTCTTATACTCCTAAGAATTCGCGCATTACTTGGCGACTCTTTTCAGGACAGGCTTCGTCTAACTCGCGTATTACGCGGCCACTTATGTATTTATATCAGTCATGAGGTCCATTGAACTTGCGCATTACTTGATCACCTTACTTTCAGTCAGAGTCCGAAAATCTCGCGTATTAGTTGGCCACTTTATAACAATTCTTATACTCCTAACAATTCGCGCATTACTTGGCCACTCTTTTCAGGACAGGCTTCGTCTAACTCGCGTATTACTTGGCCACTTATAAAAATTCTTATACTGCTAAGAACTCGCGCATTACTTGGCCACTATACTTTAATACAGACACCGGAAATCTCGCGTATTAGTTGGCCACTTTATAACAATTCTTATACTCCTAAGAATTCGCGCATTACTTGGCCACTCTTTTCAGGACAGGCTTCGTCTAACTCGCGTATTACGCGGCCACTTATGTATTTATATCAGTCATGAGGTCCATTGAACTTGCGCATTACTTGATCACCTTACTTTCAGTCAGAGTCCGAAAATCTCGCGTATTAGTTGGCCACTTTATAACAATTCTTATACTCCTAAGAATTCTCGCATTACTTGGCCACTCTTTTCAGGACAGGCTTCGTCTAACTCGCGTATTACTTGGCCACTTATAAAAATTCTTATACTCCTAAGAACTCGCGCATTACTTGGCAACTTTACTTTAAGTCAGAAACCGGAAATCTCGCGTATTAGTTGTCCACTTTATAACAATTCTTATACTCCTAAGAATTCGCGCATTACTTGGCCACTCTTTTCAGGACAGGCTTCGTCTAACTCGCGTATTACGAGGCCACTTATGTATTTATATCAGTCATGAGGTCCATTGAACTTCTGCATTACTTGATCACCTTACTTTAAGTCAGAGTCCGAAAATCTCGCGTATTAGTTGGCCATTTTATAACAATTCTTATACTCCTAAGAATTCGCGCATTACTTGGCCACTCTTTTCAGGACAGGCTTCGTCTAACTCGCGTATTACGAGGCCACTTATGTATTTATATCAGTCATGAGGTCCATTGAACTCGCGCATTACTTGGCCACTTTACTTTAAGTCAGAGTTCGGAAATCTCGCGTATTAGTTGGCCACTTATAAAAATTCTTATACTCCTAAGAACTCGCGCATTACTTGGCAACTTTACTTTAAGTCAGACACCGGAAATCTCGCGTATTAGTTGGCCACTTTATAACAATTCTTATTCTCCTAAGAATTCGCGCATTACTTGGCCACTCTTTTCAGGACAGGCTTCGTCTAACTCGCGTATTACGAGGCCACTTATGTATTTATACCAGTCATGAGGTCCATTGAACTTCTGCATTACTTGATCACCTTACTTTAAGTCAGAAACCGGAAATCTCGCGTATTAGTTGGCCACTTTATAACAATTCTTATACTCCTAAGAATTCGCGCATTACTTGGCCACTCTTTTCAGGACAGGCTTCGTCTAACTCGCGTATTACGAGGCCACTTATGTATTTATATCAGTCATGAGGTCCATTGAATTCGCGTATTACTTGGCCACCTTACTTTAAGTCAGAGTCCGAAAATCTCGCGTATTAGTTGGCCACTTTATAACAATTCTTATACTCCTAAGAATTCGCGCATTACTTGGCCACTCTTTTCAGGACAGGCTTCGTCTAACTCGCGTATTACTTGGCCACTTATAAAAATTCTTATACTCCTAAGAACTCGCGCATTACTTGGCCACTTTACTTTAAGTCAGAGTCCGGAAATCTCGCGTATTAGTTGGCCACTTTATAACAATTCTTATACTCCTAAGAATTCGCGCATTACTTGGCCACTCTTTTCAGGACAGGCTTCGTCTAACTCGCGTATTACGAGGCCACTTATGTATTTATATCAGTCATGAGGTCCATTGAACTTCTGCATTACCTGATCACCTTACTTTAAGACAGAGTCCGAAAATCTCGCGTATTAGTTGGCCACTTTATAACAATTCTTATACTCCTAACAATTCGCGCATTACTTGGCCACTCTTTTCAAGACAGACTTCGTTTAACTCGCGTATTACTTGGCCACTTATAAAAATTCTTATACTCCTAAGAACTCGCGCATTACTTGGCCACTTTACTTTAAGTCAGAGTCCGGAAATCTCGCGTATTAGTTGGCCACTTTATAACAATTCTTATACTCCATTGAACTCGCGCATTACTTGATCAACTTACTAAAAGTAAGAGTCCGGAAATCTAGCGTATTACTTGGCCACTTTAGAAAAATTCTGATACTCATAATAATTCGCGCCTTACTTGGCCACCTTATTTAAAGTCAGAGTCCGGAAATCTCGCGTATTACTTAGCCACCTTACTTATAGTCAGAGTTCGGAAATCTCGCGTATTACTTGGCGACTTGATAACAATTCTAATACTCCTAAGAATTCGCGCATTACTTGGCCACTCTTTTCAGGACAGACTTCGTTTAACTCGCGTATTACGAGACCACTTATGTATTTATATCAGTCCTGTGGACCATTGAACCTGACCTTACTTAAGGTCAGAGTCCGGAAATCTCGCGTATTACTTGGCCACTTTAGAAAAATTCTTATACTCCTATGAATTCGCGTATTACTTGGCCACCTTACGTTAAGTCAGAGTCCGAAAATCTCGCGTATTACTTTGCCACTTTAGAAAAATTCTTATACTCCTATGAATTCGCGTATTACTTGGCCACCTTACTTTAAGTCAGAGTCCGAAAATCTCGCGTATTAGTTGGCCACTTTATAAAAATTCTTATACTCCTAAGAACTCGCGCATTACTTGGCCACTTTACTTAAAGTCAGAATCCGGAAATCTCGCGCATTACTTGATCACCTTACTTTAAGTCAGAGTCCGAAAATCTCGCGTATTAGTTGGCCACGTTATAACAATTCTTATACTCCTAACAATTCGCGCATTACTTGGCCACTCTTTTCAAGACAGACTTCGTTTAACTCGCGTATTACTTTGCCACTTTAGAAAAATTCTTATACTCCTATGAATTCGCGTATTACTTGGCCACCTTACTTTAAGTCAGAGTCCGGAAATCTCGCGTATTAGTTGGCCACTTTATAACAATTCTTATACTCCTAAGAATTCGCGCATTACTTGGCCACTCTTTTCAGGACAGGCTTCGTCTAACTCGCGTATTACGAGGCCACTTATGTATTTATATCAGTCCTGTGGTCCATTGAACTCGCGCATTACTTGGCCACTCTTTTCAAGACAGACTTCGTTTATCTAGCGTCTTACTTGGCCACCTTACTTAAAGTCAGAGTTCGGAAATCTCGCGTATTAGTTGGCCACTTTATAACAATTCTTATACTCCTAAGAATTCGCGCATTACTTGGCCACTCTTTTCAGGACAGGCTTCGTCTAACTCGCGTATTACGAGGCCACTTATGTATTTATATCAGTCATGAGGTCCATTGAACTTGCGCATTACTTGATCACCTTACTTTAAGTCAGAGTCCAAAAATCTCGCGTATTAGTTGGACACGTTATAACAATTCTTATACTCCTAACAATTCGCGCATAACTTGGCCACGCTTATCAAGACAGACTTCGCTTAACTCGCGTATTACTTGGCCCCTTATAAAAATTCTTACACTCCTAAGAATTCGCGCTTTACTTGATCACCTTACTTAAAGTCAGAGTCCGGAAATCTCGCGTATTACTTGGCCACCTTACTTAAACTCAGAGTCCGGAAATCTCGCGTATTAGTTGGCCACTTTATAACAATTCTTATACTCCTAACAATTCGCGCATTACTTGGCCACTCTTTTCAAGACAGACTTCGTTTATCTCGCGTATTACTTGGCCACTCATAAAAATTCTTATACACCTAACAACACGCGCATTACTTGGCCACATTTCTTAAAGTCAGTGTACGGAAATCACGCGTATGACTTGGCCACTTTATAACAATTCTTATACTCCTTAGAATTCGCGCATTACTTGGCCACTCTTTTCAGGACAGGCTTCGTCTAACTCGCGTATTACTTGGCCACTTATAAAAATTCTTATACTCCTAAGAACTCGCGCATTACTTGGCCACTCTTTTCAGGACAGGCTTCGTCTAACTCGCGTATTACGAGGCCACTTATGTATTTATATCAGTCATGAGGTCCATTGAACTCGCGCATAACTTGATCACCTTACTTAAAGTCAGAGTCCGGAAATCTCGCACACTACTTGGCCGCTTTACTTTGAGTCAGAGTCCGGAAATCTCGCGTATTACTTGGCCACTTTAGAAAAATTCTTATACTCCTAAGAACTCGCGCATTACTTGGCCACTTTACTTTAAGTCAGAGTCCGGAAATCTCGCGTATTAGTTGGCCACTTTATAACAATTCTAATACTCCTAAGAATTCGCTCATTACTTTGCCACTCTTTTCAGGACAGGCTTCGTCTAACTCGCGTATTACGAGGCCACTTATATATTTTGTATCAGTCATGAGGTCCATTGAACTCGCGCATAACTTGATCACCTTACTTAAAGTCAGAGTCCGGAAATCTCGCGTATTAGTTGGCCACGTTATAACAATTCTTATACTCCTAACAATTCGCGCATTACTTGGCCACTCTTTTCAAGACAGACTTCGTTTAACTCGCGTATTACTTTGCCACTAATAAAAATTGTTATACTCCTATGAATTCGCGTATTACTTGGCCACCTTACTTTTAGTCAGAGTTCGGAAATCTCGCGTATTAGTTGGACACTTTATAACAATTCTTATACTCCTAAGAATTCGCGCATTACTTGGCCACTCTTTTCAGTACAGGCTTCGTCTAACTCGCGTATTACGAGGCCACTTATGTATTTATATCAGTCATGAGGTCCATTGAACTTGCGCATTACTTGATCACCTTACTTTAAGTCAGAGTCCGAAAATCTCGCGTATTAGTTGGCCACGTTATAACAATTCTTATACTCCTAACAATTCGCGCATTACTTGGCCACTCTTTTCAAGACAGACTTCGTTTAACTCGCGTATTACGAGGCCACTTATGTATTTGTATCAGTCATGAGGTCCATTGAACTCGCGCATAACTTGATCACCTTACTTAAAGTCAGAGTCCGTAAATCTCGCGTATTAGTTGGCCACGTTATAACAATTCTTATACTCCTAACAATTCGCGCATTACTTGGCCACTCTTTTCAAGACAGACCTCGTTTAACTCGCGTATTACTTTGCCACTTTAGAAAAATTCTTATACTCCTATGAATTCGCGTATTACTTGGCCACCGTACTTACAGTCAGAGTTCGGATATCTCTCGTATTAGTTGGACTGTTTATAACAATTCTTATACTCCTAAGAATTCGCGCATTACTTGGCCACTCTTTTCAGGACAGGCTTCGTCTAACTCGCGTATTACGAGGCCACTTATGTATTTATATCAGTCCTGTGGTCCATTGAACTCGCGCATTACTTGGCCACTCTTTTCAAGACAGACTTTGTTTATCTCGCGTATTACTTGGCCACCTTACTTAAAGTCAGAGTTCGGAAATCTCGCGTATTAGTTGGCCACTTTATAACAATTCTTATACTCCTAAGAATTCGCGCATTACTTGGCCACTCTTTTCAGGACAGGCTTCGTCTAACTCGCGTATTACGAGGCCACTTATGTATTTATATCATTCATGAGGTCCATTGAACTCGCGCATTACCTGATCACCTTACTTTAAGACAGAGTCCGAAAATCTCGCGTATTAGTTGGCCACTTTATAACAATTCTCATACTCCTAACAATTCGAGCATTACTTGGCCACTCTTTTCAAGACAGACTTCGCTTAACTCGCGTATTACTTGGCCCCTTATAAAAATTCTTACACTCCTAAGAACTCGCGCATTACTTGGCCACTTTAGTTTAAGTCAGAGTCCGGAAATCTCGCGCATTACTTGGCCACTTTACTTTAAGTCAGAGTCGGGAAATCTCGCGTATTAGTTGGCCACTTTATAACAATTCTTATACTCCATTGAACTCGCGCATTACTCGATCTCCTTACTTAAAGTCAGAGTCCGGAAATCTCGCGTATTACTTGGCCACCTTACTTATAGTCAGAGTTCGGAAATCTCGCGTATTAGTTGGCCACTTTATAACAATTGTAATACTCCTAAGAATTAGCCCATTACTTGGCCACTCTTTTCAGGACAGACTTCGTTTAACTCGCGTATTACGAGGCCACTTATGTATTTATATCAGTCCTGTGGCCCATTGAACCTGACCTTACTTAAGGTCAGAGTCCGGAAATCTCGCGTATTACTTGGCCACTTTAGAAAAATTCTTGTACTCCTAAGAATTCGCGCATTACTTGGCCACCTTATGTAAAGTCAGAGTCCGGAAATCTCGAGTATTACTTGGCCACTTTAGAAAAGTTCTTATACTCCTATGAATTCGCGTATTACTTGGCCACTCTTTTCAAGACAGACTTTGTTTAACTCGCGTATTACGAGGCCACTTATGTATTTATATCAGTCCTGTGGTCCATTGAACTCGCGCATTACTTGGCCACTCTTTTCAAGACAGACTTCGTTTATCTCGCGTATTACTTGGCCACCTTACTTTAAGTCAGAGTCCGAAAATCTCGCGTATTAGTTGGCCACTTTATAACAATTCTTATACTCCTAAGAATTCGCGCATTACTTGGCCACTCTTTTCAGGACAGGCTTCGTTTAACTCGCGTATTACTTGGCCACTTATAAAAATTCTTATACTCCTAAGAACTCGCGCATTACTTGGCCACTCTTTTCAAGACAGACTTCGTTTAACTCGCGTATTACTTGGCCACTTATAAAAATTCTTATACTCCTAAGAACTCGCGCATTACTTGGCCACTTTACTTTAAGTCAGAGTCCGGAAATCTCGCGTATTAGTTGGCCACTTTATAACAATTCTTATACTCCATTGAACTCGCGCATTACTCGATCACCTTACTTAAAGTCAGATTCCGGAAATCTCGCGTATTACTTTGCCACTTTATAAAAATTCTTATACTCCTATGACTTCGCGTATTACTTGGCCACCTTACTTTAAGTCAGAGTCCGAAAATCTCGCGTATTACTTTGCCACTTTATAACAATTCTTATACTCCTAAGAATTCGCGCATTACTTGGCCACTCTTTTCAGGACAGGCTTCGTCTAACTCGCGTATTACTTGGCCACTTATAAAAATTCTTATACTGCTAAGAACTCGCGCATTACTTGGCCACTTTACTTTAAGTCAGAGTCCGGAAATCTCGCGTATTAGTTGGCCACTTCATAACAATTCTTATACTCCTAAGAATTCGCGCATCACTTGGCCACTCTTTTCAGGACAGGCTTCGTCTAACTCGCGTATTACGAGGCCACTTATAAAAATTCTTATACTCCTAAGAACTCGCGCATTACTTGGCGACTCTTTTCAGGACAGACTTCGTCTAACTCACGTATTACGAGGCCACTTATGTATTTATGTCAGTCTTGAGTTCCATTGAACTCGCGCACTACTTGATCACCTTACTAAAAGTCAGAGTCCGGAAATCTCGCGTATTACTTTGCCACTTTAGAAAAAATCTTATACTCCTATGAATTCGCGTATTACGTGGCCACACTTTTCAAGACAGACTTCGCTTAACTCGCGTATTTGTTGGCCACTTTATAATAATTCTGATACTCCTAAGAATTCGCGCATTACTTGGCCATTCTTTTCAGGACAGGCTTCGTCTAACTCGCGTATTACGAGGCCACTTATAAAAATTCTTATACTCCTAAGAACTCACGCATTACTTGGCCACCTTACTTTAAGTCAGAGTCCGGAAATCTCGCGTATTTGTTGGCCACTTTATAACAATTCTTATACTCCTAAGAATTCGCGCATTACTTGGCCACTCTTTTCAGGACAGGCTTCGTCTAACTCGCGTTTTACGAGGCCACTTATGTATTTATATCAGTCATGAGGTCCATTGAACTTGCGCATTACTTGATCACCTTACTTAAAGTCAGAGTCCGGAAATCTCGCGTATTAGTTGGCCACTTTATAACAATTCTTATACTCCTATGAATTCGCGTATTACTTGGCCACCTTACGTTAAGTCAGAGTCCGAAAATCTCGCGTATTAGTTGGGCACTTTATAAAAATTCTTATACTCCTAAGAACTCGCGCATTACTTGGCCACTTTACTTTAAGTCAGAGTCCGGAAATCTCGCGCATTACTTGGCCACTTTACTTTCAGTCAGAGTCCGGAAATCTCGCGTATTAGTTGGCCACTTTATAACAATTCTTATACTCCTAAGAATTCGTGCATTACTTGGCCACTCTTTTCAGGACAGGCTTCGTCTAACTCGCGTATTACGAGGCCACTTATGTATTTATATCAGTCATGAGGTCCATTGAACTTGCGCATTACTTGATCACCTTACTTTAAGTCAGAGTCCGAAAATCTCGCGTATTAGTTGGCCACGTTATAACAATTCTTATACTCCTAACAATTCGCGCATTACTTGGCCACTCTTTTCAAGACAGACTTCGTTTAACTCGCGTATTACTTTGCCACTTATAAAAATTCTTATACTCCTATGAATTCGCGTATTACATGGCCACCTTACTTTAAGTCAGAGTTCGGAAATCTCGCGTATTAGTTGGACACTTTATAACAATTCTTATACTCCTAAGAATTCGCGCATTACTTGGCCACTCTTTTCAGGACAGGCTTCGTCTAACTCGCGTATTACGAGGCCACTTATGTATTTATATCAGTCCTGTGGTCCATTGAACTCGCGCATTACTTGGCCACTCTTTTCAAGACAGACTTCGTTTATCTAGCGTATTACTTGGCCACCTTACTTAAAGTCAGAGTTCGGAAATCTCGCGTATTAGTTGGCCACTTTATAACAATTCTTATACTCCTAAGAATTCGCGCATTACTTGGCCACTCTTTTCAGGACAGGCTTCGTCTAACTCGCGTATTACGAGGCCACTTATGTATTTATATCATTCATGAGGTCCATTGAACTTGCGCATTACTTGATCACCTTACTTTAAGTCAGAGTCCGAAAATCTCGCGTATTAGTTGGCCACTTTATAACAATTCTTATACTCCTAACAATTCGCGCATAACTTGGCCACGCTTATCAAGACAGACTTCGCTTAACTCGAGTATTACTTGGCCCCTTATAAAAATTCTTACACTCCTAAGAACTCGCGCATTACTTAGCCACTTTAGTTTAAGTCAGAGTCCGGAAATCTCGCGCATTACTTGGCCACTTTACTTTAAGTCAGAGTCCGGAAATCTCGCGTATTAGTTGGCCACTTTATAACAATTCTTATACTCCTATGAATTCGCCCATTACTTGGCCACTCTTTTCAGGACAGGCTTCGTCTAACTCGCGTATTACGAGGCCACTTATGTATTTATATCAGTCATGAGGTCCATTGAACTTGCGCATTACTTGATCACCTTACTTTAAGTCAGAGTCCGAAAATCTCGCGTATTAGTTGGCCACGTTATAACAATTCTTATACTCCTAACAATTCGCGCATTACTTGGCCACTCTTTTCAAGACAGACTTCGTTTAACTCGCGTATTACTTTGCCACTTTAGAAAAATTCTTCTTCTCCTAAGAATTCGCGTATTACTTGGCCACCTTACTTTGAGTCAGAGTTCGGAAATCTCGCGTATTAGTTGGACACTTTATAACAATTCTTATACTCCTAAGAATTCGCGCATTACTTGGCCACTCTTTTCAGGACAGGCTTCGTCTAACTCGCGTATTACGAGGCCACTTATGTAATTATATCATTCATTAGTTCCATTGAATTTGCGCATTACTTGATCACCTTACTTTAAGTCAGAGTCAGAAAATCTCGCGTATTAGTTGTCCACTTTATAACAATTCTTATACTCCTAACAATTCGCGCATAAATTGGCCACTCTTTTCAAGACAGACTTCGCTTAACTCGAGTATTACTTGGCCCCTTATAAAAATTCTTACACTCCTAAGAACTCGCGCATTACTTAGCCACTTTAGTTTAAGTCAGAGTCCGGAAATCTCGCGCATTACTTGGCCACTTTACTTTAAGTCAGAGTCCGGAAATCTCGCGTATTAGTTGGCCACTTTATAACAATTCTTATACTCCTATGAATTCGCCCATTACTTGGCCACTCTTTTCAGGACAGGCTTCGTCTAACTCGCGTATTACGAGGCCACTTATGTATTTATATCAGTCATGAGGTCCATTGAACTTGCGCATTACTTGATCACCTTACTTTAAGTCAGAGTCCGAAAATCTCGCGTATTAGTTGGCCACGTTATAACAATTCTTATACTCCTAACAATTCGCGCATTACTTGGCCACTCTTTTCAAGACAGACTTCGTTTAACTCGCGTATTACTTTGCCACTTATAAAAATTCTTATACTCCTAAGAATTCGCGTATTACTTGGCCACCTTACTTAAAGTCAGAGTTCGGAAATCTCGCGTATTAGTTGGCCACTTTATAACAATTCTTATACTCCTAAGAATTCGCGCATTACTTGGCCACTCTTTTCAGGACAGGCTTCGTCTAACTCGCGTATTACGAGGCCACTTATGTATTTATATCAGTCCTGTGGTCCATTGAACTCGCGCATTACTTGGCCACTCTTTTCAAGACTGACTTTGTTTAACTCGCGTATTACTTGGCCACCGTACTTAAAGTCAGAGTCCGGAAATCACGCGTATTAGTTGGCCACTTTATAACAAGTCTTATACTCCTAAGAATTCGCGCATTACTTGGCCACTCTTTTCAGGACAGGCTTCGTCTAACTCGCGTATTACGAGGCCACTTATGTATTTATATCATTCATGAGGTCCATTGAACTTGCGCATTACTTGATCACCTTACTTTAAGTCAGAGTCCGAAAATCTCGCGTATTAGTTGGCCACTTTATAACAATTCTTATACTCCTGACAATTCGCGCATAACTTGGCCACGCTTATCAAGACAGACTTCGCTTAACTCGCGTCTTTCTTGGCCCATTATATAAATGCTTACACTCCTAAGAACTCGCGCATTACTTGGCCAATTTAAATAAAGTCAGAGTCCGGAAATCTCGCGCATTACTTGGCCACTTTACTTTAAGTCAGAGTCCGGAAATCTCGCGTATTAGTTGGCCACTTTATAACAATTCTTATACTCCATTGAACTCGCGCATTACTCGATCACCTTACTTAAAGTCAGAGTCCGGAAATCTCGCGTATTACTTGGCCACCTTACTTATAGTCAGAGTTCGGAAATCTCGCGTATTAGTTGGCCACTTTATAACAATTCTAATACTCCTAAGAATTCGCCCATTACTTGGCCTCTCTTTTCAAGACAGACTTCGTTTATCTCGCGTATTACTTGGCCACTTTTAAAAATTCTTATACTCCTAAGAACTCGCGCATTACTTGGCCACTTTACTTTAATTCAGAGTCCTTAAATCTCGCGTATTAGTTGGCCACTTTATAACAATTCTGATACTCCTAAGAATTCGCGCATTACTTGGCCACTCTTTTCAGGACAGACTTCGTCTAACTCGCGTATTACTTGGCCACTTATAAAAATTCTTATACTCCTAAGAACTCGCGCATTACTTGGCCACTCTTTTCAGGACAGGCTTCGTCTAACTCGCGTATTACGAGACCACTTATGTATTTATATCAGTCATGAGGTCCATTGAACTCGCGCATAACTTGATCACCTTACTTAAAGTCAGAGTCCGGAAATCTCGCACACTACTTGGCCGCTTTACTTTGAGTCAGAGTCCGGAAATCTCGCGTATTACTTGGCCACTTTAGAAAAATTCTTATACTCCTAAGAACTCGCGCATTACTTGGCCACTTTATTTTAAGTCAGAGTCCGGAAATCTCGCGTATTAGTTGGCCACTTTATAACAATTCTTATACTCCTAAGAATTCGCGCATTACTTTGCCACTCTTTTCAGGACAGTCTTCGTATAACTCGCGTATTACGAGGCCACTTATGTATTTTGTATCAGTCATGAGGTCCATTGAACTCGCGCATAACTTGATCACCCTACTTAAAGTCAGAGTCCGAAAATCTCGCGTATTAGTTGGCCACGTTATAACAATTCTTATACTCCTAACAATTCGCGCATTACTTGGCCACTCTTTTCAAGACAGACTTCGTTTAACTCGCGTATTACTTTGCCACTATAGAAAAATTCTTATACTCCTATGAATTCGCGTATTACTTGGCCACCTTACTTTGAGTCAGAGTTCGGAAATCTCGCGTATTAGTTGGACACTTTATAACAATTCTTATACTCCTAAGAATTCGCGCATTACTTGGCCACTCTTTTCAGGACAGGCTTCGTCTAACTCGCGTATTACGAGGCCACTTATGTATTTATATCAGTCATGATGTCCATTGAACTTGCGCATTACTTGATCACCTTACTTTAAGTCAGAGTCCGAAAATCTCGCGTATTAGTTGGCCACGTTATAACAATTCTTATACTCCTAACAATTCGCGCATTACTTGGCCACTCTTTTCAAGACAGACTTCGTTTAACTCGCGTATTACGAGGCCACTTATGTATTTATATCAGTCCTGTTGTCCATTGAACTCGCGCATTACTTGATCACCTTACTTTAAGTCAGAGTCCGAAAATCTCGCGTATTAGTTGGCCACGTTATAACAATTCTTATACTCCTAACAATTCGCGCATTACTTGGCCACTCTTTTCAAGACAGACTTCGTTTAACTCGCGTATTACTTTGCCACTTTAGAAAAATTCTTATACTCCTATGAATTCGCGTATTACTTGGCCACCTTACTTTGAGTCAGAGTTCGGAAATCTCGCGTATTAGTTGGCCACTTTATAACAATTCTTATACTCCTAAGAATTCGCGCATTACTTGGCCACTCTTTTCAGGACAGGCTTCGTCTAACTCGCGTATTACGAGGCCACTTATGTATTTATATCAGTCCTGTGGTCCATTGAACTCGCGCATTACTTGGCCACTCTTTTCAAGACAGACTTCGTTTATCTCGCGTATTACTTGGCCACCTTACTTAAAGTCAGAGTTCGGAAATCTCGCGTATTAGTTGGCCACTTTATAACTATTCTTATACTCCTAAGAATTCGCGCATTACTTGGCCACTCTTTTCAGGACAGGCTTCGTCTAACTCGCGTATTACGAGGCCACTTATGTATTTATATCAGTCATGAGGTCCATTGAACTTGCGCATTACTTGATCACCTTACTTTAAGTCAGAGTCCGAAAATCTCGCGTATTAGTTGGCCACTTTATAACAATTCTTATACTCCTAACAATTCGCGCATAACTTGGCCACGCTTATCAAGACAGACTTCGCTTAACTCGAGTATTACTTGGCCCCTTATAAAAATTCTTACACTCCTAAGAACTCGCGCATTACTTAGCCACTTTAGTTTAAGTCAGAGTCCGGAAATCTCGCGCATTACTTGGCCACTTTACTTTAAGTCAGAGTCCGGAAATCTCGCGTATTAGTTGGCCACTTTATAACAATTCTTATACTCCATTGAACTCGGGCATTACTCGATCTCCTTACTTAAAGTCAGAGTACGCAAATCTCGCGTATTACTTGGCCACCTTACTTATAGTCAGAGTTCGGAAATCTCGCGTATTAGTTGGCCACTTTATAACAATTCTAATACTCCTAAGAATTCGCCCATTACTTGGCCACTCTTTTCAGGACAGACTTCGTTTAACTCGCGTATTACGAGACCACTTATGTATTTATATCAGTCCTGTGGCCCATTGAATCTGACCTTACTTAAGGTCAGAGTCCGAAAATCTCGCGTATTAGTTGGCCACGTTATAACAATTCTTATACTCCTAACAATTCGCGCATTACTTGGCCACTCTTTTCAAGACAGACTTCGTTTAACTCGCGTATTACTTTGCCACTTATAAAAATTCTTATACTCCTAAGAATTCGTGCATTACTTGGCCACCTTACTTTGAGTCAGAGTGCTGAAATCTCGAGTATTAGTTGGACACTTTATAACAATTCTTATACTCCTATGTATTCGCGCATTACTTGGCCACTCTTTTCAGGACAGGCTTCGTCTAACTCGCGTATTACGAGGCCACTTATGTATTTATATCAGTCATGAGGTCCATTGAACTTGCGCATTACTTGATCACCTTACTTTAAGTCAGAGTCCGAAAATCTCGCGTATTAGTTGGCCACGTTATAACAATTCTTATACTCCTAACAATTCGCGCATTACTTGGCCACTCTTTTCAAGACAGACTTTGTTTAACTCGCGTATTACGAGGCCACTTATGTATTTATATCAGTCCTGTTGTCCATTGAACTCGCGCATTACTTGATCACCTTACTTTAAGTCAGAGTCCGAAAATCTCGCGTATTAGTTGGCCACGTTATAACAATTCTTATACTCCTAACAATTCGCGCATTACTTGGCCACTCTTTTTCAAGACAGACTTCGTTTAACTCGCGTATTATTTTGCCACTTTAAAAAAATTATTATACTCCTATGAATTCGCGTATTACTTGGCCACCTTACTTTGAGTCAGAGTTCGGAAATCTCGCGTATTAGTTGGCCACTTTATAACAATTCTTATACTCCTAAGAATTCGCGCATTACTTGGCCACTCTTTTCAGGACAGGCTTCGTCTAACTCGCGTATTACGAGGCCACTTATGTATTTATATCAGTCCTGTGGTCCATTGAACTCGCGCATTACTTGGCCACTCTTTTCAAGACAGACTTCGTTTATCTCGCGTCTTACTTGGCCACCTTACTTAAAGTCAGAGTTCGGAAATCTCGCGTATTAGTTGGCCACTTTATAACAATTCTTATACTCCTAAGAATTCGCGCATTACTTGGCCACTCTTTTCAGGACAGGCTTCGTCTAACTCGCGTATTACGAGGCCACTTATGTATTTATATCATTCATTTGGTCCTTTGAACTTGCGCATTACTTGATCACCTTACTTTTAGTCAGAGTCCGAAAATCTCGCGTATTAGTTGGCCACGTTATAACAATTCTTATACTCCTAACAATTCGCGCATAACTTGGCCACGCTTATCAAGACAGACTTCGCTTAACTCGAGTATTACTTGGCCCCTTATAAAAATTCTTACACTCCTAAGAACTCGCGCATTACTTAGCCACTTTAGTTTAAGTCAGAGTCCGGAAATCTCGCGCATTACTTGGCCACTTTACTTTAAGTCAGAGTCCGGAAATCTCGCGTATTTGTTGGCCACTTTATAACAATTCTTATACTCCATTGAACTCGGGCATTAATCGATCTCCTTACTTAAAGTCAGAGTCCGGAAATCTCGCGTATTACTTGGCCACCTTACTTATAGTCAGAGTTCGGAAATCTCGCGTATTAGTTGGCCACTTTATAACAATTCTAATACTCCTAAGAATTCGCGCATTACTTGGCCACTCTTTTCAGGACAGACTTCGTTTAACTCGCGTATTACGAGACCACTTATGTATTTATATCAGTCCTGTGGACCATTGAACCTGACCTTACTTAAGGTCAGAGTCCGGAAATCTCGAGGATTACTTGGCCACTTTAGAAAAATTCTTATACTCCTATGAATTCGCGCATTACTTGGCCACCTTATTTAAAGTCAGAGTCCGGAAATCTCGAGTATTACTTGGCCACTTTAGAAAAATTCTTATACTCCTATGAATTCGCGTATTACTTGGCCACTCTTTTCAAGACAGACTTTGTTTAACTCGCGTATTACGAGGCCACTTATGTATTTATATCAGTCCTGTGGTCCATTGAACTCGCGCATTACTTGGCCACTCTTTTCAAGACAGACTTCGTTTATCTCGCGTATTACTTGGCCACCTTACTTTAAGTCAGAGTCCGGAAATCTCGCGTATTAGTTGGCCACTTTATAACAATTCTTATACTCCTAAGAATTCGCGCATTACTTGGCCACTCTTTTCAGGACAGGCTTCGTCTAACTCGCGTATTACTTGGCCACTTATAAAAATTCTTACACTCCTAAGAACTCGCGCATTACTTGGCCACTCTTTTCAAGACAGACTTCGTTTATCTCGCGTATTACTTGGCCACTTATAAAAATTCTTATACTCCTAAGAACTCGCGCATTACTTGGCCACTCTTTTCAAGACAGACTTCGTTTATCTCGCGTATTACTTGGCCACTTATAAAAATTCTTATACTCCTTGGAATTCGCGTATTACTTGGCCACCTTACTTTAAGTCAGAGTCCGAAAATCTCGCGTATTAGTTGGCCACTTTATAACAATTCTTATACTCCTAAGAATTCGCGCATTACTTGGCCACTCTTTTCAGGACAGGCTTCGTCTAACTCGCGTATTACTTGGCCACTTATAAAAATTCTTATACTCCTAAGAACTCGCGCATTACTTGGCCACTTTACTTTAAGTCAGACTCCGGAAATCTCGCGTATTAGTTGGCCACTTCATAACAATTCTTATACTCCTAAGAATTCGCGCATCACTTGGCCACTCTTTTCAGGACAGGCTTCGTCTAACTCGCGTATTACGAGGCCACTTATAAAAATTCTTATACTCCTAAGAACTCGCGCATTACTTGGCCACTCTTTTCAGGACAGGCTTCGTCTAACTCGCGTATTACGAGGCCACTTATGTATTTATATCAGTCATGAGTTCCATTGAACTCGCGCATTACTTGATCACCTTACTAAAAGTCAGAGTCCGGAAATCTCGCGTATTACTTGGCCACTTTAGAAAAATTCTTATACTCCTATGAATTCGCGAATTACTTGGCCACACTTTTCAAGACAGACTTCGCTTAACTCGCGTATTTGTTGGCCACTTTATAACAATTCTTATACTCCTAACAATTCGCGCATTACTTGGCCACTCTTTTCAAGACAGACTTCGTTTAACTCGCGTATTACTTGGCCACTTATAAAAATTCTTATACTCCTAAGAACTCGCGCATTACTTGGCCACTTTACTTTAAGTCAGAGTCCGGAAATCTCGCGTATTAGTTGGCCACTTTATAACAATTCTTATACTCCATTGAACTCGCGCATTACTTGATCACCTTACTTTAAGTCAGAGTCCGGAAATCTCGCGTATTACTTGGCCACTTTAGAAAAATTCTTATACTCCTAAGAATTCGCGCATTACTTGGCCACCTTATTTAAAGTCAGAGTCCGGAAATCTCGCGTATTACTTAGCCACCTTACTTATAGTCAGAGTCCGGAAATCTCGCGTATTAGTTGGCCACTTTATAACAATTCTAATACTCCTAAGAATTCGCGCATTACTTGGCCACTCTTTTCAGGACAGACTTCGTTTAACTCGCGTATTACGAGACCACTTATGTATTTATATCAGTCCTGTGGCCCATTGAACCTGACCTTACTTAAGGTCAGAGTCCGGAAATCTCGCGTATTACTTGGCCACTTTAGAAAAATTCTTATACTCCTATGAATTCGCGTATTACTTGGCCACCTTACGTTAAGTCAGAGTCCGGAAATCTCGCGTATTACTTTGCCACTTTAGAAAAATTCTTATACTCCTATGAATTCGCGTATTACTTGGCCACCTTACTTTAAGTCAGAGTCCGGAAATCTCGCGTATTAGTTGGCCACTTTATAAAAATTCTTATACTCCTAAGAACTCGCGCATTACTTGGCCACTTTACTTTAAGTCAGAGTCCGGAAATCTCGCGCATTACTTGGCCACTTTACTTTAAGTCAGAGTCCGGAAATCTCGCGTATTAGTTGGCCACTTTATAACAATTCTTATACTCCTATGAATTCGCCCATTACTTGGCCACTCTTTTCAGGACAGGCTTCGTCTAACTCGCGTATTACGAGGCCACTTATGTATTTATATCAGTCATGAGGTCCATTGAACTTGCGCATTACTTGATCACCTTACTTTAAGTCAGAGTCCGAAAATCTCGCGTATTAGTTGGCCACGTTATAACAATTCGTATACTCCTAACAATTCGCGTATTACTTGGCCACTCTTTTTCAAGACAGACTTCGTTTAACTCGCGTATTACTTTGCCACTTTAGAAAAATTCTTATACTCCTATGAATTCGCGTATTACTTGGCCACCTTACTTTGAGTCAGAGTTCGGAAATCTCGCGTATTAGTTGGCCACTTTATAACAATTCTTATACTCCTAAGAATTCGCGCATTACTTGGCCACTCTTTTCAGGACAGGCTTCGTCTAACTCGCGTATTACGAGGCCACTTATGTATTTATATCAGTCCTGTGGTCCATTGAACTCGCGCATTACTTGGCCACTCTTTTCAAGACAGACTTCGTTTATCTAGCGTATTACTTGGCCACCTTACTTAAAGTCAGAGTTCGGAAATCTCGCGTATTAGTTGGCCACTTTATAACAATTCTTATACTCCTAAGAATTCGCGCATTACTTGGCCACTCTTTTCAGGACAGGCTTCGTCTAACTCGCGTATTACGAGGCCACTTATGTATTTATATCAGTCATGAGGTCCATTGAACTCGCGCATTACCTGATCACCTTACTTTAAGTCAGAGTCCGAAAATCTCGCGTATTAGTTGGCCACTTTATAACAATTCTTATACTCCTAACAATTCGCGCATAACTTGGCCACACTTTTCAAGACAGACTTCGCTTAACTCGCGTATTACTTGGCCCCTTATAAAAATTCTTACACTCATAAGAACTCGCGCATTACTTGGCCACTTTAGTTTAAGTCAGAGTCCGGAAATCTCGCGCATTACTTGGCCACTTTACTTTAAGTCAGAGTCCGGAAATCTCGCGTATTAGTTGGCCACTTTATAACAATTCTTATACTCCATTGAACTCGCGCATTACTCGATCACCTTACTTAAAGTCAGAGTCCGGAAATCTCGCGTATTACTTGGCCACCTTACTTATAGTCAGAGTTCGGAAATCTCGCGTATTTTTTGGCCACTTTATAACAATTCTGATACTCCTAAGACTTCGCGCAGTACTTGGCCACTCTTTTCAAGACAGACTTCGTTTATCTCGCGTATTACTTGGCCACTCATAAAAATTCTTATACTCCTAAGAACTCGCGCATTACTTGGCCACTATACTATAGTAGATTGTCCGGAAATCTCTCGTATTAGTTGGCCACTTTATAACAATTCTGATACTCCTAAGAATTCGCGCATTACTTGGCCACTCTTTTCAAGACAGGTTTCGTTTAACTCGCGTATTACTTGGCCACTTATAAAAATTCTTATACTCCTAAGAACTCGCGCATTACTTGGCCACTCTTTTCAGGACAGGCTTCGTCTAACTCGTGTATTACTTGGCCACTTATAAAAATTCTTATACTCCTAAGAACTCGCGCATTACTTGGCCACTCTTTTCAAGACAGACTTCGTTTAACTCGCGTATTACTTGGCCACTTATAAAAATTCTTATACTCCTAAGAACTCGCGCATTACTTGGCCACTTTACTTTAAGTCAGAGTCCGGAAATCTCGCGTATTAGTTGGCCACTTTATAACAATTCTTATACTCCATTGAACTCGCGCATTACTCGATCACCTTACTTAAAGTCAGATTCCGGAAATCTCGCGTATTACTTTGCCACTTTAGAAAAATTCTTATACTCCTATGAATTCGCGTATTACTTGGCCACCTTACTTTAAGTCAGAGTCCGAAAATCTCGCGTATTAGTTGGCCACTTTATAACAATTCTTATACTCCTAAGAATTCGCGCATTACTTGGCCACTCTTTTCAGGACAGGCTTCGTCTAACTCGCGTATTACTTGGCCACTTATAAAAATTCTTATACTCCTAAGAACTCGCGCATTACTTGGCCACTTTACTTTAAGTCAGAGTCCGGAAATCTCGCGTATTAGTTGGCCACTTTATAACAATTCTTATACTCCTAAGAATTCGCGCATTACTTGGCCACTCTTTTCAGGACAGGCTTCGTCTAACTCGCGTATTACGAGGCCACTCTTTTCAAGACAGGCTTCGTCTAACTCGCGTATTACGAGGCCACTTATGTATTTATATCAGTCATGAGGTCCATTGAACTCGCGCATTACTTGATCACCTTACTAAAAGTCAGAGTCCGGAAATCTCGCGTATTACTTGGCAACTTTAGAAAAATTCTTATACTCCTATGAATTCGCGTATTACTTGGCCACTCTTTTCAAGACAGACTTCGCTTAACTCGCGTATTAGTTGGCCACTTTATAACAATTCTCATACTCCTAACAATTCGAGCATTACTTGGCCACTCTTTTCAAGACAGACTTCGTTTAACTCGCGTATTACTTGGCTACTTATAAAAATTCTTATACTCCTAAGAACTCGCGCATTACGTGGCCACTTTACTTTAAGTCAGAGTCCGGAAATCTCGCGTATTAGTTGGCCACTTTATAACAATTCTTATACTCCATTGAACTCGCGCATTACTCGATCACCTTACTTAAAGTCAGAGTCCGGAAATCTCGCGTATTACTTGGCCACTTTAGAAAAATTCTTATACTCCTAAGAATTCGCGCATTACTTGGCCACCTTATTTAAAGTCAGAGTCCGGAAATCTCGCGTATTACTTAGCCCCCTTACTTACTGTCAGAGTTCGGAAATCTCGCGTATTAGTGGGCCACTTTATACCCATTCTCATACTCCTAAGAATTCGCGCATTACTTGGCCACTCTTTTCAGGAAAGACTTCGTTTAACTCGCGTATTACGAGACCACTTATGTATTTATATCAGTCCTGTGGCCCATTGAACCTGACCTTACTTAAGGTCAGAGTCCGGAAATCTCGCGTATTACTTGGCCACTTTAGAAAAATTCTTATACTCCTATGAACTCGCGCATTACTTGGCCACTTTACTTTAAGTCAGAGTCCGGACAACTCGCGTATTACTTGGCCACTATATAAAAATTCTTATACTCCTATGAATTCGCGTATTACTTGGCCACCTTACGTTAAGTCAGAGTCCGGAAATCTCGAGTATTAGTTGGCCACTTTAGAAAAATTCTTATACTCCTATGAATTCGCGCATTACTTGGCCACTTTACTTTAAGTCAGAGTCTGGAAATCTCGCGCATTACTTGGCCACTTTACTTTAAGTCAGAGTCCGGAAATCTCGCGTATTAGTTGGCCACTTCATAACAATTCTTATACTCCTAAGAATTCGCGCATTACTTGGCCACTCTTTTCAGGACAGGCTTCGTCTAACTCGCGTATTACGAGGCCACTTATGTATTTATATCAGTCATGAGGTCCATTGAACTTGCGCATTACTTGATCACAATAATGTAAGGCCGAGTCCGAAATTCTGGCGTATTAGTTGGCCACGTGATAACAATTCTTATACTCAGAAGAAGTCGGGCATCACGTGGCCACTCTTTTCAAGACAGACTTCGTTTAACTCGCGTATTACTTTGCCACTTTAGAAAAATTCTTATACTCCTATGAAGTCGCGTATTACTTGGCCACCTTACTTTGAGTCAGAGTTCGGCACTCTCGCGTTTTAGTTGGACACTTTATAACAATTCTTATACTCCTAAGAATTCGCGCATTACTTGGCCACTCTTTTCAGGACAGGCTTCGTCTAACTCGCGTATTACGAGGCCACTTATGTATTTATATCAGTCCTGTGGTCCATTGAACTCGCGCATTACTTGGCCACTCTTTTCAAGACAGACTTCGTTTATCTAGCGTCTTACTTGGCCACCTTACTTAAAGCCAGAGTTCGGAAATCTCGCGTATTAGTTGGCCACTTTATAACAATTCTTATACTCCTAAGAATTCGCGCATTACTTGGCCACTCTTTTCAGGACAGGCTTCGTCTAACTCGCGTATTACGAGGCCACTTATGTATTTATATCATTCATGAGGTCAATTGAACTTGCGCATTACTTGATCACCTTACTTTAAGTCAGAGTCCGAAAATCTCGCGTATTAGTTGGCCACTTTATAACAATTCGTATACTCCTAACAATTCGCGCATAACTTGGCCACACTTTTCAAGACAGAATTCGCTTAACTCGCGTATTACTTGGCCCCTTATAAAAATTCTTACACTCCTAAGAACTCGCGCATTACTTGGCCACTTTACTTTAAGTCAGAGTCCGGAAATCTCGCGTATTACTTGGCCACCTTACTTAAAGTCAGAGTTCGGAAATCTCGCGTATTACTTGGCCACCTTACTTAAAGTCAGAGTTCGGAAATCTCGCGTATTAGTTGGCCACTTTATAACAATTCTTATACTCCTAAGAATTCGCGCATTACTTGGCCACTCTTTTCAGGACAGGCTTCGTCTAACTCGCGTATTACAAGGCCACTTAGGTATTTATATCAGTCATTAGGTCCATTGAACTCGCGCATTACTTGATCACCTTACTTTAAGTCAGAGTTCGGAAATCTCGCGTATTAGTTGGACACTTTATAACAATTCTTATACTCCTAAGAATTCGCGCATTACTTGGCCACTCTTTTCAGGACAGGCTTCGTCTAACTCGCGTATTACGAGGCCACTTATGTATTTATATCAGTCCTGTGGTCCATTGAACTCGCGCATTACTTGGCCACTCTTTTCAAGACAGACTTCGTTTATCTAGCGTCTTCCTTGGCCACCTTACTTAAAGTCAGAGTTCGGAAATCTCGCGTATTAGTTGGCCACTTTATAACAATTCTTATACTCCTAAGAATTCGCGCATTACTTGGCCACTCTTTTCAGGACAGGCTTCGTCTAACTCGCGTATTACGAGGCCACTTATGTATTTATATCATTCATGAGGTCCATTGAACTCGCGCATTACTTGTTCACCTTACTTTAAGTCAGAGTCCGAAAATCTCGCGTATTAGTTGGCCACGTTATAACAATTCTTATACTCCTAACAATTCGCGCATAACTTGGCCACGCTTATCAAGACAGACTTCGCTTAACTCGCGTATTACTTGGCCCCTTATAAAAATTCTTACACTCCTAAGAACTCGCGCATTACTTGGCCACTTTAGTTTAAGTCAGAGTCCGGAAATCTCGCGCATTACTTGGCCACTTTACTTTAAGTCAGAGTCCGGAAATCTCGCGTATTAGTTGGCCACTTTATAACAATTCTTATACTCCATTGAACTCGCGCATTACTCGATCACCTTACTTAAAGTCAGAGTCCGGAAATCTCGAGTATTACTTGGCCACCTTACTTATAGTCAGAGTTCGGAAATCTCGCGTATTTTTTGGCCACTGTATAACAATTCTGATACTCCTAAGAATTCGCGCATTACTTGGCCACTCTTTTCAAGACAGACTTCGTTTATCTCGCGTATTACTTGGCCACTGATAAAAATTCGTATACTCCTAAGAACTCGCGCATTACTTGGCCACTTTACTTTATGTCAGTGTCCGGAAATCTCGCGTATTAGTTGGCCAATTTATAACAATTCTGATACTCCAAAGTATTCGCGCATTACTTGGCCACTCTTTTCAGGACAGGTTTCGTCTAACTCGCGTATTACTTGGCCACTTATAAAAATTCTTATACTCCTAAGAACTCGCGCATTACTTGGCCACTCTTTTTCAGGACAGGCTTCGTCTAACTCGCGTATTACGAGGCCACTTATGTATTTATATCAGTCATGAGGTCCATTGAACTCGCGCATAACTTGATCACCTTACTTAAAGTCAGAGTCCGGAAATCTCGCACACTACTTGGCCGCTTTACTTTGAGTCAGAGTCCGGAAATCTCGCGTATTACTTGGCCACTTTAGAAAAATTCTGATACTCCTCAGAACTCGCGCACTACTTGGCCACTTTACATTAAGTCAGAGTCCGGAAATCTCGCGTATGAGTTGACCTCTTTATGACTTTTTTTTTACTCCTTAGAATTCGCGCATTTCTTTGCCACTCTTTTCAGGACAGGCTTCGTCTAACTCGCGTATTACGAGGCCACTTATGTATTTTGTATCAGTCATGTGGTCCATTGAACTCGCGCATAATTTGATCACCTTACTTAAAGTCAGAGTCCGGAAATCTCACGTATTACTTTGCCACTTTAGAAAAATTCTTATACTCCTATGAATTCGCGTATTACTTGGCCACCTTACGTTAAGTCAGAGTCCGAAAATCTCGCGTATTAGTTGGCCACATTATAAAAATTCTTATACTCCTAAGAACTCGCGCATTACTTGGCCACTTTACTTTAAGTCAGAGTCCGGAAATCTCGCGCATTACTTGGCCACTTTACTTTAAGTCAGAGTCCGGAAATCTCGCGTATTAGTTGGCCACTTTATAACAATTCTTATACTCCTAAGAATTCGTGCATTACTTGGCCACTCTTTTCAGGACAGGCTTCGTCTAACTCGCGTATTACGTGGCCACTTATGTATTTATATCAGTCATGAGGTCCATTGAACTTGCGCATTACTTGATCACCTTACTTTAAGTCAGAGTCCGAAAATCTCGCGTATTAGTTGGCCACGTTATAACAATTCTTATACTCCTAACAATTCGCGCATTACTTGGCCACTCTTTTCAAGACAGACTTCGTTTAACTCGCGTATTACTTTGCCACTTATAAAAATTCTTATACTCCTAAGAACTCGCGCATTACTTGGCCACCTTACTTTGAGTCAGAGTTCGGAAATCTCGCGTATTAGTTGGACACTTTATAACAAGTCGTATACTCCTAAGAATTCGCGCATTACTTGGCCACTCTTTTCAGGACAGGCTTCATCTAACTCGCGTATTACGAGGCCACTTATGTATTTATATCAGTCCTGTGGTCCATTGAACTCGCGCATTACTTGGCCACTCTTTTCAAGACAGACTTCGTTTATCTAGCGTCTTACTTGGCCACCTTACTTAAAGTCAGAGTTCGGAAATCTCGCGTATTAGTTGGCCACTTTATAACAATTCTTATACTCCTAAGAATTCGCGCATTACTTGGCCACTCTTTTCAGGACAGGCTTCGTCTAACTCGCGTATTACGAGGCCACTTATGTATTTATATCATTCATGAGGTCCATTGAACTTGCGCATTACTTGATCACCTTACTTTAAGTCAGAGTCCGAAAATCTCGCGTATTAGTTGGCCACTTTATAACAATTCTTATACTCCATTGAACTCGCGCATTACTCGATCTCCTTACTTAAAGTCAGAGTACGGAAATCTCGCGAATTACTTGGCCACCTTACTTAAAGTCAGAGTGCGGAAATCTCGCGTATTAGTTGGCCACTTTATAACAATTCTAGTACTCCTAAGAATTCGCCCATTACTTGGCCACTCTTTTCAGGACAGACTTCGTTTAACTCGCGTATTACGAGGCCACTTATGTATTTATATCAGTCCTGTGGCCCATTGAACCTGACCTTACTTAAGTTCAGAGTCCGGAAATCTCGCGTATTACTTGGCCACTTTAGAAAAATTCTTATACTCCTAAGAATTCGCGCATTACTTGGCCACCTTAATTAAAGTCAGAGCCCGGAAATCTCGCGTATTATTTGGCCACTTTAGAAAAATTCTTATACTCCTATGAATTCGCGTATTACTTGGCCACTTTACTTTAAGTCAGAGTCCGGAAATCTCGCGTATTAGTTGGCCACTTTATAACAATTCTTATACTCCTAAGAATTCTCGAATTACTTGGCCACTCTTTTCAGGACAGGCTTCGTCTAACTCGCGTATTACGAGGCCACTTATGTATTTTGTATCAGTCATGAGGTCCATTGAACTCGCGCATAACTTGATCACCTTACTTAAAGTCAGAGTCCTGAAATTACGCGTATTAGTTGGCCACTTTATAACAATTCTTATACTCCTAAGAATTCGCGCATTACTTGGCCACTCTTTTCAGGACAGGCTTCGTCTAACTCGCGTATTACGCGGCCACTTTTGTATTTATATCCTTGATGAGTTACTTTGTACTTGCGGATTACTTGATCACCTTACTTTCAGTCTGAGTCCGAAAATCTCGCGTATTAGTTGGCCACTTTATAACAATTCTTATACTCCTAACAATTCGCGCATAACTTGGCCACGCTTATCAAGACAGACTTCGCTTAACTCGCGTATTACTTGGCCCCTTATAAAAATTCTTACACTCCTAAGAACTCGCGCATTACTTGGCCACTTTAGTATCAGACAGATACCGGAAATCTCGCGCATTACTTGGCCACTTTACTTTAAGTCAGAGTCCGGAAATCTCGCGTATTAGTTGGCCACTTTATAACAATTCTTATACTCCATTGAACTCGCGCATTACTCGATCACCTTACTTAAAGTCAGAGTCCGGAAATCTCGCGTATTACTTGGCCACCTTACTTATAGTCAGAGTTCGGAAATCTCGCGTATTAGTTGGCCACTTTATAACAATTCTAATACTCCTAAGAATTCGCCCATTACTTGGCCACTCTTTTCAAGACAGACTTCGTTTAACTCGCGTATTACTTTGCCACTTTAGAAAAATTCTTATACTCCTATGAATTCGCGTATTACTTGGCCACCTTACTTTGAGTCAGAGGTCGGAAATCTCGCGTATTTGTGGGGCACTTTATAACAAATCGTATACTCCTAAGAATTCGCGCATTACTTGGCCACTCTTTTCAGGACAGGCTTCGTCTAACTCGCGTATTACGAGGCCACTTATGTATTTATATCAGTCCTGTGGTCCATTGAACTCGCGCATTACTTGGCCACTCTTTTCAAGACAGACTTCGTTTATCTCGCGTATTACTTGGCCACCTTACTTAAAGTCAGAGTACGGAAATCTCGCGTATTAGTTGGCCACTTTATAACAATTCTTATACTCCTAACAATTCGCGCATTACTTGGCCACTCTTTTCAGGACAGGCTTCGTCTAACTCGCGTATTACGAGGCCACTTATGTATTTATATCAGTCATGAGGTCCATTGAACTTGCGCATTACTTGATCACCTTACTTTAAGTCAGAGTCCGAAAATCTCGCGTATTAGTTGGCCACTTTATAACAATTCTTATACTCCTAACAATTCGAGCATAACTTGGCCACACTTTTCAAGACAGACTACGCTTAACTCTTGTATTACTTGGCCCCTTATAAAAATTCTTACACTCCTAAGAACTCGCGCATTACTTGGCCACTTTAGTTTAAGTCAGAGTTCGGAAATCTCGCGCATTACTTGGCCACTTTACTTTAAGTCAGAGTCCGGAAATCTCGCGTATTAGTTGGCCACTTTATAACAATTCTTATACTCCTAAGAATTCGCGCATTACTTGGCCACTCTTTTCAGGACAGGCTTCGTCTAACTCGCGTATTACGAGGCCACTTATGTATTTATATCATTCATGAGGTCCATTGAACTTGCGCATTACTTGATCACCTTACTTTAAGTCAGAGTCCGAAAATCTCGCGTATTAGTTGGCCACTTTATAACAATTCTTATACTCCTAACAATTCGCGCATAACTTGGCCACACTTTTCAAGACAGACTTCGCTTAACTCGCGTATTACTTGGCCCCTTATAAAAATTCTTACACTCCTAAGAACTCGCGCATTACTTGGCCACTTTACTTTAAGTCAGAGTCCGGAAATCTCGCGTATTACTTGGCCACCTTACTTAAAGTCAGAGTTCGGAAATCTCGCGTATTACTTGGCCACCTTACTTAAAGTCAGAGTTCGGAAATCTCGCGTATTAGTTGGCCACTTTATAACAATTCTTATACTCCTAAGAATTCGCCCATTACTTGGCCACTCTTTTCAGGACAGGCTTCGTCTAACTCGCGTATTACGAGGCCACTTATGTATTTATATCAGTCATTAGGTCCATTGAACTCGCGCATTACTTGATCACCTTACTTTAAGTCAGAGTTCGGAAATCTCGCGTATTAGTTGGCCACTTTATAACAATTCTTATACTCCTAAGAATTCGCGCATTACTTGGCCACTCTTTTCAGGACAGGCTTCGTCTAACTCGCGTATTACGAGGCCACTTATGTATTTATATCAGTCCTGTGGTCCATTGAACTCGCGCATTACTTGGCCACTCTTTTCAAGACAGACTTCGTTTATCTCGCGTATTACTTGCCCACCTTACTTAAAGTCAGAGTTCGGAAATCTCGCGTATTAGTTGGCCACTTTATAACAATTCTTATACTCCTAAGAATTCGCGCATTACTTGGCCACTCTTTTCAGGACAGGCTTCGTCTAACTCGCGTATTACGAGGCCACTTATGTATGTATTTCAGTCATGAGGTCCATTGAACTCGCGCATTACCTGATCACCTTACTTTAAGACAGAGTCCGAAAATCTCGCGTATTAGTTGGCCACTTTATAACAATTCTTATACTCCTAACAATTCGCGCATAACTTGGCCACACTTTTCAAGACAGAATTCGCTTAACTCGCGTATTACTTGGCCCCTTATAAAAATTCTTACACTCATAAGAACTCGCGCATTACTTGGCCACTTTACATTAAGTCAGAGTCCGGAAATCTCGCGCATTACTTGGCCACTTTACTTTAAGTCAGAGTTCGGAAATCTCGCGTATTAGTTGGCCACTTTATAACAATTCTTATACTCCATTGAACTCGCGCATTACTCGATCACCTTACTTAAAGTCAGAGTCCGGAAATCTCGAGTATTACTTGGCCACCTTACTTATAGTCAGAGTTCGGAAATCTCGCGTATTTTTTGGCCACTTTATAACAATTCTGATACTCCTAAGAATTCGCGCATTACTTGGCCACTCTTTTCAAGACAGACTTCGTTTATCTCGAGTATTACTTGGCCACTCATAAAAATTCTTATACTCCTAAGAACTCGCGCATTACTTGGCCACTTTACTTTAAGTCAGTGTCCGGAAATCTCGCGTATTAGTTGGCCACTTTATAACAATTCTGATACTCCTAAGTATTCGCGCATTACTTGGCCACTCTTTTCAGGACAGGCTTCGTCTAACTCGCGTATTACTTGGCCACTTATAAAAATTCTTATACTCCTAAGAACTCGCGCATTACTTGGCCACTCTTTTCAGGACAGACTTCGTTTAACTCGCGTATTACGAGACCACTTATGTATTTATATCAGTCATGAGGTCCATTGAACTCGCGCATAACTTGATCACCTTACTTAAAGTCAGAGTCCGGAAATCTCGCACACTACTTGGCCGCTTTACTTTGAGTCAGAGTCCGGAAATCTCGCGTATTACTTGGCCACTTTAGAAAAATTATGATACTCCTAAGAACTCGCGCATTACTTGGCCACTTTACTTTAAGTCAGAGTCCGGAAATCTCGCGTATTAGTTGGCCACTTTATAACAATTCTTATACTCCTAAGAATTCGCGCATTACTTGGCCACTCTTTTCAGGACAGGCTTCGTCTAACTCGCGTATTACGAGGCCACTTATGTATTTTGTATCAGTCATGAGGTCCATTGAACTCGCGCATAATTTGATCACCTTACTTAAAGTCAGAGTCCGGAAATCTCACGTATTACTTTGCCACTTTAGAAAAATTCTTATACTCCTATGAATTCGCGTATTACTTGGCCACCTTACGATAATTCAGAGTACGTAAATCTCGCGCATTAGTTGGCCACTTTATAAAAATTCTTATACTCCTAAGAACTCGCGCATTACTTGGCCACTTTACTTTAAGTCAGAGTCCGGAAATCTCGCGCATTACTTGGCCACTTTACTTTAAGTCAGAGTCCGGAAATCTCGCGTATTAGTTGGCCACTTTATAACAATTCTTATACTCCTAAGAATTCGTGCATTACTTGGCCACTCTTTTCAGGACAGGCTTCGTCTAACTCGCGTATTACGAGGCCACTTATGTATTTATATCAGTCATGAGGTCCATTGAACTTGCGCATTACTTGATCACCTTACTTTAAGTCAGAGTCCGAAAATCTCGCGTATTAGTTGGCCACGTTATAACAATTCTTATACTCCTAACAATTCGCGCATTACTTGGCCACTCTTTTCAAGACAGACTTCGTTTAACTCGCGTATTACTTTGCCACTTATAAAAATTCTTATACTCCTAAGAACTCGCGCATTACTTGGCCACTTTACTTTGAGTCAGAGTTCGGAAATCTCGCGTATTAGTTGGACACTTTATAACAATTCGTATACTCCTAAGAATTCGCGCATCACTTGGCCACTCTTTTCAGGACAGGCTTCATTTAACTCGCGTATTACGAGGCCACTTATGTATTTATATCAGTCCTGTGGTCCATTGAACTCGCGCATTACTTGGCCACTCTTTTCAAGACAGACTTCGTTTATCTCGCGTATTACTTGGCCACCTTACTTAAAGTCAGAGTTCGGAAATCTCGCGTATTAGTTGGCCACTTTATAACAATTCTTATACTCCTAAGAATTCGCGCATTACTTGGCCACTCTTTTCAGGACAGGCTTCGTCTAACTCGCGTATTACGAGGCCACTTATGTATTTATATCATTCATGAGGTCCATTGAACTTGCGCATTACTTGATCACCTTACTTTAAGTCAGAGTCCGAAAATCTCGCGTATTAGTTGGCCACTTTATAACAATTCTTATACTCCATTGAACTCGCGCATTACTCGATCTCCTTACTTAAAGTCAGAGTCCGGAAATCTCGCGTATTACTTGGCCACCTTACTTATAGTCAGAGTTCGGAAATCTCGCGTATTAGTTGGCCACTTTATAACAATTCTAATACTCATATGAATTCGCCCATTACTTGGCCACTCTTTTCAGGACAGACTTCGTTTAACTCGCGTATTACGAGGCCACTTATGTATTTATATCAGTCCTGTGGCCCATTGAACCTGACCTTACTTAAGTTCAGAGTCCGGAAATCTCGCGTATTACTTGGCCACTTTAGAAAAATTCTTATACTCCTAAGAATTCGCGCATTACTTGGCCACCTTATTTAAAGTCAGAGTCCGGAAATCTCGAGTATTAGTTGGCCACTTTAGAAAAATTCTTATACTCCTATGAATTCGCGTATTACTTGGCCACTTTACTTTAAGTCAGAGTCCGGAAATCTCGCGTATTAGTTGGCCACTTTATAACAATTCTTATACTCCTAAGAATTCGCGCATTACTTGGCCACTCTTTTCAGGACAGGCTTCGTCTAACTCGCGTATTACGAGGCCACTTATGTATTTTGTATCAGTCATGAGGTCCATTGAACTCGCGCATAACTTGATCACCTTACTTAAAGTCAGAGTCCGGAAATCTCGCGTATTAGTTGGCCACTTTATAACAATTCTTATACTCCTAAGAATTCGCGCATTACTTGGCCACTCTTTTCAAGACAGACTTTGTTTAACTCGCGTATTACGAGGCCACTTATGTATTTATATCATTCATGAGGTCCATTGAACTCGCGCATTACCTGATCACCTTACTTTAAGACAGAGTCCGAAAATCTCGCGTATTAGTTGGCCACTTTATAACAATTCTTATACTCCTAACAATTCGCGCACAACTTGGCCACTCTTATCAAGACAGACTTCGCTTAACTCGCGTATTACTTGGCCCCTTATAAAAATTCTTATACTCCTAAGAACTCGCGCATTACTTGGCCACTTTACTTTAAGTCAGATACCGGAAATCTCGCGCATTACTTGGCCACTTTACTTTAAGTCAGAGTCCGGAAATCTCGCGTATTAGTTGGCCACTTTATAACAATTCTTATACTCCATTGAACTCGCGCATTACTCGATCACCTTACTTAAAGTCAGAGTCCGGAAATCTCGCGTATTACTTGGCCACCTTACTTATAGTCAGAGTTCGGAAATCTCGCGTATTAGTTGGCCACTTTATAACAATTCTAATACTCCTAAGAATTCGCCCATTACTTGGCCACTCTTTTCAAGACAGACTTCGTTTAACTCGCGTATTACTTTGCCACTTTAGAAAAATTCTTATACTCCTATGAATTCGCGTATTACTTGGCCACCTTACTTTGAGTCAGAGTTCGGAAATCTCGCGTATTCGTTGGACTCTTTATTACAAATCGTATACTCCTAAGAATTCGCGCATTACTTGGCCACTCTTTTCAGGACAGGCTTCGTCTAACTCGCGTATTACGAGGCCACTTATGTATTTATATCAGTCCTGTGGTCCATTGAACTCGCGCATTACTTGGCCACTCTTTTCAAGACAGACTTCGTTTATCTCGCGTCTTTCTTGGCCACCTTACTTAAAGTCAGAGTTCGGAAATCACGCGTATTAGTTGGCCACTTTATAACAATTCTTATACTCCTAACAATTCGCGCATTACTTGGCCACTCTTTTCAGGACAGGCTTCGTCTAACTCGCGTATTACGAGGCCACTTATGTATTTATATCATTCATGAGGTCCATTGAACTCGCGCATTACCTGATCACCTTACTTTAAGACAGAGTCCGAAAATCTCGCGTATTAGTTGGCCACTTTATAACAATTCTTATACTCCTAACAATTCGCGCATAACTTGGCCACGCTTATCAAGACAGACTTCGCTTAACTCGCGTATTACTTGGCCCCTTATAAAAATTCTTACACTCATAAGAACTCGCGCATTACTTGGCCACTTTACATTAAGTCAGAGTCCGGAAATCTCGCGCATTACTTGGCCACTTTACTTTAAGTCAGAGTTCGGAAATCTCGCGTATTAGTTGGCCACTTTATAACAATTCTTATACTCCATTGAACTCGCGCATTACTCGATCTCCTTACTTAAAGTCAGAGTCCGGAAATCTCGCGTATTACTTGGCCACCTTACTTATAGTCAGAGTTCGGAAATCTCGCGTATTAGTTGGCCACTTTATAACAATTCTAATACTCCTAAGAATTCGCGCATTACTTGGCCACTCTTTTCAGGAAAGACTTCGTTTAACTCGCGTATTACGAGACCACTTATGTATTTATATCAGTCCTGTGGCCCATTGAACCTGACCTTACTTAAGGTCAGAGTCCGGAAATCTCGCGTATTACTTGGCCACTTTAGAAAAATTCTTATACTCCTAAGAATTCGCGCATTACTTGGCCACCTTATTTAAAGTCAGAGTCCGGAAATCTCGAGTATTAGTTGGCCACTTTAGAAAAATTCTTATACTCCTATGAATTCGCGTATTACTTGGCCACTTTACTTTAAGTCAGAGTCTGGAAATCTCGCGTATTAGTTGTCCACTTTATAACAATTCTTATACTCCTAAGAATTCGCGCATTACTTGGCCACTCTTTTCAAGACAGACTTCGCTTAACTCGCGTATTACTTGGCCCCTTATAAAAATTCTTACACTCCTAAGAACTCGCGCATTACTTGGCCACTTTACTTTAAGTCAGAGTCCGGAAATCTCGCGCATTACTTGGCCACTTTACTTTAAGTCAGAGTCCGGAAATCTCGCGTATTAGTTGGCCACTTTATAACAATTCTTATACTCCATTGAACTCGCGCATTACTCGATCTCCTTACTTAAAGTCAGAGTCCGGAAATCTCGCGTATTACTTGGCCACCTTACTTAAAGTCAGAGTTCGGAAATCTCGCGTATTAGTGGGCCACTTTATAACAATTCTTATACTCCTAAGAATTCGCGCATTACTTGGCCACTCTTTTCAGGACAGACTTCGTTTAACTCGCGTATTACGAGACCACTTATGTATTTATATCAGTCCTGTGGCCCATTGAACCTGACCTTACTTAAGGTCAGAGTCCGGAAATCTCGCGTATTACTTGGCCACTTTAGAAAAATTCTTATACTCCTAAGAATTCGCGCATTACTTGGCCACCTTATTTAAAGTCAGAGTCCGGAAATCTCGAGTATTAGTTGGCCACTTTAGAAAAATTCTTATACTCCTATGAATTCGCGTATTACTTGGCCACTTTACTTTAAGTCAGAGTCTGGAAATCTCGCGTATTAGTTGGCCACTTTATAACAATTCTTATACTCCTAAGAATTCGCGCATTACTTGGCCACTCTTATCAAGACAGACTTCGCTTAACTCGCGTATTACTTGGCCCCTTATAAAAATTCTTACACTCCTAAGAACTCGCGCATTACTTGGCCACTTTACTTTAAGTCAGAGTCCGGAAATCTCGCGCATTACTTGGCCACTTTACTTTAAGTCAGAGTCCGGAAATCTCACGTATTAGTTGGCCACTTTATAACAATTCTTATACTCCATTGAACTCGCGCATTACTCGATCACCTTACTTAAAGTCAGAGTCCGGAAATCTCGCGTATTACTTGGCCACCTTACTTATAGTCAGAGTTCGGAAATCTCGCGTATTAGTTGGCCACTTTATAACAATTCTAATACTCCTAAGAATTCGCCCATTACTTGGCCACTCTTTTCAGGACAGGCTTCGTCTAACTCGCGTATTACTTGGCCACTTATAAAAATTCTTATACTCCTAAGAACTCGCGCATTACTTGGCCACTCTTTTCAGGACAGGCTTCGTCTAACTCGCGTATTACGAGACCACTTATGTATTTATATCAGTCATGAGGTCCATTGAACTCGCGCATAACTTGATCACCTTACTTAAAGTCAGAGTCCGGAAATCTCGCACACTACTTGGCCGCTTTACTTTGAGTCAGAGTCCGGAAATCTCGCGCATTACTTGGCCACTTTAGAAAAATTCTGATACTCCTAAGAACTCGCGCATTACTTGGCCACTTTACTTTAAGTCAGAGTCCGGAAATCTCGCGTATTAGTTGGCCACTTTATAACAATTCTTATACTCCTAAGAATTCGCGCATTACTTTGCCACTCTTTTCAGGACAGGCTTCGTCTAACTCGCGTATTACGAGGCCACTTATGTATTTTGTATCAGTCATGAGGTCCATTGAACTCGCGCATAACTTGATCACCTTACTTAAAGTCAGAGTCCGGAAATCTCACGTATTACTTTGCCACTTTAGAAAAATTCTTATACTCCTATGAATTCGCGTATTACTTGGCCACCTTACGTTAAGTCAGAGTCCGAAAATCTCGCGTATTACTTGGCCACTTTAGAAAAATTCTTATAATCCTAAGAACTCGCGCATTACTTGGCCACTTTACTTTAAGTCAGAGTCCGGAAATCTCGCGCATTACTTGGCCACTTTACTTTCAGTCAGAGTCCGGAAATCTCGCTTATTAGTTGGCCACGTTATAACAATTCTTATACTCCTAAGAATTCGCCCATTACTTGGCGACTCTTTTCAGGACAGGCTTCGTCTAACTCGCGTATTACGCGGCCACGTATGTTTTTATATCAGTCATGAGGTCCATTGAACTTGCGCATTACTTGATCACCTTCCTGTCAGTCAGAGTCCGAAAATCTCGCGTATTAGTTGGCCACGTTATAACAATTCTTATACTCCTAACAATTCGCGCATTACTTGGCCACTCTTTTCAAGACAGACTTCGTTTAACTCGCGTATTACTTTGCCACTTTAGAAAAATTCTTATACTCCTATGAATTCGCGTATTACTTGGCCACCTTACTTTGAGTCAGAGTTCGGAAATCTCGCGTATTAGTTGGACACTTTATAACAATTCGTATACTCCTAAGAATTCGCGCATTACTTGGCCACTCTTTTCAGGACAGGCTTCGTCTAACTCGCGTATTACGAGGCCACTTATGTATTTATATCAGTCCTGTGGTCCATTGAACTCGCGCATTACTTGGCCACTCTTTTCAAGACAGACTTCGTTTATCTCGCGTCTTACTTGGCCACCTTACTTAAAGTCAGAGTTCGGAAATCACGCGTATTTGTGGTCCACTTTATAACAATTCTTATACTCCTAAGAATTCGCGAATCACTTGGCCACTCTTTTCAGGACAGGCTTCGTCTAACTCGCGTATTACGAGGCTACTTATGTATTTATATCAGTCATGAGGTCCATTGAACTCGCGCATTACCTGATCACCTTACTTTAAGACAGAGTCCGAAAATCTCACGTATTAGTTGGCCACTTTATAACAATTCCTATACTCCTAAGAAATCGCGCATTACTTGGCCACTCTTTTCAGGACAGGCTTCGTCTAACTCGAGTATTACTTGGCCCCTTATAAAAATTCTTACACTCATAAGAACTCGCGCATTACTTGGCCACTTTACATTAAGTCAGAGTCCGGAAATCTCGCGCATTACTTGGCCACTTTACTTTAAGTCAGAGTCCGGAAATCTCGCGTATTAGTTGGCCACTTTATAACAATTCTTATACTCCATTGAACTCGCGCATTACTCGATCTCCTTACTTAAAGTCAGAGTCCGGAAATCTCGCGTATTACTTGGCCACCTTACTTATAGTCAGAGTTCGGAAATCTCGCGTATTAGTTGGCCACTTTATAACAATTCTAATACTCCTAAGAATTCGCCCATTACTTGGCCACTCTTTTCAGGTCTGACTTCGTTTAACTCGCGTATTACGAGACCACTTATGTATTTATATCAGTCCTGTGGCCCATTGAACCTGACCTTACTTAAGGTCAGAGTCCGGAAATCTCGCGTATTACTTGGCCACTTTAGAAAAATTCTTATACTCCTAAGAATTCGCGCATTACTTGGCCACCTTATTTAAAGTCAGTGTCCGGAAATCTAGTGTATCACTTGGCCACTTTAGAAAAATTCTTATACTCCTATGAATTCGCGTATTACTTGGCCACTTTACTTTAAGTCAGAGTCCGGAAATCTCGCGTATTAGTTGGCCACTTTATAACAATTCTTATACTCCTAAGAATTCGCGCATTACTTGGCCACTCTTTTTCAGGACAGGCTTCGTCTAACTCGCGTATTACGAGGCCACTTATGTATTTTGTATCAGTCATGAGGTCCATTGAACTCGCGCATAATTTGATCACCTTACTTAAAGTCAGAGTCCGGAAATCTCACGTATTACTTTGCCACTTTAGAAAAATTCTTATACTCCTATGAATTCGCGTATTACTTGGCCACTTTACGTTAAGTCAGAGTCCGGAAATCTCGAGTATTAGTTGGCCACTTTAGAAAAATTCTTATACTCCTATGAATTCGCGCATTACTTGGCCACTTTACTTTAAGTCAGAGTCTGGAAATCTCGCGCATTACTTGGCCACTTTACTTTAAGTCAGAGTCCGGAAATCTCACGTATTACTTGGCCACTTTAGAAAAATTCTTATACTCCTATGAATTCGCCCATTACTTGGCCACTCTTTTCAGGACAGGCTTCGTCTAACTCGCGTATTACGAGGCCACTTATGTATTTATATCAGTCATGAGGTCCATTGAACTTGCGCATTACTTGATCACCTTACTTTAAGTCAGAGTCCGAAAATCTCGCGTATTAGTTGGCCACGTTATAACAATTCTTATACTCCTAACAATTCGCGCATTACTTGGCCACTCTTTTCAAGACAGACTTCGTTTAACTCGCGTATTACTTTGCCACTTATAAAAATTCTTATACTCCTATGAATTCGCGTATTACTTGGCCACCTTACTTTGAGTCAGAGTTCGGAAATCTCGCGTATTAGTTGGACACTTTATAACAATTCTTATACTCCTAAGAATTCGCGCATTACTTGGCCACTCTTTTCAGGACAGGCTTCGTCTAACTCGCGTATTACGAGGCCACTTATGTATTTATATCAGTCCTGTGGTCCATTGAACTCGCGCATTACTTGGCCACTCTTTTCAAGACAGACTTCGTTTATCTCGCGTCTTACTTGGCCACCTTACTTAAAGTCAGAGTCCGGAAATCTCGCGTATTAGTTGGCCACTTTATAACAATTCTTATACTCCTAACAATTCGCGCATTACTTGGCCACTCTTTTCAAGACAGACTTCGTTTAACTCGCGTATTACTTTGCCACTTTAGAAAAATTCTTATTCTCCTTTGAACTCGCGCATTACTTGGCCACCTTACTTTGAGTCAGAGTTCGGAAATCTCGCGTATTAGTTGGCCACTTTATAACAATTCTTATACTCCTAAGAATTCGCGCATTACTTGGCCACTCTTTTCAGGACAGGCTTCGTCTAACTCGCGTATTACGAGGACACTTATGTATTTATATCAGTCATGAGGTCCATTGAACTTGCGCATTACTTGATCACCTTACTTTAAGTCAGAGTCCGAAAATCTCGCGTATTAGTTGGCCACGTTATAACAATTCTTATACTCCTAACAATTCGCGCATTACTTGGCCACTCTTTTCAAGACAGACTTCGTTTAACTCGCGTATTACTTTGCCACTTATAAAAATTCTTATACTCCTATGAATTCGCATATTACTTGGCCACCTTACTTTGAGTCAGAGTTCGGAAATCTCGCGTATTAGTTGGCCACTTTATAACAATTCTTATACTCCTAAGAATTCGCGCATTACTTGGCCACTCTTTTCAGGACAGGCTTCGTCTAACTCGCGTATTACGAGGCCACTTATGTATTTATATCAGTCCTGTGGTCCATTGAACTCGCGCATTACTTGGCCACTCTTTTCAAGACAGACTTCGTTTATCTCGCGTATTACTTGGCCACCTTACTTAAAGTCAGAGTTCGGAAATCAAGTGTATTAGTTGGCCACTTTATAACAATTCTTATACTCCTAAGAATTCGCGCATTACTTGGCCACTCTTTTCAGGACAGGCTTCGTCTAACTCGCGTATTACGAGGCCACTTATGTATTTATATCATTCATGAGGTCCATTGAACTTGCGCATTACTTGATCACCTTACTTTAAGTCAGAGTCCGAAAATCTCGCGTATTAGTTGGCCACTTTATAACAATTCTTATACTCCTAACAATTCGCGCATAACTTGGCCACACTTTTCAAGACAGAATTCGCTTAACTCGCGTATTACTTGGCCCCTTATAAAAATTCTTACACTCATAAGAACTCGCGCATTACTTGGCCACTTTACATTAAGTCAGAGTCCGGAAATCTCGCGCATTACTTGGCCACTTTACTTTAAGTCAGAGTTCGGAAATCTCGCGTATTAGTTGGCCACTTTATAACAATTCTTATACTCCTAAGAATTCGCGCATTACTTGATCACCTTACTTAAAGTCAGAGTCCGGAAATCTCGCGTATTACTTGGCCACCTTACTTAAACTCAGAGTCCGGAAATCTCGCGTATTAGTTGGCCACTTTATAACAATTCTAATACTCCCTAAGAATTCGCCCATTACTTGGCCACTCTTTTCAAGACAGACTTCGTTTATCTCGCGTATTACTTGGCCACTCATAAAAATTCTTATACTCCTAAGAACTCGCGCATTACTTGGCCACTTTACTTTAAGTCAGTGTCCGGAAATCTCGCGTATTAGTTGGCCACTTTATAACAATTCTGATACTCCTAAGAATTCGCGCATTACTTGGCCACTCTTTTCAGGACAGGTTTCGTCTAACTCGCGTATTACTTGGCCACTTATAAAAATTCTTATACTCCTAAGAACTCGCGCATTACTTGGCCACTCTTTTCAGGACAGGCTTCGTCTAACTCGCGTATTACGAGGACACTTATGTATTTATATCAGTCATGAGGTGCATTGAACTCGCGCATAACTTGATCACCTTACTTAAAGTCAGAGTCCGGAAATCTCGCACACTACTTGGCCGCTTTACTTTGAGTCAGAGTCCGGAAATCTCGCGTATTACTTGGCCACTTTAGAAAAATTCTGATACTCCTAAGAACTCGCGCATTACTTGGCCACTTTACTTTAAGTCAGAGTCCGGAAATCTCGCGTATTAGTTGGCCACTTTATATAAATTCTTATACTCCTAAGAATTCGCGCATTACTTGGCCACTCTTTTCAGGACAGGCTTCGTCTAACTCGCGTATTACGAGGCCACTCATGTATTTTGTATCAGTCATGAGGTCCATTGAACTCGCGCATAATTTGATCACCTTACTTAAAGTCAGAGTCCGGAAATCTCACGTATTACTTTGCCACTTCAGAAAAATTCTTATACTCCTATGAATTCGCGTATTACTTGTCCACCTTACTTTAAGTCAGAGTCCGAAAATCTCGCGTATTATTTGGCCACTTTAGAAAAATTCTTATACTCCTATGAATTCGCGTATTACTTGGCCACTTTACTTTAAGTCAGAGTCCGGAAATCTCGCGCATTACTTGGCCACTTTACTTTAAGTCAGAGTCCGGAAATCTCGCGTATTAGTTGGCCACTTGCGCAGAGTTCTTATACTCCTATGCATTCGTGCATTACTTGGCCACTCTTTTCAGGACAGGCTTCGTCTAACTCGCGTATTACGAGGCCACTTATGTATTTATATCAGTCATGAGGTCCATTGAACTTGCGCATTACTTGATCACCTTACTTTAAGTCAGAGTCCGAAAATCTCGCGTATTAGTTGGCCACGTTATAACAATTCTTATACTCCTAACAATTCGCGCATTACTTGGCCACTCTTTTCAAGACAGACTTCGTTTAACTCGCGTATTACTTTGCCACTTATAAAAATTCTTATACTCCTAAGAACTCGCGCATTACTTGGCCACCTTACTTTGAGTCAGAGTTCGGAAATCTCGCGTATTAGTTGGCCACTTTATAACAATTCCTATACTCCTAAGAATTCGCGCATTACTTGGCCACTCTTTTCAGGACAGGCTTCGTCTAACTCGCGTATTACGAGGCCACTTATGTATTTATATCAGTCCTGTGGTCCATTGAACTCGCGCATTACTTGGCCACTCTTTTCAAGACAGACTTCGTTTATCTCGCGTATTACTTGGCCACCTTACTTAAAGTCAGAGTTCGGAAATCTCGCGTATTAGTTGGCCACTTTATAACAATTCTTATACTCCTAAGAATTCGCGCATTACTTGGCCACTCTTTTCAGGACAGGCTTCGTCTAACTCGCGTATTACGAGGCCACTTATGTATTTATATCAGTCATGAGGTCCATTGAACTCGCGCATTACCTGATCACCTTACTTTAAGACAGAGTCCGAAAATCTCGCGTATTAGTTGGCCACTTTATAACAATTCTCATACTCCTAACAATTCGCGCATAACTTGGCCACGCTTATCAAGACAGACTTCGCTTAACTCGAGAATTACTTGGCCCCTTATAAAAATTCTTACACTCATAAGAACTCGCGCATTACTTGGCCACTTTACATTAAGTCAGAGTCCGGAAATCTCGCGCATTACTTGGCCACTTTACTTTAAGTCAGAGTTCGGAAATCTCGCGTATTAGTTGGCCACTTTATAACAATTCTTATACTCCATTGAACTCGCGCATTACTCGATCTCCTTACTTAAAGTCAGAGTCCTGAAATCTCGCGTATTACTTGGCCACCTTACTTAAAGTCAGAGTTCGGAAATCTCGCGTATTAGTGGGCCACTTTATAACAATTCTTATACTCCTAAGAATTCGCGCATTACTTGGCCACTCTTTTCAGGACAGACTTCGTTTAACTCGCGTATTACGAGACCACTTATGTATTTATATCAGTCCTGTGGACCATTGAACCTGACCTTACTTAAGGTCAGAGTCCGGAAATCTCGCTTATTACTTGGCCACTTTAGAAAAATTCTTATACTCCTAAGAATTCGCGCATTACTTGGCCACCTTATTTAAAGTCAGAGTCCGGAAATCTCGAGTATTACTTGGCCACTTTAGAAAAATTCTTATACTCCTATGAATTCGCGTATTACTTGGCCACTCTTTTCAAGACAGACTTTGTTTAACTCGCGTATTACGAGGCCACTTATGTATTTATATCAGTCCTGTGGTCCATTGAACTCGCGCATTACTTGGCCACTCTTTTCAAGACAGACTTCGTTTATCTCGCGTATTACTTGGCCACTTATAAAAATTCTTATACTCCTAAGAACTCGCACATTACTTGGCCACTTTACTTTAAGTCAGTGTCCGGAAATCTCGCGTATTAGTTGGCCACTTTATAACAATTCTGATACTCCTAAGAATTCGCGCATTACTTGGCCACTCTTTTCAGGACAGGCTTCGTCTAACTCGCGTATTACTTGGCCACTTATAAAAATTCTTATACTCCTAAGAACTCGCGCATTACTTGGCCACTCTTTTCAGGACAGGCTTCGTCTAACTCGCGTATTACGAGGCCACTTATGTATTTATATCAGGCATGAGGTCCATTGAACTCGCGCATAACTTGGCCACCTTACTTAAAGTCAGAGTCCGGAAATCTCGCGCATTACTTGGCCACTTTACTTTCAGTCAGAGTCCGGAAATCTCGCGTATTACTTGGCCACTTTAGAAAAATTCTTATACTCCTAAGAACTCGCGCATTACTTGGCCACTTTACTTTAAGTCAGAGTCCGGAAATCTCGCGTATTAGTTGGCCACTTTATAACAATTCTTATACTCCTAAGAATTCGCGCATTACTTGGCCACTCTTTTCAGGACAGGCTTCGTCTAACTCGCGTATTACGAGGCCACTTATGTATTTTGTATCAGTCATGAGGTCCATTGAACTCGCGCATAATTTGATCACCTTACTTAAAGTCAGAGTCCGGAAATCTCACGTATTACTTTGCCACTTTAGAAAAATTCTTATACTCCTATGAATTCGCGTATTACTTGGCCACCTTACGTTAAGTCAGAGTCCGAAAATCTCGCGTATTAGTTGGCCACTTTATAAAAATTCTTATACTCCTAAGAACTCGCGCATTACTTGGCCACTTTACTTTAAGTCAGAGTCCGGAAATCTCGCGCATTACTTGGCCACTTTACTGTCAGTCAGAGTCCGGAAATCTCGCGTATTAGTTGGCCACTTTATAACAATTCTTATACTCCTAAGAATTCGTGCATTACTTGGCCACTCTTTTCAGGACAGGCTTCGTCTAACTCGCGTATTACGAGGCCACTTATGTATTTATATCAGTCATGAGGTCCATTGAACTTGCGCATTACTTGATCACCTTACTTTAAGTCAGAGTCCGAAAATCTCGCGTATTAGTTGGCCACGTTATAACAATTCTTATACTCCTAACAATTCGCGCATTACTTGGCCACTCTTTTCAAGACAGACTTCGTTTAACTCGCGTATTACTTTGCCACTTATAAAAATTCTTATACTCCTAAGAATTCGCGTATTACTTGGCCACCTTACTTTGAGTCAGAGTACGGATATCTCGCGTAGTAGTTGGACACTTTATAACAAGTCGTATACTCCTAAGAATTCGCGCATTACTTGGCCACTCTTTTCAGGACAGGCTTCGTCTAACTCGCGTATTACGAGGCCACTTATGTATTTATATCAGTCCTGTGGTCCATTGAACTCGCGCATTACTTGGCCACTCTTTTCAAGACAGACTTCGTTTATCTCGCGTATTACTTGGCCACCTTACTAAAAGTCAGAGTTCGGAAATCTCGCGTATTAGTTGGCCACTTTATAACAATTCTTATACTCCTAAGAATTCGCGCATTACTTGGCCACTCTTTTCAGGACAGGCTTCGTCTAACTCGCGTATTACGAGGCCACTTATGTATTTATATCAGTCATGAGGTCCATTGAACTTGCGCATTACTTGATCACCTTACTTTAAGACAGAGTCCGAACATCTCACGTATTAGTTGGCCACTTTATAACAATTCTTATACTCCTAACAATTCGCGCATAACTTGGCCACGCTTATCAAGACAGACTTCGCTTAACTCGAGTATTACTTGGCCCCTTATAAAAATTCTTACACTCCTAAGAACTCGCGCATTACTTGGCCACTTTAGTTTAAGTCAGAGTCCGGAAATCTCGCGCATTACTTGGCCACTTTACTTTAAGTCAGAGTCCGGAAATCTCGCGTATTAGTTGGCCACTTTATAACAATTCTTATACTCCATTGAACTCGCGCATTACTCGATCTCCTTACTTAAAGTCAGAGTCCTGAAATCTCGCGTATTACTTGGCCACCTTACTTATAGTCAGAGTTCGGAAATCTCGCGTATTAGTTGGCCACTTTATAACAATTCTAATACTCCTAAGAATTCGCCCATTACTTGGCCACTCTTTTCAGGACAGACTTCGTTTAACTCGCGTATTACGAGACCACTTATGTATTTATATCAGTCCTGTGGACCATTGAACCTGACCTTACTTAAGGTCAGAGTCCGGAAATCTCGAGGATTACTTGGCCACTTTAGAAAAATTCTTATACTCCTATGAATTCGCGCATTACTTGGCCACCTTATTTAAAGTCAGAGTCCGGAAATCTCGAGTATTACTTGGCCACTTTAGAAAAGTTCTTATACTCCTATGAATTCGCGTATTACTTGGCCACTCTTTTCAAGACAGACTTTGTTTAACTCGCGTATTACGAGGCCACTTATGTATTTATATCAGTCCTGTGGTCCATTGAACTCGCGCATTACTTGGCCACTCTTTTCAAGACAGACTTCGTTTATCTCGCGTATTACTTGGCCACTTATAAAAATTCTTATACTCCTAAGAACTCGCGAATTACTTGGCCACTTTACTTTAAGTCAGTGTCCGGAAATCTCGCGTATTAGTTGGCCACTTTATAACAATTCTGATACTCCTAAGAATTCGCGCATTACTTGGCCACTCTTTTCAGGACAGGTTTCGTCTAACTCGCTTATTACTTTGCCACTTAATAAAAATTCTGATACTCCCAAGAACTCGCGCATTACTTGGCCACTCTTTTCAAGACAGACTTCGTCTAACTCGCGTATTACGAGGCCACTTATGTATTTATATCAGTCATGAGGTCCATTGAACTCGCGCATAACTTGATCACCTTACTTAAAGTCAGAGTCCGGAAATCTCGCGCACTACTTGGCCGCTTTACTTTGAGTCAGAGTCCGGAAATCTCGCGTATTACTTGGCCACTTTAGAAAAATTCTGATACTCCTAAGAACTCGCGCATTACTTGGCCACTTTACTTTAAGTCAGAGTCCGGAAATCTCGCGTATTAGTTGGCCACTTTATAACAATTCTTATACTCCTAAGAATTCGTGCATTACTTGGCCACTCTTTTCAGGACAGGCTTCGTCTAACTCGCGTATTACGAGGCCACTTATGTATTTATATCAGTCATGAGGTCCATTGAACTCGCGCATTACTTGGCCACTCTTTTCAAGACAGACTTCGTTTAACTCGCGTATTACTTGGCCACTTATAAAAATTCTTATACTCCTAAGAACTCGCGCATTACTTGGCCACTTTACTTTAAGTCAGAGTCCGGAAATCTCGCGTATTAGTTGGCCACTTTATAACAATTCTTATACTCCTAAGAATTCGTGCATTACTTGGCCACTCTTTTCAGGACAGACTTCGTTTAACTCGCGTATTACGAGGCCACTTATGTATTTATATCAGTCCTGTTGTCCATTGAACTAGCGCATTACTTGATCACCTTACTTTAAGTCAGAGTCCGAAAATCTCGCGTATTAGTTGGCCACGTTATAACAATTCTTATACTCCTAACAATTCGCGCATTACTTGGCCACTCTTTTCAAGACAGACTTCGTTTAACTCGCGTATTACTTTGCCACTTATAAAAATTCTTATACTCCTAAGAACTCGCGCATTACTTGGCCACCTTACTTTGAGTCAGAGTTCGGAAATCTCGCGTATTAGTTGGCCACTTTATAACAATTCGTATACTCCTAAGAATTCGCGCATTACTTGGCCACTCTTTTCAGGACAGGCTTCGTCTAACTCGCGTATTACGAGGCCACTTATGTATTTATATCAGTCCTGTGGTCCATTGAACTCGCGCATTACTTGGCCACTCTTTTCAAGACAGACTTCGTTTATCTAGCGTCTTACTTGGCCACCTTACTTCAAGTCAGAGTTCGGAAATCCCGCGTATTAGTTGTCCACTTTATAACAATTCTTATACTCCTAAGAATTCGCGCATTACTTGGCCACTCTTTTCAGGACAGGCTTCGTCTAACTCGCGTATTACGAGGCCACTTATGTTTTTATATCATTCATGAGGTCCATTGAACTTGCGCATTACTTGATCACCTTACTTTCAGTCAGAGTCCGAAAATCTCGCGTATTAGTTGGCCACTTTATAACAATTCTTATACTCCTAACAATTCGCGCATAACTTGGCCACGCTTATCAAGACAGACTTCGCTTAACTCGAGTATTACTTGGCCCCTTATAAAAATTCTTACACTCCTAAGAACTCGCGCATTACTTGGCCACTTTAATTTAAGTCAGAGTCCGGAAATCTCGCGCATTACTTGGCCACTTTACTTTAAGTCAGAGTCCGGAAATCTCGCGTATTAGTTGGCCACTTTATAACAATTCTTATACTCCATTGAACTCGCGCATTACTCGATCTCCTTACTTAAAGTCAGAGTCCTGAAATCTCGCGTATTACTTGGCCACCTTACTTATAGTCAGAGTTCGGAAATCTCGCGAATTAGTAGGCCACTTTTTATAAATTCTAATACTCCTAAGAATTCGCGCATTACTTGGCCACTCTTTTCAGGACAGACTTCGTTTAACTCGCGTATTACGAGACCACTTATGTATTTATATCAGTCCTGTGGCCCATTGAACCTGACCTTACTTAAGGTCAGAGTCCGGAAATCTCGCGTATTACTTGGCCACTTTAGAAAAATTCTTATACTCCTAAGAATTCGCGCATTACTTGGCCACCTTATTTAAAGTCAGAGTCCGGAAATCTCGAGTATTACTTGGCCACTTTAGAAAAATTCTTATACTCCTATGAATTCGCGTATTACTTGGCCACTCTTTTCAAGACAGACTTTGTTTAACTCGCGTATTACGAGGCCACTTATGTATTTATATCAGTCCTGTGGTCCATTGAACTCGCGCATTACTTGGCCACTCTTTTCAAGACAGACTTCGTTTATCTCGCGTATTACTTGGCCACTTATAAAAATTCTTATACTCCTAAGAACTCGCGCATTACTTGGCCACTTCACTTTAAGTCAGTGTCCGGAAATCTCGCGTATTAGTTGGCCACTTTATAACAATTCTGATACTCCTAAGAATTCGCTCATTACTTGGCCACTCTTTTCAAGACAGACTTCGTTTATCTCGCGTATTACTTGGCCACTTATAAAAATTCTTATACTCCTAAGAACTCGCGCATTACTTGGCCACTCTTTTCAGGACAGGCTTCGTCTAACTCGCGTATTACGAGGCCACTTATGTATTTATATCAGTCCTGAGGTCCATTGAACTCGCGCATAACTTGATCACCTTACTTAAAGTCAGAGTCCGGAAATCTCGCGCACTACTTGGCCGCTTTACTTTGAGTCAGAGTCCGGAAATCTCGCGTATTACTTGGCCACTTAGAAAAATTCTGATACTCCTAAGAACTCGCGCATTACTTGGCCACTTTACTTTAAGTCAGAGTCCGGAAATCTCGCGTATTAGTTGGCCACTTTATAACAATTCTTATACTCCTAAGAATTCGCGCATTACTTTGCCACTCTTTTCAGGACAGGCTTCGTCTAACTCGCGTATTACGAGGCCACTTATGTATTTATATCAGTCATGAGGTCCATTGAACTCGCGCATTACTTGGCCACTCTTTTCAAGACAGACTTCGTTTAACTCGCGTATTACTTGGCCACTTATAAAAATTCTTATACTCCTAAGAACTCGCGCATTACTTGGCCACTTTACTTTAAGTCAGAGTCCGGAAATCTCGCGTATTAGTTGGCCACTTTATAACAATTCTTATACTCCTAAGAATTCGCGCATTACTTGGCCACTCTTTTCAGGACAGACTTCGTTTAACTCGCGTATTACGAGACCACTTATGTATTTATATCAGTCCTGTGGTCCATTGAACTCGCGCATTACTTGGCCACTCTTTTTCAAGACAGACTTCATTTATCTCGCGCATTACTTGAACACCTTACTTTCAGTCAGTGTCCGGAAATCTCGCGTTTTAGTTGGCCACTTTATAACAATTCTTATACTCCTAAGAATTCGCGCATTACTTGGCCACTCTTTTCAGGACAGGCTTCGTCTAACTCGCGTATTACTTGGCCACTTATAAAAATTCTTATACTCCTAAGAACTCGCGCATTACTTGGCCACTCTTTTCAAGACAGACTTCGTTTAACTCGCGTATTACTTGGCCACTTATAAAAATTCTTATACTCCTAAGAACTCGCGCATTACTTGGCCACTTTACTTTAAGTCAGAGTCCGGAAATCTCGCGTATTAGTTGGCCACTTTATAACAATTCTTATACTCCTAGGAACTCGCGCATTACTCGATCACCTTACTTAAAGTCAGATTCCGGAAATCTCACGTATTACTTTGCCACTTCAGAAAAATTCTTATACTCCTATGAATTCGCGTATTACTTGGCCACCTTACTTTAAGTCAGAGTTCGGAAATCTCGCGTATTATTTGGCCACTTTATAACAATTCTTATACTCCTAAGAATTCGCGCATTACTTGGCCACTCTTTTCAGGACAGGCTTCGTCTAACTCGCGTATTACTTGGCCACTTATAAAAATTCCTATACTCCTAAGAACTCGCGCATTACTTGGCCACTTTACTTTAAGTCAGAGTCCGGAAATCTCGCGTATTAGTTGGCCACTTTATAACAATTCTTATACTCCTTAGAATTCGCGCATTACTTGGCCACTCTTTTCAGGACAGGCTTCGTCTAACTCGCGTATTACGAGGCCACTTATAAAACTTCTTATACTCCTAAGAATTCGCGCATTACTTGGCCACTCTTTTCAGGACAGGCTTCGTCTAACTCGCGTATTACGAGGCCACTTATGTATTTGTATCAGTCATGAGTTCCATTGAACTCGCGCACTACTTGATCACCTTACTAAAAGTCAGAGTCCGGAAATCTCGCGTATTACTTTGCCACTTTAGAAAAATTCTTATACTCCTATGAATTCGCGTATTACTTGGCCACACTTTTCAAGACAGTCTTCGTTTAACTCGCGTATTAGTTGGCCACTTTATAACAATTCTTATACTCCTAAGAATTCGCGCATTACTTGGCCATTCTTTTCAGGACAGGCTTCGTCTAACTCGCGTATTGCGAGGCCACTTATAAAAATTCTTATACTCCTAAGAACTCACGCATTACTTGGCCACCTTACTTTAAGTCAGAGTCCGGAAATCTCGCGTATTTGTTGGCCACTTTATAACAATTCTGATACTCCTAAGAATTCGCGCATTACTTGGCCACTCTTTTCAGGACAGGCTTCGTCTAACTCGCGTATTACGAGGCCACTTATGTATTTATATCAGCCATGAGGTCCATTGAACTCGCGCATAACTTGATCACCTTACTTAAAGTCAGAGTCCGGAAATCTCGCGTATTACTTTGCCACTTTAGAAAAATTCTTATACTCCTATGAATTCGCGTATTACTTGGCCACCTTACTTTAAGTCAGAGTCCGAAAATCTCGCGTATTAGTTGGCCACTTTATAACAATTCTTATACTCCTAAGAATTCGCGCATTACTTGGCCACTCTTTTCAGGACAGGCTTCGTCTAACTCGCGTATTACTTGGCCAATTATAAAAATTCTTATACTCCTAAGAACTCGCGCATTACTTGGCCACTTTACTTTAAGTCAGAGTCCAGAAATCTCGCGTATTAGTTGGCCACTTTATAACAATTCTTATACTCCTAAGAATTCGCGCATTACTTGGCCACTCTTTTCAGGACAGGCTTCGTCTAACTCGCGTATTACGAGGCCACTTATGTATTTATATCAGTCATGAGGTCCATTGAACTCGCGAATTACTTGATCACCTTACTTTAAGTCAGAGTCCGAAAATCTCGCGTATTAGTTGGCCACTTTATAACAATTCTTATACTCCTAAGAATTCGCGCATTACTTGGCCACTCTTTTCAGGACAGGCTTCGTCTAACTCGCGTATTACTTGGCCACTTATAAAAATTCTTATACTCCTAAGAACTCGCGCATTACTTGGCCACTTTACTTTAATTCAGATTCCGGAAATCTCACGTATTACTTGGCCACTTTAGAAAAATTCTTATACTCCTATGAATTCGCGTATTACTTGGCCACTCTTTTCAGGACAGGCTTCGTCTAACTCGCGTATTACGAGGCCACTTATGTATTTATATCAGTCATGAGGTCCATTGAACTTGCGCATTACTTGATCACCTTACTTTAAGTCAGAGTCCGAAAATCTCGCGTATTAGTTGGCCACGTTATAACAATTCTTATACTCCTAACAATTCGCGCATTACTTGGCCACTCTTTTCAAGACAGACTTCGTTTAACTCGCGTATTACTTGGCCACTTATAAAAATTCTTATACTCCTAAGAACTCGCGCATTACTTGGCCACTTTACTTTAAGTGAGAGTCCGGAAATCTCGCGTATTAGTTGGCCACTTTATAACAATTCTTATACTCCATAGAACTCGCGCATTACTTGTCCACCTTACTTAATGTCAGAGTCCGGAAATCTCGCGTATTACTTGGCCACTTTAGAAAAATTCTTATACTCCTAAGAATTCGCGCATTACTTGGCCACCTTATTTAAAGTCAGAGTCCGGAAATCTCGCGTATTACTTGGACACCTTACTTAAAGTCAGAGTACGGAAATCTCGCGTATTAGTTGGCCACTTTATAACAATTCTTATACTCCTAAGAATTCGCGCATTACTTGGCCACTCTTTTCAAGACAGACTTTGTTTAACTCGCGTATTACGAGGCCACTTATGTATTTATATCAGTCCTGTGGCCCATTGAACCTGACCTTACTTAAGGTCAGAGTCCGGAAATCTCGAGGATTACTTGGCCACTTTAGAAAAATTCTTATACTCCTATGAATTCGCGTATTACTTGGCCACCTTATTTAAAGTCAGAGTCCGAAAATCTCGCGTATTATTTGGCCACTTTAGAAAAATTCTTATACTCCTATGAATTCGCGTATTACTTGGCCACCTTACTTTGAGTCAGAGTCCGGAAATCTCGCGTATTAGTTGGCCACTTTATAACAATTCTTATACTCCTAAGAATTCGCGCATTACTTGGCCACTCTTTTCAGGACAGGCTTCGTCTAACTCGCGTATTACGAGGCCACTTATGTATTTATATCAGTCCTGTGGTCCATTGAACTCGCGCATTACTTGGCCACTCTTTTCAAGACAGACTTCGTTTATCTAGCGTATTACTTGGCCACCATACTTAAAGTCCGAGTTAGGAAATCACGCGTATTAGTTGGCCACTTTATAACATATCCTCTTCTCCTAAGAATTCGCGCATTACTTGGCCACTCTTTTCAGGACAGGCTTCGTCTAACTCGCATATTACGAGGCCACTTATTTATTTATATCATTCATGAGGTCCATTGAACTTGCGCATTACTTGATCACCTTACTTTAAGTCAGAGTCCGAAAATCTCGCGTATTAGTTGGCCACTTTATAACAATTCTTATACTCCTAACAATTCGCGCATAACTTGGCCACACTTTTCAAGACAGAATTCGCTTAACTCGCGTATTACTTGGCCCCTTATAAAAATTCTTACACTCATAAGAACTCGCGCATTCCTTGGCCACTTTACATTAAGTCTGAGTCCGGAAATCTCGCGCATTACTTGGCCACTTTACTTTAAGTCAGAGTTCGGAAATCTCGCGTATTAGTTGGCCACTTTATAACAATTCTTATACTCCATTGAACTCGCGCATTACTCGATCACCTTACTTAAAGTCAGAGTCCGGAAATCTCGCGTATTACTTGGCCACCTTACTTATAGTCAGAGTTCGGAAATCTCGCGTATTTTTTGGCCACTTTATAACAATTCTGATACTCCTAAGAATTCGCGCATTACTTGGCCACTCTTTTCAAGACAGACTTCGTTTATCTCGAGTATTACTTGGCCACTCATAAAAATTCTTATACTCCTAAGAACTCGCGCATTACTTGGCCACTTTACTTTAAGTCAGTGTCCGGAAATCTCGCGTATTAGTTGGCCACTTTATAACAATTCTGATACTCCTAAGAATTCGCGCATTACTTGGCCACTCTTTTCAGGACAGGTTTCGTCTAACTCGCGTATTACTTGGCCACTTATAAAAATTCTTATACTCCTAAGAACTCGCGCATTACTTGGCCACACTTTTCAGGACAGGCTTCGTCTAACTCGCGTATTACGAGGCCACTTATGTATTTATATCAGTCATGAGGTCCATTGAACTCGCGCATAACTTGATCACCTTACTTAAAGTCAGAGTCCGGAAATCTCGCACACTACTTGGCCGCTTTACTTTGAGTCAGAGTCGGGAAATCTCGCGTATTACTTGGCCACTTTAGAAAAATTCTTATACTGCTAAGAACTCGCGCATTACTTGGCCACTTTACTTCAAGTCAGAGTCCGGAAATCTCGCGTATTAGTTGGCCACTTTATAACAATTCTTATACTCCTAAGAAATCGCGCATTACATTGCCACTCTTTTCAGGACAGGCTTCGTCTAACTCGCGTATTACTTGGCCACTTATGTATTTTGTATCAGTCATGAGGTCCATTGAACTCGCGCATAACTTGATCACCTTACTTAAAGTCAGAGTCCGGAAATCTCACGTATTACTTTGCCACTTTAGAAAAATTCTTATACTCCTATGAATTCGCGTATTACTTGGCCACTTTACGTTAAGTCAGAGTCCGAAAATCTCGCGTATTAGTTGGCCACTTTATAAAAATTCTTATAATCCTAAGAACTCGCGCATTACTTGGCCACTTTACTTTAAGTCAGAGTCCGGAAATCTCGCGCATTACTTGGCCACTTTACTTTCAGTCAGAGTCCGGAAATCTCGCGTATTAGTTGGCCACTTTATAACAATTCTTATACTCCTATGAATTCGCGCATTACTTGGCCACTCTTTTCAGGACAGGCTTCGTCTAACTCGCGTATTACGAGGCCACTTATGTATTTATATCAGTCATGAGGTCCATTGAACTTGCGCATTACTTGATCACCTTACTTTAAGTCAGAGTCCGAAAATCTCGCGTATTAGTTGGCCACGTTATAACAATTCTTATACTCCTAACAATTCGCGCATTACTTGGCCACTCTTTTCAAGACAGACTTCGTTTAACTCGCGTATTACTTTGCCACTTAAGAAAAATTCTTATACTCCTATGAATTCGCGTATTACTTGGCCACCTTTATTTTAGTCTGAGTCCTTATATCTCGCTTGTTAGTTGGACACTTTATAACAATTCTTATACTCCTAAGAATTCGCGCATTACTTGGCCACTCTTTTCAGGACAGGCTTCGTCTAACTCGCGTATTACAAGGCCACTTATGTATTTATATCAGTCCTGTCGTCCATTGAACTCGCGCATTACTTGGCCACTCTTTTCAAGACAGACTTCGTTTATCTAGCGTAGTACTTGGCCACCTTACTTCTAGTCTGAGTTCGGAAATCTCTCGTATTAGTTGGCCACTTTATAACAATTCTTATACTCCTAAGAATTCGCGCATTACTTGGCCACTCTTTTCAGGACAGGCTTCGTCTAACTCGCGTATTACGAGGCCACTTATGTATTTATATAATTCATGAGGTCCTATGAACTTGCGCATTACTTGATCACCTTACTTTAAGTCAGAGTCCGAAAATCTCGCGTATTAGTTGGCCACTTTATAACAATTCTTATACTCCTAACAATTCGCGCATAACTTGGCCACGCTTATCAAGACAGACTTCGCTTAACTCGAGTATTAGTTGGCCCCTTATTATAATTCTTACACTCCTAAGAACTCGCGCTTTACTTGGCCTCTTTAATTTAAGTCAGAGTCAGGATATCTCGCGCATTACTTGGCCACTTTACTTTAAGTCAGAGTCCGGAAATCTCGCGTATTAGTTGGCCACTTTATAACAATTCTTATACTCCATTGAACTCGCGCATTACTCGATCTCCTTACTTAAAGTCAGAGTCCGGAAATCTCGCGTATTACTTGGCCACCTTACTTATAGTCAGAGTTCGGAAATCTCGCGTATTAGTTGGCCACTTTATAACAATTCTAATACTCCTAAGAATTCGCCCATTACTTGGCCACTCTTTTCAGGACAGACTTCGTTTAACTCGCGTATTACGAGACCACTTATGTATTTATATCAGTCCTGTGGCCCATTGAACCTGACCTTACTTAAGGTCAGAGTCCGGAAATCTCGCGTATTACTTGGCCACTCATAAAAATTCTTATACTCCTAAGAACTCGCGCATTACTTGGCCACTTTACTTTAAGTCAGTGTCCGGAAATCTCGCGTATTAGTTGGCCACTTTATAACAATTCTGATACTCCTAAGAATTCGCGCATTACTTGGCCACTCTTTTCAGGACAGGTTTCGTCTAACTCGCGTATTACTTGGCCACTTATAAAAATTCTTATACTCCTAAGAACTCGCGCATTACTTGGCCACACTTTTCAGGACAGGCTTCGTCTAACTCGCGTATTACGAGGCCACTTATGTATTTATATCAGTCATGAGGTCCATTGAACTCGCGCATAACTTGATCACCTTACTTAAAGTCAGAGTCCGGAAATCTCGCACACTACTTGGCCGCTTTACTTTGAGTCAGAGTACGGAAATCTCGCGTATTACTTGGCCACTTATAAAAATTCTGATACTCCTAAGAACTCGCGCATTACTTGGCCACTTTACTTTAAGTCAGAGTCCGGAAATCTCGCGTATTAGTTGGCCACTTTATAACAATTCTTATACTCCTAAGAATTCGCGCATTACTTGGCCACTCTTTTCAGGACAGGCTTCGTCTAACTCGCGTATTACGAGGCCACTTATGTATTTTGTATCAGTCATGAGGTCCATTGAACTCGCGCATAATTTGATCACCTTACTTAAAGTCAGAGTCCGGAAATCTCACGTATTACTTTGCCACTTTAGAAAAATTCTTATACTCCTATGAATTCGCGTATTACTTGGCCACTTTACGTTAAGTCAGAGTCCGAAAATCTCGCGTATTACTTGGCCACTTTATAAAAATTATTATAATCCTAATAACTCGCGCATTACTTGGCCACTTTACTTTAAGTCAGAGTCCGGAAATCTCGCGCATTACTTGGCCACTTTACTTTCAGTCAGAGTCCGGAAATCTCGCGTATTAGTTGGCCACTTTATAACAATTCTTATACTCCTATGAATTCGCCCATTACTTGGCCACTCTTTTCAGGACAGGCTTCGTCTAACTCGCGTATTACGAGGCCACTTATGTATTTATATCAGTCATGAGGTCCATTGAACTTGCGCATTACTTGATCACCTTACTTTAAGTCAGAGTCCGAAAATCTCGCGTATTAGTTGGCCACGTTATAACAATTCTTATACTCCTAACAATTCGCGCATTACTTGGCCACTCTTTTCAAGACAGACTTCGTTTAACTCGCGTATTACTTTGCCTCTTTAGAAAAATTCTTATACTCCTATGAATTCGCGTATTACTTGGCCACCTTACTTTGAGTCAGAGTTCGGAAATCTCGCGTATTAGTTGGCCACTTTATAACAATTCTTATACTCCTAAGAATTCGCGCATTACTTGGCCACTCTTTTCAGGACAGGCTTCGTCTAACTCGCGTATTACGAGGCCACTTATGTATTTATATCAGTCCTGTGGTCCATTGAACTCGCGCATTACTTGGCCACTCTTTTCAAGACAGACTTCGTTTATCTAGCGTCTTACTTGGCCACCTTACTTAAAGTCAGCGTTCGGAAATCTCGCGTATTAGTTGGCCACTTTATAACAATTCTTATACTCCTAAGAATTCGCGCATTACTTGGCCACTCTTTTCAGGACAGGCTTCGTCTAACTCGCGTATTACGAGGCCACTTATGTATTTATATCAGTCATGAGGTCCATTGAACTTGCGCATTACTTGATCACCTTACTTTAAGTCAGAGTCCGAAAATCTCGCGTATTAGTTGGCCACTTTATAACAATTCTTATACTCCTAACAATTCGCGCATAACTTGGCCACGCTTATCAAGACAGACTTCGCTTAACTCGAGTATTACTTGGCCCCTTATAAAAATTCTTACACTCCTAAGAACTCGCGCATTACTTGGCCACTTTAGTTTAAGTCAGAGTCCGGAAATCTCGCGCATTACTTGCCCACTTTACTTTAAGTCAGAGTCCGAAAATCTCGCGTATTAGTTGGCCACGTTATAACAATTCTTATACTCCTAACAATTCGCGCATAACTTGGCCACGCTTATCAAGACAGACTTCGCTTAACTCGTGCATTACTTGGCCACTTATAAAAATTCTTATACTCCTAAGAATTCGCGCATTACTTGGCCACTCTTTTCAGGACAGGCTTCGTCTAACTCGCGTATTACGAGGCCACTTATGTATTTATATCAGTCCTGTGGTCCATTGAACTCGCGCATTACTTGGCCACTCTTTTCAAGACAGACTTCGTTTATCTCGCGCATTACTCGATCACCTTACTTAAAGTCAGAGTCCGGAAATCTCGCGTATTACTTGGCCACTTTAGAAAAATTCTTATACTCCTATGAATTCGCGCATTACTTGGCCACTCTTTTCAAGACAGACTTTGTTTAACTCGCGTATTACGAGGCCACTTATGTATTTATATCAGTCCTGTGGTCCATTGAACTCGCGCATTACTTGGCCACTCTTTTCAAGACAGACTTCGTTTATCTCGCGTATTACTTGGCCACTTATAAAAATTCTTATACTCCTAAGAACTCGCGCATTACTTGGCCACCTTATTTAAAGTCAGAGTCCGGAAATCTCGCGTATTACTTGGCCACCTTTATTTAAGTCAGAGTCCGGAAATCTCGCGTATTAGTTGGCCACTTTATAACAATTCTTATACTCCTAACAATTCGCGCATTACTTGGCCACTCTTTTCAAGACAGACTTCGCTTAACTCGCGTATTACTTGGCCCCTTATAAAAATTCTTACACTCCTAAGAACTCGCGCATTACTTGGCCACTTTACTTTAAGTCAGAGTCCGGAAATCTCGCGTATTACTTGGCCACTTTAGAAAAATTCTTATACTCCTAAGAATTCGGGCATTACTTGCCAACTCTTTTCAAGACAGACTTCGCTTAACTCGCGTATTACTTGGCCACATATAAAAATTCTTATACTCCTAAGAACTCGCGCATTACTTGGCCACTTTACTTTAAGTCAGAGTCCGGAAATCTCGCGTATTAGTTGGCCACTTATAAAAATTCTTATGCTCCTAAGAACTCGCGCATTACTTGGCCACTTTACTTTAAGTCAGAGTCCGGAAATCTCGCGTATTAGTTGGCCACTTATAAAAATTCTTATGCTCCTAAGAACTCGCGCATTACTTGGCCACTTTACTTTCAGTCAGAGTCCGGAAATCTCGCGTATTAGTTGGCCACTTTATAACAATTCTTATACTCCTAAGAACTCGCGCATTACTTGGCCACTTTACTTTAAGTCAGAGTCCGGAGATCTCGCGTATTACTTGGCCACTTCTAAAAATTCTTATACTCCTAAGAACTCGCGTATTACTTGGCCACCTTACTTAAAGTCAGAGTTCAGAAATCTCGCGTATTAGTTGGCCACTTTATAACAATTCTTATACTCCTAAGAATTCGCGCATTACTTGGCCACTCTTTTCAGGACAGGCTTCGTCTAACTCGCGTATTACTTGGCCACTTATAAAAATTCTTATACTCCTAAGAACTCGCGCATTACTTGGCCACTTTACTTTAAGTCAGAGTTCGGAAATCTCGCGTATTAGTTGGCCACTTTATAACAATTCTTATACTCCTAAGAACTCGCGCATTACTTGGCCACTTTACTTTAAGTCAGAGTCCGGAAATCTCGCGTATTAGTTGGCCACTTTATAACAATTCTTATACTCCTAAGAACTCGCGCATTACTTGGCCACTCTTTTCAGGACAGGCTTCGTCTAACTCGCGTATTACTTGGCCACTTATAAAAATTCTTATACTCCTAAGAACTCGCGCATTACTTGGCCACTTTACTTTAAGTCAGAGTTCGGAAATCTCGCGTATTAGTTGGCCACTTTATAACAATTCTTATACTCCTAAGAATTCGCGCATTACTTGGCCACTTTACTTTAAGTCAGAGTCAGGAAATCTCGCGTATTAGTTGGCCACTTATAAAAATTCTTATACTCCTAAGAACTCGCGCATTACTTGGCCACTTTACTTTAAGTCAGAGTCCGGAAATCTCGCGTATTAGTTGGCCACTTTATAACAATTCTTATACTCCTAAGAACTCGCGCATTACTTGGCCACTTTACTTTCAGTCAGAGTCCGGAAATCTCGCGTATTACTTGGCCACTTCTAAAAATTCTTATACTCCTAAGAACTCGCGTATTACTTGGCCACCTTACTTAAAGTCAGAGTTCGGAAATCTCGCGTATTAGTTGGCCACTTTATAACAATTCTTATACTCCTAAGAATTCGCGCATTACTTGGCCACTCTTTTCAGGACAGGCTTCGTCTAACTCGCGTATTACTTGGCCACTTATAAAAATTCTTATACTCCTAAGAACTCGCGCATTACTTGGCCACTCTTTTCAAGACAGACTTCGTTTAACTCGCGTATTACTTGGCCACTTATAAAAATTCTTATAATCCTAAGAACTCGCGCATTACTTGGCCACTTTACTTTAAGTCAGAGTCCGGAAATCTCGCGTATTAGTTGGCCACTTTATAACAATTCTTATACTCCATTGAACTCGCGCATTACTCGATCACCTTACTTAAAGTCAGATTCCGGAAATCTCGCGTATTACTTTGCCACTTTAGAAAAATTCTTATACTCCTATGAATTCGCGTATTACTTGGCCACCTTACTTTAAGTCAGAGTCCGAAAATCTCGCGTATTAGTTGGCCACTTTATAACAATTCTTATACTCCTAAGAATTCGCGCATTACTTGGCCACTCTTTTCAGGACAGGCTTCGTCTAACTCGCGTATTACTTGGCCACTTATTAAAAATATTATACTCCAAAGAACTCGCGCATTACTTGGCAACTTTACTTTAAGTCAGAGTCCGGAAATCTCGCGTATTAGTTGGCCACTTTATAACAATTCTTATACTCCTAAGAATTCGCGCATTACTTGGCCACTCTTTTCAGGACAGGCTTCGTCTAACTCGCGTATTACGAGGCCACTTATAAAAATTCTTATACTCCTAAGAACTCGCGCATTACTTGGCCACTCTTTTCAGGACAGGCTTCGTCTAACTCGCGTATTACGAGGCCACTTATGTATTTGTATCAGTCATGAGTTCCATTGAACTCGCGCATTACTTGATCACCTTACTAAAAGTCAGAGTCCGGAAATCTCGCGTATTACTTGGCCACTTTAGAAAAATTCTTATACTCCTATGAATTCGCGTAATACTTGGCCACACTTTTCAAGACAGACTTCGCTTAACTCGCGTATTAGTTGGCCACTTTATAACAATTCTTATACTCCTAAGAATTCGCGCATTACTTGGCCATTCTTTTCAGGACAGGCTTCGTCTAACTCGCGTATTGCGAGGCCACTTATAAAAATTCTTATACTCCTAAGAACTCACGCATTACTTGGCCACCTTACTTTAAGTCAGAGTCCGGAAATCTCGCGTATTTGTTGGCCACTTTATAACAATTCTGATACTCCTAAGAATTCGCGCATTACTTGGCCACTCTTTTCAGGACAGGCTTCGTCTAACTCGCGTATTACGAGGCCACTTATGTATTTATATCAGCCATGAGGTCCATTGAACTCGCGCATTACTCGATCACCTTACTTAAAGTCAGAGTCCGGAAATCTCGCGTATTACTTTGCCACTTTAGAAAAATTCTTATACTCCTATGAATTCGCGTATTACTTGGCCACCTTACTTTAAGTCAGAGTCCGAAAATCTCGCGTATTAGTTGGCCACTTTATAACAATTCTTATACTCCTAAGAATTCGCGCATTACTTGGCCACTCTTTTCAGGACAGGCTTCGTCTATCTCGCGTATTACTTTGCCAATTATAAAAATTCTTATACTCATAAGAACTCGCGCATTACTTGGCAACTTTACTTTAAGTCAGAGTCCTGATTTCTCGCGTATTAGTTGGCCACTTTATAACAATTCTTATACTCCTAACAATTCGCGCATTACTTGGCCACTCTTTTCAGGACAGGCTTCGTCTAACTCGCGTATTACGAGGCCACTTATGTATTTATATCAGTCATGAGGTCCATTGAACTCGCGCATTACCTGATCACCTTACTTTAAGACAGAGTCCGAAAATCTCGCGTATTAGTTGGCCACTTTATAACAATTCTTATACTCCTAACAATTCGCGCATTACTTGGCCACTCTTTTCAGGACAGGCTTCGTCTAACTCGCGTATTACTTGGCCACTTATAAAAATTCTTATACTCCTAAGAACTCGCGCATTACTTGGCCACTTTACTTTAAGTCAGACACCGGAAATCTCGCGTATTAGTTGGCCACTTTATAACAATTCTTATACTCCTATGAATTCGCGTATTACTTGGCGACTCTTTTCAGGACAGGCTTCGTCTAACTCGCGTATTACGAGGCCACTTATGTATTTATATCAGTCATGAGGTCCATTGAACTTGCGCATTACTTGATCACCTTACTTTAAGTCAGAGTCCGAAAATCTCGCGTATTAGTTGGACACGTTTTAACAATTCTTATACTCCTAACAATTCGCGCATTACTTGGCCACTCTTTTCAAGACAGACTTCGTTTAACTCGCGTATTACTTGGCCACTTATAAAAATTCTTATACTCCTAAGAACTCGCGCATTACTTGGCCACTTTACTTTAAGTCAGAGTCCGGAAATCTCGCGTATTAGTTGGCCACTTTATAACAATTCTTATACTCCATTGAACTCGCGCATAATTTGATCACCTTACTTAAAGTCAGAGTCCGGAAATCTCGCGTATTACTTTGCCACTTTAGAAAAATTCTTATACTCCTAAGAATTCGCGCATTACTTGGCCACCTTATTTAAAGTCAGAGTCCGGAAATCTCGCGTATTACTTAGCCACCTTACTTATAGTCAGCGTTCGGAAATCTCGCGTATTAGTTGGCCACTTTATAACAATTCTAATACTCCTAAGAATTCGCGCATTACTTGGCCACTCTTTTCAGGACAGACTTCGTTTAACTCGCGTATTACGAGACCACTTATGTATTTATATCAGTCCTGTGGCCCATTGAACCTGACCTTACTTAAGGTCAGAGTCCGGAAATCTCGAGGATTACTTGGCCACTTTAGAAAAATTCTTATACTCCTATGAATTCGCGTATTACTTGGCCACCTTATGTAAAGTCAGAGTCCGGAAATCTCGCGTACTACTTGACCACTTTAGAAAAATTCTTATACTCCTATGAATTCGCGTATTACTTGGCCACCTTACTTTGAGTCAGAGTTCGGAAATCTCGCGTATTAGTTGGCCACTTTATAACAATTCTTATACTCCTAAGAATTCGCGCATTACTTGGCCACTCTTTTCAGGACAGGCTTCGTCTAACTCGCGTATTACGAGGCCACTTATGTATTTATATCAGTCCTGTGGTCCATTGAACTCGCGCATAACTTGGCCACTCTTTTCAAGACAGACTTCGTTTATCTAGCGTCTTACTTGGCCACCTTACTTAAAGTCAGAGTTCGGAAATCACGCGTATTAGTTGGCCACTTTATAACAATTCTTATACTCCTAAGAAGTCGGGCATTACTTGGCCACTCTTTTCAGGACAGGCTTCGTCTAACTCGCATATTACGAGGCCACTTATTTATTTATATCATTCATGAGGTCCATTGAACTTGCGCATTACTTGATCACCTTACTTTAAGTCAGAGTCCGAAAATCTCGCGTATTAGTTGGCCACTTTATAACAATTCTTATACTCCTAACAATTCGCGCATAACTTGGCCACGCTTATCAAGACAGACTTCGCTTAACTCGCGTATTACTTGGCCCCTTATAAAAATTCTTACACTCCTAAGAACTCGCGCATTACTTGGCCACTTTAGTTTAAGTCAGAGTCCGGAAATCTCGCGCATTACTTGGCCACTTTACTTTAAGTCAGAGTCCGGAAATCTCGCGTATTAGTTGGCCACTTTATAACAATTCTTATACTCCATTGAACTCGCGCATTACTCGATCACCTTACTTAAAGTCAGAGTCCGGAAATCTCGCGTATTACTTGGCCACCTTACTTATAGTCAGAGTTCGGAAATCTCGCGTATTAGTTGGCCACTTTATAACAATTCTAATACTCCTAAGAATTCGCGCATTACTTGGCCACTCTTTTCAAGACAGACTTCGTTTAACTCGCGTATTACTTTGCCACTTATAAAAATTCTTATACTCCTAAGAACTCGCGCATTACTTGGCCACTTTACTTTAAGTGAGAGTCCGGAAATCTCGCGTATTAGTTGGCCACTTTATAACAATTCTTATACTCCTAAGAATTCGCGCATTACTTGGCCACTCTTTTCAGGACAGGTTTCGTCTAACTCGCGTATTACTTGGCCACTTATATAAATTCTTATACTCCTAAGAACTCGCGCATTACTTGGCCACACTTTTCAAGACCGCCATCGTCTAACTCGCGTATTACGAGGCCACTTATGTATTTATATCAGTCATGAGGTCCATTGAACTCGCGCATAACTTGATCACCTTACTTAAAGTCAGAGTCCGGAAATCTCGCACACTACTTGGCCGCTTTACTATGAGTCAGAGTCCGGAAATCTCGCGTATTACTTGGCCAATTTATTTAAAATTCTTATACTCCTAAGAACTCGCGCATTACTTGGCCACTTTACTTTAAGTGAGAGTCCGGAAATCTCGCGTATTAGTTGGCCACTTTATAACAATTCTTATACTCCTAAGATCTCGCGCATTACTTGGCCACTCTTTTCAGGACAGGCTTCGTTTAACTCGCGTATTACGAGGCCACTTATGTATTTCTATCAGTCATGAGGTCCATTGAACTCGCGCATAACTTGATCACCTTACTTAAAGTCAGAGTCCGGAAATCTCACGTATTACTTTGCCACTTTAGAAAAATTCTTATACTCCTATGAATTCGCGTATTACTTGGCCACTTTACGTTAAGTCAGAGTCCGAAAATCTCGCGTATTAGTTGGCCACTTTATAAAAATTCTTATACCCCTACGAACTCGCGCATTACTTGGCCACTTTACTTTAAGTCAGAGTCCGGAAATCTCGCGCATTACTTGGCCACTTTACTTTAAGTCAGAGTCCGGAAATCTCGCGTATTAGTTGGCCACTTTATAACAATTCTTATACTCCTAAGAATTCGTGCATTACTTGGCCACTCTTTTCAGGACAGGCTTCGTCTAACTCGCGTATTACGAGGCCACTTATGTATTTATATCAGTCATGAGGTCCATTGAACTTGCGCATTACTTGATCACCTTACTTTAAGTCAGAGTCCGAAAATCTCGCGTATTAGTTGGCCACGTTATAACAATTCTTATACTCCTAACAATTCGCGCATTACTTGGCCACTCTTTTCAAGACAGACTTCGTTTAACTCGCGTATTACTTTGCCACTTATAAAAATTCTTATACTCCTAAGAACTCGCGCATTACTTGGCCACTTTACTTTAAGTCAGAGTTCGGAAATCTCGCGTATTAGTTGGCCACTTTATAACAATTCTTATACTCCTAAGAATTCGCGCATTACTTGGCCACTCTTTTCAGGACAGGCTTCGTCTAACTCGCGTATTACGAGGCCACTTATGTATTTATATCAGTCCTGTGGTCCATTGAACTCGCGCATTACTTGGCCACTCTTTTCAAGACAGACTTCGTTTATCTCGCGTATTACTTGGCCACCTTACTTAAAGTCAGAGTTCGGAAATCTCGCGTATTAGTTGGCCACTTTATAACAATTCTTATACTCCTAAGAATTCGCGCATTACTTGGCCACTCTTTTCAGGACAGGCTTCGTCTAACTCGCGTATTACGAGGCCACTTATGTATTTATATCAGTCATGAGGTCCATTGAACTCGCGCATTACATGATCACCTTACTTTAAGACAGAGTCCGAAAATCTCGCGTATTAGTTGGCCAATTTATAACAATTCTTATACTCCTAACAATTCGCGCATAACTTGGCCACGCTTATCAAGACAGACTTCGCTTAACTCGAGTATTACTTGGCCCCTTATAAAAATTCTTATACTCCTAAGAACTCGCGCATTACTTGGCCACTTTAGTTTAAGTCAGAGTCCGGAAATCTCGCGCATTACTTGGCCACTTTACTTTAAGTCAGAGTCCGGAAATCTCGCGTATTAGTTGGCCACTTTATAACAATTCTTATACTCCATTGAACTCGCGCATTACTCGATCTCCTTACTTAAAGTCAGAGTCCGGAAATCTCGCGTATTACTTGGCCACCTTACTTATAGTCAGAGTTCGGAAATCTCGCGTATTAGTTGGCCACTTTATAACAATTCTAATACTCCTAAGAATTCGCCCATTACTTGGCCACTCTTTTCAGGACAGACTTCGTTTAACTCGCGTATTACGAGACCACTTATGTATTTATATCAGTCCTGTGGCCCATTGAACCTGACCTTACTTAAGGTCAGAGTCCGGAAATCTCGCGTATTACTTGGCCACTTATAAAAATTCTTATACTCCTAAGAACTCGCGCATTACTTGGCCACCTTACTTTAAGTCAGTGTCCGGAAATCTCGCGTATTAGTTGGCCACTTTATAACAATTCTTATACTCCTAAGAATTCTCGAATTACTTGGCCACTCTTTTCAGGACAGGTTTCGTCTAACTCGCGTATTACTTGGCCACTTATAAAAATTCTTATACTCCTAAGAACTCGCGCATTACTTGGCCACACTTTTCAGGACAGGCTTCGTCTAACTCGCGTATTACGAGGCCACTTATGTATTTATATCAGTCATGAGGTCCATTGAACTCGCGCATAACTTGATCACCTTACTTAAAGTCAGAGTCCGGAAATCTCGCACACTACTTGGCCGCTTTACTTTGATTCAGAGTCCGAAAATCTCGCGTATTACTTGGCCACTTTAGAAAAATTCTGATACTCCTAAGAACTCGCGCATTACTTGGCCACTTTACTTTAAGTCAGAGTCCGGAAATCTCGCGTATTAGTTGGCCACTTTATAACAATTCTTATACTCCTAAGAATTCGAGCATTACTGTGCCACTCTTTTCAGGACAGGCTTCGTCTAACTCGCGTATTACGAGGCCACTTATGTATTTTGTATCAGTCATGAGGTCCATTGAACTCGCGCATAATTTGATCACCTTACTTAAAGTCATAGTCCGGAAATCTCACGTATTACTTTGCCACTTTAGAAAAATTCTTATACTCCTAAGAATTCGCGCATTACTTGGCGACTTTACGTTAAGTCAGAGTCCGAAAATCTCGCGTATTAGTTGGCCACTTTATAAAAATTCTTATACTCCTAAGAACTCGCGCATTACTTGGCCACTTTACTTTAAGTCAGAGTCCGGAAATCTCGCGCATTACTTGGCCACTTTACTTTAAGTCAGAGTCCGGAAATCTCGCGTATTAGTTGGCCACTTTATAACAATTCTTATACTCCTAAGAATTCGTGCATTACTTGGCCACTCTTTTCAGGACAGGCTTCGTCTAACTCGCGTATTACGAGGCCACTTATGTATTTATATCAGTCATGAGGTCCATTGAACTTGCGCATTACTTGATCACCTTACTTTAAGTCAGAGTCCGAAAATCTCGCGTATTAGTTGGCCACGTTATAACAATTCTTATACTCCTAACAATTCGCGCATTACTTGGCCACTCTTTTCAAGACAGACTTCGTTTAACTCGCGTATTACTTTGCCACTTATAAAAATTCTTATACTCCTATGAACTCGCGTATTACTTGGCCACCTTACTTTGAGTCAGAGTTCGGAAATCTCGCGTATTAGTTGGCCACTTTATAACAATTCTTATACTCCTAAGAATTCGCGCATTACTTGGCCACTCTTTTCAGGACAGGCTTCGTCTAACTCGCGTATTACGAGGCCACTTATGTATTTATATCAGTCCTGTGGTCCATTGAACTCGCGCATTACTTGGCCACTCTTTTCAAGACAGACTTCGTTTATCTCGCGTATTACTTGGCCACCTTACTTAAAGTCAGAGTTCGGAAATCTCGCGTATTAGTTGGCCACTTTATAACAATTCTTATACTCCTAAGAATTCGCGCATTACTTGGCCACTCTTTTCAGGACAGGCTTCGTCTAACTCGCGTATTACGAGGCCACTTATGTATTTATATCAGTCATGAGGTCCATTGAACTCGCGCTTTACCTGATCACCTTACTTTAAGACAGAGTCCGAAAATCTCGCGTATTAGTTGGCCACTTTATAACAATTCTCATACTCCTAACAATTCGAGCATTACTTGGCCACGCTTATCAAGACAGACTTCGCTTAACTCGAGTATTACTTGGCCCCTTATAAAAATTCTTACACTCCTAAGAACTCGCGCATTACTTGGCCACTTTAGTTTAAGTCAGAGTCCGGAAATCTCGCGCATTACTTGGCCACTTTACTTTAAGTCAGAGTCCGGAAATCTCGCGTATTAGTTGGCCACTTTATAACAATTCTTATACTCCATTGAACTCGCGCATTACTCGATCTCCTTACTTAAAGTCAGAGTCCGGAAATCTCGCGTATTACTTGGCCACCTTACTTATAGTCAGAGTTCGGAAATCTCGCGTATTAGTTGGCCACTTTATAACAATTCTAATACTCCTAAGAATTCGCCCATTACTTGGCCACTCTTTTCAGGACAGACTTCGTTTAACTCGCGTATTACGAGACCACTTATGTATTTATATCAGTCCTGTGGCCCATTGAACCTGACCTTACTTAAGGTCAGAGTCCGGAAATCTCGCGTATTACTTGGCCACTTTAGAAAAATTCTTATACTCCTAAGAATTCGCGCATTACTTGGCCACCTTATTTAAAGTCAGAGTCCGGAAATCTCGCGTATTACTTGGCCACTTTAGAAAAATTCTTATACTCCTATGAATTCGCGTATTACTTGGCCACTCTTTTCAAGACAGACTTTGTTTAACTCGCGTATTACGAGGCCACTTATGTATTTATATCAGTCCTGTGGTCCATTGAACTCGCGCATTACTTGGCCACTCTTTTCAAGACAGACTTCGTTTATCTCGCGTATTACTTGGCCACTTATAAAAATTCTTATACTCCTAAGAACTCGCGCATAACTTGGCCACTTTACTTAAAGTCAGAGTCCGGAAATGTCGCGTATTAGTTGGCCACTTTATAACAATTCTGATACTCCTAAGAATTCGCGCATTACTTGGCCACTCTTTTCAGGACAGGTTTCGTATAACTCGCGTATTACTTGGCCACTTATAAAAATTCTTATACTCCTAAGAATTCGCGCATTACTTTGCCACTCTTTTCAGGACAGGCTTCGTCTAACTCGCGTATTACGAGGCCACTTATGTATTTTGTATCATTCATGAGGTCCATTGAACTTGCGCATTACTTGATCACCTTACTTTAAGTCAGAGTCCGAAAATCTCGCGTATTAGTTGGCCACTTTATAACAATTCTTATACTCCTAACAATTCGCGCATAACTTGGCCACGCTTATCAAGACAGACTTCGCTTAACTCGAGTATTACTTGGCCCCTTATAAAAATTCTTACACTCCTAAGAACTCGCGCATTACTTGGCCACTTTAGTTTAAGTCAGAGTCCGGAAATCTCGCGCATTACTTGGCCACTTTACTTTAAGTCAGAGTCCGGAAATCTCGCGTATTAGTTGGCCACTTTATAACAATTCTTATACTCCATTGAACTCGCGCATTACTCGATCTCCTTACTTAAAGTCAGAGTCCGGAAATCTCGCGTATTACTTGGCCACCTTACTTATAGTCAGAGTTCGGAAATCTCGCGTATTAGTTGGCCACTTTATAACAATTCTAATACTCCTAAGAATTCGCCCATTACTTGGCCACTCTTTTCAGGACAGACTTCGTTTAACTCGCGTATTACGAGACCACTTATGTATTTATATCAGTCCTGTGGCCCATTGAACCTGACCTTACTTAAAGTCAGAGTCCGGAAATCTCGCGTACTACTTGACCACTTTAGAAAAATTCTTATACTCCTATGAATTCGCGTATTACTTGGCCACCTTACGTTAAGTCAGAGTCCGAAAATCTCGCGTATTACTTTGCCACTTATAAAAATTCTTATACTCCTAAGAACTCGCGCATTACTTGGCCACTTTACTTTAAGTGAGAGTCCGGAAATCTCGCGTATTAGTTGGCCACTTTATAACAATTCTTATACTCCTAAGAATTCGTGCATTACTTGGCCACTCTTTTCAGGACAGGCTTCGTCTAACTCGCGTATTACGAGGCCACTTATGTATTTATATCAGTCATGAGGTCCATTGAACTTGCGCATTACTTGATCACCTTACTTTAAGTCAGAGTCCGAAAATCTCGCGTATTAGTTGGCCACGTTATAACAATTCTTATACTCCTAACAATTCGCGCATTACTTGGCCACTCTTTTCAAGACAGACTTCGTTTAACTCGCGTATTACTTTGCCACTTATAAAAATTCTTATACTCCTATGAATTCGCGTATTACTTGGCCACCTTACTTTGAGTCAGAGTTCGGAAATCTCGCGTATTAGTTGGCCACTTTATAACAATTCTTATACTCCTAAGACTTCGCGCATTACTTGGCCACTCTTTTCAGGACAGGCTTCGTCTAACTCGCGTATTACGAGGCCACTTATGTATTTATATCAGTCCTGTGGTCCATTGAACTCGCGCATTACTTGGCCACTCTTTTCAAGACAGACTTCGTTTATCTCGCGTATTACTTGGCCACCTTACTTTAAGTCAGAGTCCGAAAATCTCGCGTATTAGTTGGCCACTTTATAACAATTCTTATACTCCTAACAATTCGCGCATTACTTGGCCACTCTTTTCAAGACAGACTTCGTTTAACTCGCGTATTACTTGGCCACTTATAAAAATTCTTATACTCCTATGAATTCGCGTATTACTTGGCCACCTTACTTTAAGTCAGAGTCCGGAAATCTCGCGTATTAGTTGGCCACTTTATAACAATTCTTATACTCCTAACAATTCGCGCATTACTTGGCCACTCTTTTCAAGACAGGCTTCGTCTAACTCGCGTATTACGAGGCCACTTATGTATTTATATCAGTCCTGTGGTCCATTGAACTCGCGCATTACTTGGCCACTCTTTTCAGGACTTGGCCACTTTACTTTAAGTCAGAGTCCGGAAATATCGCGTATTAGTTGGCCACTTCATAACAATTCTTATACTCCATTGAACTCGCGCATTACTCGATCACCTTACTTAAAGTCAGAGTCCGGAAATCTCGCGTATTACTTGGCCACCTTACTTATAGTCAGAGTTCGGAAATCTCGCGTATTTTTTGGCCACTTTATAACAATTCTGATACTCCTAAGAATTCGCGCATTACTTGGCCACTCTTTTCAAGACAGACTTCGTTTATCTCGAGTATTACTTGGCCACTCATAAAAATTCTTATACTCCTAAGAACTCGCGCATTAATTGGCCTATTTAATTTGAGTCAGTGTTCGGAAATCTCGCGTATTAGTTGGCCACTTTATAACAATTCTGATACTCCTAAGAATTCGCGCATTACTTGGCCACTCTTTTCAGGACAGGTTTCGTCTAACTCGCGTATTACTTGGCCACTTATAAAAATTCTTATACTCCTAAGAACTCGCGCATTACTTGGCCACACTTTTCAGGACAGGCTTCGTCTAACTCGCGTATTACGAGGCCACTTATGTATTTATATCAGTCATGAGGTCCATTGAACTCGCGCATAACTTGATCACCTTACTTAAAGTCAGAGTCCGGAAATCTCGCACACTACTTGGCCGCTTTACTTTGAGTCAGAGTCCGGATATCTCGCGTATTACTTGGCCACTTTAGAAAAATTCTGAGCCTCCTAAGAAATCGCGAATTCCGTGGCCACTTTACTTTAAGTCAGAGTCCGGAAATCTCGCGTATTAGTGGGCCACTTTATAACAATTCTTATACTCCTAAGAATTCGCGCATTACTTTGCCACTCTTTTCAGGACAGGCTTCGTCTAACTCGCGTATTACGAGGCCACTTATGTATTTTGTATCAGTCATGAGGTCCATTGAACTCGCGCATAATTTGATCACCTTACTTAAAGTCAGAGTCCGGAAATCTCACGTATTACTTTGCCACTTTAGAAAAATTCTTATACTCCTATGAATTCGCGTATTACTTGGCCACTTTACGTTAAGTCAGAGTCCGAAAATCTCGCGTATTAGTTGGCCACTTTATAAAAATTCTTATACTCCTAAGAACTCGCGCATTACTTGGCCACTTTACTTTAAGTCAGAGTCCGGAAATCTCGCGCATTACTTGGCCACTTTACTTTAAGTCAGAGTCCGGAAATCTCGCGTATTAGTTGGCCACTTTATAACAATTCTTATACTCCTATGAATTCGCGTATTACTTGGCCACTCTTTTCAAGACAGGCTTCGTCTAACTCGCGTATTACGAGGCCACTTATGTATTTATATCAGTCATGAGGTCCATTGAACTTGCGCATTACTTGATCACCTTACTTTAAGTCAGAGTCCGAAAATCTCGCGTATTAGTTGGCCACGTTATAACAATTCTTATACTCCTAACAATTCGCGCATTACTTGGCCACTCTTTTCAAGACAGACTTCGTTTAACTCGCGTATTACTTTGCCACTTATAAAAATTCTTATACTCCTATGAATTCGCGTATTACTTGGCCACCTTACTTTAAGTCAGAGTTCGGAAATCTCGCGTATTAGTTGGACACTTTATAACAATTCTTATACTCCTAAGAATTCGCGCATTACTTGGCCACTCTTTTCAGGACAGGCTTCGTCTAACTCGCGTATTACGAGGCCACTTATGTATTTATATCAGTCCTGTGGTCCATTGAACTCGCGCATTACTTGGCCACTCTTTTCAAGACAGACTTCGTTTATCTCGCGTATTACTTGGCCACCTTACTTAAAGTCAGAGTTCTGAAATCTCGCGTATTAGTTGGCCACTTTATAACAATTCTTATACTCCTAAGAATTCGCGCATTACTTGGCCACTCTTTTCAGGACAGGCTTCGTCTAACTCGCGTATTACGAGGCCACTTATGTATTTATATCAGTCATGAGGTCCATTGAACTCGCGCATTACCTGATCACCTTACTTTAAGACAGAGTCCGAAAATCTCGCGTATTAGTTGGCCACTTTATAACAATTCTTATACTCCTAACAATTCGAGCATTACTTGGCCACGCTTATCAAGACAGACTTCGCTTAACTCGCGTATTACTTGGCCCCTTAGAAAAAGTCATACCCTCCTAAGAACTCGCGCATTACTTGGCCACTTTACTTTAAGTCAGAGTCTGGAAATCTCGCGCATTACTTGGCCACTTTACTTTAAGTCAGAGTCCGGAAATCTCGCGTATTAGTTGGCCACTTTATAACAATTCTTATACTCCATTGAACTCGCGCATTACTCGATCTCCTTACTTAAAGTCAGAGTCCGGAAATCTCGCGTATTACTTGGCCACCTTACTTATAGTCAGAGTTCGGAAATCTCGCGTATTAGTTGGCCACTTTATAACAATTCTAATACTCCTAAGAATTCGCCCATTACTTGGCCACTCTTTTCAGGACAGACTTCGTTTAACTCGCGTATTACGAGACCACTTATGTATTTATATCAGTCCTGTGGCCCATTGAACCTGACCTTACTTAAGGTCAGAGTCCGGAAATCTCGCGTATTACTTGGCCACTCATAAAAATTCTTATACTCCTAAGAACTCGCGCATTACTTGGCCACTTTACTTTAAGTCAGTGTCCGGAAATCTCGCGTATTAGTTGGCCACTTTATAACAATTCTGATACTCCTAAGAATTCGCGCATTACTTGGCCACTCTTTTCAGGACAGGTTTCGTCTAACTCGCGTATTACTTGGCCACTTATAAAAATTCTTATACTCCTAAGAACTCGCGCATTACTTGGCCACACTTTTCAGGACAGGCTTCGTCTAACTCGCGTATTACGAGGCCACTTATGTATTTATATCAGTCATGAGGTCCATTGAACTCGCGCATAACTTGATCACCTTACTTAAAGTCAGAGTCCGGAAATCTCGCACACTACTTGGCCGCTTTACTTTGAGTCAGAGTCCGGAAATCTCGCGTATTACTTGGCCACTTTAGAAAAATTCTTACACTCCTAAGAACTCGCGCATTACTTGGCCACTTTACTTTAAGTCAGAGTCCGGAAATCTCGCGTATTAGTTGGCCACTTTATAACAATTCTTATACTCCTTAGAATTCGCGCATTACTTTGCCACTCTTTTCAGGACAGGCATCGACTACCTCGCGTATTACGAGGCCACTTATGTATTTTGTATCAGTCATGAGGTCCATTGAACTCGCGCATAACTTGATCACCTTACTTAAAGTCAGAGTCCGGAAATCTCACGTATTACTTTGCCACTTTAGAAAAATTCTTATACTCCTATGAATTCGCGTATTACTTGGCCACTTTACGTTAAGTCAGAGTCCGAAAATCTCGCGTATTAGTTGGCCACTTTATAAAAATTCTTATAATCCTAAGAACTCGCGCATTACTTGGCCACTTTACTTTAAGTCAGAGTCCGGAAATCTCGCGCATTACTTGGCCACTTTACTTTCAGTCAGAGTCCGGAAATCTCGCTTATTAGTTGGCCACGTTATAACAATTCTTATACTCCTAAGAATTCGCGCATTACTTGGCGACTCTTTTCAGGACAGGCTTCGTCTAACTCGCGTATTACGCGGCCACTTATGTATTTATATCAGTCATGAGGTCCATTGAACTTGCGCATTACTTGATCACCTTACTTTAAGTCAGAGTCCGAAAATCTCGCGTATTAGTTGGCCACGTTATAACAATTCTTATACTCCTAACAATTCGCGCATTACTTGGCCACTCTTTTCAAGACAGACTTCGTTTAACTCGCGTATTACTTTGCCACTTATAAAAATTATTATACTCCTATGAATTCGCGTATTACTTGGCCACCTTACTTTGAGTCAGAGTTCGGAAATCTCGCGTATTAGTTGGCCACTTTATAACAATTCTTATACTCCTAAGAATTCGCGCATTACTTGGCCACTCTTTTCAGGACAGGCTTCGTCTAACTCGCGTATTACGAGGCCACTTATGTATTTATATCAGTCCTGTGGTCCATTGAACTCGCGCATTACTTGGCCACTCTTTTCAAGACAGACTTCGTTTATCTAGCGTCTTACTTGGCCACCTTACTTAAAGTCAGAGTTCGGAAATCTCGCGTATTAGTTGGCCACTTTATAACAATTCTTATACTCCTAAGAATTCGCGCATTACTTGGCCACTCTTTTCAAGACAGACTTTGTTTAACTCGCGTATTACGAGGCCACTTATGTATTTATATCAGTCATGAGGTCCATTGAACTCGCGCATTACTTGGTCACCTTACTTTAAGTCAGAGTCCGAAAATCTCGCGTATTAGTTGGCCACTTTATAACAATTCATATACTCCTAACAATTCGCGCATAACTTGGCCACGCTTATCAAGACAGACTTCGCTTAACTCGCGTATTACTTGGCCCCTTATAAAAATTCTTACACTCATAAGAACTCGCGCATTACTTGGCCACTTTACATTAAGTCAGAGTCCGGAAATCTCGCGCATTACTTGGCCACTTTACTTTAAGTCAGAGTTCGGAAATCTCGCGTATTAGTTGGCCACTTTATAACAATTCTGATACTCCATTGAACTCGCGCATTACTCGATCTCCTTACTTAAAGTCAGAGTCCGGAAATCTCGCGTATTACTTGGCCACCTTACTTATAGTCAGAGTTCGGAAATCTCGCGTATTAGTTGGCCACTTTATAACAATTCTAATACTCCTAAGAATTCGCCCATTACTTGGCCACTCTTTTCAGGACAGACTTCGTTTAACTCGCGTATTACGAGGCCACTTATGTATTTATATCAGTCCTGTGGCCCATTGAACCTGACCTTACTTAAGGTCAGAGTCCGGAAATCTCGCGTATTACTTGGCCACTTTAGAAAAATTCTTATACTCCTAAGAATTCGCGCATTACTTGGCCACCTTATTTAAAGTCAGAGTCCGGAAATCTCGAGTATTACTTGGCCACTTTAGAAAAATTCTTATACTCCTATGAATTCGCGTATTACTTGGCCACTCTTTTCAAGACAGACTTTGTTTAACTCGCGTATTACGAGGCCACTTATGTATTTATATCAGTCCTGTGGTCCATAGAACTCGCGCATTACTTGGCCACTCTTTTTCAAGACAGACTTCGTTTATCTCGCGTATTACTTGGCCACTCATAAAAATTCTTATACTCCTAAGAACTCGCGCATAACTTGGCCACTTTACTTTAAGTCAGTGTCCGGAAATGTCGCGTATTAGTTGGCCACTTTATAACAATTCTGATACTCCTAACAATTCGCGCATAACTTGGCCACGCTTATCAAGACAGACTTCGCTTAACTCGAGTATTACTTGGCCCCTTATAAAAATTCTTACACTCCTAAGAACTCGCGCATTACTTGGCCACTTTAGTTTAAGTCAGAGTCCGGAAATCTCGCGCATTACTTGGCCACTTTACTTTAAGTCAGAGTCCGGAAATCTCGCGGATTAGTTGGCCAGTTTATAACAATTCTTATACTCCATTGAACTCGCGCATTACTCGATCTCCTTACTTAAAGTCAGAGTCCGGAAATCTCGCGTATTACTTGGCCACCTTACTTATAGTCAGAGTTCGGAAATCTCGCGTATTAGTTGGCCACTTTATAAAAATTCTAATACTCCTAAGAATTCGCGCATTACTTGGCCACTCTTTTCAGGACAGACTTCGTTTAACTCGCGTATTACGAGGCCACTTATGTATTTATATCAGTCCTGTGGTCCATTGAACTCGCGCATTACTTGGCCACTCTTTTCAAGACAGACTTCGTTTATCTCGCGTATTACTTGGCCACCTTACTTAAAGTCAGAGTCCGGAAATCACGCGTATTAGTTGGCCACTTTATAACAATTCTTATACTCCTAAGAATACGCGCATTACTGGGCCACCTTACTTATAGTCAGAGTCCGGAAATCTCGCGTATTACTTGGCCACTTTAGAAAAATTCTTATACTCCTAAGAATTCGCGCATTACTTGGCCACCTTATTTAAAGTCAGAGTCCGGAAATCTCGCGTATTAGTTGGCCACTTTAGAAAAATTCTTATACTCCTATGAATTCGCGTATTACTTGGCCACTCTTTTCAAGACAGACTTTGTTTAACTCGCGTATTACGAGGCCACTTATGTATTTATATCAGTCCTGTGGTCCATTGAACTCGCGCATTACTTGGCCACTCTTTTCAAGACAGACTTCGTTTATCTCGCGTATTACTTGGCCACTTATAAAAATTCTTATACTCCTAAGAACTCGCGCATAACTTGGCCACTTTACTTAAAGTCAGAGTCCGGAAATCTCGCGTATTAGTTGGCCACTTTATAACAATTCTGATACTCCTAACAATTCGCGCATAACTTGGCCACGCTTATCAAGACAGACTTCGCTTAACTCGCGTATTACTTGGCCCCTTATAAACACTCTTACACGATTTATTACTCGCGCATTACTTGGCCACTTTAATTTAAGTCAGAGTCCGGAAATCTCGCGCATTACTTGGCCACTTTACTTTAAGTCAGAGTCCGGAAATCTCGCGTATTAGTTGGCCACTTTATAACAATTCTTATACTCCATTGAACTCGCGCATTACTCGATCTCCTTACTTAAAGTCAGAGTCCGGAAATCTCGCGTATTACTTGGCCACCTTACTTATAGTCAGAGTTCGGAAATCTCGCGTATTAGTTGGCCACTTTATAACAATTCTTATACTCCTAAGAATTCGCGCATTACTTGGCCACTCTTTTCAGGACAGACTTCGTTTAACTCGCGTATTACGAGGCCACTTATGTATTTATATCAGTCCTGTGGTCCATTGAACTCGCGCATTACTTGGCCACTCTTTTCAAGACAGACTTCGTTTATCTCGCGTATTACTTGGCCACCTTACTTAAAGTCAGAGTTCGGAAATCTCGCGTATTAGTTGGCCACTTTATAACAATTCTTATACTCCTAAGAATTCGTGCATTACTTGGCCACTCTTTTCAGGACAGGCTTCGTCTAACTCGCGTATTACGAGGCCACTTATGTATTTATATCAGTCATGAGGTCCATTGAACTTGCGCATTACTTGATCACCTTACTTTAAGTCAGAGTCCGAAAATCTCGCGTATTAGTTGGCCACGTTATAACAATTCTTATACTCCTAACAATTCGCGCATTACTTGGCCACTCTTTTCAAGACAGACTTCGTTTAACTCGCGTATTACTTTGCCACTTATAAAAATTCTTATACTCCTAAGAACTCGCGCATTACTTGGCCACCTTACTTTGAGTCAGAGTTCGGAAATCTCGCGTATTAGTTGGCCACTTTATAACAATTCTTATACTCCTAAGAATTCGCGCATTACTTGGCCACTCTTTTCAGGACAGGCTTCGTCTAACTCGCGTATTACGAGGCCACTTATGTATTTATATCAGTCCTGTGGTCCATTGAACTCGCGCATTACTTGGCCACTCTTTTCAAGACAGACTTCGTTTATCTCGCGTATTACTTGGCCACCTTACTTAAAGTCAGAGTTCGGAAATCTCGCGTATTAGTTGGCCACTTTATAACAATTCTTATACTCCTAAGAATTCGCGCATTACTTGGCCACTCTTTTCAGGACAGGCTTCGTCTAACTCGCGTATTACGAGGCCACTTATGTATTTATATCAGTCATGAGGTCCATTGAACTTGCGCATTACTTGATCACCTTACTTTAAGTCAGAGTCCGAAAATCTCGCGTATTAGTTGGCCACGTTATAACAATTCTTATACTCCTAACAATTCGCGCATTACTTGGCCACTCTTTTCAAGACAGACTTCGTTTAACTCGCGTATTACTTGGCCACTTATAAAAATTCTTATACTCCTATGAATTCGCGTATTACTTGGCCACCTTACTTTAAGTCAGAGTCCGGAAATCTCGCGTATTAGTTGGCCACTTTATAACAATTCTTATACTCCTAACAATTCGCGCATTACTTGGCCACTCTTTTCAAGACAGGCTTCGTCTAACTCGCGTATTACGAGGCCACTTATGTATTTATATCAGTCCTGTGGTCCATTGAACTCGCGCATTACTTGGCCACTCTTTTCAAGACAGACTTCGTTTATCTAGCGTATTACTTGGCCACTTTACTTTAAGTCAGAGTCCGAAAATCTCGCGTATAAGTTGGCCACTTTATAACCATTCTTATACTCCGAACAATTCGCGCATAACTTGGCCACTCTTTTCAAGACAGACTTCGCTTAACTCGCGTATTACTTGGCTCCTTATAAAAATTCTTGCACTCCTAAGAAATCTCGCATTACTTGGCCACTTTACTTTAAGTCAGAGTCCGGAAATCTCGCGCATTACTTGGCCACTTTACTTTAAGTCAGAGTCCGGAAATCTCACGTATTACTTGGCCACTTGATAAAAATTCTAATACTCCTAAGAATTCGCGCATTACTTGGCCACTCTTTTCAGGACAGACTTCGTTTAACTCGCGTATTACGAGACCACTTATGTATTTATATCAGTCCTGTGGTCCATTGAACTCGCGCATTACTTGGCCACTCTTTTCAAGACAGACTTCGTTTATCTCGCGTATTACTTGGCCACCTTACTTAAAGTCAGAGTTCGGAAATCTCGCGTATTAGTTGGCCACTTTATAACAATTCTTATACTCCTAAGAATTCGCGCATTACTTGGCCACTCTTTTCAGGACAGGCTTCGTCTAACTCGCGTATTACGAGGACACTTATGTATTTATATCAGTCATGAGGTCCATTGAACTTGCGCATTACTTGATCACCTTACTTTAAGTCAGAGTCCGAAAATCTCGCGTATTAGTTGGCCACTTTATAACAATTCTTATACTCCTAACAATTCGCGCTTTACTTGGCCACTCTTTTCAAGACAGACTTCGTTTAACTCGCGTATTACTTGGCCACTTATAAAAAATATAATACTCCTAAGAACTCGCGCATTACTTGGCCACTGTACTTTATTCAGAGTCCGGCAAGCTCGAGTATTACTTGGCCACTTTAGAAAAATTCTTATACTCCTAAGAATTCGCGCATTACTTGGCCACCTTATTTAAAGTCAGAGTCCGGAAATCTCGAGTATTACTTGGCCACTTTAGAAAAATTCTTATACTCCTATGAATTCGCGTATTACTTGGCCACTCTTTTCAAGACAGACTTTGTTTAACTCGCGTATTACGAGGCCACTTATGTATTTATATCAGTCCTGTGGTCCATTGAACTCGCGCATTACTTGGCCACTCTTTTCAAGACAGACTTCGTTTATCTCGCGTATTACTTGGCCACCTTACTTGAAGTCAGAGTTCGGAAATCTCGCGTATTACTTGGCCACCTTACTTAAAGTCTGAGTCCGAAAATCTCGGGTATTAGTTGGCCACTTTATAACAATTCTTATACTCCTAACAATTCGCGCATTACTTGGACACTCTTTTCAAGACAGATTTCGTTTAACTCGCGCATTACTTGGCCCCTTATAAAAATTCTTGCACTCCTAAGAACTCGCGCATTACTTGGCCCCTTTCCTTTAAGTCAGAGTCCGGAAATCTCGCGCATTACTTGGCCACTTTTTCTTTAAGTCAGATTCCGGAAATCTCGCGTATTACTTGGCCACTTATAAAAATTCTTATACTCCTAAGAACTCGCGCATTACTTGGCCACTCTTTTCAAGACAGACTTTGTTTAACTCGCGTATTACGAGGCCACTTATGTATTTATATCAGTCCTGTGGTCCATTGAACTCGCGCATTACTTGGCCACTCTTTTCAAGACAGACTTCGTTTATCTCGCGTATTACTTGGCCACCTTACTTAAAGTCAGAGTTCGGAAATCTCGCGTATTAGTTGTCAACTATATTACAAAAAAAATACTCCTAAGAATTCGCGCATTACTTGGCCACCTTATTTAAAGTCAGAGTCCTGAAATCTCGAGTTTTACTTGGCCACTTTAGAAAAATTCTTATACTCCTATGAATTCGCGTATTACTTGGCCACTCTTTTCAAGACAGACTTTGTTTAACTCGCGTATTACGAGGCCACTTATGTATTTATATCAGTCCTGTGGTCCATTGAACTCGCGCATTACTTGGCCACTCTTTTCAAGACAGACTTCGTTTATCTCGCGTATTACTTGGCCACCTTACTTAAAGTCAGAGTTCGGAAATCTCGCGTATTAGTTGGCCACTTTATAACAATTCTTATACTCCTAAGAATTCGCTCATTACTTGGCCACTCTTTTCAGGACAGGCTTCGTCTAACTCGCGTATTACGAGGCCACTTATGTATTTATATCAGTCCTGTGGTCCATTGAACTCGCGCATTACTTGGCCACTCTTTTCAAGACAGACTTCGTTTATCTCGCGTATTACTTGGCCACCTTACTTAAAGTCAGAGTTCGGAAATCACGTGTATTAGTTGGCCACTTTATAACAATTCTTAAACTCCTAAGAATTCGAACATTACTTGGCCACTCTTTTCAAGACAGACTTCGTTTAACTCGCGTATTTCTTGGCCTCTTATAAAAATTCTTATACTCCTAAGAATTCGCGCATTACTTGGCCACCTTATTTAAAGTCAGAGTCCGGAAATCTCGAGTATTACTTGGCCACTTTAGAAAAATTCTTATACTCCTATGAATTCGCGTATTACTTGGCCACTCTTTTCAAGACAGACTTTGTTTAACTCGCGTATTACGAGGCCACTTATGTATTTATATCCAGTCCTGTGGTCCATTGAACTCGCGCATTACTTGGCCACTCTTTTCAAGACAGACTTCGTTTATCTCGCGTATTGCTTGGCCACCTTACTTGAAGTCAGAGTTCGGAAATCTCGCGTATTACTTGGCCACCTTACTTAAAGTCTGAGTCCGAAAATCTCGGGTATTAGTTGGCCACTTTATAACAATTCTTATACTCCTAACAATTCGCGCATTACTTGGCCACTCTTTTCAGGACAGGCTTCGTCTAACTCGCGTATTACTTGGCCACTTATAAAAATTCTTATACTCCTAAGAACTCGCGCATTACTTGGCCACTTTACTTTAAGTCAGAGTCCGGAAATCTCGCGTATTAGTTGGCCACTTTATAACAATTCTTATACTCCTAAGAATTCGCGCATTACTTGGCCACCTTACTTTAAGTCAGAGTCCGGAAATCTCGCGTATTAGTTGGCCACTTCATAACAATTCTTATACTCCTAAGAATTCGCGCATTACTTGGCCACTTTACTTTAAGTCAGAGTCCGGAGATCTCGCGTATTACTTGGCCACTTTAGAAAAATTCTGATACTCCTATGAATTCGCGTATTACTTGGCCACCTTACTTAAAGTCGGAGTCCGAAAATCTCGCGTATTAGTTGGCTACTTTATAACAATTCTTATACTCCTAAGAATTCGAGCATTACTTGGCCACTCTTTTCAGGACAGGCTTCGTCTAACTCGCGTATTACGCGGCCACTTATGTATTTATATCAGTCATGAGGTCCATTGAACTTGCGCATTACTTGATCACCTTACTTTCAGTCAGAGTCCGAAAATCTCGCGTATTAGTTGGCCACTTTATAACAATTCTTATACTCCTAACAATTCGCGCATTACTTGGCCACTCTTTTCAAGACAGACTTCGTTTAACTCGCGTATTACTTGGCCACTTAAAAAAATTCTTATACTCCTAAGAACTCGCGCATTACTTGGCCACTTTACTTAAGGTCAGAGTCCGGAAATCTCGCGTATTAGTTGGCCACTTATAAAAATTCTTATACTCCTAAGAACTCGCGCATTACTTGGCCACTTTACTTTAAGTGAGAGTCCGGAAATCTCGCGTATTAGTTGGCCACTTTATAACAATTCTTATACTCCTAAGAACTCGCGCATTACTTGGCCACTTTACTTTATGTCAGAGTCCGGAGATCTCGCGTACTACTTGGCCACTTTAGAAAAATTCTTATACTCCTATGAATTCGCGCATTACTTGGCCACTTTACTTTAAGTCAGAGTCCGGAAATCTCGCGTATTAGTTGGCCACTTTATAAAAATTCTTATACTCCTAAGAATTCGCGCATTACTTGGCCACCTTATTTAAAGTCAGAGTCCGGAAATCTCGAGTATTACTTGGCCACTTTAGAAAAATTCTTATACTCCTATGAATTCGCGTATTACTTGGCCACTCTTTTCAAGACAGACTTTGTTTAACTCGCGTATTACGAGGCCACTTATGTATTTATATCAGTCCTGTGGTCCATTGAACTCGCGCATTACTTGGCCACTCTTTTCAAGACAGACTTCGTTTATCTCGCGTATTACTTGGCCACCTTACTTGAAGTCAGAGTTCGGAAATCTCGCGTATTACTTGGCCACCTTACTTAAAGTCTGAGTCCGAAAATCTCGGGTATTAGTTGGCCACTTTATAACAATTTTTATACTCCTAACAATTCGCGCATTACTTGGCCACTCTTTTCAAGACAGACTTCGCTTAACTCGCGTATTACTTGGCCCCTTATAAAAATTCTTACACTCCTAAGAACTCGCGCATTACTTGGCCACTTTACTTTAAGTCAGAGTCTGGAAATCTCGCGCATTACTTGGCCACTCTTTTCAAGACAGACTTCGTTTAACTCGCGTATTACGAGGCCACTTATGTATTTATATCAGTCCTGTGGTCCATTGAACTCGCGCATTACTTGGCCACTCTTTTCAAGACAGACTTCGTTTATCTCGCGTATTACTTGGCCACCTTACTTAAAGTCAGAGTTCGGAAATCTCGCGTATTAGTTGGCCACTTTATAACAATTCTTATACTCCTAAGAATTCGCGCATTACTTGGCCACCTTATTTAAAGTCAGAGTCCGGAAATCTCGAGTATTACTTGGCCACTTTAGAAAAATTCTTATACTCCTATGAATTCGCGTATTACTTGGCCACTCTTTTTAAGACTGACTTTGTTTAACTCGCGTATTACGAGGCCACTTATGTATTTATATCAGTCCTGTGGTCCATTGAACTCGCGCATTACTTGGCCACTCTTTTCAAGACAGACTTCGTTTATCTCGCGTATTACTTGGCCACCTTACTTAAAGTCAGAGTACGGAAATCTCGCGTATTAGTTGGCCACTTTATAACAATTCTTATACTCCTAAGAATTCGCGCATTACTTGGCCACTCTTTTCAGGACAGGCTTCGTCTAACTCGCGTATTACGAGGCCACTTATGTATTTATATCAGTCCTGTGGTCCATTGAACTAGCGCATTACTTGGCCACTCTTGTCTGGAAAGACTTCGTTTATCTCGCGTATTACTTGGCCACCTTACTTAAAGTCAGAGTCCGGAAATCTCGCGTATTAGTTGGCCACTTTATAACAATTCTTATACTCCTAAGAATTCGCGCATTACTTGGCCACTCTTTTCAGGACAGGCTTCGTCTAACTCGCGTATTACGAGGCCACTTATGTATTTATATCAGTCATGAGGTCCATTGAACTTGCGCATTACTTGATCACCTTACTTTAAGTCAGAGTCCGAAAATCTCGCGTATTAGTTGGCCACTTTATAACAATTCTTATACTCCTAACAATTCGCGCATTACTTGGCCACTCTTTTCAAGACAGACTTCGTTTAACTCGCGTATTACTTGGCCACTTATAAAAATTCTTATACTCCTAAGAATTCGCGCATTACTTGGCCACCTTATTTAAAGTCAGAGTCCGGAAATCTCGCGTATTACTTGGCCACTTTAGAAAAATTCTTATACTCCTATGAATTCGCGTATTACTTGGCCACTCTTTTCAAGACAGACTTTGTTTAACTCGCGTATTACGAGGCCACTTATGTATTTATATCAGTCCTGTTGTCCATTGAACTCGCGCATTACTTGGCCACTCTTTTCAAGACAGACTTCGTTTATCTCGCGTATTACTTGGCCACCTTACTTGAAGTCAGAGTTCGGAAATCTCGCGTATTACTTGGCCACCTTATTTTAAGTCAGAGCCCGAAAATCTCGCGTATTACTTGGCCACTTAATAAAAATTCTTATACTCCTAAGAATTCACGCATTACTTGGCCACTTATAAAAATTCTTATACTCCTAAGAACTCGCGCATTACTTGGCCACTTTACTTTAAGTCAGAGTCCGGAAATCTCGCGTATTACTTGGCCACTTTATAAAAATTCTTATGCTCCTAAGAACTCGCGCACTACTTGGCCACTTTACTTTAAGTCAGAGTCCGGAAATCTCGCGTATTAGTTGGCCACTTTATAACAATTCTTATACTCCTAAGAACTCGCGCATTACTTGGCCACTTTACTTTCAGTCAGAGTCCGGAAATCTCGCGTATTAGTTGGCCACTTTATAACAATTCTTATACTCCTAAGAACTCGCGCATTACTTGGCCACTTTACTTTAAGTCAGAGTCCGGAAATCTCGCGTATTAGTTGGCCACTTTATAACAATTCTTATACTCCTAAGAAATCGCGCATTACTTGGCCACTTTACTTTAAGTCAGAGTCCGGAGATCTCGCGTATTACTTGGCCACTTTAGAAAAATTCCGATACTCCTATGAGTTCGCGTATTACTTGGCCACCTTATTTAAAGTCAGAGTCCGGAAATCTCGCGTATTAGTTGGCCACTTTATAACAATTCTTATACTCCTAAGAATTCGCGCATTACTTGGCCACCTTATTTAAAGTCAGAGTCCGGAAATCTCGAGTATTACTTGGCCACTTGATAAAAATTCTAATACTCCTAAGAATTCGCGCATTACTTGGCCACTCTTTTCAGGACAGACTTCGTTTAACTCGCGTATTACGAGGCCACTTATGTATTTATATCAGTCCTGTGGTCCATTGAACTCGCGCATTACTTGGCCACTCTTTTCAAGACAGACTTCGTTTATCTCGCGTATTACTTGGCCACCTTACTTGAAGTCAGAGTTCGGAAATCTCGCGTATTACTTGGCCACCTTACTTAAAGTCTGAGTCCGAAAATCTCGGGTATTAGTTGGCCACTTTATAACAATTCTTATACTCCTAAGAATTCGCGCATTACTTGGCCACTTATAAAAATTCTTATACTCCTAAGAACTCGCGCATTACTTGGCCACTTTACTATAAATCAGAGTTCGGAAATCTCGCGCATTACTTGGCCCCTTATAAAAATTCTTGCACTCCTAAGAACTCGCGCATTACTTGGCCCCTTTCCTTTAAGTCAGAGTCCGGAAATCTCGCGCATTACTTGGCCACTTTTTCTTTAAGTCAGATTCCGGAAATCTCACGTATTACTTGGCCACTTTATGAAAATTCTTATACTCCTAAGAATTCGCGCATTACTTGGCCACTCTTTTCAAGACTGACTTTGTTTAACTCGCGTATTACGAGGCCACTTATGTATTTATATCAGTCCTGTGGTCCATTGAACTCGCGCATTACTTGGCCACTCTTTTCAAGACAGACTTCGTTTATCTCGCGTATTACTTGGCCACCTTACTTAAAGTCAGAGTTCGGAAATCTCGCGTATTAGTTGGCCACTTTATAACAATTCTTATACTCCTAAGAATTCGCGCATTACTTGGCCACCTTATTTAAAGTCAGAGTCCGGAAATCTCGAGTATTACTTGGCCACTTTAGAAAAATTCTTATACTCCTATGAATTCGCGTATTACTTGGCCACTCTTTTCAAGACAGACTTTGTTTAACTCGCGTATTACGAGGCCACTTATGTATTTATATCAGTCCTGTGGTCCATTGAACTCGCGCATTACTTGGCCACTCTTTTCAAGACAGACTTCGTTTATCTCGCGTATTACTTGGCCACCTTACTTAAAGTCAGAGTTCGGAAATCTCGCGTATTAGTTGGCCACTTTATAACAATTCTTATACTCCTAAGAATTCGCGCATTACTTGGCCACTCTTTTCAGGACAGGCTTCGTCTAACTCGCGTATTACGAGGCCACTTATGTATTTATATCAGTCCTGTGGTCCATTGAACTCGCGCATTACTTGGCCACTCTTTTCAAGACAGACTTCGTTTATCTCGCGTATTACTTGGCCACCTTACTTAAAGTCAGAGTTCGGAAATCACGCGAATTAGTGGGCCAATTTATAACAATTCTTATACTCATAAGAAATCTAGCAATACTTGGCCACTCTTTTCAAGACAGACTTCGTCTAACTCGTGTATTACTTGGCCACTTATAAAAATTCTTATACTCCTAAGAATTCGCGCATTACTTGGCCACCTTATTTAAAGTCAGAGTCCGGAAATCTCGAGTATTACTTGGCCACTTTAGAAAAATTCTTATACTCCTATGAATTCGCGTATTACTTGGCCACTCTTTTCAAGACAGACTTTGTTTAACTCGCGTATTACGAGGCCACTTATGTATTTATATCAGTCCTGTGGTCCATTGAACTCGCGCATTACTTGGCCACTCTTTTCAAGACAGACTTCGTTTATCTCGCGTATTGCTTGGCCACCTTACTTGAAGTCAGAGTTCGGAAATCTCGCGTATTACTTGGCCACCTTACTTAAAGTCTGAGTCCGAAAATCTCGGGTATTAGTTGGCCACTTTATAACAATTCTTATACTCCTAACAATTCGCGCATTACTTGGCCACTTTACTTTAAGTCAGAGTCCGGAAATCTCGGGTATTACTTGGCCACTTTAGAAAAATTCCGATACTCCTATGAATTCGCGTATTACTTGCCCACCTTAGTTTAAGTCAGAGTCCGGAAATCTCGCGTATTACTTGGCCACTTTAGAAAAATTCTTATACTCCTAAGAATTCGCGCATTACTTGGCCACCTTATTTAAAGTCAGAGTCCGGAAATCTCGAGTATTACTTGGCCACTTGATAAAAATTCTAATACTCCTAAGAATTCGCGCATTACTTGGCCACTCTTTTCAGGACAGACTTCGTTTAACTCGCGTATTACGAGGCCACTTATGTATTTATATCAGTCCTGTGGTCCATTGAACTCGCGCATTACTTGGCCACTCTTTTCAAGACAGACTTCGTTTATCTCGCGTATTACTTGGCCACCTTACTTGAAGTCAGAGTTCGGAAATCTCGCGTATTACTTGGCCACCTTACTTAAAGTCTGAGTCCGAAAATCTCGGGTATTAGTTGGCCACTTTATAACAATTCTTATACTCCTAACAATTCGCGCATTACTTGGCCACTTATAAAAATTCTTATACTCCTAAGAACTCGCGCATTACTTGGCCACTTTACTTTAAGTCAGAGTCCGGAAATCTCGCGCATTACTTGGCCCCTTATAAAAATTCTTGCACTCCTAAGAACTCGCGCATTACTTGGCCCCTTTCCTTTAAGTCAGAGTCCGGAAATCTCGCGCATTACTTGGCCACTTTTTCTTTAAGTCAGATTCCGGAAATCTCACGTATTACTTGGCCACTTGATAAAAATTCTAATACTCCTAAGAATTCGCGCATTACTTGGCCACTCTTTTTAAGACAAACTTTGTTTAACTCGCGTATTACGAGGCCACTTATGTATTTATATCAGTCCTGTGGTCCATTGAACTCGCGCATTACTTGGCCACTCTTTTCAAGACAGACTTCGTTTATCTCGCGTATTACTTGGCCACCTTACTTAAAGTCAGAGTTCGGAAATCTCGCGTATTAGTTGACCACTTTATAACAATTCTTATACTCCTAAGAATTCGCGCATTACTTGGCCACCTTATTTAAAGTCAGAGTCCGGAACTCTAGAGGGTGACTTGGCCACATTAGAAAAATTCTTATACTCCTATGAATTCGCGTATTACTTGGCCACTCTTTTTAAGACTGACTTTGTTTAACTCGCGTATTACGAGGCCACTTATGTATTTATATCAGTCCTGTGGTCCATTGAACTCGCGCATTACTTGGCCACTCTTTTCAAGACAGACTTCGTTTATCTCGCGTATTACTTGGCCACCTTACTTAAAGTCAGAGTTCGGAAATCTCGCGTATTAGTTGGCCACTTTATAACAATTCTTATACTCCTAAGAATTCGCTCATTACTTGGCCACTCTTTTCAGGACAGGCTTCGTCTAACTCGCGTATTACGAGGCCACTTATGTATTTATATCAGTCCTGTGGTCCATTGAACTCGCGCATTACTTGGCCACTCTTTTCAAGACAGACTTCGTTTATCTCGCGTATTACTTGGCCACCTTACTTAAAGTCAGAGTTCGGAAATCTCGCGTATTAGTTGGCCACTTTATAACAATTCTTATACTCCTAACAATTCGCGCATTACTTGGCCACTCTTTTCAAGACAGACTTCGTTTAACTCGCGTATTACTTGGCCTCTTATAAAAATTCTTATACTCCTAAGAATTCGCGCATTACTTGGCCACCTTATTTAAAGTCAGAGTCCGGAAATCTCGAGGACTACTTGGCCACTTTAGAAAAATTCTTATACTCCTATGAATTCGCGTATTACTTGGCCACTCTTTTCAAGACAGACTTTGTTTAACTCGCGTATTACGAGGCCACTTATGTATTTATATCAGTCCTGTGGTCCATTGAACTCGCGCATTACTTGGCCACTCTTTTCAAGACAGACTTCGTTTATCTCGCGTATTGCTTGGCCACCTTACTTGAAGTCAGAGTTCGGAAATCTCGCGTATTACTTGGCCACCTTACTTAAAGTCTGAGTCCGAAAATCTCGGGTATTAGTTGGCCACTTTATAACAATTCTTATACTCCTAACAATTCGCGCATTACTTGGCCACTCTTTTCAGGACAGGCTTCGTCTAACTCGCGTATTACTTGGCCACTTATAAAAATTCTTATACTCCTAAGAACTCGCGCATTACTTGGCCACTTTACTTTAAGTCAGAGTCCGGAAATCTCGCGTATTAGTTGGCCACTTTATAACAATTCTTATACTCCTAAGAATTCGCGCATTACTTGGCCACTTTACTTTAAGTCAGAGTCCGGAAATCTCGCGTATTAGTTGGCCACTTTATAACAATTCTTATACTCCTAAGAATTCGCGCATTACTTGGCCACTTTTCTTTATGTCAGATTCCGGAAATCTCGCGTATTACTTGGCCACTTTAGAAAAATTCTTATACTCCTAAGAATTCGCGCATTACTTGGCCACCTTACTTAAAGTCAGAGTCCGGAAATCTCGCGTATTAGTTGGCCACTTTATAACAATTCTTATACTCCTAAGAATTCGCGCATTACTTGGCCACTCTTTTCAGGACAGGCTTCGTCTAACTCGCGTATTACGAGGCCACTTATGTATTTATATCAGTCATGAGGTCCATTGAACTTGCGCATTACTTGTCCACTCTTTTCAAGACAGACTTCGTTTATCTCGCGTATTGCTTGGCCACCTTACTTGAAGTCAGAGTTCGGAAATCTCGCGTATTACTTGGCCACCTTACTTAAAGTCTGAGTCCGAAAATCTCGGGTATTAGTTGGCCACTTTATAACAATTCTTATACTCCTAACAATTCGCGCATTACTTGGACACTCTTTTCAAGACAGATTTCGTTTAACTCGCGTATTACTTGGCCACTTAAAAAAATTCTTATACTCCTAAGAACTCGCGCATTACTTGGCCACTTTACTTTAAGTCATAGTTCGAAAATCTGGCGTATTAGTTGGCCACTTATAAAAATTCTTATACTCCTAAGAACTCGCGCATTACTTGGCCACTTTACTTTAAGTGAGAGTCCGGAAATCTCGCGTATTAGTTGGCCACTTTATAACAATTCTTATACTCCTAAGAACTCGCGCATTACTTGGCCACTTTACTTTATGTCAGAGTCCGGAGATCTCGCGTATTACTTGGCCACTTTAGAAAAATTCTGATACTCCTATGAATTCGCGTATTACTTGGCCACCTTACTTAAAGTCAGAGTTCGGAAATCTCGCGTATTAGTTGGCCACTTCATAACAATTCTTATACTCCTAAGAATTCGCGCATTACTTGGCCACCTTATTTAAAGTCAGAGTCCGGAAATCTCGAGTATTACTTGGCCACTTTAGAAAAATTCTTATACTCCTATGAATTCGCGTATTACTTGGCCACTCTTTTCAAGACAGACTTTGTTTAACTCGCGTATTACGAGGCCACTTATGTATTTATATCAGTCCTGTGGTCCATTGAACTCGCGCATTACTTGGCCACTCTTTTCAAGACAGACTTCGTTTATCTCGCGTATTACTTGGCCACCTTACTTGAAGTCAGAGTTCGGAAATCTCGCGTATTACTTGGCCACCTTACTTAAAGTCTGAGTCCGAAAATCTCGGGTATTAGTTGGCCACTTTATAACAATTCTTATACTCCTAACAATTCGCGCATCACTTGGCCACTCTTTTCAAGACAGACTTCGCTTAACTCGCGTATTACTTGGCCCATTATAAAAATTCTTACACTCCTAAGAACTCGCGCATTACTTGGCCCCTTTACTTTAAGTCAGAGTCCGGAAATCTCGCGCATTACTTGGCCACTCTTTTTTAGACAGACTTTGTTTAACTCGCGTATTACGAGGCCACTTATGTATTTATATCAGTCCTGTGGTCCATTGAACTCGCGCATTACTTGGCCACTCTTTTCAAGACAGACTTCGTTTATCTCGCGTATTACTTGGCCACCTTACTTAAAGTCAGAGTTCGGAAATCTCGCGTATTAGTTGGCCACTTTATAACAATTCTTATACTCCTAAGAATTCGCGCATTACTTGGCCACCTTATTTAAAGTCAGAGTCCGGAAATCTCGAGTATTACTTGGCCACTTTAGAAAAATTCTTATACTCCTATGAATTCGCGTATTACTTGGCCACTCTTTTTAAGACTGACTTTGTTTAACTCGCGTATTACGAGGCCACTTATGTATTTATATCAGTCCTGTGGTCCATTGAACTCGCGCATTACTTGGCCACTCTTTTCAAGACAGACTTCGTTTATCTCGCGTATTACTTGGCCACCTTACTTAAAGTCAGAGTACGGAAATCTCGCGTATTAGTTGGCCACTTTATAACAATTCTTATACTCCTAAGAATTCGCGCATTACTTGGCCACTCTTTTCAGGACAGGTTTCGTCTAACTCGCGTATTACGAGGCCACTGATGTATTGATATCAGTCCTGTGGTCCATTGAACTACCGCATTACTTGGCCACTCTTGTCAGGACAGACTTCGTTTATCTCGCGTATTACTTGGCCACCTTACTTAAAGTCAGAGTTCGGAAATCTCGCGTATTAGTTGGCCACTTTATAACAATTCTTATACTCCTAAGAATTCGCGCATTACTTGGCCACTCTTTTCAGGACAGGCTTCGTCTAACTCGCGTATTACGAGGCCACTTATGTATTTATATCAGTCATGAGGTCCATTGAACTTGCGCATTACTTGATCACCTTACTTTAAGTCAGAGTCCGAAAATCTCGCGTATTAGTTGGCCACGTTATAACAATTCTTATACTCCTAACAATTCGCGCATTACTTGGCCACTCTTTTCAAGACAGACTTCGTTTAACTCGCGTATTACTTGGCCACTTATAAAAATTCTTATACTCCTAAGAATTCGCGCATTACTTGGCCACCTTATTTAAAGTCAGAGTCCGGAAATCTCGCGTATTACTTGGCCACTTTAGAAAAATTCTTATACTCCTATGAATTCGCGTATTACTTGGCCACTCTTTTCAAGACAGACTTTGTTTAACTCGCGTATTACGAGGCCACTTATGTATTTATATCAGTCCTGTTGTCCATTGAACTCGCGCATTACTTGTCCACTCTTTTCAAGACAGACTTCGTTTATCTCGCGTATTACTTGGCCACCTTACTTAAAGTCAGAGTTCGGAAATCTCGCGTATTACTTGGCCACCTAACCTAAAGTCAGAGTCCGAAAATCTCGCGTATTAGTTGGCCACTTTATAACAGTTCTTATACTCCTAACAATTCGCGCATTACTTGGCCACTTATAAAAATTCTTATACTCCTAAGAACTCGCGCATTACTTGGCCACTTTACTTTAAGTCAGAGTCCGGAAATCTCGCGTATTAGTTGGCCACTTTATAACAATTCTTATACTCCTAAGAACTCGCGCATTACTTGGCCACTTTACTTTCAGTCAGAGTCCGGAAATCTCGCGTATTAGTTGGCCACTTTATAACAATTCTTATGCTCCTAAGAACTCGCGCATTACTTGGCCACTTTACTTTAAGTCAGAGTCCGGAAATCTCGCGTATTAGTTGGCCACTTTATAACAATTCTTATGCTCCTAAGAACTCGCGCATTACTTGGCCACTTTACTTTAAGTCAGAGTCCGGAAATCTCGCGAATTAGTTGGCCACTTTATAACAATTCTTATACTCCTAAGAACTCGCGCATTACTTGGTCACTTTACTTCAAGTCAGAGTCCGGAAATCTCGCGTATTATTTGGCCACTTTATAACAATTCTTATGCTCCTAAGAACTCGCGCATTACTTGGCCACTTTACTTTCAGTCAGAGTCCGGAAATCTCGCGGATTACTTGGCCACTTTATAAAAACTCTTATACTCCTAAGAACTCGCGCATTACTTGGCCACCTTATTTTAAGTCAGAGTCCGGAAATCTCGCGTATTACTTGGCCACTTTAGAAAAATTCTGATACTCCTATGAATTCGCGTATTACTTGGCCACCTTACTTAAAGTCAGAGTCCGAAAATCTCGCGTATTAGTTGGCCACTGTATAACAATTCTTATACTCCTAAGAATTCGTGCATTACTTGGCCACTCTTTTCAGGACAGGCTTCGTCTAACTCGCGTATTACGAGGCCACTTATGTATTTATATCAGTCATGAGGTCCATTGAACTTGCGCATTACTTGATCACCTTACTTTAAGTCAGAGTCCGAAAATCTCGCGTATTAGTTGGCCACGTTATAACAATTCTTATACTCCTAACAATTCGCGCATTACTTGGCCACTCTTTTCAAGACAGACTTCGTTTAACTCGCGTATTACTTTGCCACTTATAAAAATTCTTATACTCCTAAGAACTCGCGCATTACTTGGCCACTTTACTTTAAGTGAGAGTCCGGAAATCTCGCGTATTAGTTGGCCACTTTATAACAATTCTTATACTCCTAAGAACTCGCGCATTACTTGGCCACTTTACTTTAAGTCAGAGTCCGGAAATCTCACGTATTACTTGGCCACTTTAGAAAAATTCTTATACTCCTATGAATTCGCGTATTACTTGGCCACCTTACTTTAAGTCAGAGTCCGGAAATCTCGCGTATTAGTTGGCCACTTTATAACAATTCTTATACTCCTAAGAATTCGCGCATTACTTGGCCACCTTATTTAAAGTCAGAGTCCGGAAATCTCGAGTATTACTTGGCCACTTGATAAAAATTCTAATACTCCTAAGAATTCGCGCATTACTTGGCCACTCTTTTCAAGACAGACTTTGTTTAACTCGCGTATTACGAGGCCACTTATGTATTTATATCAGTCCTGTTGTCCATTGAACTCGCGCATTACTTGTCCACTCTTTTCAAGACAGACTTCGTTTATCTCGCGTATTACTTGGCCACCTTACTTAAAGTCAGAGTTCGGAAATCTCGCGTATTAGTTGGCCACTTTATAACAATTCTTATACTCCTAAGAATTCGCGCATTACTTGGCCACCTTACTAAAAGTCAGAGTCCGGAAATCTCGCGTATTACTTGGCCACTTTAGAAAAATTCTTATACTCCTAAGAATTCGCGCATTACTTGGCCACCTTATTTAAAGTCAGAGTCCGGAAATCTCGAGTATTACTTGGCCACTTGATAAAAATTCTAATACTCCTAAGAATTCGCGCATTACTTGGCCACTCTTTTCAAGACTGACTTTGTTTAACTCGCGTATTACGAGGCCACTTATGTATTTATATCAGTCCTGTGGTCCATTGAACTCGCGCATTACTTGGCCACTCTTTTCAAGACAGACTTTGTTTAACTCGCGTATTACGAGGCCACTTATGTATTTATATCAGTCCTGTGGTCCATTGAACTCGCGCATTACTTGGCCACTCTTTTCAAGACAGACTTCGTTTATCTCGCGTATTACTTGGCCACCTTACTTAAAGTCAGAGTTCGGAAATCTCGCGTATTAGTTGGCCACTTTATAACAATTCTTATACTCCTAAGAATTCGCGCATTACTTGGCCACTCTTTTCAGGACAGGCTTCGTCTAACTCGCGTATTACGAGGCCACTTATGTATTTATATCAGTCCTGTGGTCCATTGAACTAGCGCATTACTTGGCCACTCTTTTCAAGACAGACTTCGTTTATCTCGCGTATTACTTGGCCACCTTACTTAAAGTCAGAGTCCGGAAATCTCGCGTATTAGTTGGCCACTTTATAACAATTCTTATACTCCTAAGAATTCGCGCATTACTTGGCCACTCTTTTCAGGACAGGCTTCGTCTAACTCGCGTATTACGAGGCCACTTATGTATTTATATCAGTCATGAGGTCCATTGAACTTGCGCATTACTTGATCACCTTACTTTAAGTCAGAGTCCGAAAATCTCGCGTATTAGTTGGCCACTTTATAACAATTCTTATACTCCAAAGAATTGGCGCATTACTTGGCCACTCTTTTCAAGACAGACTTCGTTTAACTCGCGTATTACTTGGCCACTTATAAAAATTCTTATACTCCTAAGAATTCGCGCATTACTTGGCCACCTTATTTAAAGTCAGAGTCCGGAAATCTCGCGTATTAGTTGGCCACTTTAGAAAAATTCTTATACTCCTATGAATTCGCGTATTACTTGGCCACTCTTTTCGAGACAGACTTTGTTTAACTCGCGTATTACGAGGCCACTTATGTATTTATATCAGTCCTGTGGTCCATTGAACTCGCGCATTACTTGGCCACTCTTTTCAAGACAGAATTCGTTAATCTCGCGTATTACTTGGCCACCTTACTTGAAGTCAGAGTTCGGAAATCTCGCGTATTACTTGGCCACCTTACTTAAAGTCAGAGTCCGAAAATCTCGCGTATTAGTTGGCCACTTTATAACAATTCTTACACTCCTAAGAATTCACGCATTACTTGGCCACTTATAAAAATTCTTATACTCATAAGAACTCGCGCATTACTTGGCCACTTTACTTTAAGTCAGAGTCCGGAAATCTCGCGTATTAGTTGGCCACTTTATAACAATTCTTATACTCCTAAGAACTCGCGCATTACTTGGCCACTTTACTTTCAGTCAGAGTCCGGAAATCTCGCGTATTAGTTGGCCACTTTATAACAATTCTTATACTCCTAAGAACTCGCGCATTACTTGGCCACTTTACTTTAAGTCAGAGTCCGGAAATCTCGCGTATTAGTTGGCCACTTTATAACAATTCTTATGCTCCTAAGAACTCCCGCATTACTTGGCCACTTTACTTTAAGTCAGAGTCCGGAAATCTCGCGAATTAGTTGGCCACTTTATAACAATTCTTATACTCCTAAGAACTCGCGCATTACTTGGTCACTTTACTTCAAGTCAGAGTCCGGAAATCTCGCGTATTATTTGGCCACTTTATAACAATTCTTATGCTCCTAAGAACTCGCGCATTACTTGGCCACCTTACTTAAAGTCAGAGTCGGGAAATCTCGCGAATTAGTTGGCCACTTTATAACAATTCTTATACTCCTAAGAACTCGCGCATTACTTGGTCACTTTACTTCATGTCAGAGTCCGGAAATCTCGCGTATTACTTGGCCACTTTAGAAAAATTCTGATACTCCTATGAATTCGCGTATTACTTGGCCACCTTACTTAAAGTCAGAGTCCGAAAATCTCGCGTATTAGTTGGCCACTTTATAACAATTCTTATACTCCTAAGAATTCGCGCATTACTTGGCCACTCTTTTCAGGACAGGCTTCGTCTAACTCGCGTATTACGAGGCCACTTATGTATTTATATCAGTCATGAGGTCCATTGAACTTGCGCATTACTTGATCACCTTACTTTAAGTCAGAGTCCGAAAATCTCGCGTATTAGTTGGCCACGTTATAACAATTCTTATACTCCTAACAATTCGCGCATTACTTGGCCACTCTTTTCAAGACAGACTTCGTGTAACTCGCGTATTAGTTGGCCACTTATAAAAATTCTTATACTCCTAAGAACTCGCGCATTACTTGGCCACTTTACTTTAAGTGAGAGTCCGGAAATCTCGCGTATTAGTTGGCCACTTTATAACAATTCTTATACTCCTAAGAACTCGCGCATTACTTGGCCACTTTACTTTAAGTCAGAGTCCGGAAATCTCACGTATTACTTGGCCACTTTAGAAAAATTCCGATACTCCTATGAATGCGCGTATTACTTGGCCACCTTACTTAAAGTCAGAGTCCGAAAATCTCGCGTATTAGTTGGCCACTTTAGAAAAATTCTTATACTCCTAAGAATTCGCGCATTACTTGGCCACCTTATTTAAAGTCAGAGTCCGGAAATCTCGCGTATTACTTGGCCACTTTAGAAAAATTCTTATACTCCTATGAATTCGCGTATTACTTGGCCACTCTTTTCAAGACAGACTTTGTTTAACTCGCGTATTACGAGGCCACTTATGTATTTATATCAGTCCTGTGGTCCATTGAACTCGCGCATTACTTGGCCACTCTTTTCAAGACAGACTTCGTTTATCTCGCGTATTACTTGGCCACCTTACTTGAAGTCAGAGTTCGGAAATCTCGCGTATTACTTGGCCACCTTACTTAAAGTCTGAGTCCGAAAATCTCGGGTATTAGTTGGCCACTTTATAACAATTCTTATACTCCTAACAATTCGCGCATAACTTGGCCACTCTTTTCAAGACACACTTCGCTTAACTCGCGTATTACTTGGCCCCTTATAAAAACTCTTACACTCCTAAGAACTCGCGCATTACTTGGCCACTTTACTTTAAGTCAGAGTCCGGAAATCTCGAGGATTACTTGGCCACTTTAGAAAAATTCTTATACTCCTATGAATTCGCGTATTACTTGGCCACTCTTTTCAAGACAGACTTTGTTTAACTCGCGTATTACGAGGCTACTTATGTATTTATATCAGTCCTGTGGTCCATTGAACTCGCGCATTACTTGGCCACTCTTTTCAAGACAGACTTCGTTTATCTCGCGTATTACTTGGCCACCTTACTTAAAGTCAGAGTTCGGAAATCACGCGTATTAGTTGGCCACTTTATAACAATTCTTATACTCCTAAGAATTCGCGCATTACTTGGCCACTCTTTTCAGGACAGGCTTCGTCTAACTCGCGTATTACGAGGCCACTTATGTATTTATATCAGTCATGAGGTCCATTGAACTTGCGCATTACTTGATCACCTTACTTTAAGTCAGAGTCCGAAAATCTCGCGTATTAGTTGGCCACGTTATAACAATTCTTATACTCCTAACAATTCGCGCATTACTTGGCCACTCTTTTCAAGACAGACTTCGTTTAACTCGCGTATTACTTGGCCACTTATAAAAATTCTTATACTCCTAAGAATTCGCGCATTACTTGGCCACCTTATTTAAAGTCAGAGTCCGGAAATCTCGCGTATTACTTGGCCACTTTAGAAAAATTCTTATACTCCTATGAATTCGCGTATTACTTGGCCACTCTTTTCAAGACAGACTTTGTTTAACTCGCGTATTACGAGGCCACTTATGTATTTATATCAGTCCTGTGGTCCATTGAACTCGCGCATTACTTGGCCACTCTTTTCAAGACAGACTTCGTTTATCTCGCGTATTGCTTGGCCACCTTACTTGAAGTCAGAGTTCGGAAATCTCGCGTATTACTTGGCCACCTTACTTAAAGTCTGAGTCCGAAAATCTCGGGTATTAGTTGGCCACTTTATAAAAATTCTTATACTCCTAAGAATTCACGCATTACTTGGCCACTTATAAAAATTCTTATACTCCTAAGAACTCGCGCATTACTTGGCCACTTTACTTTAAGTCAGAGTCCGGAAATCTCGCGTATTAGTTGGCCACTTTATAACAATTCTTATACTCCTAAGAATTCGCGCATTACTTGGCCACTTTTCTTTAAGTCAGAGTCCGGTAATCTCGCGTATTAGTTGGCCAATTTATAACAATTCTTATACTCCTAAGAACGCGCGCATTACTTGGTCACTTTACTTCAAGTCAGAGTCCGGAAATCTCGCGTATTAGTTGGCCACTTTATAACAATTCTTATACTCCTAAGAAATCGCGCATTACTTGGCCACTTTACTTTAAGTCAGAGTCCGGAAATCTCGCGTATTAGTTGGCCACTTTATAACAATTCTTATACTCCTAAGAATTCGCGCATTACTTGGCCACATTACTTTAAGTCAGAGTCCGGAAATCTCGAGTATCAGTTGGCCACATTATAACAATTCTTATACTCCTAAGAACTCGAGCATTACTTGGCCACTTTACTTTAAGTCAGAGTCCGGAAATCTCGCGTATTAGTTGGCCACTTTATAACAATTCTTATACTCCTAAGAACTCGCGCATTACTTGGCCACTTTACTTTAAGTCAGAGTCCGGAAATCTCACGTATTACTTGGCCACTTTAGAAAAATTCTTATACTCCTATGAATTCGCGTATTACTTGGCCACCTTACTTTAAGTCAGAGTCCGAAAATCTCGCGTATTAGTTGGCCACTTTATAACAATTCTTATACTCCTAAGAATTCGCGCATTACTTGGCCACTCTTTTCAGGACAGGCTTCGTCTAACTCGCGTATTACGAGGCCACTTATGTATTTATATCAGTCATGAGGTCCATTGAACTTGCGCATTACTTGATCACCTTACTTTAAGTCAGAGTCCGAAAATCTCGCGTATTAGTTGGCCACGTTATAACAATTCTTATACTCCTAACAATTCGCGCATTACTTGGACACTCTTTTTAAGGCAGACTTCGTTTAACTCGGGTTTTTGTTGGATAGTTTTATTAATTATTTTTCTCCTAAGAACTCGCGCATTACTTGGCCACTTTACTTTAAGTGAGAGTCCGGAAATCTCGCGTATTAGTTGGCCACTTTATAACAATTCTTATACTCCTAAGAACTCGCGCATTACTTGGCCACATAATGTTAAGTCAGAGTCCGAAGAGCTCGCGCATTACTTGGCCACTTTAGAAAAATTCCGATACTCCTATGAATGCGCGTATTACTTGGCCACCTTACTTAAAGTCAGAGTCCGAAAATCTCGCGTATTAGTTGGCCACTTTAGAAAAATTCTTATACTCCTAAGAATTCGCGCATTACTTGGCCACCTTATTTAAAGTCAGAGTCCGGAAATCTCGAGTATTAGTTGGCCACTTTAGAAAAATTCTTATACTCCTATGAATTCGCGTATTACTTGGCCACTCTTTTCACGACAGACTTTGTTTAACTCGCGTATTAAGAGGCGACTTATGTTTTTATTTCAGTCCTGTGGTCCATTGAACTCGCGCATTACTTGGCCACTCTTTTCAAGACAGACTTCGTTTATCTCGCGTATTACTTGGCCACCTTACTTGAAGTCAGAGTTCGGAAATCTCGCGTATTACTTGGCCACCTTACTTAAAGTCTGAGTCCGAAAATCTCGGGTATTAGTTGGCCACTTTATAACAATTCTTATACTCCTAACAATTCGCGCATCACTTGGCCACTCTTTTCACGACAGCCTTAGCTTAACTCGCGTATTACGTGGCCCCCTAGACCAAGACTTACACTCCTAAGAACTCGCGCATTACTTGGCCACTTTACTTTAAGTCAGAGTCCGGAAATCTCACGTATTACTTGGCCACTTTAGAAAAATTCTTATACTCCTATGAATTCGCGTATTACTTGGCCACTCTTTTCAAGACAGACTTTGTTTAACTCGCGTATTACGAGGCCACTTATGTATTTATATCAGTCCTGTGGTCCATTGAACTCGCGCATTACTTGGCCACTCTTTTCAAGACAGACTTCGTTTATCTCGCGTATTACTTGGCCACCTTACTTAAAGTCAGAGTTCGGAAATCTCGCGTATTAGTTGGCCACTTTATAACAATTCTTATACTCCTAAGAATTCGCGCATTACTTGGCCACCTTATTTAAAGTCAGAGTCCGGAAATCTCGAGTATTACTTGGCCACTTTAGAAAAATTCTTATACTCCTATGAATTCGCGTATTACTTGGCCACTCTTTTCAAGACTGACTTTGTTTAACTCGCGTATTACGAGGCCACTTATGTATTTATATCAGTCCTGTGGTCCATTGAACTCGCGCATTACTTGGCCACTCTTTTCAAGACAGACTTCGTTTATCTCGCGTATTACTTGGCCACCTTACTTAAAGTCAGAGTTCGGAAATCTCGCGTATTAGTTGGCCACTTTATAACAATTCTTATACTCCTAAGAATTCGCGCATTACTTGGCCACTCTTTTCAGGACAGGCTTCGTCTAACTCGCGTATTACGAGGCCACTTATGTATTTATATCAGTCCTGTGGTCCATTGAACTCGCGCATTACTTGGCCACTCTTTTCAAGACAGACTTCGTTTATCTCGCGTATTACTTGGCCACCTTACTTAAAGTCAGAGTTCGGAAATCTCGCGTATTAGTTGGCCACTTTATAACAATTCTTATACTCCTAAGAATTCGCGCATTACTTGGCCACTCTTTTCAAGACTGACTTTGTTTAACTCCCGTATTACGAGGCCACTTATGTATTTATATCAGTCCTGTCGTCCATTGAACTCGCGCATTACTTGGCCACTCTTTTCAAGACAGACTTCGTTTATCTCGCGTATTACTTGGCCACCTTACTTAAAGTCAGAGTTCGGAAATCTCGCGTATTAGTTGGCCACTTTATAACAATTCTTATACTCCTAAGAATTCGCGCATTACTTGGCCACCTTATTTAAAGTCAGAGTCCGGAAATCTCGAGTATTACTTGGCCACTTTAGAAAAATTCTTATACTCCTATGAATTCGCGTATTACTTGGCCACTCTTTTCAAGACTGACTTTGTTTAACTCGCGTATTACGAGGCCACTTATGTATTTATATCAGTCCTGTGGTCCATTGAACTCGCGCATTACTTGGCCACTCTTTTCAAGACAGACTTCGTTTATCTCGCGTATTACTTGGCCACCTTACTTAAAGTCAGAGTTCGGAAATCTCGCGTATTAGTTGGCCACTTTATAACAATTCTTATACTCCTAAGAATTCGCGCATTACTTGGCCACTCTTTTCAGGACAGGCTTCGTCTAACTCGCGTATTACGAGGCCACTTATGTATTTATATCAGTCATGAGGTCCATTGAACTTGCGCATTACTTGATCACCTTACTTTAAGTCAGAGTCCGAAAATCTCGCGTATTAGTTGGCCACGTTATAACAATTCTTATACTCCTAACAATTCGCGCATTACTTGGCCACTCTTTTCAAGACAGACTTCGTTTAACTCGCGTATTACTTGGCCACTTATAAAAATTCTTATACTCCTAAGAACTCGCGCATTACTTGGCCACTTTACTTTAAGTCAGAGTCCGGAAATCTCGCGTATTAGTTGGCCACTTTATAACAATTCTTATACTCCTAAGAATTCGCGCATTACTTGGCCACATTACTTTAAGTCAGAGTCCGCAACTCCCGCGTATTACTTTGCCACTTTATAAAAATTCCGATACTCCTATGAATGCGCGTATTACTTGGCCACCTTACTTAAAGTCAGAGTCCGGAAATCTCGCGTATTAGTTGGCCACTTTAGAAAAATTCTTATACTCCTAAGAATTCGCGCATTACTTGGCCACCTTATTTAAAGTCAGAGTCCGGAAATCTCGAGTATTACTTGGCCACTTTAGAAAAATTCTTATACTCCTATGAATTCGCGTATTACTTGGCCACTCTTTTCAAGACAGACTTCGTTTAACTCGCGTATTACGAGGCCACTTTTGTATTTATTTCAGTCCTGTGGTCCATTGAACTCGCGCATTACTTGGCCACTCTTTTCAAGACAGACTTCGTTTATCTCGCGTATTACTTGGCCACCTTACTTGAAGTCAGAGTTCGGAAATCTCGCGTATTACTTGGCCACCTTACTTAAAGTCTGAGTCCGAAAATCTCGGGTATTAGTTGGCCACTTTATAACAATTCTTATACTCCTAACAATTCGCGCATTACTTGGCCACTCTTTTCAAGACAGACTTCGTTTATCTCGCGTATTACTTGGCCACCTTACTTAAAGTCAGAGTTCGGAAATCTCGCGTATTAGTTGGCCACTTTATAACAATTCTTATACTCCTAAGAATTCGCGCATTACTTGGCCACTCTTTTCAAGACTGACTTTGTTTAACTCCCGTATTACGAGGCCACTTATGTATTTATATCAGTCCTGTGGTCCATTGAACTCGCGCATTACTTGGCCACTCTTTTCAAGACAGACTTCGTTTATCTCGCGTATTACTTGGCCACCTTACTTAAAGTCAGAGTTCGGAAATCTCGCGTATTAGTTGGCCACTTTATAACAATTCTTATACTCCTAAGAATTCGCGCATTACTTGGCCACCTTATTTAAAGTCAGAGTCCGGAAATCTCGAGTATTACTTGGCCACTTTAGAAAAATTCTTATACTCCTATGAATTCGCGTATTACTTGGCCACTCTTTTCAAGACTGACTTTGTTTAACTCGCGTATTACGAGGCCACTTATGTATTTATATCAGTCCTGTGGTCCATTGAACTCGCGCATTACTTGGCCACTCTTTTCAAGACAGACTTCGTTTATCTCGCGTATTACTTGGCCACCTTACTTAAAGTCAGAGTTCGGAAATCTCGCGTATTAGTTGGCCACTTTATAACAATTCTTATACTCCTAAGAATTCGCGCATTACTTGGCCACTCTTTTCAGGACAGGCTTCGTCTAACTCGCGTATTACGAGGCCACTTATGTATTTATATCAGTCCTGTGGTCCATTGAACTAGCGCATTACTTGGCCACTCTTTTCAAGACAGACTTCGTTTATCTCGCGTATTACTTGGCCACCTTACTTAAAGTCAGAGTTCGGAAATCTCGCGTATTAGTTGGCCACTTTATAACAATTCTTATACTCCTAAGAATTCGCGCATTACTTGGCCACTCTTTTCAGGACAGGCTTCGTCTAACTCGCGTATTACGAGGCCACTTATGTATTTATATCAGTCCTGTGGTCCATTGAACTCGCGCATTACTTGGCCACTCTTTTCAAGACAGACTTCGTTTATCTCGCGTATTACTTGGCCACCTTACTTAAAGTCAGAGTCCGAAAATCTCGCGTATTAGTTGGCCACTTTATAACAATTCTTATACTCCTAACAATTCGCGCATTACTTGGCCACTCTTTTCAAGACAGACTTCGTTTAACTCGCGTATTACTTGGCCACTTATAAAAATTCTTATACTCCTAAGAATTCGCGCATTACTTGGCCACCTTACTTAAGGTCAGAGTCCGGAAATCTCGAGGATTACTTGGCCACTTTAGAAAAATTCTTATACTCCTATGAATTCGCGTATTACTTGGCCACTCTTTTCAAGACAGACTTTGTTTAACTCGCGTATTACGAGGCCACTTATGTATTTATATCAGTCCTGTGGTCCATTGAACTCGCGCATTACTTGGCCACTCTTTTCAAGACAGACTTCGTTTATCTCGCGTATTACTTGGCCACCTTACTTGAAGTCAGAGTTCGGAAATCTCGCGTATTACTTGGCCACCTTACTTAAAGTCTGAGTCCGAAAATCTCGGGTATTAGTTGGCCACTTTATAACAATTCTTATACTCCTAACAATTCGCGCATTACTTGGACACTCTTTTCAAGACAGACTTCGTTTAACTCGCGTATTACTTGTCCACTTATAAAAATTCTTATACTCCTAAGAACTCGCGCATTACTTGGCCACTTTACTTTAAGTCAGAGTCCGGAAATCTCGCGTATTAGTTGGCCACTTTATAACAATTCTTATACTCCTAAGAATTCGCGCATTACTTGGCCACTCTTTTCAGGACAGGCTTCGTCTAACTCGCGCATTACTTGGCCACTCTTTTCAAGACAGACTTCGTTTATCTCGCGTATTACTTGGCCACTTATGAAAATTCTTATACTCCTAAGAACTCGCGTATTACTTGGCCACTTATAAAAATTCCTATACTCCTAAGAACTCGCGCATTACTTGGCCACCTTACTTGAAGTCAGAGTTCGGAAATCTCGCGTATTACTTGGCCACCTTACTTAAAGTCTGAGTCCGAAAATCTCGGGTATTAGTTGGCCACTTTATAACAATTCTTATACTCCTAACAATTCGCGCATTACTTGGACACTCTTTTCAAGACAGACTTCGTTTAACTCGCGTATTACTTGTCCACTTATAAAAATTCTTATACTCCTAAGAACTCGCGCATTACTTGGCCACTTTACTTTAAGTCAGAGTCCGGAAATCTCGCGTATTAGTTGGCCACTTTATAACAATTCTTATACTCCTAAGAATTCGCGCATTACTTGGCCACTCTTTTCAGGACAGGCTTCGTCTAACTCGCGCATTACTTGGCCACTCTTTTCAAGACAGACTTCGTTTATCTCGCGTATTACTTGGCCACTTTAGAAAAATTCTTATACTCCTAAGAATTCTCGCATTACTTGGCCACTTCACTTTAAGTCAGAGTCCGGAAATCTCGCGTATTAGTTGGCCACTTTATCACCATTCTCATACTCCTACGAACTCGCGCATTACTTGGCCACCTTACTTGAAGTCAGAGTTCGGAAATCTCGCGTATTACTTGGCCACCTTACTTAACGTCAGAGTTCGGAAATCTCGCGTATTAGTTGGCCACTTTATAACAATTCTTATACTCCTAAGAATTCGCGCATCACTTGGCCACTCTTTTCAGGACAGGCTTCGTCTAACTCGCGCATTACTTGGCCACTCTTTTCAAGACAGACTTCGTTTATCTCGCGTATTACTTGGCCACTTCTAAAAATTCTTATACTCCTAAGAACTCGCGTATTACTTGGCCACCTTACTTAAAGTCAGAGTTCGGAAATCTCGAGTATTACTTCGCCACTCTTTTCAATACAGTCTTCGTTTATCTCGCTTATTACTTGTCCACTTATAAAAATTCTTATACTCCTAAGAACTCGCGCATTATTGGCCACTCTTTTCAAGACAGACTTCGTTTATCTCGCGTATTACTTGGCCACTTATGAAAATTCTTATACTCCTAAGTACTCGCGCATTACTTGGCCACTTTACTTTAAGTCAGAGTCCGGAAATCTCGCGTATTAGTTGGCCACTTATAAAAAATCTTATACTCCTAAGAACTCGCGCGTTACTTGGCCACCTTACTTAAAGTCAGAGTCCGGAAATCACGCGTATTAGTTGGCCACTTTATAACAATTCTTATACTCCTAAGAACTCGCGCATTACTTGTCCACTTTACTTTAAGTCAGAGTCCGGAGATCTCGCGTATTACTTGGCCACTTCTAAAAATTCTTATACTCCTAAGAACTCGCGTATTACTTGGCCACCTTACTTAAAGTCAGAGTTCGGAAATCTCGCGTATTAGTTGGCCACTTTATAACAATTCTTATACTCCTAACAATTCGCGCATTACTTGGCCAGTCTTTTCAGGACAGGCTTCGTCTAATTCGCGTATTACTTGGCCACTTATAAAAATTCTTATACTCCTAAGAACTCGCGCATTACAAGGCCACTTTACTTTAAGTCAGAGTCCGGAAATCTCGCGTATTAGTTGACCACTTTATAACAATTCTTAAGATCCTAAGAACTCGCGCATTACTTGTCCACTTTACTTTAAGTCAGAGTCCGGAGATCTCGCGTATTACTTGGCCACTTCTAAAAATTCTTATACTCCTAAGAACTCGCGTATTACTTGGCCACCTTACTTTAAGTCAGAGTTCGGAAATCTCGCGTATTAGTTGGCCACTTTATAACAATTCTTATACTCCTAACAATTCGCGCATTACTTGGCCACTCTTTTCAGGACAGGCTTCGTCTAATTCGCGAATTACTTGGCCACTTATAAAAATTCTTATACTCCTAAGAACTCGCGCATTACTTGGCCACTTTACTTTAAGTCAGAGTCCGGAAATCTCGCGTATTAGTTGGCCACTTTATAACAATTCTTATACTCCTAAGAACTCGCGCATTACTTGGCCACTTTACTTTAAGTCAGAGTCCGGAAATCTCGCGTATTAGTTGGCCACTTTATAACAATTCTTATACTCCTAAGAACTCGCGCATTACTTGGCCACTTTACTTTAAGTCAGAGTCCGGAAATCACACGTATTACTTGGCCACTTTAGAAAAATTCTTATACTCCTATGAATTCGCGTATACTTGGCCACCTTACTTTCAGTCAGAGTCCGAAAATCTCGCGTATTAGTTGGCCACTTTATAACAATTCTTATACTGCTAAGAACTCGCGCATTACTTGGCCACTTTACTTTAAGTCAGAGTCCGGAAATCTCGCGTATTAGTTGGCCACTTTATAACAATTCTTATACTCCTAAGAATTCGCGCATTACTTGGCCACTCTTTTCAGGACAGGCTTCGTCTAACTCGCGTATTACTTGGCCACTTATAAAAATTCTTATACTCCTAAGAACTCGCGCATTACTTGGCCACTTTACTTTAAGTCAGAGTCCGGAAATCTCGCGTATTAGTTGGCCACTTATAAAAATTCTTATACTCCTAAGAACTCGCGCATTACTTGGCCACTTTACTTTAAGTGAGAGTCCGGAAATCTCGCGTATTAGTTGGCCACTTTATAACAATTCTTATACTCCTAAGAACTCGCGCATTACTTGGCCACTTTACTTTAAGTCAGAGTCCGGAAATCTCGCGTATTACTTGGCCACTTATAAAAATTCTTATACTCCTAAGAACTCGCGTATTACTTGGCCACCTTACTTAAAGTCAGAGTCCGGAAATCTCGCGTATTAGTTGGCCACTTTATAACAATTCTTATACTCCTAAGAATTCGCGCATTACTTGGCCAGTCTTTTCAGGACAGGCTTCGTCTAATTCGCGTATTACTTGGCCATCTATAATAATTCTTATACTCCTAAGAACTCGCGCATTACATGGCCACTTTACTTACAGTCAGAGTCCGGAAATCACGCGTATTAGATGGGCACTTTATAACAATTCTTATGCTCCTAAGAACTCGCGCATTACTTGTCCACTTTACTTTAAGTCAGAGTCCGGAGATCTCGCGTATTACTTGGCCACTTCTAAAAATTCTTATACTCCTAAGAACTCGCGTATTACTTGGCCACCTTACTTAAAGTCAGAGTTCGGAAATCTCGCGTATTAGTTGGCCACGTTATAACAATTCGTATACTCCTAACAATTCGCGTATTACTTGGCCACTCTTTTCAGGACAGGCTTCGTCTAATTCGCGAATTACTTGGCCACTTATAATAATTCTTATACTCCTAAGAACTCGCGCATTACTTGGCCACTTTACTTTAAGTCAGAGTCCGGAAATCTCGCGTATTAGTTGGCCACTTTATAACAATTCTTATGCTCCTAAGAACTCGCGCATTACTTGGCCACTTTACTTTAAGTCAGAGTCCGGAAATCTCGCGTATTAGTTGGCCACTTTATAACAATTCTTATACTCCTAAGAACTCGCGCATTACTTGGCCACTTTACTTTAAGTCAGAGTCCGGAGATCTCGCGTATTACTTGGCCACTTTAGAAAAATTCTGATACTCCTATGAATTCGCGTATACTTGGCCACCTTACTTAAAGTCAGAGTCCGAAAATCTCGCGTATTAGTTGGCCACTTTATAACAATTCTTATACTCCTAAGAATTCGCGCATTACTTGGCGACTCTTTTCAGGACAGGCTTCGTCTAACTCGCGTATTACGAGGCCACTTATGTATTTATATCAGTCATGAGGTCCATTGAACTTGCGCATTACTTGATCACCTTACTTTCAGTCAGAGTCCGGAAATCTCGCGTATTAGTTGGCCACTTTATAACAATTCTTATACTCCTAAGAACTCTCGCATTACTTGGCCACTTTACTTTAAGTCAGAGTCCGGAGATCTCGCGTATTACTTGGCTACTTATAAAAATTCTTATACTCCTAAGAACTCGCGTGTTACTTGGCCACCTTACTTAAAGTCAGAGTTCGGAAATCTCGCGTATTAGTTGGCCACTTTATAACAATTCTTATACTCCTAAAAATTCGCGCATTACTTGGCCACTCTTTTCAGGACAGGCTTCGTCTAACTCGCGTATTACTTGGCCACTTATAAAAATTCTTATACTCCTAAGAACTCGCGCATTACTTGGCCACTTTACTTTAAGTCAGAGTCCGGAAATCTCGCGTATTAGTTGGCCACTTTATAACAATTCTTATGCTCCTAAGAATTCGCGCATTACTTGACCACTTTACTTTAAGTCAGAGTCCGGAGATCTCGCGTATTACTTGGCCACTTATAAAAATTCTTATACTCCTAGGAATTCGCGAATTAGTTGGCCACCTTACTTAAAGTCAGAGTTCGGAAATCTCGCGTATTAGTTGGCCACTTTATAACAATTCTTATACTCCTAAGAATTCGCGCATTACTTGACCACTCTTTTCAGGACAGGCTTCGTCTAAATCGCGTATTACTTGGCCACTTATAAAAATTCTTATACTCCTAAGAACTCGCGCATTACTTGGCCACATTACTTTAAGTCAGATTCCGGAAATCTCGCGTATTAGTTGGCCACTTTATAACAATTCTTCTTCTCCTAAGAACTCGCGCATTACTTGGCCACTTTACTTTAAGTCAGAGTCCGGAAATCTCGCGTATTAGTTGGCCACTTTATAACAATTCTTATACTCCTAAGAACTCGCGCATTACTTGGCCACTTTACTTTAAGTCAGAGTCCGGAAATCTCGCGTATTACTTGGCCACTTTAGAAAAATTCTGATACTCCTATGAATTCGCGTATACTTGGCCACCTTACTTAAAGTCAGAGTCCGGAAATCTCGCGTATTAGTTGGCCACTTTATAACAATTCTTATACTCCTAAGAATTCGCGCATTACTTGGCCACTCTTTTCAGGACAGGCTTCGTCTAACTCGCGTATTACGCGGCCACTTATGTATTTATATCAGTCATGAGGTCCATTGAACTTGCGCATTACTTGATCACCTTACTTTCAGTGATAGTCCGTAAATAACTCGTATTAGTTGGGCACTTTATAACAATTCTTATACTCCTAAGAATTCGCGCATTACTTGGCCACTCTTTTCAGGACAGGATTCGTCTAACTCGCGTATTACGCGGCCACTTATGTATTTATATCAGTCATGAGGTCCATTGAACTCCCGCATAATTTGATCACCTTACTTAAAGTCAGAGTCCGGAAATCTCACGTATTAGTTGGCCACTTTATAACAATTCTTATACTCCTAAGAACTCGCGCATTACTTGTCCACTTTACTTTAAGTCAGAGTCCGGAGATCTCGCGTATTACTTGGCCACTTATAAAAATTCTTATACTCCTAAGAACTCGCGCATTACTTGGCCACTTTACTTTAAGTCAGAGTCCGGAAATCTCGCGTATTAGTTGGCCACTTATAAAAATTCTTATGCTCCTAAGAACTCACGCATTACTTGGCCACTTTACTTTAAGTCAGAGTCCGGAAATCTCGCGAATTAGTTGGCCACTTTATAACAATTCTTATACTCCTAAGAACTCGCGCATTACTTGGCCACTTTACTTCAAGTCAGAGTCCGGAAATCTCGCGTATTGGTTGGCCACTTTATAACAATTCTTATACTCCTAAGAATTCGCGCATTACTTGGCCACTCTTTTCAGGACAGGCTTAGTCTAAATCGCGTATTACGAGGCCTCTTATGTATTTATATCAGTCATGAGGTCCATTGAACTTGCGCATTTCTTGATCACCTTACTTTCAGTCAGAGTCCGAAAATCTCGCGTATTAGTTGGCCACTTTATAACAATTCTTATACTCCTAAGAACTCGCGCATTACTTGGCCACTTCACTTTATTCAGAGTCCGGAAATCTCGCGTATTAGTTGGCCACTTTATAACAATTCTTATACTCCTAAGAATTCGCGCATCACTTGGCCACTCTTTTCAGGACAGGCTTCGTCTAACTCGCGTATTACGAGGCCACTCTTTTCAAGACAGACTTCGTTTATCTCGCGTATTACTTGGCCACTTATAAAAATTCTTATACTCCTCAGAACTCGCGCATTACTCGATCACCTTACTTAAAGTCAGAGTTCGGAAATCTCGCGTATTATTTGGCCACTTTATAACAATTCTTATACTCCTAACAATTCGCGCATTACTTGGCCACCTTACTTAGAGTCAGAGTCCGGAAATCTCGCGTATTAGTTGGCCACTTTATAACAATTCTTATACTCCTAAGAACTCGCGCATTACTTGGCCACATTACTTTAAGTCAGAGTCCGGAGATCTCGCTTATTACTTCGCCACTCTAGAAAAATTCTTATTCTCCTATGAATTCGCGTATTACTTGGCCACCTTACTTTAAGTCAGAGTCCGAAAATCTCGCGTATTAGTTGGCCACTTTATAACAATTCTTATACTCCTAAGAATTCGCGCATTACTTGGCCACTCTTTTCAGGACAGGCTTCGTCTAACTCGCGTATTACGAGGCCACTTATGTATTTATATCAGTCATGAGGTCCATTGACATTGCGCATTACTTGATCACCTTACTTTATGTCAGAGTCCGAAAATCTCGCGTATTAGTTGGCCACTTTATAACAATTCTCATACTCCTAACAATTCGAGCATTACTTGGCCACTCTTTTCAAGACAGACTTCGTTTAACTCGCGTATTACTTGGCTACTTATAAAAATTCTTATACTCCTAAGAACTCGCGCATTACGTGGCCACTTTACTTTAAGTCAGAGTCCGGAAATCTCGCGTAGTAGTTGGCCACTTATAAAAATTCTTATGCTCCTAAGAACTCGCGCATTACTTGGCCACTTTACTTTAAGTCGGAGTCCGGAAATCTCGCGTATTAGTTGGCCACTTTATAACAATTCTTATACTCCTAAGAACTCGCGCATTACTTGGGCACTTTACTTTAAGTCAGAGTCCGGAGATCTCGCGTATTACTTGGCCACTTTAGAAAAATTCTGATCCTCCTATGAATTCGCGTATTACTTGGCCACCTTACTTAAAGTCAGAGTCCGGAAATCTCGCGTATTAGTTGGCCACTTTATAACAATTCTTATACTCCTAAGAATTCGCGCATCACTTGGCCACTCTTTTCAGGACAGGCTTCGTCTAACTCGCGTATATTACGAGGCCACTTATGTATTTATATCAGTCATGAGGTCCATTGAACTTGCGCATTACTTGATCACCTTACTTTAAGTCAGAGTCCGAAAATCTCGCGTATTAGTTGGCCACGTTATAACAATTCTTATACTCCTAACAATTCGCGCATTACTTGGCCACTCTTTTCAAGACAGACTTCGTTTAACTCGCGTATTACTTTGCCACTTATAAAAATTCTTATACTCATAAGAACTCTCGCATTACTTGGCCACTTCACTTTATTCAGAGTCCGGAAATCTCGCGTATTAGTTGGCCACTTTATAACAATTCTTATACTCCTAAGAATTCGCGCATTACTTGGCCACTCTTTTCAGGACAGGCTTCGTCTAACTCGCGCATTACTTGGCCACTCTTTTCAAGACAGACTTCGTTTATCTCGCGTATTACTTGGCCACTTATGAAAATTCTTATACTCCTAAGAACTCTCGCATTACTTGGCCACTTTACTTTAAGTCAGAGTCCGGAAATCTCGCGTATTAGTTGGCCACTTTATAACAATTCTTATACTCCTAAGAACTCGCGCATTACTTGGCCACTTTACTTTAAGTCAGAGTCCGGAAATCTCGCGTATTAGTTGGCCACTTTATAACAATTCTTATACTCCTAAGAATTCGCGCATTACTTGGCCACTCTTTTCAAGACAGACTGCGTTTAACTCGCGTATTACTTGTCCACTTATAAAAATTCTTATACTCGTAAGTACACTCGCATTACTTGGCCACTTCCCTTTAAGTCAGAGTCCGGAAATCTCGCGTATTAGTTGGCCACTTTATAACAATTCTTATACTCCTAAGAATTCGCGCATTACTTGGCCACTCTTTTCAGGACAGGCTTCGTCTAACTCGCGTATTACGAGGCCACTTATGTATTTATATCAGTCATGAGGTCCATTGAACTTGCGCATTACTTGATCACCTTACTTTAAGTCAGAGTCCGAAAATCTCGCGTATTAGTTGGCCACTTTATAACAATTCTTATACTCCTAAGAATTCGCGCATTACTTGGCCACTCTTTTCAGGACAGGATTCGTCTAACTCGCGTATTACGAGGCCACTTATGTATTTATATCAGTAATGAGGTCCATTGAACTTGCGCATTACTTGATCACCTTACTTTAAGTCAGAGTCCGGAAATCTCGCGTATTAGTTGGCCACTTTGTAACAATTCTTATACTCCTAAGAACTCGCGCATTACTTGTCCACTTTACTTTAAGTCAGAGTCCGGAGATCTCGCGTATTACTTGGCCACTTATAAAAATTCTTATACTCCTAAGAACTCGCGCATTACTTGGCCACCTTACTTTAAGTCAGAGTCCGGACATCTAGCGTACTAGTTGGCCACTTATAAAAATTCTTATACTCCTAAGAACTCGCGCATTACTTGGCCACTTTACTTTAAGTGAGAGTCCGGAAATCTCGCGTATTAGTTGGCCACTTTATAACAATTCTTATACTCCTAAGAACTCGCGCATTACTTGGCCACTTTACTTTAAGTCAGAGTCCGGAAATCTCGCGTATTAGTTGGCCACTTTATAACAATTCTTATACTCCTAAGAATTCGCGCATTACTTGGCCACTCTTTTCAGGACAGGCTTCGTCTAACTCGCGTATTACGAGGCCACTTATGTATTTATATCAGTCATGAGGTCCATTGAACTTGCGCATTACTTGATCACCTTACTTTAAGTCAGAGTCCGAAAATCTCGCGTATTAGTTGGCCACTTTATAACAATTCTTATACTCCTAAGAACTCGCGCATTACTTGGCCACTTCACTTTATTCAGAGTCCGGAAATCTCGCGTATTAGTTGGCCACTTTATAACAATTCTTATACTCCTAAGAATTCGCGCATTACTTGGCCACTCTTTTCAGGACAGGCTTCGTCTAACTCGCGCATTACTTGGCCACTCTTTTCAAGACAGACTTCGTTTATCTCGCGTATTACTTGGCCACTTATGAAAATTCTTATACTCCTAAGAACTCGCGCATTACTTGGCCACTTTACTTTAAGTCAGACTCCGGAAATCTCGCGTATTATTTGGCCACTTTATAACAATTCTTATACTCCTAACAATTCGCGCATTACTTGGCCATCTTACTTAAAGTCAGAGTCCGGAAATCTCGCGTATTACTTGGCCAATTTATAACAATTCTTATACTCCTAAGAACTCGCGCATTACTTGGCCACCTTATTTTAAGTCAGAGCCCGGAAATCTCGCGTATTAGTTGGCCACTTTAGAAAAATTCTGATACTCCTATGAATTCGCGTATTACTTGGCCACCTTACTTAAAGTCAGAGTCCGAAAATCTCGCGTATTAGTTGGCCACTTTATAACAATTCTTATACTCCTAAGAATTCGCGCATTACTTGGCCACTCTTTTCAGGACAGGCTTCGTCTAACTCGCGTATTACGAGGCCACTTATGTATTTATATCAGTCATGAGGTCCATTGAAATTGCGCATTACATGATCACCTTACTTTAAGTCAGAGTCCGAAAATCTCGCGTATTAGTTGGCCACTTTATAACAATTCTTATACTCCTAACAATTCGCGCATTACTTGGCCACTCTTTTCAAGACAGACTTCGTTTTACTCGCGTATTACTTGGCCACTTATGAAAATTCTTATACTCCTAACAACTCGCGCATTACTTGGCCACTTTACTTTAAGTCAGAGTCCGGAAATCTCGCGTATTAGTTGGCCACTTATAAAAATTCTTATGCTCCTAAGAACTCGCGCATTACTTGGCCACTTTACTTTAAGTCGGAGTCCGGAAATCTCGCGTATTAGTTGGCCACTTTATAACAATTCTTATACTCCTAAGAACTCGCGCATTACTTGGGCACTTTACTTTAAGTCAGAGTCCGGAGATCTCGCGTATTACTTGGCCACTTTAGAAAAATTCTGATCCTCCTATGAATTCGCGTATTACTTGGCCACCTTACTTAAAGTCAGAGTCCGAAAATCTCGCGTATTAGTTGGCCACTTTATAACAATTCTTATACTCCTAAGAATTCGCGCATTACTTGGCCACTCTTTTCAGGACAGGCTTCGTCTAACTCGCATATTACGAGGCCACTTATGTATTTATATCAGTCATGAGGTCCATTGAACTTGCGCATTTCTTGATCACCTTACTTTAAGTCAGAGTCCGAAAATCTCGCGTATTAGTTGGCCACGTTATAACAATTCTTATACTCCTAACAATTCGCGCATTACTTGGCCACTCTTTTCAAGACAGACTTCGTTTAACTCGCGTATTACTTTTCCAATTATAAAAATTCTTATACTCATAAGAACTCGCGCATTACTTGGCCACTTCACTTTATTCAGAGTCCGGAAATCTCGCGTATTAGTTGGCCACTTTATAACAATTCTTATACTCCTAACAATTCTCGCATTACTTGGCCACTCTTTTCAGGACAGGCTTCGTCTAACTCGCGCATTACTTGGCCACTCTTTTCAAGACAGACTTCGTTTATCTCGCGTATTACTTGGCCACTTCTAAAAATTCTTATACTCCTAAGAACTCGCGCATTACTTGGCCACTTCACTTTATTCAGAGTCCGGAAATCTCGCGTATTAGTTGGCCACTTTATAACAATTCTTATACTCCTAAGAACTCGCGCATTACTTGGCCACTTTACTTTAAGTCAGAGTCCGGAAATCTCACGTATTACTTGGCCACTTTAGAAAAATTCTTATACTCCTATGAATTCGCGTATTACTTGGCCACCTTACTTAAAGTCAGAGTCCGGAAATCTCGCGTATTAGTTGGCCACTTTATAACAATTCTTATACTCCTAAGAATTCGCGCATTACTTGGCAACTCTTTTCAGGACAGGCTTCGTCTAACTCGCGTATTACGAGGCAACTTATAAAAATTCTTATACTCCTAAGAACTCGCGCATTACTTGGCCACTTTACTTTAAGTCAGAGTCCGGAAATCTCGCGTATTAGTTGGCCACTTATAAAAATTCTTATGCTCCTTAGAACTCGCGCATTACCTGGCCACCTTACTTTAAGTCAGAGTCCGGAAATCTCGCGTATTAGTTGGCCACTTTATAACAATTCTCATACTCCTAAGAACTCGCGCATTACTTGTCCACTTTACTTTAAGTCAGAGTCCAGAGATCTCGCGTATTACTTGGCCACTTCTAAAAATTCATATACTCCTTTGAACTCGCGTATTACTTGGCCACCTTACTTAAAGTCAGAGTTCGTAAATCTCGAGTATTAGTTGGCCACTTTATAACAATTCTTATACTCCTAAGAATTCGCGCATTACTTGGCCACTCCTTTCAGGACAGGCTTCGTCTAATTCGCGTATTACTTGGCCACTTATAAAAATTCTTATACTCCTAAGAACTCGCGCATTACTTGGCCACTTTACTTTAAGTCAGAGTCCGGAAATCTCGCGTATTAGTTGGCCACTTTATAACAATTCTTATGCTCCTAAGAACTCGCGCATTACTTGGCCACATTACTTTAAGTCAGAGTCCGGAAATCTCGCGTATTAGTTTGCCACTTTATAAAAGTTCTTATACTCCTAAGAACTCGCGCATTACTTGGCCACTTTACTTTAAGTCATTTCCGGAGATCTCGCGTATTACTTGGCCACTTTAGAAAAATTCTTATACTCCTAACAATTCGCGCATTACTTGGACACTCTTTTCAAGACAGACTTCGTTTAACTCGCGTATTACTTGTCCACTTATAAAAATTCTTATACTCTTAAGAACTCTCGCATTACTTGGCCACTTCACTTTAAGTCAGAGTCCGGAAATCTCGCGTATTAGTTGGCCACTTTATAACAATTCTTATACTCCTAAGAACTCGCGCATTACTTGGCCACTTTACTTTAAGTCATTTCCGGAGATCTCGCGTATTACTTGGCCACTTTAGTAAAATTCTGATACTCCTATGAATTCGCGTATTACTTGGCCACCTTACTTAAAGTCAGAGTCCGAAAATCTCGCGTATTAGTTGGCCACTTTATAACAATTCTTATACTCCTTAGAATTCGCGCATTACTTGGCCACTCTTTTCAAGAAAGGATTCGTCTAACTCGCGTATTACGAGGCCACTTATGTATTTATATCAGTCATGAGGTCCATTGAACTTGCGCATTACTTGTTCACATTACTTTAAGTCAGAGTCCGGAAATCTCGCGTATTAGTTGGCCACTTTATAACAATTCTTATACTCCTAAGAACTCGCGCATTACTTGGCCACCTTATTTTAAGTCATTTCCGGATATCTCTCGTATTACTTGGCCACTTTAGAAAAATTCTTATACTCCTAAGAACTCGCGCAGTACTTGGCCATTTTCCTTTAAGTCAGAGTCCAGAAATCTCGCGTATTAGTTGGCCACTTATAAAAATTCTTATGCTCCTAAGAACTCGCGCATTACTTGGCCACTTTACTTTAAGTCAGAGTCCGGAGATCTCGCGTATTACTTGGCCACTTTAGAAAAATTCTGATACTCCTATGAATTCGCGTATTACTTGGCCACCTTACTTAAAGTCAGAGTCCGAAAATCTCGCGTATTAGTTGGCCACTTTATAACAATTCTTATACTCCTAAGAATTCGAGCATTACTTGGCCACTCTTTTCAGGACAGGCTTCGTATAACTCGCGTATTACGAGGCCACTTATGTATTTATATCAGTCATGAGGTCCATTGAAATTGCGCATTAATTGATCACATTACTTTAATTCAGAGTCTGAAAATCTCGCGTATTAGTTGTCAAATTTATAACAATTCTTATACTCCTAACAATTCGCGCATTACTTGGCCACTCTTTTCAAGACAGACTTCGTTTAACTCGCGTATTACTTTGCCACTTATAAAAATTCTTATACTCCTAAGAACTCGCGCATTAGTTGGCCACTTTACTTTAAGTCAGAGTCCGGAAATCTCGCGTATTAGTTGGCCACTTATAAAAATTCTTATGCTCCTAAGAACTCGCGCATTACTTGGCCACTTTACTTTAAGTCGGAGTCCGGAAATCTCGCGTATTAGTTGGCCACTTTATAACAATTCTTATACTCCTAAGAACTCGCGCATTACTTGGGCACTTTACTTTAAGTCAGAGTCCGGAGATCTCGCGTATTACTTGGCCACTTTAGAAAAATTCTGATCCTCCTATGAATTCGCGTATTACTTGGCCACCTTACTTAAAGTCAGAGTTCTGAAATCTCGCGTATTAGTTGGCCACTTTATAACAATTCTTATACTCCTAAGAATTCGCGCATTACTTGGCCACTCTTTTCAGGACAGGCTTCGTCTAACTCGCGCATTACTTGGCCACTCTTTTCAAGACAGACTTCGTTTATCTCGCGTATTACTTGGCCACTTATGAAAATTCTTATACTCCTAAGAACTCGCGCATTACTTGGCCACTTCACTTTAAGTCAGAGTCCGGAAATCTCGCGTATTAGTTGGCCACTTCATAACAATTCTTATACTCCTAAGAACTCGCGAATTACTTGGCCACTTTACTTTAAGTCAGAGTCCGGAGATCTCGCGTATTACTTGGCCACTTTAGAAAAATTCTGATACTCCTATGAATTCGCGTATTACTTGGCCACCTTACTTAAAGTCAGAGTCCGAAAATCTCGCGTATTAGTTGGCCACTTTATAACAATTCTTATACTCCTAAGAATTCGCGCATTACTTGGCAACTCTTTTTCAGGACAGGCTTCGTCCAACTCGCGTATTACGAGGCCACTTATAAAAATTCTTATACTCCTAAGAACTCGCGCATTACTTGGCCACTTTACTTTAAGTCAGAGTCCGGAAATCTCGCGTATTAGTTGGCCACTTATAAAAATTCTTATGCTCCTAAGAACTCGCGCATTACTTGGCCACTTTACTTTAAGTCAGAGTCCGGAAATCTCGCGTATTAGTTGGCCACTTTATAACAATTCTTATACTCCTAAGAACTCGCGCATTACTTGTCCACTTTACTTTAAGTCAGAGTCCAGAGATCTCGCGTATTACTTGGCCACTTCTAAAAATTCTTATACTCCTAAGAACTCGCGTATTACTTGGCCACCTTACTTAAAGTCAGAGTTCGGAAATCTCGCGTATTAGTTGGCCACTTTATAACAATTCTTATACTCCTAACAATTCGCGCATTACTTGGCCACTCTTTTCAGGACAGGCTTCGTCTAATTCGCGTATTACTTGGCCACTTATAAAAATTCTTATACTCCTAAGAACTCGCGCATTACTTGGCCACTTTACTTTAAGTCAGAGTCCGGAAATCTCGCGTATTAGTTGGCCACTTTATAACAATTCTTATGCTCCTAAGAACTCGCGCATTACTTGGCCACTTTACTTTAAGTCAGAGTCCGGAAATCTCGCGTATTAGTTGGCCACTTTATAACAATTCTTATACTCCTAAGAACTCGCGCATTACTTGGCCACTTTACTTTAAGTCATTTCCGGAGATCTCGCGTATTACTTGGCCACTTTAGAAAAATTCTTATACTCCTAACAATTCGCGCATTACTTGGACACTCTTTTCAAGACAGACTTCGTTTAACTCGCGTATTACTTGTCCACTTATAAAAATTCTTATACTCTTAAGAACTCTCGCATTACTTGGCCACTTCACTTTAAGTCAGAGTCCGGAAATCTCGCGTATTAGTTGGCCACTTTATAACAATTCTTATACTCCTAAGAACTCGCGCATTACTTGGCCACTTTACTTTAAGTCATTTCCGGAGATCTCGCGTATTACTTGGCCACTTTAGAAAAATTCTGATACTCCTATGAATTCGCGTATTACTTGGCCACCTTACTTAAAGTCAGAGTCCGAAAATCTCGCGTATTAGTTGGCCACTTTATAACAATTCTTATACTCCTAAGAATTCGAGCATTACTTGGCCACTCTTTTCAGGACAGGCTTCGTCTAACTCGCGTATTACGAGGCCACTTATGTATTTATATCAGTCATGAGGTCCATTGAACTTGCGCATTACTTGGCCACTTTACTTTAAGTCAGAGTCCGGAAATCTCGCGTATTAGTTGGCCACTTTATAACAATTCTTATACTCCTAAGAATTCGCGCATTACTTGGCCACTTTACTTTAAGTCATTTCCGGAGATCTCGCGTATTACTTGGCCACTTTAGAAAAATTCTTATACTCCTATGAACTCGCGCATTACTTGGCCACTTTACTTTAAGTCAGAGTCCGGAAATCTCGCGTATTAGTTGGCCACTTATAAAAATTCTTATGCTCCTAAGAACTCGCGCATTACTTGGCCACTTTACTTTAAGTCAGAGTCCGGAAATCTCGCGTATTAGTTGGCCACTTTATAACAATTCTTATACTCCTAAGAACTCGCGCATTACTTGGCCAGCTTAGTTTAAGTCAGAGTCCGGAGATCTCGCGTATTACTTGGCCACTTCTAACAATTCTTATACTCCTAAGAACTCGCGTACTACTTGGCCACCTTACTTTAAGTCAGACTCCGTAAATCTCGCGTATTATTTGGCCACTTTATAACAATTCTTATACTCCTAACAATTCGCGCATTACTTGGCCATCTTACTTAAAGTCAGAGTCCGAAAATCTCGCGTATTAGTTGGCCACTTTATAACAATTCTTATACTCCTAACAATTCGCGCATTACTTGGGCACTCTTTTCAAGACAGACTTCGTTTAACTCGCGTATTACTTGTCCACTTATAAAAATTCTTATACTCTTAAGAACTCTCGCATTACTTGGCCACTTCACTTTAAGTCAGAGTCTGGAAATCTCGCGTATTAGTTGGCCACTTCTAAAAATTCTTATACTCCTAAGAACTCGCGTATTACTTGGCCACCTTACTTGAAGTCAGAGTTCGGAAATCTCGCGTATTACTTGGCCACCTTACTTAAAGTCTGAGTCCGGAAATCTCGCGTATTAGTTGGCCACTTCATAACAATTCTTATACTCCTAAGAATTCGCGCATTACTTGGCCACTCTTTTCAGGACAGGCTTCGTCTAACTCGCGTATTACGAGGCCACTCTTTTCAAGACAGACTTCGTTTATCTCGCGTATTACTTGGCCACTTATAAAAATTCTTATACTCCTCAGAACTCGCGCATTACTCGATCACCTTACTTAAAGTCAGAGTTCGGAAATCTCGAGTATTACTTGGCCACTCTTTTCAAGACAGACTTCGTTTAACTCGCGTATTACTTGTCCACTTATAAAAATTCTTATACTCTTAAGAACTCTCGCATTACTTGGCCACTTTACTTTAAGTCAGAGTTCGGAAATCTCGCGTATTAGTTGGCCACTTTATAACAATTCTTATACTCCTAAGAATTCGCGCATTACTTGGCCACTCTTTTCAGGACAGGCTTCGTCTAACTCGCGCATTACTTGGCCACTCTTTTCAAGACAGACTTCGTTTATCTCGCGTATTACTTGGCCACTTATAAAAATTCTTATACTCCTCAGAACTCGCGAATTACTTGGCCACTTTACTTTATTCAGAGTCCGGAAATCTCGCGTATTAGTTGGCCACTTCATAACAATTCTTATACTCCTAAGAACTCGCGCATTACTTGGCCACTTTACTTTAAGTCAGAGTCCGGAGATCTCGCGTATTACTTGGCCACTTTAGAAAAATTCTGATACTCCTATGAATTCGCGTATTACTTGGCCACCTTACTTTAAGTCAGAGTCCGAAAATCTCGCGTATTAGTTGGCCACTTTATAACAATTCTTATACTCCTAAGAATTCGCGCATTACTTGGCCACTCTTTTCAGGACAGGCTTCGTCTAACTCGCGTATTACGAGGCCACTCTTTTCAAGACAGACTTCGTTTATCTCGCGTATTACTTGGCCACTTCTAAAAATTCTAATACTCCTAAGAACTCTCGCATTACTTGGCCACTTCACTTTAAGTCAGAGTTCGTAAATCTCGCGTACTACTTGGCCACTTATAAAAATTCTTATACTCCTAAGAACTCGCGCATTACTTGGCCACTTTACTTTAAGTCAGAGTCCGGAAATCTCGCGTATTAGTTGGCCACTTTATAACAATTCTTATACACCTAAGAACACGCGCATTACTTGTCCACTTTACTTTAAGTCAGAGTCCGGAGATCTCGCGTATTACTTGGCCACTTCTAAAAATTCTTATACTCCTAAGAACTCGCGTATTACTTGGCCACCTTACTTAAAGTCAGAGTTCGGAAATCTCGCGTATTAGTTGGCCACTTTATAACAATTCTTATACTCCTAACAATTCGCGCATTACTTGGCCACTCTTTTCAGGACAGGCTTCGTCTACGTCGCGATTTAGTTGGCCACTTATAAAAATTCTTATACTGCTAAGAACTCGCGCATTACTTGGCCACTTTACTTTAAGTCAGAGTCCGGAAATCTCGCGTATTAGTTGGCCACTTTATAACAATTCTTATGCTCCTAAGAACTCGCGCATTACTTGGCCACTTTACTTTAAGTCAGAGTCCGGAAATCTCGCGTATTAGTTGGCCACTTTATAACAATTCTTATACTCCTAAGAACTCGCGCATTACTTGGCCACTTTACTTTAAGTCAGAGTCCGGAGATCTCGCGTATTACTTGGCCACTTTAGAAAAATTCTGATACTCCTATGAATTCGCGTATACTTGGCCACCTTACTTAAAGTCAGAGTCCGAAAATCTCGCGTATTAGTTGGCCACTTTATAACAATTCTTATACTCCTATGAATTCGCGTATTACTTGGCGACTCTTTTCAGGACAGGCTTCGTCTAACTCGCGTATTACGCGGCCACTTATGTATTTATATCAGTCATGAGGTCCATTGAACTTGCGCATTACTTGATCACCTTACTTTAAGTCAGAGTCCGAAAATCTCGCGTATTAGTTGGCCACGTTATAACAATTCTTATACTCCTAACAATTCGCGCATTACTTGGCCACTCTTTTCAAGACAGACTTCGTTTAACTCGCGTATTACTTTGCCACTTATAAAAATTCTTATACTCTTAAGAACTCTCGCATTACTTGGCCACTTCACTTTAAGTCAGAGTCCGGAAATCTCGCGTATTAGTTGGCCACTTATAAAAATTCTTATGCTCCTAGGAACTCGCGCATTACTTGGCCACTTTACTTAAAGTCAGAGTCCGGAAATCTCGATTATTAGTTGGCCACTGTATAAAAATTAATAAAAACCTAATAACTCGCGCATTACTTGTCCACTTTACTTTAAGTCAGAGTCCGAAGAGCTCGCGTATTACTTTGCCACTTATAAAAATTCTTATACTCCTAAGAACTCGCGCATTACTTGGCCACTTTACTTTAAGTGAGAGTCCGGAAATCTCGCGTATTAGTTGGCCACTTTATAACAATTCTTATACTCCTAAGAACTCGCGCATTACTTGGCCACTTTAGAAAAATTCTTATACTCCTATGAATTCGCGTATTACTTGGCCACATTACTTAAAGTCAGAGTCCGGAAATCTCGCGTATTAGTTGGCCACTTTATAACAATTCTTATACTCCTAAGAATTCGCGCATTACTTGGCCACTCTTTTCAGGACAGGCTTCGTCTAACTCGCGTATTACGAGGCCTCTTATGTATTTATATCAGTCCTGTGGTCCATTGAACTCGCGCATTTCTTGATCACCTTACTTTAAGTCAGAGTCCGAAAATCTCGCGTATTAGTTGGCCACTTTATAACAATTCTTATACTCCTAACAATTCGCGCATTACTTGGACACTCTTTTCAAGACAGACTTCGTTTAACTCGCGTATTACTAGTCCACTTATAAAAATTAATATACTCATAAGAACTCTCGCATTACTTGGCCACTTCACTTTAAGTCAGAGTCCGGAAATCTCGCGTATTAGTTGGCCACTTTATAACAATTCTTATACTCCTAAGAACTCGCGCATTACTTGGCCACTTTACTTTAAGTCATTTCCGGAGATCTCGCGTATTACTTGGCCACTTTAGAAAAATTCTTAGACTCCTATGAATTCGCGTATTAATTGGCCACCTTACTTTAAGTCAGAGTCCGTAAATCTCGCGTATTAGTTGGCCACTTTATAACAATTCTTATACTCCTAAGAATTCGCGCATTACTTGGCCACTCTTTTCAGGACAGGCTTCGTCTAACTCGCGTATTACGAGGCCACTTATGTATTTATATCAGTCATGAGGTCCATTGAACTTGCGCATTACTTGATCACCTTACTTTAAGTCAGAGTCCGAAAATCTCGCGTATTAGTTGGCCACTTTATAACAATTCTTATACTCCTAAGAACTCACGCATTAATTGGCCACTTTACTTTAAGTCATTTCCGGAGATCTCGCGTATTACTTGGCCTCTTTAGAACCATTCTTATACTCCTAAGAACTCGCGCATTACTTGGCCACTTTACTTTAAGTCAGAGTCCGGAAATCTCGCGTATTAGTTGGCCACTTATAAAAATTCTTATACTCCTAAGAACTCGCGCATTACTTGGCCACTTTACTTTAAGTCAGAGTCCGGAAATCTCGCGTATTAGTTGGCCACTTTATAACAATTCTTATACTCCTAAGAACTCGCGCATTACTTGTCCACTTTACTTTAAGTCAGAGTCCGAAGATCTCGCGTATTACTTGGCCACTTATAAAAATTCTTATACTCCTAAGAACTCGCGCATTACTTGGCCACTTTACTTTAAGTCAGAGTCGGGAAATCTCGCGTATTAGTTGGCCACTTATAAAAATTCTTAAAATCCTAAGAACTCGCGCATTACTTGGCCACTTTACTTTAAGTCAGAGTCCGGAAATCTCGCGTATTAGTTGGCCACTTTATAACAATTCTTATACTCCTAAGAACTCGCGCATTACTTGTCCACTTTACTTTAAGTCAGAGTCCGGAGATCTCGCGTATTACTTGGCCACTTATAAAAATTCTTATACTCCTAAGAATTCGCGCATTACTTGGCCACTCTTTTCAGGACAGGCTTCGTCTAACTCGCGTATTACGAGGCCTCTTATGTATTTATATCAGTCATGAGGTCCATTGAACTTGCGCATTTCTTGATCACCTTACTTTAAGTCAGAGTCCGAAAATCTCGCGTATTAGTTGGCCACTTTATAACAATTCTTATACTCCTAACAATTCGCGCATTACTTGGACACTCTTTTCAAGACAGACTTCGTTTAACTCGCGTATTACTTGTCCACTTATAAAAATTCTTATACTCCTAAGAACTCGCGCATTTCTTGGCCACTTTACTTTAAGTCAGAGTACGGAAATCTCGCGTATTAGTTGGCCACTTTATAACAATTCTTATACTCCTAAGAATTCGCGCATTACTTGGCCACTTTACTTTAAGTCATTTCCGGAGATCTCGCGTATTACTTGGCCACTTTAGAAAAATTCTGATACTCCTATGAATTCGCGTATTACTTGCCCACCTTACTTAAAGTCAGAGTTCGGAAATCTCGCGTATTAGTTGGCCACTTTATAACAATTCTTATACTCCTAAGAATTCGCGCATTACTTGGCGACTCTTTTCAGGACAGGCTTCGTCTAACTCGCGTATTACGCGGCCACTTATGTATTTATATCAGTCATGAGGTCCATTGAACTTGCGCATTACTTGATCACCTTACTTTCAGTCAGAGTCCGAAAATCTCGCGTATTAGTTGGCCACTTTATAACAATTCTTATACTCCTAAGAACTCACGCATTACTTGGCCACTTTACTTTAAGTCATTTCCGGAGATCTCGCGTATTACTTGGCCACTTTAGAAAAATTCTTATACTCCTAAGAACTCGCGCATTACTTGGCCACTTTACTTTAAGTCAGAGTCCGGAAATCTCGCGTATTAGTTGGCCACTTTATAACAATTCTTATACTCCTAAGAATTCGCGCATTACTTGGCCACTCTTTTCAGGACAGGCTTCGTCTAACTCGCGTATTACTTGGCCACTTATAAAAATTCTTATACTGCTAAGAACTCGCGCATTACTTGGCCACTTTACTTTAAGTCAGAGTCCGGAAATCTCGCGTATTAGTTGGCCACTTTATAACAATTCTTATACTCCTAAGAACTCGCGCATTACTTGGCCACTTTACTTTCAGTCAGAGTCCGGAAATCTCGCGTATTAGTTGGCCACTTTATAACAATTCTTATACTCCTAAGAACTCGCGCATTACTTGGCCACTTTACTTTAAGTCATTTCCGGAGATCTCGCGTATTACTTGGCCACTTTAGAAAAATTCTTATACTCCTAACAATTCGCGCATTACTTGGACACTCTTTTCAAGACAGACTTCGTTTAACTCGCGTATTACTTGTCCACTTATAAAAATTCTTATACTCTTAAGAACTCTCGCATTACTTGGCCACTTCACTTTAAGTCAGAGTCCGGAAATCTCGCGTATTAGTTGGCCACTTTATAACAATTCTTATACTCCCAAGAACTCGCGCATTACTTGGCCACTTTACTTTAAGTCATTTCCGGAGATCTCGCGTATTACTTGGCCACTTTAGAAAAATTCTGATACTCCTATGAATTCGCGTATTACTTGGCCACCTTACTTAAAGTCAGAGTCCGAAAATCTCGCGTATTAGTTGGCCACTTTATAACAATTCTTATACTCCTAAGAATTCGTGCATTACTTGGCCACTCTTTTCAGGACAGGCTTCGTCTAACTCGCGTATTACGCGGCCACTTATGTTTTTATATCAGTCATGAGGTCCATTGAACTTGCGCATTACTTGGCCACTTTACTTTAAGTCAGAGTCCGGAAATCTCGCTTATTAGTTGGCCACTTTATAACAATTCTTATACTCCTAAGAATTCGCGCATTACTTGGCCACTTTACTTTAAGTCATTTCCGGAGATCTCGCGTATTACTTGGCCACTTTAGAAAAATTCTTATACACCTAAGAACTCGCGCATTACTTGGCCACTTTACTTTAAGTCAGAGTTCGGAAATCTCGCGTATTAGTTGGCCACTTATAAAAATTCTTATACTCCTAAGAACTCGCGCATTACTTGGCCACTTTACTTTAAGTCAGAGTCCGGAAATCTCGCATATTAGTTGTCCACTTTATAACAATTCTTATACTCCTAAGAACTCGCGCATTACTTGGCCACTTTACTTAAAGTCAGAGTCCGGAAATCTCGCGTATTACTTGGCCACGTTATAACAATTCTTATACTCCTAAGAACTCGCGTATTACTTGGCCACCTTACTTAAAGTCAGAGTTCGGAAATCTCGCGTATTAGTTGGCCACTTTATAACAATTCTTATACTCCTAACAATTCGAGCATTACTTGGCCACCTTACTTTAATTCAGAGTCCGAAAATCTCGCGTATTAGTTGGCCACTTTATAACAATTCTTATACTCCTAACAATTCGCGCATTACTTGGACACTCTTTTCAAGACAGACTTCGTTTAACTCGCGTATTACTTGTCCACTTATAAAAATTCTTATACTCTTAAGAACTCTCGCATTACTTGGCCACTTCACTTTAAGTCAGAGTCTGGAAATCTCGCGTATTAGTTGGCCACTTCTAAAAATTCTTATACTCCTAAGAACTCGCGTATTACTTGGCCACCTTACTTGAAGTCAGAGTTCGGAAATCTCGCGTATTACTTGGCCACCTTACTTAAAGTCATAGTCCGTAAATCTAGCATATTAGTTGGCCACTTTATAACAATTCTTATACTCCTAAGAATTCGCGCATTACTTGGCCACTCTTTTCAGGACAGGCTTCGTCTAACTCGCGCATTACTTGGCCACTCTTTTCAAGACAGACTTCGTTTATCTCGCGTATTACTTGGCCACTTCTAAAAATTCTTATACTCCTAAGAACTCGCGTATTACTTGGCCACCTTACTTAAAGTCAGAGTTCGGAAATCTCGAGTATTACTTGGCCACTCTTTTCAAGACAGACTTCGTTTAACTCGCGTATTACTTGTCCACTTATAAAAATTCTTATACTCTTAAGAACTCTCGCATTACTTGGCCACTTCACTTTAAGTCAGAGTCCGGTAATCTCGCGTATTAGTTGGCCACTTTATAACAATTCTTATACTCCTAAGAATTCGCGCATTACTTGGCCACTCTTTTCAGGACAGGCTTCGTCTAACTCGCGCATTACTTGGCCACTCTTTTCAAGACAGACTTCGTTTATCTCGCGTATTACATGGCCACTTATAAAAATTCTTATACTCCTAAGAACTAGCGCATTACTTGGCCACTTCACTTTAAGTCAGAGTCCGGAAATCTCGCGTATTAGTTGGCCACTTTATAACAATTCTTATACTCCTAAGAACTCGCGCATTACTTGGCCACTTTACTTTAAGTCAGAGTCCGGAGATCTCGCGTATTACTTGGCCACTTTAGAAAAATTCTGATACTCCTATGAATTCGCGTATTACTTGGCCACCTTACTTAAAGTCAGAGTCCGAAAATCTCGCGTATTAGTTGGCCACTTTATAACAATTCTTATACTCCTAAGAATTCGCGCATTACTTGGCCACTCTTTTCAGGACAGGCTTCGTCTAACTCGCGCATTACTTGGCCACTCTTTTCAAGACAGACTTCGTTTATCTCGCGTATTACATGGCCACTTATAAAAATTCTAATACTCCTAAGAACTCTCGCATTACTTGGCCACTTCACTTTAAGTCAGAGTTCGGAAATCTCGCGTATTACTTGGCCACTTATAAAAATTCTTATACTCCTAAGAACTCGCGCATTACTTGGCCACTTTACTTTAAGTCAGAGTCCGGAAATCTCGCGTATTAGTTGGCCACTTTATAACAATTCTTATACTCCTAAGAACTCGCGCATTACTTGTTCACTTTACTTCAAGTCAGAGTCCGGAGATCTCGCGTATTACTTGGCCACTTCTAAAAATTCTTATACTCCTAAGAACTCGCGTATTACTTGCCCACCTTACTTTAAGTCAGAGTCCGGAAATCTCGCGTATTAGTTGGCCACTTTATAACAATTCTTATACTCCTAAGAATTCGCGCATTACTTGGCGACTCTTTTCAGGACAGGCTTCGTCTAACTCGCGTATTACTTGGCCACTTATAAAAATTCTTATACTCCTAAGAACTCGCGCATTACTTGGCCACTTTACTTTAAGTCAGAGTCCGGAAATCTTGCGTATTAGTTGGCCACTTTATAACAATTCTTATACTCCTAAGAACTCGCGCATTACTTGGCCACATTACTTTAAGTCAGAGTCCGTAAATCTCGCGTATTAGTTGGCCACTTTATAACAATTCTTATACTCCTAAGAACTCGCGCATTACTTGGCCACTTTACTTTAAGTCAGAGTCCGGAGATCTCGCGTATTACTTGGCCACTTTAGAAAAATTCTGATACTCCTATGAATTCGCGTATACTTGGCCACCTTACTTAAAGTCAGAGTCCGAAAATCTCGCGTATTATTTGGCCACTTTATAACAAATTCTTATACTCCTATGAATTCGCGTATTACTTGGCGACTCTTTTCAGGACAGGCTTCGTCTAACTCGCGTATTACGCGGCCACTTATGTATTTATATCAGTCATGAGGTCCATTGAACTTGCGCATTACTTGATCACCTTACTTTCAGTCAGAGTCCGAAAATCTCGCGTATTAGTTGGCCACTTTATAACAATTCTTATACTCCTAACAATTCGCGCTTTACTTGGACAATCTTTTCAAGACAGTCTTCGTTTAACTCGCGTATTACTTGTCCACTTATAAAAATTCTTATACTCTTAAGAACTCTCGCATTACTTGGCCACTTCACTTTAAGTCAGAGTCCGGAAATCTCGCGTATTAGTTGGCCACTTATAAAAATTCTTATGCTCCTAAGAACTCGCGCATTACTTGGCCACTTTACTTTAAGTCAGAGTCCGGAAATCTCGCGTATTAGTTGGCCACTTTATAACAATTCTTATACTCCTAAGAACTCGCGCATTACTTGTCCACTTTACTTTAAGTCAGAGTCCGGAGATCTCGCGTATTTCTTGGCCAATTATAAAAATTCTTATACTCCTAAGAAGTCGCGCATTACTTGGCCACTTTACTTTAAGTCAGAGTCCGGAAATCTCGCGTATTAGTTGGCCACGTTATAACAATTCTTATACTCCTAAGAACTCGCGCATTACTTGGCCACTTTAGTAAAATTCTGATACTCCTATGAATTCGCGTATTACTTGGCCACCTTACTTAAAGTCAGAGTCCGAAAATCTCGCGTATTAGTTGGCCACTTTATAACAATTCTTATACTCCTTAGAATTCGCGCTTTACTTGGCCACTCTTTTCAGGACAGGCTTCGTCTAACTCGCGTATTACGAGGCCACTTATGTATATATATCAGTCATGAGGTCCATTGAACTTGCGCATTTCTTGATCACCTTACTTAAAGTCTGAGTCCGAAAATCTCGGGTATTAGTTGGCCACTTTATAACAATTCTTATACTCCTAACAATTCGCGCATTACTTGGACACTCTTTTCAAGACAGAATTCGTGTAACTCGCGTATTACTAGGCCACTTATAAAAATTCTTATAATGATAAGAACTCTCTCATAACTTGTCAACTATAATTTAAGTCAGAGTCCGGAAATCTCGCGTATTAGTTGGCCACTTTATAACAATTCTTATACTCCTAAGAACTCGCGCATTACTTGGCCACTTTACTTTAAGTCATTTCCGGAGATCTCGCGTATTACTTGGCCACTTTAGAAAAATTCTGATACTCCTATGAATTCGCGTATTACTTGGCCACCTTACTTAAAGTCAGAGTCCGTAAATCTCGGGTATTAGTTGGCCACTTTATAACAATTCTTATACTCCTAAGAATTCGCGCATTACTTGGCCACTCTTTTCAGGACAGGCTTCGTCTAACTCGCGTATTACGCGGCCACTTATGTATTTATATCAGTCATGAGGTCCATTGAACTTGCGCATTACTTGATCACCTTACTTTCAGTCAGAGTCCGAAAATCTCGCGTATTAGTTGGCCACTTTATAACAATTCTTATACTCCTAAGAACTCGCGCATTAATTGGCCACTTTACTTTAAGTCATTTCCGGAGATCTCGCGTATTACTTGGCCACTTTAGAAAAATTCTTATACTCCTAAGAACTCGCGCATTACTTGGCCACTTTACTTTAAGTCAGAGTCCGGAAATCTCGCGTATTAGTTGGCCACTTATAAAAATTCTTATGCTCCTAAGAACTCGCGCATTACTTGGACACTTTACTTTAAGTCAGAGTCCGGAAATCTCGCGTATTAGTTGGCCACTTTATAACAATTCTTATACTCCTAAGAACTCGCGCATTACTTGTCCACTTTACTTTAAGTCAGAGTCCGAAGAGCTCGCGTATTACTTGGCCACTTATAAAAATTCTTATACTCCTAAGAACTCGCGCATTACTTGGCCACTTTACTTTAAGTCAGAGTCCGGAAATCTCGCGTATTAGTTGGCCACTTATAAAAATTCTTATGCTCCTAAGAACTCGCGCATTACTTGGCCACTTTACTTTAAGTCAGAGTCCGGAAATCTCGCGTATTAGTTGGCCACTTTATAATAATTTTTATACTCCTAAGAACTCGCGCATTACTTGTCCACTTTACTTTAAGTCAGAGTCCGGAGATCTCGCGTATTACTTGGCCACTTATAAAAATTCTTATACTCCTAAGAATTCGCGCATTACTTGGCCACTCTTTTCAGGACAGGCTTCGTCTAACTCGCGTATTACGAGGCCTCTTATGTATTTATATCAGTCATGAGGTCCATTGAACTTGCGCATTTCTTGATCACCTTACTTTACGTCAGAGTCCGAAAATCTCGCGTATTAGTTGGCCACTTTATAACAATTCTTATACTCCTAACAATTCGCGCATTACTTCGACACTCTTTTCAAGACAGACTTCGTTTAACTCGCGTATTACTTGTCCACTTATAAAAATTCTTATACTCTTAAGAACTCTCGCATTACTTGGCCACTTCACTTTAAGTCAGAGTCCGGAAATCTCGCGTATTAGTTGGCCACTTTATAACAATTCTTATACTCCTAAGAACTCGCGCATTACTTGGCCACTTTACTTTAAGTCATTTCCGGAGATCTCGCGTATTACTTGGCCACTTTAGAAAAATTCTGATACTCCTATGAATTCGCGTATTACTTGGCCACCTTACTTAAAGTCAGAGTCCGAAAATCTCGCGTATTAGTTGGCCACTTTATAACAATTCTTATACTCCTAAGAATTCGCGCATTACTTGGCCACTCTTTTCAGGACAGGCTTCGTCTAACTCGCGTATTACGCGGCCACTTATGTATTTATATCAGTCATGAGGTCCATTGAACTTGCGCATTACTTGATCACCTTACTTTCAGTCAGAGTCCGAAAATCTCGCGTATTAGTTGGCCACTTTATAACAATTCTTATACTCCTAAGAACTCACGCATTACTTGGCTACTTTACTTTAAGTCATTTCCGGAGATCTCGCGTATTACTTTGCTACTTTAGAAAAATTCTTATACTCCTAAGAACTCGCGCATTACTTGGCCACTTTACTTTAAGTCAGAGTCCGGAAATCTCGCGTATTAGTTGGCCACTTTATAACAATTCTTATACTCCTAACAATTCGCGCATTACTTGGCCACTCTTTTCAGGACAGGCTTCGTCTAACTCGCGTATTACTTGGCCACTTATAAAAATTCTTGTACTCCTAAGAACTCGCGCATTACTTGGCCACTTTACTTTAAGTCAGAGTCCGGAAATCTCGCGTATTAGTTGGCCACTTTATAACAATTCTTATACTCCTAAGAACTCGCGCATTACTTGGCCACTTTACTTTCAGTCAGAGTCCGGAAATCTCGCGTATTAGTTGGCCACTTTATAACAATTCTTATACTCCTAAGAACTCGCGCATTACTTGGCCACTTTACTTTAAGTCATTTCCGGAGATCTCGCGTATTACTTGGCCACTTTAGAAAAATTCTTATACTCCTAACAATTCGCGCATTACTTGGACACTCTTTTCAAGACAGACTTCGTTTAACTCGCGTATTACTTGTCCACTTATAAAAATTCTTATACTCTTAAGAACTCTCGCATTACTTGGCCACTTCACTTTAAGTCAGAGTCCGGAAATCTCGCGTATTAGTTGGCCACTTTATAACAATTCTTATACTCCCAAGAACTCGCGCATTACTTGGCCACTTTACTTTAAGTCATTTCCGGAGATCTCGCGTATTACTTGGCCACTTTAGAAAAATTCTGATACTCCTATGAATTCGCGTATTACTTGGCCACCTTACTTAAAGTCAGAGTCCGAAAATCTCGCGTATTAGTTGGCCACTTTATAACAATTCTTATACTCCTATGAATTCGCGTATTACTTGGCGACTCTTTTCAGGACAGGCTTCGTCTAACTCGCGTATTACGCGGCCACTTATGTTTTTATATCAGTCATGAGGTCCATTGAACTTGCGCATTACTTGGCCACTTTACTTTAAGTCAGAGTCCGGAAATCTCGCTTATTAGTTGGCCACTTTATAACAATTCTTATACTCCTAAGAATTCGCGCATTACTTGGCCACTTTACTTTAAGTCATTTCCGGAGATCTCGCGTATTACTTGGCCAATTTAGAAAAATTCTTATACTCCTAAGAACTCGCGCATTACTTGGCCGCTTTACTTCAAGTCAGAGTTCGGAAATCTCGCGTATTAGTTGGCCACTTATAAAAATTCTTATACTCCTAAGAACTCGCGCATTACTTGGCCACTTTACTTTAAGTCAGAGTCCGGAAATCTCGCATATTAGTTGTCCACTTTATAAAAATTCTTACACTCCTAAGAACTCGCGCATTACTTGGCCACTTTACTTCAAGTCAGAGTCCGGAAATCTCGCGTATTAGTTGGCCACGTTATACCAATTCTTATACTCCTAAGAACTCGCGTATTACTTGGCCACCTTACTTAAAGTCAGAGTCCGGAAATCTCGCGTATTAGTTGGCCACTTCATAACAATTCTCATACTCCTAACAATTCGAGCATTACTTGGCCACCTTACTTTAAGTCAGAGTCCGAAAATCTCGCGTATTAGTTGGCCACTTTATAACAATTCTTATACTCCTAACAATTCGCGCATTACTTGGACACTCTTTTCAAGACAGACTTCGTTTATCTCGCGTATTACTTGTCCACTTATAAAAATTCTTATACTCTTAAGAACTCTCGCATTACTTGGCCACTTCACTTTAAGTCAGAGTCTGGAAATCTCGCGTATTAGTTGGCCACTTCTAAAAATTCTTATACTCCTAAGAACTCGCGTATTACTTGGCCACCTTACTTGAAGTCAGAGTTCGGAAATCTCGCGTATTACTTGGCCACCTTACTTAAAGTCAGAGTCCGAAAATCTCGCATATTAGTTGGCCACTTTATAACAATTCTTATACTCCTAAGAATTCGCGCATTACTTGGCCACTCTTTTCAGGACAGGCTTCGTCTAACTCGCGCATTACTTGGCCACTCTTTTCAAGACAGACTTCGTTTATCTCGCGTATTACTTGGCCACTTATAAAAATTCTTATACTCCTAAGAACTCGCGTATTACTTGGCCACCTTACTTAAAGTCAGAGTTCGGAAATCTCGAGTATTACTTGGCCACTCTTTTCAAGACAGACTTCGTTTAACTCGCGTATTACTTGGCCACTTATAAAAATTCTTATACTCCTAAGAACTCGCGCATTACTTGGCCACTTTACTTTAAGTCAGAGTCCGGAAATCTCGCGTATTAGTTGACCACTTTATAACAATTTTTATACTCCTTAGAATTCGCGCATTACTTGGCCACTCTTTTCAGGACAGGCTTCGTCTAACTCGCGTATTACGAGGCCACTCTTTTTAAGACAGACTTCGTTTATCTCGCGTATTACTTGGCCACTTATAAAAATTCTTATACTCCTCAGAACTCGCGCATTACTTGGCCACTTCACTTTAAGTCAGACTCCGGAAATCTCGCGTATTAGTTGGCCACTTTATAACAATTCTTATACTCCTAAGAACTCGCGCATTACTTGGCCACTTTACTTTCAGTCAGAGTCCGGAAATCTCGCGTATTACTTGGCCACTTTAGAAAAATTCTTATACTCCTATGAATTCGCGTATTACTTGGCCACCTTACTTAAAGTCAGAGTCCGAAAATCTCGCGTATTAGTTGGCCACTTTATAACAATTCTTATACTCCTAAGAATTCGCGCATTACTTGGCCACTCTTTTCAGGACAGGCTTCGTCTAACTCGCGCATTACTTGGCCACTCTTTTCAAGACAGACTTCGTTTATCTCGCGTATTACTTGGCCACTTCTAAAAATTCTAATACTCCTAAGAACTCTCGCATTACTTGGCCACTTCACTTTAAGTCAGAGTCCGGAAATCTCGCGTAATACTTGGCCACTTATAAAAATTCTTATACTCCTAAGAACTCGCGCATTACTTGGCCACTTTACTTTAAGTCAGAGTCCGGAAATCTCGCGTATTAGTTGGCCACTTATAAAAATTCTTATGCTCCTAAGAACTCGCGCATTACTTGGCCACTTTACTTTAAGTCAGAGTCAGGAAATCTCGCGTATTAGTTGGCCACTTTATAACAATTCTTATACTCCTAAGAACTCGCGCATTACTTGTTCACTTTACTTCAAGTCAGAGTCCGGAGATCTCGCGTATTACTTGGCCACTTCTAAAAATTCTTATACTCCTAAGAACTCGCGTATTACTTGGCCACCTTACTTAAAGTCAGAGTTCGGAAATCTCGCGTATTAGTTGGCCACTTTATAACAATTCTTATACTCCTAACAATTCGCGCATTACTTGGCCACTCTTTTCAGGACAGGCTTCGTCTAATTCGCGTATTACTTGGCCACTTTAGAAAAATTCTTATAATCCTAAGAACTCGCGCATTACTTGGCCACTTTACTTTAAGTCAGAGTCCGGAAATCTCGCGTATTAGTTGGCCACTTTATAACAATTCTTATGCTCCTAAGAACTCGCGCATTACTTGGCCACTTTACTTTCAGTCAGAGTCCGGAAATCTCGCGTATTAGTTGGCCACTTTATAACAATTCTTATACTCCTAAGAACTATCGCATTACTTGGCCACCTTATTTTAAGTCAGAGTCCGGAGATCTCGCGTATTACTTGGCCACTTTAGAAAAATTCTGATACTCCTATGAATTCGCGTATACTTGGCCACCTTACTTAAAGTCAGAGTCCGAAAATCTCGCGTATTATTTGGCCACTTTATAACAATTCTTATACTCCTATGAATTCGCGCATTACTTGGCCACTCTTTTCAGGACAGGCTTCGTCTAACTCGCGTATTACGAGGCCACTTATGTATTTATATCAGTCATGAGGTCCATTGAACTTGCGCATTACTTGATCACCTTACTTTAAGTCAGAGTCCGAAAATCTCGCGTATTAGTTGGCCACGTTATAACAATTCTTATACTCCTAACAATTCGCGCATTACTTGGCCACTTTACTTTAAGTCATTTCCGGAGATCTCGCGTATTACTTGGACACTTTAGAAAAATTCTTATACTCCTAAGAACTCGCGCATTACTTGGCCACTTTACTTTAAGTCAGAGTCCGGAAATCTCGCGTATTAGTTGGCCACTTTATAACAATTCTTATACTCCTAACAATTCGCGCATTACTTGGCCACTCTTTTTAGGACAGGCTTCGTCTAATTCGCGTATTACTTGGCCACTTATAAAAATTCTTATACTCCTAAGAACTCGCGCATTACTTGGCCACTTTACTTTAAGTCAGAGTCCGGAAATCTCGCGTATTAGTTGGCCACTTTATAACAATTCTTATGCTCCTAAGAACTCGCGCATTACTTGGCCACTTTACTTTCAGTCAGAGTCCGGAAATCTCGCGTATTAGTTGGCCACTTTATAACAATTCTTATACTCCTAAGAACTCGCGCATTACTTGGCCACCTTATTTTAAGTCATTTCCGGAGATCTCGCGTATTACTTGGCCACTTTAGAAAAATTCTTATACTCCTAACAATTCGCGCATTACTTGGACAATATATTAAGGTCAGACTTCGTTTAACTCGCGTATTACTTGTCCACTTATAAAAATTCTTATACTCTTAAGAACTCTCGCATTACTTGGCCACTTCACTTTAAGTCAGAGTCCGGAAATCTCGCGTATTAGTTGGCCACTTTATAACAATTCTTATACTCCCAAGAACTCGCGCATTACTTGGCCACTTTACTTTAAGTCATTTCCGGAGATCTCGCGTATTACTTGGCCACTTTAGAAAAATTCTGATACTGCGATGAATTCGCGTATTACTTGGCCACCTTACTTAAAGTCAGAGTCCGGAAATCTCGCGTATTAGTTGGCCACTTTATAACAATTCTTATACTCCTAAGAATACGCGCATTACTTGGCCACTCTTTTCAGGACAGGCTTCGTCTAACTCGCGTATTACGAGGCCACTTATGTATTTATATCAGTCATGAGGTCCATTGAACTTGCGCATTACTTGATCACCTTACTTTTAAGTCAGAGTCCGGAAATCTCGCGTATTACTTGGCCAATTTATAACAATTCTTATACTCCTAAGAACTCGCGCATTACTTGGCCACTTTACTTTAAGTCATTTCCGGAGATCTCGCGTATTACTTGGCCACTTTAGAAAAATTCTTATACTCCTAAGAACTCGCGCATTACTTGGCCACATTACTTTAAGTCAGAGTTCGGAAATCTCGCGTATTAGTTGGCCACTTATAAAAATTCTTATACTCCTAAGAACTCGCGCATTACTTGGCCACATTACTTTAAGTAAGAGTCCGGAAATCTCGCATATTAGTTGTCCACTTTATAACAATTCTTATACTCCTAAGAATTCGCGCATTACTTGGCCACTTCTAACAATTCTTATACTCCTAAGAACTCGCGTATTACTTGGCCACCCTACTTACAGTCAGCGTTCGGAAATCCCGCGGATTAGTTGGGCACCTTATAACAATTCTTATACTCCTAAGAACTCGCGCATTACTTGGCCACTTTACTTTAAGTCAGAGTCCGGAGATCTCGCGTATTACTTGGCCACTTCTAAAAATTCTTATACTCCTAAGAACTCGCGTATTACTTGGCCACCTTACTTAAAGTCAGAGTTCGGAAATCTCGAGTATTACTTGGCCACTCTTTTCAAGACAGACTTCGTTTAACTCGCGTATTACTTGTCCACTTATAAAAATTCTTATACTCTTAAGAACTCTCGCATTACTTGGCCACTTCACTTTAAGTCAGAGTCCGGAAATCTCGCGTATTAGTTGGCCACTTTATAACAATTCTTATACTCCTAAGAATTCGCGCATTACTTGGCCACTCTTTTCAGGACAGGCTTCGTCTAACTCGCGCATTACTTGTCGACTCTTTTCAAGACAGACTTCGTTTATCTCGCGTATTACTTGGCCACTTCTAAAAATTCTTATACTCCTAAGAACTCTCGCATTACTTGGCCACTTCACTTTAAGTCAAGAGTCCGGAAATCTCGCGTATTAGTTGGCCACTTTATAACAATTCTTATACTCCTAAGAACTCGCGCATTACTTGGCCACTTTACTTTAAGTCAGAGTCCGGAGATCTCGCGTATTACTTGGCCACTTTAGAAAAATTCTGATACTCCTATGAATTCGCGTATTACTTGGCCACCTTACTTTAAGTCAGAGTCCGAAAATCTCGCGTATTAGTTGGCCACTTTATAACAATTCTTATACTCCTAAGAATTCGCGCATTACTTGGCCACTCTTTTCAGGACAGGCTTCGTCTAACTCGCGTATTACGAGGCCACTCTTTTCAAGACAGACTTCGTTTATCTCGCGTATTACTTGGCCACTTATAAAAATTCTAATACTCCTAAGAACTCTCGCATTACTTGGCCACTTCACTTTAAGTCAGAGTCCGGAAATCTCGCGTAATACTTGGCCACTTATAAAAATTCTTATACTCCTAAGAACTCGCGCATTACTTGGCCACTTTACTTTAAGTCAGAGTCCGGAAATCTCGCGTATTAGTTGGCCACTTATAAAAATTCTTATGCTCCTAAGAACTCGCGCATTACTTGGCCACTTTACTTTAAGTCAGAGTACGGAAATCTCGCGTATTAGTTGGCCACTTTTATAACAATTCTTATACTCCTAAGAACTCGCGCATTACTTGTCCACTTTACTTTAAGTCAGAGTCCGGAGATCTCGCGTATTACTTGGCCACTTCTAAAAATTCTTATACTCCTAAGAACTCGCGTATTACTTGGCCACCTTACTTAAAGTCAGAGTTCGGAAATCTCGCGTATTAGTTGGCCACTTTATAACAATTCTTATACTCCTAACAATTCGCGCATTACTTGGCCACTCTTTTCAGGACAGGCTTCGTCTAATTCGCGTATTACTTGGCCACTTATAAAAATTCTTATACTCCTAAGAACTCGCGCATTACTTGGCCAGTTTACTTTAAGTCAGAGTCCGGAAATCTCGCGTATTAGTTGGCCACTTTATAACAATTCTTATGCTCCTAAGAACTCGCGCATTACTTGGCCACTTTACTTTAAGTCAGAGTCCGGAAATCTCGCGTATTAGTTGGCCACTTTATAACAATTCTTATACTCCTAAGAACTCGCGCATTACTTGGCCACTTTACTTTAAGTCAGAGTCCGGAGATCTCGCGTATTACTTGGCCACTTTAGAAAAATTCTGATACTCCTATGAATTCGCGTATACTTGGCCACCTTACTTAAAGTCAGAGTCCGAAAATCTCGCGTATTATTTGGCCACTTTATAACAATTCTTATACTCCTATGAATTCGCGCATTACTTGGCCACTCTTTTTCAGGACAGGCTTCGTCTAACTCGCGTATTACGCGGCCACTTATGTATTTATATCAGTCATGAGGTCCATTGAACTTGCGCATTACTTGATCACCTTACTTTCAGTCAGAGTCCGAAAATCTCGCGTATTAGTTGGCCACTTTATAACAATTCTTATACTCCTAACAATTCGCGCATTAATTGGCCACTTTACTTTAAGTCATTTCCGGAAATCTCGCGTATTACTTGGCCTCTTTAGAAAAATTCTTATACTCCTAAGAACTCGCGCATTACTTGGCCACTTTACTTTAAGTCAGAGTCCGGAAATCTCGCGTATTAGTTGGCCACTTTATAACAATTCTTATACTCCTAACAATTCGCGCATTACTTGGCCACTCTTTTCAGGACAGGCTTCGTCTAACTCGCGTATTACTTGGCCACTTATAAAAATTCTTATACTGCTAAGAACTCGCGCATTACTTGGCCACTTTACTTTAAGTCAGAGTCCGGAAATCTCGCGTATTAGTTGGCCACTTTATAACAATTCTTATGCTCCTAAGAACTCGCGCATTACTTGGCCACTTTACTTTCACTCAGAGTCCGGAAATCTCGCGTATTAGTTGGCCACTTTATAACAATTCTTATACTCCTAAGAAATCGCGCATTACTTGGCCACCTTACTTTAAGTCATTTCCGGAGATCTCGCGTATTACTTGGCCACTTTAGAAAAATTCTTATACTCCTAACAATTCGCGCATTACTTGGCCACTCTTTTCAGGACAGGCTTCGTCTAACTCGCGTATTACTTGGCCACTTATAAAAATTCTTATACTCCTAAGAACTCGCGCATTACTTGGCCACTTTACTTTAAGTCAGAGTCCGGAAATCTCGCGTATTAGTTGGCCACTTTATAACAATTCTTATACTCCTAAGAACTCGCGCATTACTTGGCCACTTTATTTTAAGTCAGAGTCCGGAAATCTCGCGTATTACTTGGCCACTTTAGAAAAATTCTGATACTCCTATGAATTCGCGTATACTTGGCCACCTTACTTAAAGTCAGAGTCCGAAAATCTCGCGCATTATTTGGCCACTTTAGAAAAATTCTTATACTCCTATGAATTCGCGTATTACTTGGCGACTCTTTTCAGGACAGGCTTCGTCTAACTCGCGTATTACGCGGCCACTTATGTTTTTATATCAGTCATGAGGTCCATTGAACTTGCGCATTACTTGATCACCTTACTTTCAGTCAGAGTCCGAAAATCTCGCGTATTAGTTGGCCACTTTATAACAATTCTTATACTCCTAACAATTCGCGCATTACTTGGCCACTCTTTTCAAGACAGACTTCGTTTAACTCGCGTATTACTTGTCCACTTATAAAAATTCTTATACTCTTAAGAACTCTCGCATTACTTGGCCACTTCACTTTAAGTCAGAGTCCGGAAATCTCGCGTATTAGTTGGCCACTTATAAAAATTCTTATGCTCCTAAGAACTCGCGCATTACTTGGCCACTTTACTTTAAGTCAGAGTCCGGAAATCTCGCGTATTAGTTGACCACTTTATAACAATTCTTATACTCCTAAGAACTCGCGCATTACTTGTCCACTTTACTTTAAGTCAGAGTCCGAAGATCTCGCGTATTACTTGGCCACTTATAAAAATTCTTATACTGCTAAGAACTCGCGCATTACTTGGCCACTTTACTTTAAGTCAGAGTCCGGAAATCTCGCGTATTAGTTGGCCACTTATAAAAATTCTTATGCTCCTAAGAACTCGCGCATTACTTGGCCACTTTACTTTAAGTCAGAGTCCGGAAATCTCGCGTATTAGTTGGCCACTTTATAACAATTCTTATACTCCTAAGAACTCGCGCATTACTTGGCCACTTTAGAAAAATTCTGATACTCCTATGAATTCGCGTATTACTTGGCCACCTTACTTAAAGTCAGAGTCCGAAAATCTCGCGTATTAGTTGGCCACTTTATAACAATTCTTATACTCCTAAGAATTCGCGCATTACTTGGCCACTCTTTTCAGGACAGGCTTCGTCTAACTCGCGTATTACGAGGCCTCTTATGTATTTATATCAGTCATGAGGTCCATTGAACTTGCGCATTTCTTGATCACCTTACTTTAAGTCAGAGTCCGGAAAATCTCGCGTATTAGTTGGCCACTTTATAACAATTCTTATACTCCTAACAATTCGCGCATTACTTGGACACTCTTTTCAAGACAGACTTCGTTTAACTCGCGTATTACTTGTCCACTTATAAAAATTCTTATACTCTTAAGAACTCTCGCATTACTTGGCCACTTCACTTTAAGTCAGAGTCCGGAAATCTCGCGTATTAGTTGGCCACTTTATAACAATTCTTATACTCCTAAGAACTCGCGCATTACTTGGCCACTTTACTTTAAGTCATTTCCGGAGATCTCGCGTATTACTTGGCCACTTTAGAAAAATTCTGATACTCCTATGAATTCGCGTATTACTTGGCCACCTTACTTAAAGTCAGAGTCCGAAAATCTCGCGTATTAGTTGGCCACTTTATAACAATTCTTATACTCCTAAGAATACGCGCATTACTTGGCCACTCTTTTCAGGACAGGCTTCGTCTAACTCGCGTATTACGCGGCCACTTATGTATTTATATCAGTCATGAGGTCCATTGAACTTGCGCATTACTTGATCACCTTACTTTCAGTCAGAGTCCGAAAATCTCGCGTATTAGTTGGCCACTTTATAACAATTCTTATACTCCTAACAATTCGCGCATAAATTGGCCACCTTACTTTAAGTCATTTCCGGAGATCTCGCGTATTACTTGGCCACTTTAGAAAAATTCTTATACTCCTAAGAACTCGCGCATTACTTGGCCACTTTACTTTAAGTCAGAGTCCGGAAATCTCGCGTATTAGTTGGCCACATTATAACAATTCTTATACTCCTAAGAATTCGCGCATTACTTGGCCACTCTTTTCAGGACAGGCTTCGTCTAACTCGCGTATTACTTGGCCACTTATAAAAATTCTTATACTCCTAAGAACTCGCGCATTACTTGGCCACTTTACTTTAAGTCAGAGTCCGGAAATCTCGCGTATTAGTTGGCCACTTTATAACAATTCTTATGCTCCTAAGAACTCGCGCATTACTTGGCCACTTTACTTTAAGTCAGAGTCCGGAAATCTCGCGTATTAGTTGGCCACTTTATAACAATTCTTATACTCCTAAGAACTCGCGCATTACTTGGCCACTTTACTTTAAGTCATTTCCGGAGATCTCGCGTATTACTTTGCCACTTTAGAAAAATTCTTATACTCCTAACAATTCGCGCATTACTTGGCGACTCTTTTCAGGACAGGCTTCGTCTAACTCGCGTATTACTTGGCCACTTATAAAAATTCTTATACTCCTAAGAACTCGCGCATTACTTGGCCACTTTACTTTAAGTCAGAGTCCGGAAATCTCGCGTATTAGTTGGCCACTTTATAACAATTCTTATACTCCTAAGACCTCGCGCATTACTTGGCCACTTTACTTTAAGTCAGAGTCCGGAGATCTCGCGTATTACTTGGCCACTTTAGAAAAATTCTGATACTCCTATGAATTCGCGTATACTTGGCCACCTTACTTAAAGTCAGAGTCCGAAAATCTCACGTATTACTTGGCCACTTTAGAAAAATTCTTATACTCCTATGAATTCGCGTATTACTTGGCGACTCTTTTCAGGACAGGCTTCGTCTAACTCGCGTATTACGCGGCCACTTATGTATTTATATCAGTCATGAGGTCCATTGAACTTGCGCATTACTTGATCACCTTACTTTCAGTCAGAGTCCGAAAATCTCGCGTATTAGTTGGCCACTTTATAACAATTCTTATACTCCTAACAATTCGCGCATTACTTGGACACTCTTTTCAAGACAGACTTCGTTTAACTCGCGTATTACTTGTCCACTTATAAAAATTCTTATACTCTTAAGAACTCTCGCATTACTTGGCCACTTCACTTTAAGTCAGAGTCCGGAAATCTCGCGTATTAGTTGGCCACTTATAAAAATTCTTCTACTCCTAAGAACTCGCGCATTACTTGGCCACTTTACTTTAAGTCAGAGTCCGGAAATCTCACGTATTCGTTGGCCACTTTATAACAATTCTTATACTCCTAAGAACTCGCGCATTACTTGGCCACTTTACTTAAAGTCAGAGTCCGGAAATCTCGCGTATTACTTGGCCACTTATAAGTATTCTTATACTCCTAAGAACTCGCGCATTACTTGGCCACCCTACTTTAAGTCAGAGTCTGCAACTCTCGCGTATTAGTTGGCCACTTATAAAAATTCTTATGCTCCTAAGAACTCGCGCATTACTTGGCCACTTTACTTTAAGTCAGAGTCCGGAAATCTCGCGTATTAGTTGGCCACTTTATAACAATTCTTATACTCCTAAGAACTCGCGCATTACTTGGCCACTTTAGAAAAATTCTAATACTCCTATGAATTCGCGTATTACTTGGCCACCTTACTTTAAGTCAGAGTCCGAAAATCTCGCGTATTAGTTGGCCACTTTATAACAATTCTTATACTCCTAAGAATTCGCGCATTACTTGGCCACTCTTTTCAGGACAGGCTTCGTCTAACTCGCGTATTACGAGGCCTCTTATGTATTTATATCAGTCATGAGGTCCATTGAACTTGCGCATTTCTTGATCACCTTACTTTAAGTCAGAGTCCGAAAATCTCGCGTATTAGTTGGCCACTTTATAACAATTCTTATACTCCTAACAATTCGCGCATTACTTGGACACTCTTTTCAAGACAGACTTCGTTTAACTCGCGTATTACTTGTCCACTTATAAAAATTCTTATACTCCTAAGAACTCGCGCATTTCTTGGCCACTTTACTTTAAGTCAGAGTCCGGAAATCTCGCGTATTAGTTGGCCACTTCATAACAATTCTTATACTCCTAAGAACTCGCGCATTACTTGGCCACTTTACTTTAAGTCATTTCCGGAGATCTCGCGTATTACTTGGCCACTTTAGAAAAATTCTGATACTCCTATGAATTCGCGAATTACTGGGCCACCTGACTTAAAGTCAGCGTCCGGAAATCTCGCGTATTAGTTGGCCACTTTATAACAATTCTTATACTCCTAAGAATTCGCGCATTACTTGGCCACTCTTTTCAGGACAGGCTTCGTCTAACTCGCGTATTACGCGGCCACTTATGTATTTATATCAGTCATGAGGTCCATTGACCTTGCGAATAACTTGATCACCTTACATTAAGTCAGAGTCCGAAAATCTCGCGTATTAGATGGCCACTTTATAACAATTCTTATACTCCTAAGAACTCGCGCATTAATTGGCCACTTTACTTTAAGTCATTTCCGGAGATCTCGCGTATTACTTGGCCACTTTAGAAAAATTCTTATACTCCTAAGAACTCGCGCATTACTTGGCCACTTTACTTTAAGTCAGAGTCCGGAAATCTCGCGTATTAGTTGGCCACTTTATAACAATTCTTATACTCCTAACAATTCGCGCATTACTTGGCCACTCTTTTCAGGACAGGCTTCGTCTAACTCGCGTATTACTTGGCCACTTATAAAAATTCTTATACTCCTAAGAACTCGCGCATTACTTGGCCACTTTACTTTAAGTCAGAGTCCGGAAATCTCGCGTATTAGTTGGCCACTTTATAACAATTCTTATACTGCTAAGAACTCGCGCATTACTTGGCCACTTTACTTTAAGTCAGAGTCCGGAAATCTCGCGTATTAGTTGGCCACTTTATAACAATTCTTATACTCCTAAGAAATCGCGCATTACTTGGCCACTTTACTTTAAGTCATTTCCGGAGATCTCACGTATTACTTGGCCACTTTAGAAAAATTCTTATACTCCTAACAATTCGCGCATTACTTGGCCACTCTTTTCAGGACAGGCTTCGTCTAACTCGCGTATTACTTGGCCACTTATAAAAATTCTTATACTCCTAAGAACTCGCGCATTACTTGGCCACTTTACTTTAAGTCAGAGTCCGGAAATCTCGCGTATTAGTTGGCCACTTTATAACAATTCTTATACTCCTAAGATCTCGCGCATTACTTGGCCACTTTACTTTAAGTCAGAGTCCGGAGATCTCGCGTATTACTTGGCCACTTTAGAAAAATTCTGATACTCCTATGAATTCGCGTATACTTGGCCACCTTACTTAAAGTCAGAGTCCGAAAATCTCGCGTATTATTTGGCCACTTTATAACAATTCTTATACTCCTATGAATTCGCGTATTACTTGGCGACTCTTTTCAGGACAGGCTTCGTCTAACTCGCGTATTACGCGGCCACTTATGTTTTTATATCAGTCATGAGGTCCATTGAACTTGCGCATTACTTGATCACCTTACTTTCAGTCAGAGTCCGAAAATCTCGCGTATTAGTTGGCCACTTTATAACAATTCTTATACTCCTAACAATTCGCGCATTACTTGGACACTCTTTTCAAGACAGACTTCGTTTAACTCGCGTATTACTTGTCCACTTATAAAAATTCTTATACTCTTAAGAACTCTCGCATTACTTGGCCACTTCACTTTAAGTCAGAGTCCGGAAATCTCGCGTATTAGTTGGCCACTTATAAAAATTCTTATGCTCCTAAGAACTCGCGCATTACTTGTCCACCTTACTTTAAGTCAGAGTCCGGAAATCTCGCGTATTAGTTGACCACTTTATAACAATTCTTATACTCCTAAGAACTCGCGCATTACTTGTCCACTTTACTTTAAGTCAGAGTCCGGAGATCTCGCGTATTACTTGGCCACTTATAAAAATTCTTATACTCCTAAGAACTCGCGCATTACTTGGCCACTTTACTTTAAGTCAGAGTCCGGAAATCTCGCGTATTAGTTGGCCACTTAATAAAAAATTCTTATGCTCCTAAGAACTCGCGCATTACTTGGCCACTTTACTTTAAGTCAGAGTCCGGAAATCTCGCGTATTAGTTGGCCACTTTATAACAATTCTTATACTCCTAAGAACTCGCGCATTACTTGGCCACTTTAGAAAAAATTCTGATACTCCTATGAATTCGCGTATTACTTGGCCACCTTACTTAAAGTCAGAGTCCGAAAATCTCGCGTATTAGTTGGCCACTTTATAACAATTCTTATACTCCTAAGAATTCGCGCATTACTTGGCCACTCTTTTCAGGACAGGCTTCGTCTAACTCGCGTATTACGAGGCCTCTTATGTATTTATATCAGTCATGAGGTCCATTGAACTTGCGCATTTCTTGATCACCTTACTTTAAGTCAGAGTCCGAAAATCTCGGGTATTAGTTGGCCACTTTATAACAATTCTTATACTCCTAACAATTCGCGCATTACTTGGACACTCTTTTCATGACAGACTTCGTTTAACTCGCGTATTACTTGTCCACTTATAAAAATTCTTATACTCTTAAGAACTCTCGCATTACTTGGCCACTTCACTTTAAGTCAGAGTCCGGAAATCTCGCGTATTAGTTGGCCACTTTATAACAATTCTTATACTCCTAAGAACTCGCGCATTACTTGGCCACTTTACTTTAAGTCATTTCCGGAGATCTCGCGTATTACTTGGCCACTTTAGAAAAATTCTGATACTCCTATGAATTCGCGTATTACTTGGCCACCTTACTTAAAGTCGGAGTCCGAAAATCTCGCGTATTAGTTGGCCACTTTATAACAATTCTTATACTCCTAAGAATTCGCGCATTACTTGGCCACTCTTTTCAGGACAGGCTTCGTCTAACTCGCGTATTACGCGGCCACTTATGTATTTATATCAGTCATGAGGTCCATTGAACTTGCGCATTACTTGATCACCTTACTTTCAGTCAGAGTCCGAAAATCTCGCGTATTAGTTGGCCACTTTATAACAATTCTTATACTCCTAAGAACTCGCGCATTAATTCGCCACTTTACTTTAAGTCATTTCCGGAGATCTCGCGTATTACTTGGCCACTTTAGAAAAATTCTGATACTCCTGAGAACTCGCGCATTACTTGGCCACTTTACTTTAAGTCAGAGTCCGGAAATCTCGCGTATTTCTTGGCCACTTATAAAAATTCTGATACTCCTAAGAACTCGCGCATTACTTGGCCACTTTACTTTAAGTCAGAGTCCGGAAATCTCGCGTATTAGTTGGCCACTTTATAACAATTCTTATACTCCTAAGAACTCGCGCATTACTTGTCCACTTTACTTTAAGTCAGAGTCCGGAGATCTCGCGTATTACTTGGCCACTTATAAAAATTCTTATACTCCTAAGAACTCGCGCATTACTTGGCCACTTTATATTAAGTCAGAGTCCGGAAATCTCGCGTATTAGTTGGCCACTTATAAAAATTCTTATGCTCTAAGAACTCGCGCATTACTTGGCCACTTTACTTTAAGTCAGAGTCCGGAAATCTCGCGTATTAGTTGGCCACTTTATAACAATTCTTATACTCCTAAGAACTCGCGCATTACTTGTCCACTTTACTTTAAGTCAGAGTCCGGAGATCTCGCGTATTACTTGGCCACTTATAAAAATTCTTATACTCCTAAGAATTCGCGCATTACTTGGCCACTCTTTTCAGGACAGGCTTCGTCTAAGTCGCGTATTACGAGGCCTCTTATGTATTTATATCAGTCATGAGGTCCATTGAACTTGCGCATTTCTTGATCACCTTACTTTCAGTCAGAGTCCGAAAATCTCGCGTATTAGTTGGCCACTTTATAACAATTCTTATACTCCTAACAATTCGCGCATTACTTGGACACTCTTTTCAAGACAGGCTTCGTTTAACTCGCGTATTACGAGTCCACATATAAAAATTCTAATACTCCTAAGAACTCTCGCATTACTTGGCCACTTCACTTTAAGTCAGAGTCCGGAAATCTCGCGTATTAGTTGGCCACTTTATAACAATTCTTATACTCCTAAGAACTCGCGCATTACTTGGCCACTTTACTTTAAGTCATTTCCGGAGATCTCGCGTATTACTTGGCCACTTTAGAAAAATTCTGATACTCCTATGAATTCGCGTATTACTTGGCCACCTTACTTAAAGTCAGAGTTCGGAAATCTCGCGTATTAGTTGGCCACTGTATAACAATTCTTATACTCCTAAGAATTCGCGCATTACTTGGCCACTCTTTTCAAGACAGGCTTCGTCTAACTCACGTATTACGAGGCCACTTATGTATTTATATCAGTCATGAGGTCCATTGAACTTGCGCATTACTTGATCACCTTACTTTCAGTCAGAGTCCGAAAATCTCGCGTATTAGTTGGCCACTTTATAACAATTCTTATACTCCTAAGAACTCGCGCATTAATTGGCCACTTTACTTTAAGTCATTTCCGGAGATCTCGCGTATTACTTGGCCACTTTAGAAAAATTCTTATAATCCTAAGAACTCGCGCATTACTTGGCCACTTTACTTTAAGTCAGAGTCCGGAAATCTCGCGTATTAGTTGGCTACTTATAAAAATTCTTATGCTCCTAAGAACTCGCGCATTACTTGGCCACTTTACTTTCAGTCAGAGTCCGGAAATCTCGCGTATTAGTTGGCCACTTTATAACAATTCTTATACTCCTAAGAACACGCGCATTACTTGGCCACTTTACTTTAAGTCAGACTCCGGAGATCTCGCGTATTACTTGGCCACTTCTAACAATTCTTATACTCCTAAGAACTCGCGTATTACTTGATCACCTTACTTTAAGTCAGAGTCCGAAAATCTCGCGTATTAGTTGGCCACTTTATAACAATTCTTATACTCCTAAGAACTCGCGCATTAATTGGCCACTTTACTTTAAGTCATTTCCGGAAATCTCGCGTATTACTTGTCCACTTTAGAAAAATTCTTATAATCCTAAGAACTCGCGCATTACTTGGCCACTTTACTTTAAGTCAGAGTACGGAAATCTCGCGTATTAGTTGGCCACTTATAAAAATTCTTATACTCCTAAGAACGCGCGCATTACTTGGCCACTTTACTTTAAGTCAGAGTCCGGAAATCTCGCGTATGAGTTGTCCTATTTATAACAATTCTTAGACTCCCAAGAACTCGCGGACGACCTGCCCACCTTACTTTAGGTCAGAGTCCGGACATCTCGCGTATTAGTTGGCCACTTCTAACAATTCTTATACTCCTAAGAACTCGCGTATTACTTGGCCACCTTACTTAAAGTCAGAGTTCGGAAATCTCGCGTATTAGTTGGCCACTTTATAACAATTCTTATACTCCTAACAATTCGAGCATTACTTGGCCACCTTACTTTAAGTCAGAGTCCGAAAATCTCGCGTATTAGTTGGCCACTTTTATAACAATTCTTATACTCCTAACAATTCGCGCATTACTTGGACACTCTTTTCAAGACAGACTTCGTTTAACTCGCGTATTACTTGTCCACTTATAAAAATTCTTATACTCTTAAGAACTCTCGCATTACTTGGCCACTTCACTTTAAGTCAGAGTCTGGAAATCTCGCGTATTAGTTGGCCACTTCTAAAAATTCTTATACTCCTAAGAAATCGCGTATTACTTGGCCACCTTACTTGAAGTCAGAGTTCGGAAATCTCGCGTATTACTTGGCCACCTTACTTAAAGTCAGAGTCCGAAAATCTCGCGTATTAGTTGGCCACTTTATAACAATTCTTATACTCCCTAAGAATTCGCGCATTACTTGGCCACTCTTTTCAGGACAGGCTTCGTCTAACTCGCGCATTACTTGGCCACTCTTTTCAAGACAGACTTCGTTTATCTCGCGTATTACTTGGCCACTTATGAAAATTCTTATACTCCTAAGAACTCGCGCATTACTTGGCCACCTTACTTAAAGTCAGAGTTCGGAAATCTCGAGTATTACTTGGCCACTCTTTTCAAGACAGACTTCGTTTAACTCGCGTATTACTTGTCCACTTATAAAAATTCTTATACTCCTAAGAACTCGCGCATTACTTGGCCACTTCACTTTAAGTCAGAGTTCGGAAATCTCGCGTATTAGTTGGCCACTTTATAACAATTCTTATACTCCTAAGAATTCGCGCATTACTTGGCCACTCTTTTCAGGACAGGCTTCGTCTAACTCGCGCATTACTTGGCCACTCTTTTCAAGACAGACTTCGTTTATCTCGCGTATTACTTGGCCACTTATGAAAATTCTTATACTCCTAAGAACTCGCGCATTACTTGGCCACTTCACTTTATTCAGAGTCCGGAAATCTCGCGTATTAGTTGGCCACTTCATAACAATTCTTATACTCCTAAGAACTCACGCATTACTTGGCCACTTTACTTTAAGTCAGAGTCCGGAGATCTCGCGTATTACTTGGCCACTTTAGAAAAATTCTGATACTCCTATGAATTCGCGTATTACTTGGCCACCTTACTTTAAGTCAGAGTCCGAAAATCTCGCGTATTAGTTGGCCACTTTATAACAATTCTTATACTCCTAAGAATTCGCGCATTACTTGGCCACTCTTTTCAGGACAGGCTTCGTCTAACTCGCGCATTACTTGGCCACTCTTTTCAAGACAGACTTCGTTTATCTCGCGTATTACTTGGCCACTTATAAAAATCCTTATACTCCTAAGAACTCTCGCATTACTTGGCCACCTTACTTTAAGTCAGAGTCCGCAACTCTCGCGTATTACTTGACAACATATAAAAATTCTTATACTCCTAAGAACTCGCGAATTACTTGGCCACCTTACTTTAAGTCAGAGTCCGGAAATCTCGCGTATTAGTTGGCCACTTTATAACAATTCTTATACTCCTAAGAACTCGCGCATTACTTGGCCACTTTACTTTAAGTCAGAGTCCGGAAATCTCGCGTATTAGTTGGCCACTTTATAACAATTATTAAACACCTAAGAACTCGCGCATTACTTGTCCACTTTACTTTAAGTCAGAGTCAAGAGATCTCGCGTATTACTTGGCCACTTCTAAAAATTCTTATACTCCTAAGAACTCGCGTATTACTTGGCCACCTTACTTAAAGTCAAGAGTTCGGAAATCTCGCGTATTAGTTGGCCACTTTATAACAAAACAAATAATCCAAAGAATAAGCGCAATACTTGGCCACTCTGTTCAGGACAGGCTTCGTCTAAGTCGCGTATTACTTGGCGACTTATTGAAATTCTTATACTCCTAAGAACTCGCGCATTACTTGGCCACTTTACTTTAAGTGAGAGTCCGGAAATCTCGCGTATTAGTTGGCCACTTTATAACAATTCTTATCATCCTAAGAACTAGCGCAATACTTGGCGACTTTACTTTAAGTCAGAGTCCGGAAATCTCGCGTATTAGTTGGCCACTTTATAACAATTCTTATACTCCTAAGAATTCGCGCATTATTTGGCCACTTTACTTTAAGTCAGAGTACGAAAATCTCACGTATTACTTGGCCACTTTAGATAAATTCTGATACTCCTATGAATTCGCGTATACTTGGCCACCTTACTTAAAGTCAGAGTCCGAAAATCTCGCGTATTAGTTGGCCACTTTATAACAATTCTTATACTCCTAAGAATTCGCGCATTACTTGGCCACTCTTTTCAGGACAGGCTTCGTCTAACTCGCGTATTACGAGGCCACTTATGTATTTATATCAGTCATGAGGTCCATTGAACTTGCGCATTACTTGATCACCTTACTTTAAGTCAGAGTCCGAAAATCTCGCGTATTAGTTGGCCACGTTATAACAATTCTTATAATCCTAACAATTCGCGCATTACTTGGACACTCTTTTCAAGACAGACTTAGTTTAACTCGCGTATTACTTGTCCACTTATAAAAATTCTTATACTCTTAAGAACTCTCGCATTACTTGGCCACTTCACTTTAAGTCAGAGTCGGGAAATCTCGCGTATTAGTTGGCCACTTATAAAAATTCTTAAAATCATAAGTACTCGCGCATTACTTGGCCACTTTAGTTTAAGTCAGAGTCCGGAAATCTCGCGTATTAGTTGGTCACTTTATAACAATTCTTATACTCATAAGAACTCGCGCATTACTTGGCCACTTTACTTTAAGTCAGAGTCCGGAAATCTCACGTATTACTTGGCCACTTTATAAAAATTCTTATACTCCTAAGAACTCGCGCATTACTTGGCCACTTAACTTTAGGACAGAGTACGGAAAAATACCGAATTACTTGGCGACTTTATAAAAATACTGATACTCCTAAGAATGCGCGCTTTACTTGGCCACTTTACTTTAAGTCAGAGTCCGGAAATCTCGCGTATTAGTTGGCCACTTTATAACAATTCTTATACTCCTAAGAACTCGCGCATTACTTGACCACTTTAGAAAAATTCTGATACTCCTATGAATTCGCGTATTACTTGGCCACCTTACTTAAAG